>OX030950.1:144033691-145233691 GCA_943735915.1 Pherbina coryleti | reverse complement strand
TTAAACGGATATATATTTCTATTATTAGAATAAGATATCCTAGTCTTCTCAATAAAAAAATGTGTAAATTTTTTAGACTTTCACGATTTTTATCTCCTAAACCATTTGAGACCTACCTATTTTTTTTTTTTTTGCAGTATTAGATTTAGAAGTTCCATACACATTTAAAAAACAAAAAAAAAAAAGAAGCGTGTACCTAGAGTGCAATTATTCCAAAATATGTACATTTTTCAAACTTTCACGATTTTTATCTCCTAAACCATTTAAGACCGACCTTTTTTTGCAGCATGTGCATTAGGTGCTCCAAATGCACATTTAGAAAAAAAAAGAAAAAAGGAGCATGGGCCCTTAAGTACAATTATTCCATTATATCTTTAATTTTTCATTAAATAAAACTAAAACACTTATTTGATGGCGTTTTAATATTGGTTCCTTTTAAAGGGAAATAAGTCCAAATTGGCTTAATTTCTTTTTCAAATGGAATAAATGAAATTGCCGTTGGCCTTATTGCACCCCGCCGCCGAATTATCTCATCCTTTAGCTTTTGAATTGTTGCTGGCTTATCGACGTACACCTTTTCTTTCAAATAACCCCAAAGAAAGAAGCCCAACGGTGTCAAATCACATTTGTCGCGCAAAAGAGCCATTGTTTCGTTAGCTGTGTGGCAAGTGGCACCGTTCTGTTGAAACCACATATCGTCCACATCCATATCTTCCAATTCGGGCCATAAAAAGTTCGTTATCATCTCACGCTACCGAACACCATTCACAGTAACTGCCTGACCAGCCTCATTTTGGAAAAAAATACGGCCCGATGATGCCGCCAGCCCATAAACCGCACCAAACAGTCACTCTTTGTGGGTGCATTGGTTTTTCGACAATCACTCTTGGATTATCATTCGCCCAAATGCGGTAATTCTGCTTATTGAGGAATCCACTGAGGTGAAAATGTGCCTCATCACTGAAGATGATTTTCTTCGAAAATTGATCATCCACTGTTGCCATTCCTTGCCACCATTCTGACCGTGTAAATGCAAGTCTTTATGCATAATGTTCATCAACAACGAACGTGAGAGGTGCAATTGTTGGGCACGACGACGAGTTGAGGTGGACAGCTCTTCAGCTACACTATCGCGAACAGCAGCAATATTTTCTGCAGTACGAGCATGCACTGGTGTTTTCACATCTCCTACAGACCTGGTTTGTTCAAATTTTTGCACGATTTTTCCGATTGTACGCACATTTGGACGATTAAATTGACCGAAAAAATCACGAAGTGCTCGATATGCATTTTGATTTGAAAGCTCATTTTCATAATAAGCCTGAATAACTTTAACGGTTCAAATTGAGTTAGTCTGAAATTGAGAAATGTCAAATGAAATGCAGAAAAAAACTTGACATTTAGGTGTGGTTTGTATTCAACATCGGCCCTTAAAATTTAACCAGCCTTTATATACATTTGAGCGGGATAATTTTTTTTTCAAAAAATCGTAGGCGTGGGAAGAAACCGTTAGTCTAAAATCTTTTTCGAGCCTCTGGTTTTTCAAAAGAAGGTTATAATTTGTGTTTTGCTGCAATATGTGAAAAAATTATTCCACTTATTGGAAAAAACTTTGCTACGAAAAAAATAGCCATCCACATTTCACTCCATATTCACTCCATATGATTGTGTGGTGCTCAGGATTATTTTTTTTGTGTTAAATACCACAAGCTGACGCTGGGGTGAAGATAATTATAATAATAAAAGTGATTTCTCTGTTTATTTGACTCGAATACAAATATTAAAGGCCAACATAAAACCAACATCAAAATAAATAAAAACTACAAAAACCGGAATTTTTCTCCATTACTGTATAAAAAGGAATTTTACGTCAAACTACAAAAACCGGAATTTTTCTCCATTACTGTATAAAAAGGAATTTTAAGTCTACACTTCCGATACTATCGAAACTGTGGGTTTTTAAATTAAGACTGTGCGGTGTTTGGATATATATTATATCCAAAAAATGCGGTGTTTTTGTGATTTCAGGTTAAGATTGTGTGTGTGACTGTTTACAGCTACAGGCGCAATATCGCAAAAACAAACAAAAACTGGAACAGAATTCAGTATTTTAGCAATACGTGTAGAAACAGCTACAAATGTTTACAGCATAGGGGTGTGAATATTTAAAGTAAATTATAAAAAACCAATTTTTTTTCTTTTTGGTACTCTTAGCCCACATAATAAACATCAGTACATCACATTTAAATACAGGTTCTTTTAGAATTTCGGGAGGGGTTTGAACCCCCAAACCCCCCCCCCCCTGGATCCGCGCCTGCTGACCCCCATTACTTTTCCAAAAGAAACATTTCTGCCTTTGACACCTATTCCCTCCGACCACTCCTTAGGGGGGCTCCCATACAAATTTTATGGTTTTTGTTTATTTATTCCATACACCTGAGCAAATGAATTTTAAGAGAGTTTCAGAGAGGTTTAATATGTATGACCGATCCCCATTACTTTTGCAATAGGAACATTTTTGCATTTGACACCCATTCCCTCTGACCACTCCTTAGGGGGGCTCCCATACAAATTTTATGGTTTTTGTATATTTATTCCATACACCTCAGCATATGAATTTTAAGAGAGTGTCGGAGAGGGTTAATATGTATCACTGACCCCCCTTACTTTTGCAAAAGAAACATTTTTTATATTGACTTCTATTCCCTCCGACCACTCCTTAGGGGGGCTCCCATACAAATTTTATGGTCTTTGTTTATTTATTCCATGCACCTGAGCATATGACCTTTAAGAGAGTGCCGGAGAGGGTGAATATGTATGACCGACCCCCATTACTTACTTTTCCAAAAGGAACATTTTTGCCTTTGATTTATATTCCCTCCGACTACTCCTTAGGGGGGCTCCCATACAAATTTTATGGTTTTTGTATATTTATTCCATACACCTGAGCATATGAATTTTAAGAGAGTGTCGGATATGGTTAATATGTATGACCAACTCCCATTACTTTTTCAAAAGGAACATTTTTGCCTTCGACACCTATTCCCTCCGACCACTCCTTACGGGGGCTCCCATGCAAATTTTATGGTCTTTGTTTATTTATTCCATACACCTGAGCATATGACCTTTAAGAGAATGCCGGAGAGGGTGAATATGTATGACCGACCCCCATTACTTTTGCAAAAGGAACATTTTTGCCTTTGACATTTATTCCCTCTGACCTCTCCTTAGTGGGGCTCCCATACAAATTTTATGACTTTGTCGATAAAACCGGAAACTGTCGATAAATAGGTAGCAAGTTTAAGCAAACAAAAACATCAAATGTTGGCTTTATATTTCATGTAATTGTGTAAAATTCATATAAGTTAGAGAGTTCAAACATGAATTTTTCTCCCAGTGAGGATCAAGCAGACCAACAAGTGCTTACATCAACATTGTACGATCAGTACTTGAGGCACCAAAGGCTCAAATTGTGATATATATACCGACACTTGATCACTATCAACCACCCTACTTACCTAGGACAATGACGTATTCTACGTCAAAATAAAATAGTGGGATTTAGAAACCTATAAATAAAATGTTGCCTATTCACAGACACATTAGGTTTGAAATAAAGTCAGCCATTATACAAAACATCTTTTATCGCAGAAAACAAGACACTGACTGGAACTCCTATAAAGAGCAGCTTGGTCAGCTCATCCCCGATAAACTTCCCCTCAGAATCGACACGATAAGCAAATTGGAATACTCAGCAGACTATGTCCAATCATGCATTACTCAATCTTTTGAGGACAACTGCCGTCTTAAACTGAAGAAGTTCAAGAGGCAAGCACCCTGGTGGAACAACCACCTCAACGACCACAGAAAAGGAGTAAGGAAGCTGTTCAATAGAGCTAAGCGCAATAATGATTGGCTATCCTACTCCCGATCTCTTACTAATTACAATAATGAGATCAAGAAGGCTAAAAAGGACTCGTTCAGGAACTTCTGTGGCTCCATCAAAGATGTTCCAACGAGTTGTCGCCTTCAGAAGATCTTATCAACTGTCAGACCACAATCCCTAGGTAGTCTATTACATGGGAATGGTGTTCAGACAAAAACAAAGAAAGAGACCCTAGAACTCCTTCTCAATACTCACTTCCCGGGCTCCGTCATTCAAAACGGTCCCCACCCAAACCAATCTTACAACTACGAACAGACAAATCTGCCAAGTAGAGAAGATTGGGGAATCAGCAAACAGATTTGCATTTCAGCAGTTAAATGGGCCATAAACTCCTTCAAACCCTTCAAATCTGCTGGTGGAGATGGCATTTTTCCGGCTCTTCTACAACAAGGTTCAGAACATCTGATACCACTACCATCAAAACAATTCAGCTGCAGCCTAGCCTATGGCCATATACCTGGAGCATGGAGAAAAGTGATAGTAAAATACCTTCCTAAGGCTGGCAAAGGCTCAGAGAGTAATCCAAAATCTTTCAGACTCATCAGCCTTATGTCCTTCATACTGAAAAGCATGGAGAAAATAATCGACAAATACATCAGGGAGAATGCCTTGTCACTATACCCCCTAAGTAAGGCACAGCATGCCTATCAAACGGGTAAATCAACAGAGTCAGCACTTAATGACCTTATAACCACAATTGAAAAATCTATCGACTGCAAGGAAATATGTATTGTCGCTTTCCTTGACGTCAAAGGAGCCTTCAATAATACGTCATACGAGTCCACTAGAAGGTCACTCAATAACCTTGACATGCCAACAATCACAGACAGGTGGATTATGACGACACTCAATAGCAGAGTTATCCAGACCTGCCTGGATAACACTTCCCTCAAAGCAACTACAACCAGGGGATGCCCGCAAGGAGGCGTCCTATCACCTCTGCTTTGGTCACTAGTTGTAGATAGCCTCCTAGATGAACTCAAAGAAACTGGGATAGAGGCGGTAGTCATCATACGGGGGAGCTTTGAAAATACAGTGTCTGATGTTCTACAAGCAGCACTGAACACAGTACAGAGATGGTGCAATAACGAAGGCCTCTCCGTAAACCCAAAAAAGACAGTCATTGTTCCTTTTAAAAAAAAAGTAGATTTTTCCAACTCAGCAAAATACCTGGGAGTGATCCTGGACAGCAAACTGTCCTGGAACCTTCACATAGACCGCATCATCAGCAGATCAACAGCCTCATTGTGGACCTGCAGAAGAATTTGCGGCAAAAACTGGGGGTTAAGCCCTAAGATGATGTACAATCTCTACACTTTGATCGTCAGACCAGCACTTACATACGCGTCGGTAGTGTGGTGGTCGAAAACGCTAGAAGGATCAACCATCAAGCGGGTGGGACGAGTTCAAAGATGTACAGGGATATGTATGACAGGCTGCATAAGATCTACGCCAACAGCAGCCCTCAATGTCATCTTAGGGCTCAACCCCAATCCACATACACATCCAGATGGAGGCGAAGCTCAGCCTTCACAGACTTTTCCATCTGGGTTACACTGTCCCAAACCATCCCTTTAAGGAACACCTAACCTTAATCACAACCCTAAAGCGAGAAAAGGAGTTCTGCATGCCATTAGATGACATGCTTCCCAAAAGCCGCTTTAACAAAAACTTCATCGTAGTTATCCCCCCCAGATCCAACTGGGAACACGAGAAACTAAACCCGTCCGAAAACGACCTTGTGTGGTACACATATGGCTCCAAAATGGAGAAAGGCACGGGAGCAGGGGTCTTTGGAGAACACTCCAATAAGAGCCACTTCTTCAGTGCAGGTCTATTTACCACAATCTTTCAAGCGGAAATCCTTGCCATTAACAGATGCGTCAGACTGAACTGTATGAACAATGTTAGGGGCAAATCAATTTTCGTCTTCTCTGATAGTCAAGCTACCCTTAAAGCTCTGACATCATCCATCATAAAATCCAAGCTAGTACTGGAGACTGTAGATGTCCTCAACGACCTGGCTGCGCAAAACAATAAAGTTGCTCTACAGTGGATTCCTGCCCACTGTGGTTTTGACGGGAATGAAAGAGCAGACTCCCTGGCCAAACATGGAGCATCATCACCACTCACAGGACCGGAACCGTTCTGTGGGGTTGGTAAGAATCTGTTCAAGCAACACGTCAAAACAACCTCATTCCGCGAATCTCAAGACATCTGGAAGAACTGCTTAGGACAGATATGCACTAAGCAAATATTCCCAGAACTTTCTCCCAAGAAATCGAAATTTCTTATCAACTTAGGGAAGAAAGACTTAAAGATGATGACCGGAATTATAACTGGACACTGCAAACTAAAGAAACACCTACAAAAAATTAATCTCGCTACTGATTCATTATGTAGATTATGTCTTGAGGATGAAGAAACCTCCAGACATATTCTCACTGAATGTCCAGCTCTTCTCCATATAAGAAAGAGAATCCTAAATAGCGAAATAGTCTCTCAAGGAAACCTTGCGATCCTCAACCTCGAAAATATATTATGTTTTCTGAAAAAAACTAAAGCAAACGAACTGCATTAAGAAAAGAAAAGGCATGGCACAATAGGCATCACAAGATGCCGCAGTGCCAGAGCCGAATTAGCTCGCTCCAAGCATATCTATCTATCTATCTATCTATCTACTCCAGTGTCGATCAAAATTAGCTCGAGAGCTAACAGCTTTTTCTGCAACGTATAGGTATATAAAATTTTGCGCTGCTAAAAAGCTTTCAGTCTGCAGGCAGACTCCAAGCAGAAAGGGTCACGTCACTTTGTTCGCTTAATTTGATTATAATTACGCAATTTTTGTACACCGAAAAGAAAACATTAAGAAGCAAAGCACAGTTCAGTTAACTATGATTCTTCGGAAACGCAACACTTTGTAATGTAAGCGATGATTGTATGCAATTTTATATTTATTTTGTTTTTAGTTAATACCGAAAAATGTTGCTATTTACGTATGTATATTTAATATATGTAAATAATTCAGCACACTTTTGCTGTTTTCAATTAAGAAATAGCTGTCAGCAAAAAAGAACTTGTAAATGCAAAATAAAAAAAATTGGGATGAAAAATAAGGTTAGTGCAATTCATAAATTTAATGTTTGCCTAAATACAAGGTTTTTACTCTTTCCAAATTTTCTTTTAGATGAAAGTGTTTACTTGCTTGCCGCAAAGGACTTAAAAATAAAATTGAATATTTTTTCAATTCGAAGAATAAGATCGCCTCTTCACCAACATACTTGTTTCAGCATTTGTAGACCTATAATTAGTCAATTCAAATTCTGATAAACTGAATCATATTGTCGCCTATAATTGAAAAAGTCATAACTACAAAAAAAATCGAATTATTGACTTTTCAAAATAAATTTAATTAAAGAAACCTGTCTTACTGAATTCTATACTAATATTTATTGATTAGCTTGTTAATCAACAAAATGCATAAGAAGGAGTGGTTGTTCAATCTGAAATATGTGTCTTTTTATAAAGTTTTCGTCTTTTCCTAAGAAAATATAAAAAAATGTTGCTGCGGCTTTTTGGATTTTGGGTGATGATATCTTCATATATAAATCATGTCTATCTAACAAATCTTCACTGTGATTTTAGATTTCATTCAGACCAGTTGATTTTCGTTTACTTTGCTCCGCATTAAGATTATTTTAAAAAAATTGATTTTAGAACTGTGAAAAAATGTTTTTAGAAAGGTGGGTAAAAGATTATTTTTTTATAAAAAATAGTTTAAGCGAAGCTCAGTGCTTAGTATGCTTTAAGGTGTTGGCTCAGGTGAAAATATCCAATATCAAGAGGCATTACATTACACAACATGCTGAATTCCATAATGTAGTGGGAGGGGAGAGACAGGAAATACTTATTGACTTAAAACGTATGTTTTTTGAAAAATTCAATGAATTTAACACCAATAAGAAGAAAAACGCAGTATTAAGTCAGTCGGTAACCGATATAAATTTTGTCCAATTAAAAGCTTCTTATGTTATAAGTCTTGCTTTAGGGAAGAGGTGCAGGCCATTCGAAGATGGAATATTCTTTAAAGACTTAGCCAAAGAAGTTTTTGAGTGTTTTGGTGAAAAAGGTAGAGAGTTTAAAGACATTTTTGAAAGCCTAGCTTTATCGAGGTCAACAATCACTCGTCGGACTGAAACTTTGAGCGAATACTTATTTTCAAAAACTCAAAAAAGAATGCGTGATTGCAAGTACTTTTCTATTTGCTTAGACGAGAGCACTGACGTTAATGATTGTTGTCAACTATTAATTTGTGTAAAAACTGTGAATGAAAATTTTCATTGCTCAGAAGAAATGCTAATAGTTGAGTCTATGCATGGAAACGTGAAGGGCAAAACAATTTATGATGTTTTAAATAGTAAAATCTTTTCATTTGCAGACATAAATAAATTATCTTCGGTTTGTACCGATGGAGCTCACGTTATGACGGGGAAAAAAGAAGGGCTTATAGGTTATTTATTAAAGAACCAAATTGATGTACCCGTATTTCACTGTATAATACATCAACAAGCTTTGTTTGCCAAATCATTAAATTTATTGGAAACAATGAAAATATCCATTAAAATTATCAATAAAATTCGAGGTGGTCACAACTCTTTAAATCATAGAAAATTCAAAACATTTTTGGAAGAACTGGAGGCCGATTATGGTGATTTGATACTTTTTACTGAAGTACGATGGTTGAGTCGAGGAAATAGCCTCAAAAGATTATTTCATCTGCGTTTTGAAGTTTTGTCATTTTTTGAGCTTAACCCCTCTCCTGGCTCGGATTTATTAGTTAACTCTTTAAAAGATCCTATTTTTAACTTGGACTTGGCATTTTTAACGGACATATCTGAATTTATCAATAAATTAAATCTAGTATTACAAGGGAAGCAAAAAATGATCTTTGATTTGGTTTCAGCCGTTGTAGAATTCCAACGACAGCTTACTATTTTATCTACTAAATTTAAAAACGGCAACCTAGAAAATTTAACAAGAACTGCAGAGGCTTACACTGCGTGTTGTAATGAAGTCAGCATGAACCGTTTTTTTGAAGTCTTTGATACATTAGAAACCAACTGTTCTAAAAGATTTCAAGATTTCCAAAAAATATCTGATTTAATTGAGCTACATAACAATCCTCTAAAATGCAATATAGAAAAACAAAGCCCATCGATCCAAAGCGAGTTAAAAATTTTGCAAGAAGATTTAATGTTACCTATTGCAGACGGATGTGAATTTTGGAAAAATGTTGATGAGTCCCTTTATCCAACAATAAAAAATGCTATATATAAACTTTATTCGATGTTTGGAACAACATATATTTGCGAAAGCTCTTTTTCATTGATGAAAATAATAAAAAACAAACACCGAAATCGCTTATCGGACAATCATCTGCAAGATTTGATGCGCATAAAAATTTCCAATGACGATGTAGATTTTGACGAAATAATCAAAGATTTTAATAATAAAAATAATAATACCAAAAACAATAATAATAACAACACTAATAAACATATTTGGCGGCCGTGGATATAAAAAATCAACAACAATTGGTTGATTTGTTATCATGTCAAAAGTATGTCAGAAAATTTCAGGAAAAAACTTTTCAAAATCAGTTTGAAATCGGTTTTTTTCATATCGTTTTCATGTTATTTGACCCCGTCTTAATTTTAATATTTTTTCCAGAAATATTAACATTATAAGAAGCAAACAAGGGCACTGCACATATTCAAAGTATTCAAAATATACCCATACGATATATATTCATATATAATAATAAAAAATCCAAAAACAATATAATATGAAATATATTATAAGCAAATAATCTATTACAAATAATTTCATAGTTTTTCGATTTGCGTCGATTTAATTCTATTTATGAACATAAAGCTTTCGGAAAGCTTTCAAATTGCTTTAACATTAGATTTCTTTCAGTGAGAAGCTTTAAGTGTTACACACACATCCAATCAAGTTTAGTTGTGTGCGTTTGAGCATCACTGATCTACTCGAAAACTGGGATGGGTATAGAATAAGGGGATGTGGTTCCGCGCATACAATAAAAATTTTAAATATCGAATAGCTTTGGTAGTAAAAGTAACATTGCTTACATACAAACTCAAAATGGAGTTACTATGTCCAAACTCAAAATGGTGATGTCCTGCTTCTGAGAAGCTGTAGCGGGCAGTGGAAAATGACAGTGGTGTCAAACTATGGGTTTAAGAAAAGTTTTAAATATAATTATTATGTTCCGATATAGTTGCTGGTTGCAACGCGCGCCGTGAAAAAACTAGTTATGAAATAAAAATCTACAATTTTAATGTCATTTTTAAAATTGTTCTTTCTTTTCTTACTTTACTTACTTTACTTACTTTACGAGTTTAAATGTACAGTTTATTTAGTCGCATTGTGTAGAAACGATTTACCACCTATGATATTCTGCTTTAACATGTTCTACCGCTAAACAAAACTGAACAGCTACAGTTCGTCAAAAAAATAAAAACAAATTGATTTCGAAATGTTAAAGCTGACAACAATGTTGCTTGTTGAAATAACAAATCTGAAAAATAGTTCCATTAAGAGCAGGACAAAATCCTTTTATTAGCATTATAAAAAACCATATAACCCTTTAAAAGGAGTTGAAACAGAATGTGAGATACTAAAAGCAAGCTGACGAGTGCCAAGGCCAAGTCAACACTGCAGATGCGAAATCATAACATGTTTCCGGGATTTTATAAGTTGAAAAAAGGATTTTTACGGTATTATAAAGCTTTTATTGGGCACCAAAGTTTGAGGGCGAATTTGAAAAAGCTGCGAGGCAGCAAAAGCAAATAGCAATATGAAGCAAGCTAATATCAAGGATACGCAAATGGTGACCTGCATGCGTCAAGAACATTACAATAAAGGAAATTGCGTTAAAAAGCGTAAATAAACTGTTTGGTTGAGGGGTTGAGGTTCTGATTGGAGTTGGGATAAGATTGAGAAAGTACAGAAAGAATATAACAACAAAAAGAAAAGGAATTTCAGAAAAGTAGGTGCCAATGTCAGTAGGTATAATAACGAAAAACGTCAAATTGCTCGGCTACTTGTGAAAACTTTGAGTGTTTGTGTTTTGTTTTGTTCTCAGTGGTTCTGCATAAGCTGTTAAGTCCTTTTATTGATCAAAAATGTCAAAATAAATACCATGAAATATTTGCATATAATTCATAGGCTGTCGAATATGTTTTATTGTCAATTGCTTTAGGGACGCTCACGCAAATAAAACAAAACGAAAACCAATAAATTATTTACACGAACTCCGAACAATAGAATAGAAAGTCCTTAAATGAATGACACTTTTAGAGGAATTTTTACCATTTCAGCTGCTAAGTGTCACACGTTTGCTCTTTTTATTGTCCAAGCTGCCTATTTACAGCATTCACAAAAACAAAAACAAACAAAAAAAACAGCTTCTATCGATATTTCAAGGTTTTGCATGTGAACCACATTTGTTTTGAGCGCCTATTGGAAAGCCTACAAAAGCCTACTAAAATTTACTTTCGATGAACACTTTGAAAGAACGGTGAACGAACACTTTGTCTAGCTTGTGTTCTTAAGCCGTCATAAATTTGGGGCAGCCTTTTTTTTTTGTGTCCCTCTTAAACTCCTATGACCATAACCAATATAGTGCCTTCCCTTTAGACGTTGACTTTGTATTTCTTTGCTGCGTTTTATGCTTTTTTTTGTTGGTACGGTCATTTTAAGGCCTCTTCTTTTGCTGGCTTTTGCTGTGACAGTCAAATTTTATTTTATTGAATTACTGTCTGCATTTCTCTTTTAAGCTTTTGCTGTTATTGTTTTTTTTTATATTTTTATTTTTTTTTTTATTGGCCTTAAATAGGTTTCTTACGACTGATTTTATTTTCATTGATGTATTTATAAGTTCAGTGCTCAAATAGTGCGGATTTCTGACAGTTTAATGCTATTAACGCTTGACATTGACATTTTGTTTTGATCCTTACTTATAAAATACCCAAAATTTCTCGGGAGAAAGTTTTGAAACCCAAAAAGTTTTAAAGTTTTAAATTGCCAACTAAAATATTTTGATCATACCCATATTCATTTCCCAAGAAATGTTCATTTTCAACTAATTAGACATTTCGTTGAAAGAGTTAAAGGCTACATAGCTACACCAAACGCAAAAAAAAAATGCGCAAGCACATAATACTAGAAATTCAAAGGTTACGTTGTTGGGAATTTCCTGTGATATTTTTTATTACTTTTTCGAATTGTTAATTGAATACAGTTTTAAGGTGACGAAGTTATATTTTACAACGCGCAGGTTTCCAAAAAAGGAATTTTTTCAAAATTCATCGGCGTTGCATTGAATTCTTACTCGCTGAGTATAAAAGCTATGATGAAAAAACTGGTACGACCATAAAGGTTAATTCTTTGATTTCATTAAAAATTCGAAACGTCATCGGGACGCTGTGGGACCTGCTTAAGCAACGCAATTGAAAATTTGTTACATGGAATTATTACTCGCTAAGTATTAGTGTTAGGATTAAAAATAAATATAATACACCAACACAGAGCTGTTCTATGCCCTCACAACAAAGGTAGATAAAAAATTTCTGATGTCATGGGGACACAGAGAGAGCCTCTCAGAGATCGACAATGCAACATTCATGCCACGGCATTGCACTGAATTTTTACTCGGTGAGTATATAAGCTTCGATAAATGTTTAAAAAGGAAAATTAAGGATTTATACTTGGTCTTACGACAAAAATAAAATAAAATTCTGACGTCGTCAGGTAGTGAAGCTAGCAGCTTATGTAACAGAAATGTAATATCGTTGCATGGAATTATTACTCATTCAAGAGACGTGCTATGGCAAATTTTGTCTTACGACAGCATAGATGTGTTATTACGCCTTACAATTTAAATAAAAAAAAATTCTTATCGTCATAATTTCAGGGTGGCAACCACATATTGCAGTAAAAATGTTAAAACCATGAAAAAAAGTTGGATGGAATTTTAACTTTATGACTACTGCAGTGACGGTAAATTTTAAGGAACGAAAATGAAGATGAGGTCTTCGGGAACATGATAAATATAAAAAAAAAATGTACGGAGTCATGAGGCCCCTCAGGAAACCGCCTAATGTGATGCATATGCATCACTCTTGCTGGATTAATTGCATACAGTTAAGGCAAAGGAACAGCACAACCAACGGAGAAGCAAATAAAAAAAAAGCAAAAGCAACAACACCAACGACAACACCAACAAAAACATCAACATCAACATCAACATCAACATCAACATCAACATCAACATCAACATCAACATCAACATCAACATCAACATCAACATCAACATCAACATCAACATCAACATCAACATCAACATCAACATCAACATCAACATCAACATCAACATCAACATCAACATCAACATCAACATCAACATCAACATCAACATCAACATCAACATCAACATCAACATCAACATCAACATCAACATCAACATCAACATCAACATCAACATCAACATCAACATCAACATCAACATCAACATCAACATCAACATCAACATCAACATCAACATCAACATCAACATCAACATCAACATCAACATCAACATCAACATCAACATCAACATCAACATCAACATCAACATCAATATCAACATCAACATCAACATCAACATCAACATCAACATCAAACATCAACATCAATATCAATACCAACATCAATATCAACATTAACATCAACATCAACATCATTATAAACATCAACATCAACATCAACATCAATATCAACATCAACATCAACATCAATAAAAACATCAACATCAACATCAACATCAACATCAACATCAACATCAACATCAACATCAACATCAACATCAACATCAACATCAACATCAACATCAACATCAACATCAACATCAACATCAACATCAACATCAACATCAACATCAACATCAACATCAACATCAACATCAACATCAACATCAACATCAACATCAACATCAACATCAACATCAACATCAACATCAACATCAACATCAACATCAACATCAACATCAACATCAACATCAACATCAACATCAACATCAACATCAACATCAACATCAACATCAACATCAACATCAACATCAACATCAACATCAACATCAACATCAACATCAACATCAACATCAACATCAACATCAACATCAACATCAACATCAACATCAACATCAACATCAACATCAACATCAACATCAACATCAACATCAACATCAACATCAACATCAACATCAACATCAACATCAACATCAACATCAACATCAACATCAACATCAACATCAACATCAACATCAACATCAACATCAACATCAACATCAACATCAACATCAACATCAACATCAATATCAACATCAACATCAACATCAACATCAACATCAACATCAAACATCAACATCAATATCAATACCAACATCAATATCAACATTAACATCAACATCAACATCAACATCAACATCAACATCAACATCAACATCAACATCAACATCAACATCAACATCAACATCAACATCAACATCAACATCAACATCAACATCAACATCAACATCAACATCAACATCAACATCAACATCAACATCAACATCAACATCAACATCAACATCAACATCAACATCAACATCAACATCAACATCAACATCAACATCAACATCAACATCAACATCAACATCAACATCAACATCAACATCAACATCAACATCAACATCAACATCAACATCAACATCAACATCAACATCAACATCAACATCAACATCAACATCAACATCAACATCAACATCAACATCAACATCAACATCAACATCAACATCAACATCAACATCAACATCAACATCAACATCAACATCAACATCAACATCAACATCAACATCAACATCAACATCAACATCAACATCAACATCAACATCAACATCAACATCAACATCAACATCAACATCAACATCAACATCAACATCAACATCAACATCAACATCAACATCAACATCAACATCAACATCAACATCAACATCAATATCAACATCAACATCAACATCAACATCAACATCAAACATCAACATCAATATCAATACCAACATCAATATCAACATTAACATCAACATCAACATCATTATAAACATCAACATCAACATCAACATCAATATCAACATCAACATCAACATCAATAAAAACATCAATATCAACATCAACATCAACATCAACATCAACATCAACATCAACATCATTATAAACATCAACATCAACATCAACATCAATATCAACATCAACATCAACATCAACATCAACATCAACATCAACATCAACATCAACATCAACATCAATATCAACATCAACATCAACATCAACATCAACATCAACATCAAACATCAACATCAATATCAATACCAACATCAATATCAACATTAACATCAACATCAACATCATTATAAACATCAACATCAACATCAACATCAATATCAACATCAACATCAACATCAATAAAAACATCAACATCAACATCAACATCAACATCAACATCAACATCAACATCAACATCAACATCAACATCAACATCAACATCAACATCAACATCAACATCAACATCAACATCAACATCAACATCAACATCAACATCAACATCAACATCAACATCAACATCAACATCAACATCAACATCAACATCAACATCAACATCAACATCAACATCAACATCAACATCAACATCAACATCAACATCAACATCAACATCAACATCAACATCAACATCAACATCAACATCAACATCAACATCAACATCAACATCAACATCAACATCAACATCAACATCAACATCAACATCAACATCAACATCAACATCAACATCAACATCAACATCAACATCAACATCAACATCAACATCAACATCAACATCAACATCAACATCAACATCAACATCAACATCAACATCAACATCAACATCAACATCAACATCAACATCAACATCAACATCAACATCAACATCAACATCAACATCAACATCAACATCAACATCAACATCAACATCAACATCAACATCAACATCAACATCAACATCAACATCAACATCAACATCAACATCAACATCAACATCAACATCAACATCAACATCAACATCAACATCAACATCAACATCAACATCAACATCAACATCAACATCAACATCAACATCAACATCAACATCAACATCAACATCAACATCAACATCAACATCAACATCAACATCAACATCAACATCAACATCAACATCAACATCAACATCAACATCAACATCAACATCAACATCAACATCAACATCAACATCAACATCAACATCAACATCAACATCAACATCAACATCAACATCAACATCAACATCAACATCAACATCAACATCAACATCAACATCAACATCAACATCAACATCAACATCAACATCAACATCAAACATCAACATCAATATCAATACCAACATCAATATCAACATTAACATCAACATCAACATCATTATAAACATCAACATCAACATCAACATCAATATCAACATCAACATCAACATCAATAAAAACATCAATATCAACATCAACATCAACATCAACATCAACATCAACATCAACATCAACATCAACATCAACATCAACATCAACATCAACATCAACATCAACATCAACATCAACATCAACATCAACATCAACATCAACATCAACATCAACATCAACATCAACATCAACATCAACATCAACATCAACATCAACATCAACATCAACATCAACATCAACATCAACATCAACATCAACATCAACATCAACATCAACATCAACATCAACATCAACATCAACATCAACATCAACATCAACATCAACATCAACATCAACATCAACATCAACATCAACATCAACATCAACATCAACATCAACATCAACATCAACATCAACATCAATATCAACATCAACATCAACATCAACATCAACATCAACATCAACATCAATATCAACATCAACATCAACATCAACATCAACATCAATATCAACATCAACATCAACATCAACATCAAACATCAACATCAATATCAATACCAACATCAATATCAACATTAACATCAACATCAACATCATTATAAACATCAACATCAACATCAACATCAATATCAACATCAACATCAATAAAAACATCAATATCAACATCAACATCAACATCAACATCAACATCAACATCAACATCAACATCAACATCAACATCAACATCAACATCAACATCAACATCAACGTCCACATCAACATCAACATCAACATCAACATCAACATCAACATCAACATCAACATCAACATCAACATCAACATCAACATCAACATCAACATCAACATCAACATCAATATCAACATCAACATCAACATCAACATCAACATCAACATCAACATCAATATCAACATCAACATCAACATCAACATCAACATCAATATCAACATCAACATCAACATCAACATCAAACATCAACATCAATATCAATACCAACATCAATATCAACATTAACATCAACATCAACATCATTATAAACATCAACATCAACATCAACATCAATATCAACATCAACATCAATAAAAACATCAATATCAACATCAACATCAACATCAACATCAACATCAACATCAACATCAACATCAACATCAACATCAACATCAACATCAACATCAACATCAACATCAGCATCAACATCAGCATCAACGTCCACATCAACATCAACATCAACATCAACATCAATATCAATATCAACATCAATATCAATATCAACATCAACATCAATATCAGCAATAACAACACGAGTTTATCCACGACACAGTCAACTCTTTTTTTTATGAAGCAAGTAGAAATATTTAAAGAAAACAGACATATGCACTCCTTTGGACAAACCACCAACCAGACAGAGATTGGTGCAAAGCATAGCTGTTAAATTGCGATTACGATTAGTAATCAATTAGATTATTTTTTAAAAACAATTGTAATGATTATATTATTATCCTCAGATTATGCAAAATAATCAAAAGTAATCAAAAAATAATTCGATTACTTTTAAAGATTATCTTTGATTCGTTTTTGATTATTTTTAAAATTTCAGTCTAAAGTACGGAATATTTTGTGAAAGTGATGATGAAATTGACACTACTTGTTCTTCACAGGACACCGTTAAGTCCGATTAGTGATTCCAACAGACCAACTCTTCTGCTACTTGCATGACAATTCAAGTGCTGAAATGATTTGGCAAAAGTATGGTTTGTTGAAGGAACCATTTCTTACAAGAAGGTAATAAACACTCCAAGACGGCAATCAGTGTCTGATTTTTCTTTTGAAAAAATAGTTCTTATGAATGCAAATAGTAATTTGGAGCAAAAAGGTTTTATTTTTGTTTCGTTTATGTTGTACTACAATACATTATTGTTCTAGTCCTTGTTTTTTGTCAATCTTTTTTTTTATAATGAAATACATAACTTTGTTTTTTTTTAATAAAATTTAATAAAATTTTTTGTACCTTAGACTGAAGTTCTTAAAATAATCAAAAAAGAATCAAAAATAATCTCGAAAAGTAATCGGATTATTTTTTTGATTACTTTTGATTCTTTTTAATTATTTTGAGTAATCTCAAGTAATCGTTATTATTTTTTGATTATTTGTAATCGGAATCATGTGATTACGATAACAAACAGAAAAGAATCGAACTTAATCAATTATTTTTCCTTTTTGAAAAAAAGAATCGAATAAGTAATGATTACGACGAGTAATCATTACTTAACAGCTATGGTGCAAAGTGAAGAAAAGATCGCCGCCGTACCGGTCAGTGTCGAAAAAGACCCCGAAATGTCGATTTTGCACCGATCAACTGAAGTGGGTGTTGCCAGAGAGTCAATTAGGCTTATTTTACAATTCGATTTGGTCCTACATTCGTATAGGATTGTGCTGACGCAAGAATTGAAGCCGGACCACCATAGACAACATCAAGATTCGCTAATGTTCGTGCTGGAAATGTTGGGGTGGATCTCTGCATTTTGTTCAAAAAATCATCTTCTCGGACGAGGTCCATTTCTGGCTCGGTGGCTATATCAATGAGCAAAATTGCCATTGTTCGACGGACCACAATCCACAAGTGTTCGATCAAGTATCAATGCATCCACAAAGATTAACTGTTCGGTGCAGTTTATGGCACGGCGACATTATCGACCCTTATATCTTTCGAAATGAGGAAACAGACAGCGTTACCATCAATGGTCCTCGGTAAAGAGCGATGTTAACTGAGCTATGATGACGACCGAAACGCTAGATGGGCAAAATCATCTCTTCCGTACAGACGTGAAAAAGTAAAGCACTTTACTACTTAGATGGGAAAACACATAAAAACATTGTCTTAAAACATTTTTAAACTTACTATTTAGATAGTTGAAATGTACTTAAACCCTTTTCTCGAATATTTGTCAACCCTTCTCAGAAATAACCATAAAGCTTGCTACACCTTAGTTTCAAAATTAAATAGATGATATGTTTGCCAACAAAATTTTACAGACAGACAACTCAGCCAACACTCAGTCAAGGACACACTTCTTGTTCTTGTGTTACTCCGAACACACCTTTTCGGTTAAAAAGTAAGCGAATTTTTGACTACCTTTCAAAGATATGGTCTAAGTAGTCATATTGAAAGAAAATTTATCAAATACTAAAGATAAAGAGTGCTTTAGTATGAATTCCCTTGACTGAGATAAACATGAAACCACTTATGAATAACCTGAAATATTCAATGGTATCAACTTAAGATGTAGTGAAAACAAATCTGCCCCCCCCCCCTCCACGCCTTTTTTCATATCTTTTATTATGGAAATCCATCTCATTATGAAAATGCACACTTCACACTCTTTTAGTTGGGCCCTCCCCCACCCTCAAACCAACGATAACAGTAGCAAAAAACATTTTTATTCATATAATATATTCTACATTTTCATGCTACATATAATGTATGCAACCACCACGTTGCGTGTAAATGTATTTTTAGGGTCCTATAAGTATGGGTGACACAAACTGTCACAAACATAATTTATGCAGAAGCAAGACAGCAAATATGAAAGTGAAAATAATGAAGAAAAAAAAATGTTGAATAAACAAAACTAACACTTAAGCAAAAGTGCCTTAAGTGCAAAAAATTGAAGACGAAAAACTTAGTTCAGTTCTGTACGAAAGAGCTACAATACCCTTAGAGATTAAAGCTAAGATATTTAAACCCTTTAAGATAAAAAATGCTTATTAATGAAAGTAAATTTTAAGAAAAAAAAAAAAAAAAAAAAAAACAAAAATATTTTTTCCTCCCTTTAACTTTCCTCCCAAATAAATAAAATAAATTGATAAAACGTTAAGAAGGTTCACAATAAAATATATGAAATGAACGAGACAGCGGGTTATTTTCTTTATTTATTTTTATGTCAATGAAATAATACAAAAATGGATAAAGGCAAAAGCATGAATAATAAACGCTTTTGACACTGACACTCGCAGCAGAAGCAGAACGACAAAAAAAAAACCAAATCGACCTAACGCCCATTTGAAAAGCTTTATGAGCAAATAATTGAAGAGGCACGAAAAATGTGCTGTGAATTATAAGAAATCATAACAAGCGACACGTTCTGTCACACACACACACATTCGCAAAGGAAGAGGTAAACGCGTAAGCAAGTTAAGGTACATAAACAAATGAGACAAACACACATACAAACACATGATGTAAGCAACGTTAGTTAGGGACAAATTTGTTATGAATTGAAATGAGAGGCCATGACGCGGGCCATGACAGCAGTTAATTGAATGCGTGTTATTGAGATATTAACTTTAATATATGTGAGTGAAGTAAATGATTGTATTTATGCCTAAATGTCAAACACACTACTCTGACGCATGCAAGTTAGACAAAAGTCTGGCAAAATTATTGTTTTTTTTTATAAGTTACATACAAGTATAAAAACAATGGCAAAAATGGCAACATTACAAAACTATAAAAATATATCAAGTCTATATAGAATAATTATGTCTAATGTTAGATGTGATGTAACAAAATAATTATCGTTTAATGCAAATTTATTAATATTGAAAATTAACATGTTTGAAAGCCATTGCTGAGTTGTGTAGAGGCTCCATCAAGGTGACACCACTTTTCCAACAAGGCTTACATAACAAGATAATGATATTTGGCTGACAGTTTTTTTGTTTTGTAAATCTTTCCCACACTAATCTTTTTTTGGGTAACTGGTAATCATAACTTTGAGATATTTCAATGATATTTTGGCTGTGCCTTCATATACTTAAGTTAATGCTATGAACGTGTGAAAAAGCTGTAGTGGCGGAATTCTATTGTAATTGCATGTTTTTAAAGGGATTTCTGTCTTGAGCTTTTAAAAATAACAAGTTTTTTTTTGCATTTTCTTAAACCTCTAGGTAACCAAAACTTTGAAATTTGACAGGCTTATTCCATACATAATTATCTAGGTTGTCATAGGATTAAATTTTTTCGATGTTTCGTTCATTAGCTTAGGCACAATAATAACGCATTTTTGGTCGAAAATCGGTACCTTATGTTCGAAAGTCCGCCGTGTTTTGTCAAAAATCGATATTTTCAAAATCGGCTACAAGTACTACTTTTTCGTATCTTGTTTAATAATCTTTTTCATTGTTTTTTTTTGTTTTTTTTTTTTATTTTTGTTTCAAATGAATTTTGAAGGAACGACCCTGGTTACGTATTTTCACCTTTTTTCACAGCGCTCTATAAAAAATACAGTAACTATGTGTACCTTAAATGTGACATCCGTTTTAAGAAAAAAAAAATAAGCATACTCTTGAATGTGTATAATTTTAGGCACAAAAACCGTCATTCAAAAATATCCCTTAAAAGAATTCACGAAAACTACTTTTTTTCGATTATTGGGTAGATATTATCCCTGAAAGAAATTCCTGTGATAAATAAAGGGTGATTTTTTTGAGGTTATGATTTTCATGCATTAGTATTTGACAGATCACGTGGGATTTCAGACATGGTGTCAAAGAGAAAGATGCTCAGTATGCTTTGACATTTCATCATGAATAGACTTACTAACGAGCAACGCTTGCAAATCATTGAATTTTATTACCAAAATCAGTGTTCGGTTCGAAATGTGTTTTATCGACAAATTTTGTTCAGCGATGAGGCTCATTTCTGGTTGAATGGCTACGTAAATAAGCAAAATTGCCGCATTTGGAGTGAAGAGCAACCAGAAGCCGTTCAAGAACTGGCCATGCATCCCGAAAAATGCACTGTTTGGTGTGGTTTGTACGCTGGTGGAATCATTGGACCGTATTTTTTCAAAGATGCTGTTGGACGCAACGGTACGGTGAATGGTGATCGCTATCGTTCGATGCTAACAAACTTTTTGTTGCCAAAAATGGAAGAACTGAACTTGGTTGACATGTGGTTTCAACAAGATGGCGCTACATGCCACACATCTCGCGATTCTATGGCCATTTTGAGGGAAAACTTCGGAGAACAATTAATCTCAAGAAATGGACCGGTAAGTTGGCCACCAAGATCATGCGATTTGACGCCTTTAGACTATTTTTTGTGGGGCTACGTCAAGTCTAAAGTCTACAGAAATAAGCCAGCAACTATTCCAGCTTTGAAAGACAACATTTCCGAAGAAATTCGGGCTATTCCGGCCGAAATGCTCGAAAAAGTTGCCCAAAATTGGACTTTCCGAATGGACCACCTAAGACGCAGCCGCGGTCAACATTTAAATGAAATTATCTTCAAAAAGTAAATGTCATGGACCAATCTAACGTTTCAAATAAAGAACCGATGAGATTTTGCAAATTTTATGCGTTTTTTTTAAAAAAAAAGTTATCAGGCACTTAAAAAATCACTCTTTAAATAATAATAATAATAATAACTGGTCATTTCAGCCTTTGAAAGGACTTTGACCTAGCTTCTTATGATCAATTGTGTTGTGCGTGTTATTAAGTTTGTACACGATTGACCGAGAAAGGGACCTGCATGTTTAACGCCGACTCCGAACGGCGATGAACGTAATGTTCTTATTCTCAAGAAGCTTTAAATGGCATTTGATTACTCTTTGAGGTTTGCCATTGTCTGCAGAGATGTGGCGGCCGTACAGAAAAGTCATTTTAATTCAAATAATTTTCTGTCGTTGCTGGGGTTCGAACCTGGGTCTCCAGGTTCGTTGATATAGCGGCCACGCACTTTAACCAACTACGCCACGGACGCCACATTAATTACTGTGATAATCTTCATTCGAATATCTCAAAGTGTATCAATAAAACCAGAATTTGAAAAATTAAATAACTGTGGAGGAAATCACCCGTCTAACTAATGGAAAAACAAATTAAGAGTAAAACAAAGCAAAGGTACCCTTGCAAGATAACGTTTCTCCAATTAAAAGTTAAGCTTATCATATAACCTTCAAATCATGCTGCAACAAATCATCCTGCCATATTACCTAAAAGGGCCCATTCTTCTTGAAGCGTTCGCCTCACTAGACGTGGTGCTTTTGAATACTGGAACTCAGCCAACGTCTACCAGTGCAGTGGAAGCTCCATAATCGACCTGACTTTCTTGAGCAGCAAGCTAAATAGAGAATTGAACGATATGATAGAAGCTATCATATATAAGCTGAACGAACAACTGCATAGGGGTCAGTCCGCCGATATTGATCACAAAATAGCAAATTCGGTCGCTCGACTATTTTAAATAGATTTAATTCACTTTTTTTTCTGCAAATTTGAAATGATGTCATTCTTTGTTATGTTATATGGTAGAGGAACACCAAAAACGTTTACCATATAACATAACAAAGAATGACATCATTTCAAATTTGCAGAAAAAAAAAGTGAATTAAAATATTCAAAAATAATTATTTGCTTTAAAGTCGGTTCCACATGAAAATTATATCCCTCTACTTCAGATTAACTTCACTATGTTTTCTCACTGGCGGATCTAGGATTCGCCAGAGGGGGGCTAAAACTACAGTTTTGTATGCCAAGGGGGGCTAAACGTCTTTTTTTACTTTTTTCCCATACAAAAAATTCTCCAACATTTTAATTTAAGAAAGTTTCTGCGACCTCGGCGAAGGTAAAGCTTCTTTTTCAAAATCGAAAGAAAAAATTAGGAAATTCTTAATAAAGTAGGCCAATTTTGGGTCAAGGACTAATTTTTTTTAAGAATTTTATGGCGTATTTGAGTTCAGCGGACGATTTTGCATTAGGATATGTTATAGTCCAAAGTTTTTGTAGGGCTTAAATTTAAATAGGGAACTCGATTTGAAACATCCATTTTATACTTCTTCAAATTCACGTTTCTTAGCGGCGCCAATCCAGTTTGTGAGTTTTCGGGATTTTTTTTTGTGTCACATGCTTATATTACATCCAGAATTCAGAATCTGGTCTTGCAGGGAGGTTCTGGAATACTTTTGGAAAAAAAAACCCATCTAATACTCATACCTTACGTAATAAAATGGACGAATTTTAAAATGCTATATCTTTTAAATGAACCATAAAAACCACTTTCATTCTTATATAATCAGAATCTTCTTATTGCGTAGTTTATTTCATATTTATTTCAAATTTTTTCACCCGTGCGCATTGGAGATACTCGACCCCAAAGTTGGGGCAAATTTGAGATTTCTTATCTTTCAAAGCGATGTAAGCCAAAAAGTTTATGATCTAGTCACTTTAAAAAATTTACATTTTAAGTTCTTACTAAGACGTACCTAATTCCAAAACAAATAGGTCTGCCACTAGCTTCTTTCTATTAAAATTTTTTTTTCAAAGTTACCAAAAATTACGATTTTTTTTTAACTTTTTTTTTAAATTAAGTAACATCCCAATTAATTTTTCTGATATGCAAGATAATAGCCTAAAGTATAATTAATATGATGTTTTTTCATTTATTACTGTATCTTTAATAAGAACTGAAATATGATCATTACCGCAAACTCTATAAGATACGAAAATCGCTCGTGGTTGCATGACAAATATGGCCGCCATTTTGAAAATAAGATGTTAAGATGCCGAAACATTACGAAATTTGTGGTAAAAAACCAATTTTTTTAAAATAGTCGAGTGACCACTATGTGATCAATCTCTGCGGACTGACCCATAGGCGAGCACCTAGAAGTAGCAAGTGTTCAGAATAATGATGGCCGATATATATATCCTTGACACACCGATCGTTATGGCAAGGCAGGTCATGGAGCAGGTGAGAAGAACTTGCGATGCTACAATGGTTTGGAGATGAACCAGCAAGTGACACTACAACTCAGCCTACTGGTGAACTGCCGAAATCGCCGATACACGCAGACAATGCTCCAAGCAAGAAGGCTGCACTACAGAGCTAGAGGCACTCACCGCTTCGACGAGCTCCAGAATGAACAACGGCATGCTTAGGAAAGTACTGAAAAGAGCGATCAGCAAAAGCAAGCGCGAGTGTTTCCTGCAGCTATGCGACGAGGCAGATGCCACGCCATGGGGCACTGCATACAGACTGGTTATGAAGAAGCTAAAGGCGTTCAGGCGGCCAACACCCACGAAACCACTGGTTCTAAGTACCAAAGTACAAGCACTTTTCCCTCAACAGGCAGAGATGCAACATACCGATGAACAGAGCGAGTCGCAACCCACATCGATAGCAAGGGAAGATGAGATCGTGGCAATAGCAAAAGCCATAAAGGACGATAAGGCAGCAGGTTCTGATGCGATCCCGAACCGAGCACTGAAGCTCGCCATTTTCTCACAGCCGCAGACGTTTGCGCAGTTATGCAACGCGTACCTGACAGAGAGCAAATTCCCAGCACAGTGGTAGATTCAGAAACTAGTGCTCATACCGAAGGGTAATGGACCCATGGACGACCCTTCAGGCTACAGGCCAATATGCCTGCTCGACACAAGAGGTAAGATCTTCGAGGAGCGAGTGGTGTGCAACTGCCTACAACAAGCGATCCAAACGAGTGGAGGACTCTCTACCCAACAGTTTGTGCTCCGGGAATTTCATTCCACAACCGATGCTATCAAGCTAGTCACGAGCACCTCGTAGAAAGCTTTTAAAGGGAAGAGAAGGAGAAGGGAAGCAAAGTCTCGTACTGTCTCGTGGTATCGCTAGACGTACGCAATGCATTCAACTTGGCTAACTGTAGTAAAATTATGACGGCAGTCAGGGACTTTGGAGTGCCACTATACCTCACAAGGGTTATTGAAAACTACTTCTGCGAGAGAGTTCTGCACTACGACACAGAAGAAGGTAAAATGACGTACAATGTCTCTCGTGGAGTCCCACAGGTGTCCGTTCTGGCACCCATGTTGTGGAACATAATATACGATAGTGTCCTCAGGCTCGCTGTTCTCACAGGCGTCAAGATCGTCGGCTTCGCAAACGACCTAGTGGTTGTGGTGACAGCAAAACACCTGGATGAAGTACAGGCTCTCAGTAGTGCAACTATCGGCACAATCAATAACTGGTTAAGGTCAGTGGGGCTAAGTCTGGCTAAGCATTCGACGGAGGCAGTGTTCACAAGTAGTCGGAAAAAGGTAGAGACCGCCAGAATCAGAAAACGTGGAAAAGGTGATAGAATTGAAGCCATCCATCAAGAACCTCGATGTGATGATCGACTCCCGACTATCATTCAAACAACACCTCCAGTATTCTCACAGCAAAGCAGCCGAAGCAGAAGCGGCACTTTCCAGAATAATGCCAAACTCAAGGGGTCCCAAACATAGGCGAAGGACATTGCTACTTAGTGTAGTCAGGTCCACTACGATGTATGGCTCAACTGTTTGGTGGTATTGAGTCAGTTTACAGACTTGGTGCACTCAGGGTTTGCTGTGCCTTTAAAACAGTTCCGGGGACGCAGCAATTGTCCTGGCAAGCTCAATTCCCATCGACGTCCTCGTAGATTAAACGATGGTTACCACCAGTAACACTAACGCAGCTAATCCAACCTCTCGTAAACAACTTGCTAGAGAAAGAATCATACTCAAGTGGCAAGACCGCTGTGATAGATCAGTGAACGATTGATGGACGCATCAGCTTATCCCAAACCTATCCAATTGTTGTGGCAGAAGTCATGGCTTTGTGAGCTTCTACATCACGTAGGTTCTCAGCGGCCACGGGTGCTTCAGAGCATATCTGCACAAATATAAGCACGCCGCAGACCCCTACTGCAGTCACTGCTCTGGAAATATAGCAGAAGATGCGAACCATGTCCCTTTTGAGTATCCAAAGTTTTTGCGGCGGCCGTGGCACAGTGGGTAGAGTTCGTGACCCATACGCCAGAGATCCCGGGGTCAATTTCATCCGAAACAGAAAGTTTTTTCAATTGAATTAATTTTTCCGTTCGGCCGTCACCTCTCTGCAGAAAATGGCAAAACTCAGAGAGTAAATAATGCCATGTAAAGCTTCTTAAAAAGATGCACATTAGCCGTTCGGAGTCGGCATAAAACTAGTATGTCCAGTTGTCGATCAATTGTGTTCCAACATTTAGTAGCACACACAACACAATTCGATCATAAGAAGTTCGGTCAAAGTCCTTTCAACTGCTGAAATGGATGAAATGTTTTTATTTTTTTATTTATAAAGCTCCAGAACAAGCTCAGAGAACAAACTCAGGCAAGCCTCGGCGACGCGGCAAACCTTAATCACCCTTATGTTAGCAAACGAAGCGAACTGGTAAGTGGTCAACGCCCTAGCAAGAGACATTATCGATGAACTCCGAAGGGTTGAAAGCTCACAAAATAGTTGATATAGAAGTTGTAGGCTACCCTATCACCACTTCCCAAAGAGAAGACGAACACTAGTCGAACAGATTTTAGCTAACTGATATTCCCATGCCCCGTGAAGTGATGCTTTACGGCGGTTCCACGGGGTATAATTATTGACGACGTTTCAATGCGGAGGTTCAGGTTTAATGTGTAAGAATCGCACATTCCCACCTGCGAGGTTGCGCCTTTTGAAGGCTCCCCCTTCGCGAATAAAATAAAAAAAAAATATTACCTTAAAGTATTGCAGTAAAACAAGCACATAGGCATAGCAACCCAGTGATAAATGACTCAAGTGAATACGAGGACTGCCATTTAAGTCTTGCGCTTCGGCAACACTAAGCAACGCCAGATGAATTTTGATAGTTCTATTCGAAAATTTTACATTTTCTAGCATAAACGTTCTCACGTTTTGAAAATGTCATTAATAAACATAGAGAATTAAACCGGACCAAGTACAGAACCTTGAGGAGCCCCACAATTTAAATTACGGAAAGCGGACAAACTATTACTCACCCTCACTCTTTGAGTTCTTCCAGCTAGGTAGCTATGTAACAGATGGACTGATATGCTAGAAAACTTAAAGTTATCTTCAAGTTTGCAGCACAAAATAGAATGGTGAACAAAGTCAAATGCCTTAGAAAAGTCTAGCATGCAAAGGAGATTAATGTGACCCTGATCATATGTCATTCTGATGTCATCTACAATTTTTAACATAACTGTAGCACAGCTGTGGCCTGATCTAAAACCAGACTGAAGTGGAGACATAAGATCGTATTTTTTTTATGTGCTCCGAAATTTGCGCTGCCATGAGAGCCTCAACCTGTTTTGGTAGAAGTGATAGCAGACTTACTGAGCGATAATCAGCATTGAATTGTTTAGCTATGGTAAGAATTTTTATTAACTTAACGAGCAACATCACTCTCACCAATAGCAGCAAACTCCAAATTAAATAGACTTACAAAGGAAGCAATAAAATAATCATTTAAGATATTAGGATCAATATGACAGTCATCAGATTTGGCATTGTATACTCCAGCCTGTTTTAGTTGTTCCAGAGTTTTTTAGAAGACTGTGTAGAGTTTAATCCCAGTTTAATATTGTGGAATTTCTTTTAGAGCGATTTTATTGCGAGATTTAATGGCTAGCATAACATTTCTTGAAAACCAAGGACAACTTTTGTTAGAGACACGACGATTTACTAATGGGACATGCAAATCGAATAGTGTATGTATTTCATTAATGAAAAATTTAACCTTCTCTATTTTTTAAATCCAAATGAATGTTCCCTTGCAAACGCGTAATGTTACTAATAAAAACTGTCCTTGGTTTACTGAAAATGTCAAACTAGCGCTAAAAAATGGAACAGAACTTACAATAAGTGGAAACGACACCCTAATTCACTGAATTGGGAGGAATATAGCCAGCCAGAAATGAATCTACTAACTCAATTAAAGTTTCCAAAAAGGTTTTCTTCATGTCAAAACTAAATCCTTATCTACCATCTAAACAACTGTGGAACAACCTAAAGAGTTTCGGCGTATGTAATAAAGAAACAGAAACCTGTCAAATCAATCCCAACGTTTCAAATGATTATTTTGTTGCTAATTCTACATCTACTTCCTTTGTCGTACCTGATTATGTTGATGATCATTTCAGTGTGTCTCCCAATGAGTTTCAGTTCGGCGCAGTGAGCGAAGTGGACGTAGCACGGTGCATCAAAAAAATAATTCAAATGCCACTGGTGTAGATGGCATCCCCATTAAGTTTATTAAATGTATTTTGCCATATGTACTGAGCCCACTTGATCATATCATCAATCACTGTTTTACCACTTCCAAATATCCTGAGCTATGGAAAGTAGCAACTGTAATTCCCATCGCAAAAAAATCGAACGCCTATGAACCATCCGATTTCCGCCCAATAAGCTTATTGTCCTCGTTGTCCAAAATATGCGAGCACCTAATGGCTGAGCAAATTGTTCGCCACATAAACACGTTTGACCTAATGCATAAGTTGCAGTCGGGTTTCCGTCCTGGACATAGCTGTTCCTCGGCTGTGGTAAAAATTCTCGATGACATTAGAGTACCATATGATAAGGGCCATTTCAGCCTAATCTGTCTATTAGACTTTTCAGAAGCGTTCGATACCGTGGACCGTGGACCGAAAACTCAAGCTTAATTTTGGTTTTTCTAATGCATCCGTTAGCTTCATGTTTAGCTCCTAAAATGGCAGGTCTCAGAGAGTCAAGTTAAAAAACAATTTCTCGTCTTAAAAATGTACAACAAGTGGAGTTCCGCAAGGCTCGGTTCTTGCCCAATACTGTTTACCTTGTTCTTAAATGATCTATTTAATAAATGCAATCACGTAATCATACATGCCTATGCTGATGACTTGCAGTTGTATATGTCCAGACCCATTAGTCTCTCGGAAGATTAATGTGCGAGAGTTAACGAAGATTTAAATATAGTGGCAAACTGGGCCAAAGATAATATGCTGCATTTGAACCCTCTGAAATCGTATGTCTTACCTGTATCAAAAATACCGTACTGGAATCTTGATGTTCCCCCAATTTTCCTCAATGATGTTGAACTAAAATTCGTAAGTAAAGCCACTAATCTTGGTTACCAAATAAACTCATCTTTGTCCTGTAAAGATCACGTAAACTCCTGCGTTCGAAAAACCTACTATGTGCTCAGATATCTTCGGATGACTGCAGCATTTGTACCTGTTGAAAAAAGAAAAAAACTAGTCTTACAGCTGATACTGCCAATTTTTTCTCATGCGGAAGTCGTTTATAGCAAGCTCGACGCGAGATCCACACAATTTTTTCCACAGCCGAGTAAAATGTTAAAGATACACCTCGCTTTGGTCAACCAATTACTGAAAAAGTCGATGAAATCATGGAAAATATTGAACAAGACCGGCACATAAGTAACGTGGATATTGCTAGGGAACTAGGCATTCCGTGGCAAAGCCAGGATTGACACCAAGAAAGGTTATGCTGTGCGTCTGGTGGGATTGGAAGGGAATTGTTAATTAGAAGCTTCTACAACCTGGTCAAACGATTGGTTCTGCTCTCTACTGTCAACAATTAACGAAATTGAAGCAAGCAATACAATTAAAACGGCCAAAATTAATCAAGAGAAAAGGTGTTGAGTTCCATCATGACAATGCCAGATGAACCGGCACATCTTTGATGAACCGGCAGAAACTGAGAGAGCTTGGCTGGGAAGTTTTGATGCACCCACCATATAGCCCGGACCTTGCTACTTCAGATTGGCTGACTTCATAAACGCAAGTTGCAATGCAGCACAGCAAAACATATCGCATCTGATGCAAAGCAATGTTTTCATGCATCCCTGCTCTGTAAAATAATGCAATCAATTTGAAGGCGTTTATGAACACCACCGTGAAATGTATTTATATATTTTTAAACATTTGATCTAATCGTTTGTGTAAAGTAAAGCCTAATGGAAGACATATCTTTAATGTTGTTGAATGCTGTGGAACTGGCAGAAAATATATCTTTTGCAAGGATTGCAATAAATAAAAAGATATTAAAGAAAAAACAGCGTCGGAATTTTGCACTTTTAAGTGAGTCAACCTACACAAAAAAGAAAATACCAAAGACGGAAAATTTTTGTAAAACGAATGACAAAAGCCACTTTCAAGGTAATAATACTATTAGAAATGGAAATGGATTGTTTGAATTTTAGTGTTTTGTTTTCAGAAGCTGGAAAACATGATATATCCTATGTGGTCTACGAGATCAACTGGTCGCAACGGTATTCCTCTTTATAAAGCACTCTACATTACAATATGGAAATTGAGCAACAACAGTTCGTTCCATGATGTCAGTGATAGGTTTGGAGTGGGAATTAAAGCTGCATATTAAATATTTATTAGGACCATCAAACTTATTTGCCGGCTTAAAAACCAGATTATTAAGTTTCCAAAAACTCCAGATGAACAAAGAAAAGTTAGTGAGGAATTTGCTGCAAGTCACCGTAATCCATTTCCCTATGTCCTAGGGTGCATAGATGGTACACATGTACCCATAACACAACCGCTTACAGATGGAGTGACCTTTTGCAATCGGAAAGGATCATTTTCCATCATTGCGCAAGTATGTTTGAAACGCGTTAGAGTATGGTATTTTTTTTTAAATTACTTTCATTTTTCAGGATATTGTCGATAGTAAAATTAAATTTTTAGACGTTGTCATTGGTTGTCCTGGGCGTTGTCATGACGCATCAGTTTGGGAAATTAGTTCGTTAAAGAAGGCAATAACTAACGGAGAAATTAAAATTTCGTCGAACATGCTTTTGCTCGGTGATGGAGCGTACCCTCTCGACATGTTCATGATGGTGCCTTATCGTGACAATGGATATTTAAACACAATGCAATCAAAATTTAATACTATATTGAGCTCAACCAGAGTCTTTGTTAAACAAGCTTTTGGCATATTGAAAAAGAAATTTCAGATTTTGAAATGCATTGAAGTTCAGCGCCCAAATTTGCCAAGGCTTATTGTGATGGCATGCATGATAATACATAACATTATAATTATGTATGATGAACATGGAAACAACATTGATGACTACATTGCAAATGATTACGACCCTAATGACAATGATTTTCAAGAAAATTCCAGGACATCAACACAGAGACAAGAAGCTAAGGCCAAAAGAGATGCTATTGCAACTTTGCTGTCAGCTTAAGATCATTTTTAAAAACTTTTTCGATTTTATGAAATACTGACTGATATATCCGGTCAAATAAACAAGCAAAAAAAAAAAGAAATAAATGACAGAAAGAGTTTTATTATTATAGATATAACTTTGAAACTTGTTTAAGGCACAAAAGTTAATCACAAAAGTAAATCTTGTAAAACATGGAATTTAATTGTTATTTGAACGACTTTGACAAATGCTTTCGAACAGTTCTCTTATTTTCCGCAATTCGCTTAGCTTTTCTTTATCGACTTCTAATCTTTCATTTTCTTGGGTGAATAATTTTTCCGTTGTTGCTTGGTCATTTTCGGATTCTTCTTTTAAAAAATCTAGCACTTCATTGCGTCTTCTCTTACTAGTTCCAATTGCTGACGACGAATTGGATGATGCTTCATCCACTGTCAGTGGGTTGTCAGATGTAAGTATTTCTGTTAAATTTTCCAATGAACGCTCCGTCATTTCATCTGGAACACTGACACTGCTTCGGGTTCCATAAACCTCATCGAGTTGATTAAAATATTCCCAATTCGTCGCACTTTCTCCAGATGTTTTATTCCTTTTTCTGATCCGTTTGTACGTGATCATGATATTTAAGAAACATCTAGTGATTTCGTCCCTTGTGAAAGGAAACGTGGCATCAATATCTTTTATTTCCCTCAAAATTGTTTCCCAGATTGTGTTTCTTTTCTTCTTATTCGCGGTGAAATCACTTTCATAGCGTAATCTTGTGGTTATCAGCAAGAGCTTCCTTTGGTGTGTCCATTTTTGATCACTTTAAATCAGAGCTGGGCACACCACACACCGACATTATGTCAATGTATATGTGTCGCATTCAGCTTGCTACAATGAAAGCTATAAAATCATATAAAAAAGCGAAACAGACGAACGCGATGTTGCTTGCTTGAAGTTTCGTGGCATACTGATCTCTGCTTATCAACGCTGACTGCTGTATGTGTACAGGGTTGCCCATATTCGACGGACCCATGTTTTTGTTAAAAAAATCAAAGAAAAAAATAAAAATTTGGCGGTTGGCAATCTTAATCATTTAATTTGTTCCAAGTAGATTTGTTTACATCAATTTTTGAATATGATATCTCTCAAATGGCCGCCTCTGGCGTTGATGGCGTATTGTGCCCTTTTTGCAGCATTTTCCATCGTTTTCGCCAACATTTCGGCCGGAATAGCGGCTATTTCTTCACGAATGTTGTCCTTGAGCTCTTCTACGGTCCTTGGCTTGTTAACGTAAACCTTTGACTTCAAATATCCACAAGAAGAAGTCAGGCGGCGTCAAATCGGGCGAACGCGGTGGCCAGTCCAAATCACCACTTTTCGACATCAAACGGCCCGGAAACAAATTCTTCAGAAAATCGATTGTTATGCGACTTGTGTGCAGTGGAGCGCCGTCTTGTTGAAACCAGAACTGCCTCATACGCTTTCGAAGAATAATTGGCATCACAAAATTGGTCATCATGTCGCGATAACGCTCCTGGTTGATGGTAACAGCATGGCCATTTTCATTTTGGAAGAAAAACGGCCCAATGACCGTTTTCGCACTAACGCCGCACCAAACTGTGACTTTTTCGTCATGAAGAGGCACTTCTTGAATCTCCTGAGGATTTTCAGTGGCGTAAATACGGCAATTTTGCTTATTTACGGTCCCATTCAATGTAAAATGGGCTTCATCGGACATGATAATTTTGTTCCAAAATTGCTCGTCATCTTCGGCCATTTCGATGACTCTTTGGGCCCATTCCAATCGACGAGGCTTGTCCGCAGGCAACAATCTTTGCGTCAATTGAATTTTGTACGGGAACAAATGCAAATCAACGCGAATAATATGTTGTAAAGTGGACCGAGCCATGCCCAGCTGCTGAGAACGGCGTTTTTGGGATGTTCTTGGGGACCTCTCAACACTGGCTCGTACGGCAGCAATATTCTCGGCCGATCGCCTTGGTCGACTTTTATTTGGCCTCTTCGGATTAGAAAGAGCCTCACCAGTCGAAAATTTTTCGTATAAACGCTTAATGGTGTTCTTAGAAGGCGCACTTCTCACATTTTTTAAGTTTTTAAAAGCACGTTGAGTTTTCACAATTGACTTCTTCTGTTGAATGTAAATTTCAACTATTTCAGAGCGCTCGCGTGGCGTGTATTGTTCCATGGTAAAAATCTGCTTGGACTGACGCTTCAAACGCGGTATGTCATTAAGCGATCTGACATCTCTGTCAAAAGTTATGGCGTTGCCAGATGGGTCCGTCGAATATGGGTATACAGAAATGTTACGTCATTCCTCAAATTTGAGGTTCGTGCCCTTCTCTGCTTTAAATAGAATGGTTAATACATCATGAAGTAATAAAATGAAATCTATATCTATACTATTATATAAAATGAAAGTGAAAATTTTTTGTGTCCGCAAAACTCCAAAAGTACTGGTCAGATTTTTTTGAAATAAGTTTCAAAATATCACATTTGTGCTACAAAAGGTTCATTGGTTATTTTCTTTACGAAATTTCAATAATAATTAAATCACTTAATTAAAGTGTTAAGTTTTTTAAAAAATCATCCAGAATGGCATGCGTTGCTTGATCGTTAGCTTTTCATGCGTTTGTGCTGCGAGAGCCTCAATAAACTGCATGTTGCTCTCTACTATACTCTGTTTGTTCTCAGCAAGCACAAAACAACAAAACAAACAAACAAATACATATTATACATACACACTTTGCTGCGCTTAAAGCTAATTGGATCGAAGTTCATTCTTATATGTTCAAAGTAGTTTTGATGTGGAGAATTAATCTAACACAGTTTTATTAAAAGGGGATTCACTGACCACCTTTAGCATGTTGAGGATTTTTTTGATGAGAATGAGATTCAATCCGACTTGATGTATGTATGTATGTATGTATGTACGTATGTTTATTTGTTTCGCTGCATGCAACTTTTCTACACATGTTTTGACGGTGGTTTTCCTGTAATTTATAAATGAACAAAAGGAACAAAGGGCTGACTTTTTACTTTATAGAATTGACATTGTGTGATTCAATAAGTTTTTTTATAAATAAACAAGAGACGGGAAAAGGGGTTATGGCTTGGACCACACAAGTCAAATTTTCGATACTGAATAGCTTTGGAACTAAACGTCGCATGACAATAAAACTCAGTATGAAGTTACTAATTGCCAAAGTCTTTCTACTGGAAAACTGGTATGTGCATTGGAATAGGGTGGGTGGCCCGATTCTTTATACAAAATAGCTATGGAAGCTAAAATCACAGGACATTGAAACTCATAATGTAATTGCCACATGGGAGTGATGTTCTGCTACTGGGAAACTGTAACAGGCAGTGGAACATGAGCGTGGTGTCAGACTAAGGGACTAATAAAAGTTTTGAATGTACTTATTATTTCCAGTATACTTGCCGGGTGCAGCAACGCGCGCCGGGTATCGCTAGTATTTAATAAATTTACTTACTTTGCTTGTGAGACATCCATGTTGCATCAAAAAACTAAATGATGCGCCGAAATGACATCCGATGCGCATCGGACAGGGTTGCGTTGCCTTAATGAACACACTACATTGTCAAAAATAAAATAGTGATGTTAATGAACACTTGATTTTGCAGTCTTACATTGCAACTTGCGTTTATGAAGTCAGCCATTATTACTTGTTTCGTTCTCTGCAAAATTCTCTTAATGGTGTGAATTTAAATTCTGTGGAGGCCTGCAGAACTCACTTGGATCAATTTTTTTCTAACACAACCCAGAAGTTATACACAGATGGAACAATGGTTTTAGCATAAAAATGGCAAAAGGTTATTGATTAAAACGGCACATATTTCGTTTAATATACATAGCTCGTTTCCAATATAAGAAAATAGTATTTCATTTTTGATGAAATTTGTAACCGAGCTTTTTCGAAATATTTTAACCCTAATAATTACTTTTTGAATTTATCCTTACTTATTTCTTACTTTTCATACTTATTTCTCCATTAGTAAATAAATAGCAGGTTACTAAAGTGATGTTACCGCTCAACCCTTACAAATTGTTTGCCTAAAATTTGAAGATTATTTAAGCGAACAAACAACACGTTGAGATACTAACCAAATATTTTTCAAACTAATTTAATAAAGGATTTACGATCTTTCAGAACTCTTAAATAACTAAACCCATAAAGTTTTACAAGATTTAAGCAAAACAAAAAAAAAAGCAAAGGCTTGTTTTGGCGAAAAAAGTTTTTTAAGGATACACGCAGTATCAGCAAAAGATAAGAACTTGATTAAGTAGCTAAACTTAATTTTAATACACACTCATACAAATATGAAAGCAAAAATTGTACGTGCAACATAATTTTCTGCAACTTTTTATGAGCTTTATGAGAGTGGCAGCTATATTGAAGCGGACCGAACAATACGCACAAGAACAACAATGGAATGATGAAAGCAAGGATGGTGTATTGTGTATATATTTTGTTTTTTTTTTCGTACAGCATGTTTGTGTTTCATTGTTGGTGTTGTTGTTGTTGTTGTTGTTGTTGTTTTTTTTTTTTTTAAATTTTAAAATTACGATAATTTGTCTGCTCTTATTTGCTGGCACAACAAAAGATTTTTCATTCTTAATCCCCAAGGACTAAATGTTTGTGTTGTTGCTATTTTTGTTGCTGTTGCTGTTTTTGTTGTTGTTGTTATTCTTGTAGCTGTTGCATGTTATCCGTAATTTAATATTTATCCTTTTTTTGCTCTTTTTAAAAAATCCCAATTTTTAATAAAATGATTTATGTATGTGGCCGTTTATGATTTGTTGGTTTAACCTTAAACTCTGTTTACCATCAAGATTAAGTTTCAACATGAAAATGAAAAGGTTTGATTTTTGTTTTTTTGTTTTTTTGTTTTTTTTTTTTTTGTAAACATACATTAGCCCATATTTGACAATAACAGAATAACAGCTTTTAGTACATTTTTCGCTCAATTTGAATTCATAGGCAGAGGGTTGCTTAGCTTTCGCTTCAATGGCTACTTCCAGCAGGTACAACTGTTGTGCGACTGTTGAGTGTGTGCCTACTTAACGCATAGGCGTCCGCAGGAATTTTACCAAGGCCGGACCAAAGATATGTATTGGTGTGCACGTATACGAAAATGATTTTATGAAAATGTAGCATATAAACATAGGAAATACCCAACGGGCCGAAATCGGAGTGCTTCCAACAAGAGCGCTCAAAGAATACTCTTTTCTGAGCTTTTGTTGTGTGTTGTCAGGAAAAGAAGAAGAATAAGTATAACTGCTCCTGCTACTCTATGCTTAGGAGAAGCTTCGGAGCACTAAAGAAGAAAAACAAGATAATAATAAATAGAACAAACAATTGAGTGCTATACTTTCTCTGCAGTTCGGAGCACAAACGGAGCACAGCATTGAGTGCTAATACTTTCAATGTAGTTTGAAGCACGAATGGAGCAGTAGCGCTCCCTTCTAATGACATGTTATGTTAAAATTATAATGTAGATGGCAATATAGACGGAGCGCTTCATATTACAAAAGTAGAGCTCCAAAGCCCGCTGGATAAAAATATATGAAATTTTTCAAGTCCAGGGGGGAAGTGCCCCTCCCTGCTCCCCCCTGTGGACGCCCTTGGCTGAACGCATAAGTATCAGTTTCTGATCAGTTCAACATATTGTGAAAACTGTCAGATTTTGGTATCATTTTATTTTTCTGATATATTTACTCTGAATGAATGTATATTTACTTTACGCTGAATGTAGCCAATGCTAATAAAACTTTTCCAAGTATTAAGCATCCACCAAGCGTAATCATAAAATCGGTTTTATTTCTGAGAAAACAAGGTAATTGATAGTTTGGTTGGTTGTAGCAATTGCAAGAGATTCTTTGCATTTACACGTGGCCGTAAATGATGAATAATGGCTGGGATGAAATGTCGGAAATGAGTTTTTTTACCTTTCTGAATTCTAATTAAAAAAAAAAGGAAAAATAATAACTAAGCTGACGTCATATGCTTAAAAAGTTATAATTAATTAAATCCAAACGTGCTGACGTCATGATGAAAATGCTCTTTTTCAACTTTTTCCGAATTTCTTCGATGACTCAAAGAAATGGTCGTATACTATTCAGAATTGACCGCTGCTCTAACGTCACTGTTGCCACATAGCCAGTAAATTCAAAGAAACAGGCAACCATTTGCTTTGAAGTACTTCATCCACGAACAACTCTTGTTTAATTTTGCTCTTTTTGGAAGATCCATACAGTCGATTACTATTTTGTTTCAGAGTCATATGCATAAATCCATAATTCGTCACGTGTGTACTGCCGTCACAAGGTAGAGTGCGGCATCTACATATTTCAATATTCTGAGATAAACGACTTACAGTAATTTATTAAAAATTCACTGACTAGAGTTTGGATGTTTATAAATATCTGGTTCTTCGGAATAGTTAAATCCAGTTGTTTTTTTCAACATTAATCATATTTTACCGATTTTGTTAAAAATGCAAAAACTGTGGAACAAACAGTGTAGATGCCGCTTTTTTGATTGTTTTATCACAAATAGTTCAAAAAGCCGTATCTACATCAATTCTACGTTTTATTAGGTAAAACTACGTTTTGAAAGTTGATGTCCTTTGGTGACGTCAAAGTAAAGCAGAACTACATCCTCTGTAAAGATTTGGAGGTTGTTGATATTGTATATCTGTAGATTGATATAATTTTTATATCTATTTATGTAGATACTTCGTTTTTGCTTGAATGATTCCTTTAATTTGTGAAGATATGACACTTCAGGTTAAAATTTTAGCAATTGAGCTAAAAATTTGTAATTTTTATTTTATTTTCTTGAAGACGAAAGAAATATGGTTGAAAAAAATAAAAAAAAATTATTTTGATTTTCATGCTAGATGCCGCACTCTTCCTTATGACGGCAGTGTAGATGTTATACACAGCCTTTGATTAACCTTGGTCGCACTTTTCCGCATTTAATTCCACCAATCGACACAAAGATACCTCAATCTCACGATATGTCATAGCGTAATCTTGCTTTATCACTTCCACACACAGCATCGATGTTTTCTGGCATAGCAACCGATTCTGGACGACCTTCACGAAATTCGTCCTGGAACTAAGGTCAGCCACTGTTTATTTAGTTTTATAATCAGTGATGTTATTTGATCGCTGTATAAACAATTAAGTTCTTTTCTTTCTTTTCTGGAAAGTTATGAAAAATAATCGCACGAAAATGTTCACGAGTTAATTCCATTTTTTGCCCGACATTAGTTTTTCAAATTACTTTAAACAACAACAGTCAAGTTTAAAATGGAAACGTCAGATGGTAAGTTTTGGTACTTATTGTTGCAAGGGCCAGAAACATAAATAGCAACCTTTGTACAAAGTTGAATTGTCTCAAGAACTGCAGCAGCTAGCTAACCATCAGCCTGCGTTCTCTGATTGGATCTTGGCAAACATGACCATTGACCGTTGCAAAAAAAAAAAATCTCATCTTCGCATTGGCGGCTACGTTAATAAGCGAAGTTCCCACATTTGGGGATCCGAAAACTAGCAATGGATTCAGAAGACGCTAATGCACACACAAAGGATGACTGTTTGCTGCAGATTGTGCGCCGGAGGCATCATATGGCAGTATAGTTTCGAAAATGAGTACAGAAGTGCCGTTACAGTCAGTGGAGTGCCCTGCAGTGAATTGATCAACAACTTTTTGTGGTCGGAGTTGGAGTGTTATGGACAAATTTTTTTTCGAATAGAAAGTTATTGCTTTTTGCCAAAAAGAGCTGTAATATGTCATTTCATAAAACTCAAGATACATACCTATAGGCGTCCGCAGGAATTTTTCGAGGGGGGGCGCGGGGAGGACAAAGATATGCATTTGTGTGCCCTTATATGAAAATGATGATATGAAAATGTTACATATACTCATAAGAAATAAAAATATATAACATTTTTCCAGTCCAGGAGGGGACACGTGCCCCCTGCTTCGTCCCCCCTGGGTGCCCTTGTACATACCTATTGTACAAAAACATTTAATTTTTATTAAAAGAACCAAAAGAAAAAATAAGTAAGAGTGCAAAGTGGAAAAAGTAGTATCTTTTTTCACGAAGTACGAATATACAGGGTTTTCCAATAGGGACTTGACAACTTTGAATTAAATTTCTAAACGCTAAATTTCGAATTGAGCGAATAAATTTTAGCAAACTCAACATTTTCATCATGGTAAAGTACACGCACGAACGAACAATGTCTGCAAATTATAAAAATTTACTACCGAAATCCAGAGTCGGTGATCGCAACTTTAAGAGCGTTAACTGCAATTTTCGGTCGTATTTTTCGCCCTAGTAGACTTCGTCCTAGAATAACAATATTTTGAATACATATTCATTCGTTGTTTGATATAGCCGTGCCAGTGAGACAACGGGTTGGTCGAAGTGTCGAAAATATTGCTGCCGTTCAGGCGTCCGTAGCAAACGATACAGAACAGTCAATTCCACGGCGTTCCCAAGAATTGGGCATCGCCCAAACCACTTTATGGCGAATTTTGCGTAAGAATCTTGGTTTACACCCATACAAGATCAAGTTGACTCAAGAATTGAAGCCGATGGACCATTTAAAGCGATGTACGTTCTCCGATTGGGCTCTGGAAAAGATGCGCCAAGATAATGAATTTCATTGCAAAATCATCTTCAGTGACGAAGCTCATTTTTGGCTCAATGGGTTTGTCAAAACGCAAAATATGTGCAATTGGTCGGGTGATGAATCCACATGTGCTTCATGAATCACCACTTCATCCACAAGAAATAACTGATTAGTGCGGTTTGCATGCCGGCGGCGTCATTGGACCATATTTTTTCGTCGACGATAACGATCGTAACGTTACTGTGAATGGCCATCGTTATCGCGCCATGATTACCGATATAATATATATAATAAGAAGGTAGGAGTGACAAATGGCTATTTTCTCACGAGTGTCTTGCACCGGCTGTCATTTACCTGTGTATTTTAACTTTCTATCAAGGTATATAAAGGGTGTTTTTTTAGGGGTTTGTTTTTCGAATAGAGATAAAACTGGCATTTTGTGGTCAAATCTGGCAACTCTAATGTCATTTATGTTCAGTTTGGTTTGCCATTTCATCATGAACAGGTTGACAAAAGAACAATGCTTGCAAATCGTGCAAATTTATTTCGAAAATAATGGTTCAGTTCGCGAAGTTTACCGCAAGCTCCGTCCATTTTATGGTCGACATAATCGTCCATCAGAGCAATTAATTCGGTTAACCATGGGTCGTTTTCGCACTACGTTTACTCTATGTGATAATACGCATCCGCAGAGACGTCGAACAGTGCGCACCGAAGAAACAATTGCCGCTGTAGAGCAAAATATTGAAGAGGACCCGAATGAATCGATTCGCTTTGTCCATCAACTTTATGGAAGATTTTGCGCAAAGATCTTGGCTTGCGACCTTACAACATCCAGCTTGTGCAAGAATTAAAGCCGCGAGACCATGCAATGCGTCGTGATTTTGGTGTATGGGCCGAAAATGAGATAGATCTCGATGCTGATTTTCATCGCAAAATTTTGTTCAGTGATGAGGCTCATTTTTGGTTGAATGGCTACGTCAACAAGCAAAATTGCCGCATTAGGAGTGAAGAGAATCCACATGAGATCCTTGAGACGCCATTACATCCACAAAAACTGACTGTTTGGTGTGCTCTATGGGCTGGTGGAGTCATTGGGCCATACTTCTTCCGAAATAATGCGGGAGAGTCAGTTACCGTTAATGGAGACCGGTATAGAGCCATAATAACCGACTATTTTGTTCCCGAATTGGATGGCATGAATGTGGATGAGTTGTGGTTCCAACAAGACGGCGCTACATGCCACACAGCGCACGTCACAATCGATTTATTGAAGGAAACATTCGATGAGCGCATAATTTCGCGGAATGGACCTGTCAATTGGCCACCCAGATCGTGTGATTTGACACCATTGGATTATTTTCTTTGGGGATATGTGAAGTTGCTCGTCTACGCCAACAAACCAGAAACGTTAGGGGACTTGGTGGCCAACTTTCGTGGCTTTATTGCCGACATACGGCCCCATATGCTCGAAAAAGTGGTTGAAAATCGGACCTGTAGAATTGGCTTTATTCGTGCCAGCCGCGGCGGCCACATGCCCGAAATCATATTTAAACATTAATGGCATAAAATTATCCTTCCAATAAAGCCAAATTGATGGACATTAAAACGATTTTCTTGTGTTTTATTTCAATTCGAAGTTCTATACCTCTAAAAAAAAACACCCTTTATAATAAGGTAGTGTTAGTAGTTGAAATTCTCTCTTATGGTGGCTACAGCACCTGTCAAAATCAAACAGTTTTCTATTCGCTGTTTTTGTTTTTCTTTTTTTGCTCTTCTTATGTTTGATAGCTGCTGTACCCAACACTCCGAGACGAGACTACCTTGTTATATATACCTTGCTTTCTATTTTCTTTTCTAGTTTTTTCGTTCTCTAGTTTGACAGTTGGTGCAAGACGAAAGAACTGTCACTCCTACCTTGTATGATTGTATCATGATTGTAGGCAGCCATGTTTGGTGAGCTTTTTTGTTGTTACTCTCTTCTGCTCAAATGTTTGTTTAGTCGTTATGCTTTGTTGGCTGTTCAGTTGCATTAAAAATAATTCCTTGACAGAAAACTCTTGAAGAATAAAAACAACGGGCACAGAAATTCGACGATTTTTTCTGTTTAAAACAGCAAACAAAAATGTTTGGCGTGAGAGTGAGGTAATGAGCAGGAGAGAAAACCTTATTTCTCAATTTATGCGAAAAACACCAACAATAAAAAAGCTCACGAAAAATGTTTATTCAGTAGAGTCGGGGTAGGGTGAACCCCTAGTGCCGTGAACATCTCGCTAGGGTGAACGTAAAATTTTTTTGTATTGAGTACTCTATAGCGTGAACAGTGCAAACCTGTGTAAAGTGAACAGAGTTCTTAAATGAAAATGAAAATGGAATCGCAACAAATAACTAACGGTAAACACTTTTTAACGTTCTTTTTAATCTAATTTTTTTGTGAACTGTAACCACAAATAAAGATCAGTCAAGTTCGTGTTTAAAGTGTAGCAACAAGAAATCGCAAGCATGGATTCAAAAAGAAGTATAGTCTTTCCCTGATGTAAATGACTGTGAAGAGATTATTGTATCGGATTATGATGACGATGAGCAAGTCGCCCTACCTCCACAAAAAAGCCGATAACACCAGCTGAGGCCATCCAAATTTTTGACTAATCAATAGAATGGGCTGAAGCAAATACCACCGATTTTTCAAGTATTCTAGTGTTGCAGAGCCTCCGCGATCAAGCAGTACAGAAATCAGTCAATGACCGCAAGAATCAATCTAGCATTAAGAATAATTTTATATCGAATTCTTATTTATTATTACAAAATCATGTATGCATGTAATCATCATGTATTTTTAGTGAAAAAACTCGTATTTTTCTGAACTGAAAATCAACCGCGATAGTACGAACAGCCTGGATAATATGAACAACCCTTGCAAAAATTAGTTCACGCTACCCCGACTCTACTGTACAAGAATGATAGAAACAAGATTACGTGTTCCGCTTATGAGAGACAGAAAGCATGACGTCATCCAGAGCTATTGTCATACTTTGGAATAATTTTAATTTGGGGCCCACGCCTAAGAAATTTTTTTCTTATTTTTATAACATGTATGTGGACCTCCTTAACCTATTGGTGCAATCAAATTTTGTCGGTGTCGAATGGTTTAAGAGATAAAAATCGTGAAAATTTAAAAAAATTATAATACGTTTATTTATATACATATGTATACGAAAATATCCATATTTTTATACAGAAGAGTAGTTATTTTTACTTTAATTTTTCGCAAGAATTTATTTTAAATTTCGTCAATTTGCCTAAGGGATCGCACATTTGAATTTGTTTTTGTTAAGCTGAAGCGCTGCGTGACGTCATACACTCAATTGAGAAAGAGAGCATTAGATAACGGGACGCGTAATCTTGTTTCTATCATTCTTGATGTTTACCTAACATAAACATAAGGAAAACGCCAATATAATACTAAGATGACAAGAATTAAGTTGTAAGCTTCCAACTAAGTTCTTTATCCTCAGTCATGGAACTTTTGTTGAACAATAAAACATTGGAACAAACCACGGCAAGAACAACACAATCGTAGCAAAAAAAAAAAATTTATCAAACGATGTTGTCTTAACATCTTAAACTTTGGGCCCTTCATATCCGCAAAACCTTTTACAATAACACAGTAAACAGTAGCAAGAACAACAACAACATGTGCTCCACTGATTTTATGACCCATTTGGGGCTAAAAGACCAAATATAGCTTGCGTTAAATATCAACACAATTTTTTTTTACAGTCGATTTATGCTCGTTATATTGAAAAATTATGCATAAATGTTTGGTGGGTTTTATTATGATTTTTTTATGCTTGGCATTAAATACAAAAGCCAACATCAAATAAACATAACAAAAATTAATGTTGAATATAGCATCCGAGTTCCGGTGGTGTTGTTTTTTTACTACATTATTTCATTGTTTTTTAAGTAAATAAATAAACATGCACCACCCCTGGTTATTGCATGTTTTTTGCAGCCACTGTAAAAATGTGTGTATTTGCTTATTCAACCAGATTGAAGCAGTTAATAAAATCATCACTTTGATGTGTTCGTTTTATTTCGATTGCTTTTGTTGTTGTTGTTTTTTACTTTTGCCACATTTAAACGAAATGTATTTTAAAATCAACAGCCTCAAATTGGTTCACACGAGATTATCTGAAACTACAATAAATGAAAAAAAAAGTTAAACTACAAAGGAAAATTTCAGCTTTTGAGCAAAACAAATAAGCTTTTTATTCACTTTTGTACTCGAAGCACTTTTTCAATAAAATTTTCGACTTTGTGAGGGATGGAATTCAGTTTAGGCCAATTTTGAAGTCCATTTCTGACAGTGTGATTGAATATATTTTGTTTTATGGGTTGGGCATGTTAAAATCCTTTTCGAACTATTGATTGACCAAATCGTTATGTTGATATCTAATAGAGACAATCTTGTAGAGACATAATTTGAACGGGTGATTTTATTCGTTGTCTCTCATAATTCAAAGCGTTTTTTTAATGAAAAAGTAAAATACCTCTTATGCATCCACAAGGCATTCCGCATTGAAAACATTTCTTCATCCTTGTCTTTATTCTAATCCGCATCCTTGTTCTTAAACCATGCTTATCCTAAAGCATGTTTTTACTCTTATCTTGATCCTAGTACTTGTCTAAAATGATGTCCCACTTCAAATTCTAATCTTTGTTCTATTTATTGTCCTAAGCTTTGTCATTTCTGTCTCCTAATCCTTGTCCAAAACTTTGTCCGAATCTTTGTTTTAATCCTAGTTCTTAACCTTGTATTAATAAAAGGTGAGCCATCTAGTGGTTTCTTTTTAAAACATAAATTATTTTCACACTAATAATTGTTCTGCTTGAAAATCTGAGAAAGTATCATAACTCCGCAGAAAGAAATGAGTGGCTTTACGTCTGAAAAACGTTGGGAAATATTGGACACTTATTTCCAAAGTGAGTATTGTGTGGCCCAAACAGTGCGTTATTTGAAAAGAAGTTTTGGGCCGAAATGAAGCACCTGCCGCTCCTGCTGTAAGCAACTTTGTAAAAAAAATTCGTGAGACTGGTATGCTAGTGAACAACACTCATGGTCCCCGTCGTCATACGGTGCGCACAGACGAGAATGTGGCTGCTGTAGCCGAGAGTATGAGACTCAATTCACGAACATCAACTCGCCATCGATCTCAACAGCTCAACATTTCACGCACTAGCCTGAGATGAATTCAGCACAAAGATCTCAGATTATTCGCTTGCAAGGTCCAATTGACTCAGCAATTGAAGGTGATTGATCATCCGCTTCGTTATAGCTTCGCAGTTTGAGCCATAGATCAGCAAGAATTGGACAACAATTTTAGGCGAATAATCATCTTTTCTGACGTGGCGCATTTTCATCTCGGCGGCTACGTTAATGAGTAAAATTCCCACATATGGGGCTCAGAAAACCCGCACATTATTGCCGAGAAGCCAGTGCATCCACAGAGAGTGACAGTTTGGTGCGGATTGTGAAGTGGTCATCAACATCATTGGACCATTTTTTTCGAAAATGAGGCTGGGAAGAACGTTTCGGTCAATGGCGGGCGTTACAGAGCCATAGTTACCAACTTTTTTTTACTGAAATTGGAGACATGAATTTGGACGACCTCTGGTTCATGCGGGATGGCGCGCCATGCCACAATCGATCTTTTGTACACCAAACTCCCAAATCATGTTATCAGCCATCTTGGCGATATCAATTGGCCACCTCGGAGCTGCGATTTCACCCCTTTACGATTTGGTCCTTTGGACTTTTTTTTGTGGGGAACCGTGAAGGAGCAATGTTATGCCAGCAATCCGGTACGATTCAAGCTCTTAAAGCCAATATCATCCAAGCAGTCCGTGAGCTACAACCCCAAACCATCAACAAGGTCTTGGAAAATTGGAGTGACAGAATGCGCTACTGCAAATCCAGCCGAGGCAGCCACTTGAATGACGTTGAAATGGCTAGCCAAGTAGATTTAAGACTATAATTAATATCCTTTAAGTAATCAATCGTAAGACTCTAAAGAAAACCACACAAAATAACGGTTTTTGCTTTGAGCTGTCTCAGTTTTTGAGATAAAAAAACAAAAAATATATAACTGGCCATTTCAGCCCTTGAAAGGACTTTGACCTAGCTTCTTATGATCAATTGTGTTGTGCGTGTTATTAAGTTTGTACACAATTGACCGAGAACCGGACCTACATGCTTAACGCCGACTCCGAACGGCGATGAACGGAATATTCTCGTTCTCAAGAAGCTTTACATGGTATTTTGATTACTCTCTGAGGTTTGCCATTGTCTGCAGAGAGGTGGCGGCCGTACAGAAAAATTATTTTAATTCAAATAATTTTCTGTCGCTGCTGGGGTTCGAACCCGGGTCTCCAAAGTTCTTTGACATAGCGGCCACGCACTTTAACCAACTACGCCACGGACGCCACGTTTTTGAGATATTAAACTGAAATTTCGTGATTCTTGATTCTCTTACTGCCACCTTTCTCCTTGGTTTTTCCTTGGTTTCGGTGATGGTTTTCTTATGCAAAAAAGAATGCTTGATGAGTAGACAAAATTCACTTTTTCCATTTTCGTCGAAATTCACGAAGATTTCTGATTTCAATGACTGTCAAACACAATTTAACAGACGCAACTTGTTCAAAATTTAACAGTAATCTATTAACAGATGGTAGTTGAGATCAGTGGCGGATCTAGGATTCGCAAAAGGGGGGGCTAAAGTCCTTTCAGCCCATATGTAGATCCGCCACTGGTTAAGATGGTAGTTGAAAGTTAAAAATTCATAGAATTCTCGAATTTCCATCGTATTTTGAGGAGCCAGAAAAGAGTGTGAAGCGAAGACGAGAAATGAAAATGAAATAAGAATTGAACTGAAAAAAAAAGATACAGTAGTTTCGACTATGCCGTAACACAAGACGTAGAATTATTCAATTCGCTTTTGATGACATCTTTTTTAAAAAATATTTATCAAAATATTTATTCCATACACCGAGCATATGACATTTACAAGAGTGCCGGAGAGGGTTAATATGTATGACCGACCCCCTTTACTTTTGTAAAAGGAACATTTCTGCCTTTGACACCTTTTCTCTACGACCATTCCTTAGGGGGGCTCCCATACAAATTTTATGATTTTTGTGCCGGAAAGGGTTAATATGTATCACTGACCCCCATTACTTTTGCAAAAGGAACATTTTTGCCTTTGACAACTATTTCCTCCGACCACTCCTTAGGGGGGCTCCTACACAAATTTTATGGTTTTTGTGCCGGAAAGGGTTAATATGTATCACGGACCCCCATTTTTGCCAAAGGAGCATTTTTGCCCTGGACACCTATTCCCTCCGACCACTCCTTAGGGGGGCCCCTATACAAATTTTATGGTTTTTGTTTATTTATTCCATACACCTGAGCATATGACCTTTAAAAGAGTGCCGGAGAGGGTTAATATGTATCACCTTCCCCATTACTTTTGCAAAAGGAACATTTATGCGTTTGACACCTATTTCCTCCGATCACTCCTTAGGGGGGCTCCCATACAAATTTTATGGTTTTTGTTTATTTATTTAATAAACCTGAGCATATGACCTTTAAGAGAGTGCCGGAGAGGGTTAATATGTATCACCGACACCCATTACTTTTGCAAATGAAACATTTTTGCCTTTGACACCTATACCCTCTGACCACTCCTAAGGGGGGCTCCCACACAAATTTAATGGTTTTGTCGATAAAACCGGAAACTGTCGATAAATAGGTAGCAAGTTTAAGCAAACAAAAATATCAAATGTTGGCTTTATATTTCATGTAATTGTGTAAAATGTATATAAGTTAGAGAGTTCTAACATGAATTTTTGTCGCATTGAGGATCAAGCAGACCAACAAGTGCTAACATCAACATTGTACGATCAGTACTTTAGGCCCACCAAAGGCTCAAAAAGTTATATAAATACCGACACCTGATCACTATCAACCACCCTACTTACCTCCGAGAATGACGTATTCTACGTCAAAAAATAAAGGCAAAGTAGTTTAGATTCAAAGCCCGAAAAAAAAATTGCATAAATTCCGATAATACTTGAAATGCAAATTTTAACATAATTCTTATAATAATTTTCTCGACAACCAAAATTGTTTTGATATGAATATTAAAAAAAAAAAAAAAAAAATATTTTTAATAGGAAAACTTTTCACTCATTAAAAGAGAATTTGACTTAATTCCCAAACTGCACAAAGCTTGACATTGAAAAGCTCTCGACGGCCATGCCAACTTTGCTATAGTTTTTGGCAATTTTAACCATTTTAACTGGATTGCCACCAAAATGTTCGCTGCAAATTTCTTCGAAAAATGTCATTATTTCATTTGAGCAGCCATACGAAGCACTTTAGTTTAATTGCGACAGTCGATTTTGGCAGCCAGCTTTTGGTTGAATTCGCTTTCAGCCAAGCTTTGGCAAAAGTTTTGCAATTTTGCTGCAGCTTGTTGCAGCAGCCAGAGTCAACAGTTTTTCAGGCCTTTTACTTTGATTTTTTTTTTTTCCTTCTTCTTAAAGCAAAATTAATTTTATCGATAATTTGCAAAAATCGATAGCACAAAAGTTGCTGCCAATAATTTTCCAACAGTTGCAGTTATTCTTTAGTTTTATGACCCTTTTAGTTTTGTCCACAGATAAGAATTGTGCTGCTAAGCTTTAATTGCGGCATACTTTTGGGCAGCATTAAATTTTCTTTAGCAGCATATTTTGTGCTTTTAAAAGCTTCAAAGTTTTTTCTTTATTTTTTTATTTTTTATAATTTATTTTTATGGCTTTCAACTTACACTTGCTGCTACAAATTATCTAATTAAGTAACTGTCATTAGTTTGAACACCAGAGAATTTGTTGCGCCTAAGTGTGTGCTATGGAATGTTATTGCTTGTTCTTAGATAAGGCAGACAGACCAATGGACAGACGTATGCTGTGCTATTCCGTGTATCTGATGATTTAACAAAAACTATATCATCAACACTGGCTACTAGCATCGTTTACAACAACCAACAGGGCCTATTAGCAACAACTTCAAACAATGACAACAACAAATGTTTCTGTATAAAAACTTAATTGTCATCATCTTTAAAGGCGCACAGTTTGTAACAAACATTGTGACAAAATTAAATAGCAGCAGCAGCAGCAGCAGCAGCTTAAAAATTGTTGTAATTTATTATTTGCTGCCCACCCTGGCCTAACGCCTTAACACCTGCAGCGCCTTATCGCAGTCGGCGGTTTCTCAACATGACAGCTTCACTAGCCCAAAGGACTCGTTTTTATCAAACTTATCCGAGCTCATCTGGGGGGGGAATGGCTAATAATAAATCTATCTGTTGGGTGTGTGGGTGTCAGGCCAAGGTATTTGAGCGTGTGGCAATTACTAAAGCTCGTCTAAAGTTCTATTGTGCGCATAATTATGTTATTTTATCTCTTCATTCAACTTTGACCCAAAAATCCTCTGCCAGGGCTCTTAGGCTATTTAGGCGTACCTTTCTTATATTCATTGCTATTGTTGTTGTTGGTGTTGTTTTTGTTGTTGTCACTTTCGTCCTTTGTATATGTACGCCTTAAAATGCTCACGTATATCTTGTTCCACATTGTCGATAATTAGAAATTTTTTGCTCGCAATTTTATTTGAATTGTTGGCCTTGTTGTTGGTGTTGCTGTTGGTAGCCAAAGCATACTGTGGAAGTTGCGCCAAATAAACCGCACGCTATCTGAATTAATTTTTTGATCCTTATAAATTAAAAAAGTTTAAATCTTATACGAAGGTTGTTTGTAATTTATTTGAATGACTTTATAAGAGTAGGTATATATTTAGCTATTTTGTGTGGAGGCTGTGATTTATGTGTAGCTCTGTAAGTATTGTCGTTTAAACTTAAACGTTAGATGTTGTGACTTCTAGTGTTGGCCATACATAAAAGCACCGCTGAAATATGTTCAATTTTGATATCGATCTAAATCTTTAGATCCCTTCTTGCAAAAGGGATCAAAACATTGTTGAAACATTTGTTGTAAATTTTAATGACTTGAAGTGTAGGTGTCAAAAGCTGAAACCTTTTTTGGGTTAACAGAATATTCAATCATTTTTTTTTTTTTAATAAAAGGTAAAAGTATGCCATAAAATGTAAACACCTTGATTAAATTTATTGAAAGTATTTACATTTAACATATTCCTATCTACTTTTTATTTTGAAGTGACGAACTTCGTCGCGCAGATTGTACCGCGCAGATTTCCAAAAAAGTTAAAAAATTCATTTTTTCAAAATTCATCACCGTTGCATTGAATTGTTATTCGCTGAGTTAAATTTCTGACGTCATAGGGACACAGAGAGAGCCGCTCAAAGATCGACAATGCAACATTCATGCAGCAGCGTTACGTTGAATTTTTACTCGGTGAGTATATAAGCTACGATAAATGTTTAAAAAGGAAAATGATGGATTTATACTTGGCCTTACGACAAAAATAAATAAAAAAATTCTGACGTCACCAGGTCGTGAATACAGCAGCATATGTAATATAAATGTAATATCGTTGCATGGAATTATTACTCACTCAGGACACGTGCTGCGATAAATTTTGCTTTACGGTAGCATAGATGTGTTATTACGCCTCACAACTAAATTATAAAAAAAAATTCTTATCGTTATGATTTTAGGTAGGCAATCACATAATACAGTAAAAATGCTACAACCATGAAAAAACGTTGCATGGAATTTTAACTCTGTGACTACAGACGTAACAGTAAATTTTAAGGAACGTAAATGAAGGTCTAAAATGAACGAAGGATCGGGCACATGATGAAAATAAAAAAACAAATTTACGGAGTCATGAGGCCTCTCAGGGAACCGCCTAATGTAACGTATATGCATCACTTTTGCTGGATTAATTGCATGCAACATCAATCAACATCAACTTCAACATCAAAATCAACAACAACATCAACATCAACATCAACATCAACATCAACATCAACAACAACAAGAACAACAACAACAACAACATCAACATCAACATCAACATCAACATCATGAACATCAACATCAACATCAACATCAACATCAACATCAACATCAACATCAACATCAACATCAACATCAACATCAACATCAACATCAACATCAACATCAACATCAACATCAACATCAACATCAACATCAACATCAACATCAACATCAACATCAACATCAACATCAACATCAACATCAACATCAACATCAACATCAACATCAACATCAACATCAACATCAACATCAACATCAACATCAACATCAACATCAACATCAACATCAACATCAACATCAACATCAACATCAACATCAACATCAACATCAACATCAACATCAACATCAACATCATCAACATCAACATCAACATCAACATCAACATCAACATCAACATCAACATCAACATCAACATCAACATCAACATCAACATCAACATCAACATCAACATCAACATCAACATCAACATCAACATCAACATCAACATCAACATCAACATCAACATCAACATCAACATCAACATCATCAACATCAACATCAACATCAACATCAACATCAACATCAACATCAACATCAACATCAACATCAACATCAACATCAACATCAACATCAACATCAACATCAACATCAACATCAGCATCATCAACATCAACATCAACATCAACATCAACATCAACATCAACATCAACATCAACATCAACATCAACATCAACATCAACATCAACATCAACATCAACATTAACATCAACATCAACATCAACATCAACATCAACATCAACATCAACATCAACATCAGCATCAACATCAACATCAACATCAACATCAACATCAACATCAACATCAACATCAACAACAACAAGAACAACAACAACAACAACATCAACATCAACATCAACATCATGAACATCAACATCAACATCAACATCAACATCAACATCAACATCAACATCAACATCAACATCAACATCAACATCAACATCAACATCAACATCAACATCAACATCAACATCAGCATCAACATCAACATCAACATCAACATCAACATCAACATCAACATCAACATCAACATCAACATCAACATCAACATCAACATCAACATCAACATCAACATCAACATCAACATCAACATCAACATCAACATCAACATCAGCATCAACATCAACATCAACATCAACATCAACATCAACATCAACATCAACATCAACATCAACATCAACATCAACATCAACATCAACATCAACATGAACATTAACATCAACATCAACATCAACATCAACATCAACATCAACATCAACATCAACATCAACATCAACATCAACATCAACATCAACATCAACATCAACATCAACATCAACATCAACATCAGCATCAACATCAACATCAACATCAACATCAACATCAACATCAACATCAACATCAACATCAACATCAACATCAACATTAACATCAACATCAGCATCATCAACATCAACATCAACATCAACATCAACATCAACATCAACATCAACATCAACATCAACATCAACATCAACATCAACATCAACATCAACATCAGCATCAACATCAACAATCAACATCAACATCAACATCAACATCAACATCAACATTAACATCAACATCAACATCAACATCAACATCAACATCAACATCAACATCAACATCAACATCAACATCAACATCAACATCAACATCAACATCAACATCAACATCAACATCAACATCAACATCAGCATCAACATCAACAATCAACATCAACATCAACATCAACATCAACATCAACATCAACATCAACACCAACATCAACATCAACATCAACATCAACATCAACATCAACATCAACATCAACATCAACATCAACATCAACATCAGCATCAACATCAACATCAACATCAACATCAACATCAACATCAACATCAGCATCAACATCAACATCAACATCAACAGCAACATCAGCATCAACATCAACATCAACATCAACATCAACATCAACATCAACATCAACATCAGCATCAACATCAACATCAACATCAACATCAACATCAACATCAACATCAACATCAACATCAACATCAACATCAACATCAGCATCAACATCAACAATCAACATCAACATCAACATCAACATCAACATCAACATCAACACCAACATCAACATCAACATCAACATCAACATCAACATCAACATCAGCATCAACATCAACATCAACATCAGCATCAACATCAACATCAACATCAACATCAACATCAGCATCAACATCAACATCAACATCAACATCAACATCAACATCAACATCAACATCAACATCAACATCAACATCAACATCAGCATCAACATCAACATCAACATCAACATCAACATCAACATCAACATCAACATCAGCATCAACATCAACATCAACATCAACATCAACATCAACATCAGCATCAACATCAACATCAACATCAACATCAACATCAACATCAACATCAACATCAACACCAACATCAACATCAACATCAACATCAACATCAACACCAACATCAACATCAACATCAACACCACCAACACCGACACCAATACCAATAACAACAAAAAAAAACAATAACAACAACAGTTTTTTTCGTGGCAATCAACACTGCTCACAAACAACAAAATAACACAATGAAACCGAAAAAGGACTATGACATGAATTAGGATATGGATTAGGACAAAATTAAGACAAACCTAAAACATACCTTTCCAAACTAGAAAAAGGATTCGGTATATTTGATTAATTCAAGAATTTGGTCATGGGTTAAAACAAATGTTTGGACAAAAAAAAGGAGTATAAAGAAACACCGTCATGGCAACGACGTCGCATGGAATCATTACGTGATGAGTATATGCAGCACGGTTAAAGTTATAAAACAGAAATGAAGGTTAATACCAGGTCTTACGACAAAAAAAAAAGAAAAATAAATGATGTCGGCGTCAGGTCGCGTAGCTAGCAACTTATTCAACAAAAATGCAATATTGTTGCATGGTATTATTATTCGGTGACTAAGGGATGCTCCGCTAAATTTATTTTACAACTGCAAAGATTGTTTTTTTTAGCCTCATAATGGAAATAAGAGAACACAGACGCAACTGTTTATTGCAGTAAAAATACAAGAAGAATAAAAAATTATTGATAATGAAAAAAAAAACGTTGCGTGAGACTATAACTTCGTGACTATTGGCACTTTGTTAAATTTAATTAAACGATAGTTAAGCTGAGGTTTTCTGCCGTATGATAAAAATAAAGAAAAAAAAAAATATGGCGCCATGAGGCCTCTTAGGTAACAGCTTGTTGTCACCTTAATGCACCATGGATATATTACATGAAGCTAATTCAAAAGTAAAACCAGAAATAATATCAAAACCAAAGGCAAAGATTTGGAAAAAATTAGAGAATAAAATTGGACAAGAATAAGGAAAAGGATTCATACAAGGATTGAGAAATGGACTAGGACAAGGTTTAGGACAAAGACTTATGTAGGCACATTTAAAACAATTTAGGAAAAGGATAAGGTTGTGGATTGAACAAGGATTTAGACTCAATAAGAACAAAATTTCTGACAGAGATTCGGAAAAGAAATGGTACAAGGATTAGGAAAGAGATTCGAACAAGGATAAGGTAAGTAATTTGGATATGAATCAAAACGGCAATTTGGTCAAGAATTATGACAATTTTAGGTTAAATATAAGGATAAGGATTAGGATGAGGATGAGAATAGGTTTGGGAAAGAATGAAAGTTAAGAAGCAATAATAAGCACAATGATAAAGAAACGCTGTCATGTCAAAACATACGGGTGTGTTCACGATACAGACGACTTTGTTTTTATTTAAATTTTTTTATATATTGTCTCATATATTGTCTCAGTCCATCCATCAAGCCACAAAATAACAAAAACTTCCTGTACCGTACAAAGAACTATCTACGTCGCTTAGATTCGAATTTTTTTTAGATTTGAACCCAGGGTTTCAGCTGTAATACCTGTAATATTTAGTCACGTCCGTCATGGTTCGAAATTAGTGGGAAGAATTCGGAAAGGGATGTTCGAAGCATGTTGGAAAGATGTAGTAACATGTGAATTTGAATCTGAAGCAAGTGTTATGCCTTTACCTCAATCAAATCAAGTTATAAAGTTTGAGATTGCCTGCTCTATCCCTAGCTACGCTTCAAGTTCTAAGTATTGATGAGTTTTCAATTTCAGTTTATTAGAAATGAGGAAAAAAATTTAGAAAGGCTACTACTGAACTACTGAGGCTGCCTTGCTTTTGCTGTTGCTGTTGCTTTTGCTTTTGCTTTTGCTTTTGTTTTTGCTTTTGCTTTTGCTTTTGCTTTTGCTTTTGCTTTTGCTTTTGCGTTTGCTTTTGCTTTTGCTTTTGCTTTTGCTTTTGCTTTTGCTTTTGCTTTTGCTTTTGCTTTTGCTTTTGCTTTTGTTTTTGCTTTTGCTATTTTCGAACATTTTCTTTACAGAGCCAAACCGTTACTTGATATTCTGCAATTATTTATTTCGATATCAATGTCAGCTTTCAAATCCTATCTCAAAAATAGATGAAGTGAAATATTTCCACTGATGGTTTAAGCTTTAGGCTTTGCAATGTTGGTTTAAGTGTAAATAAGCTTTTAGCCAAAATTTGGTGGTTCTATAATACACCGACTATTAAATGATATTTTTATACCGCTAAAACAAAATATAATTAAAATAACATCAAAAAGTATTTAATCCGCTATAAAACCTATCATAATGAAATTTCGTCATTACAAATAACTATTTTTTTCCACTTAAATGTATGGCATAAATTATGTAAACATTTTAAAGTTTTGTAGAATATTCGGATTAATTCGAACTGAGTTTCATTTATTATTCAGTTTCATCTTTTTTTTTTATGTGGCATTAATTTGAATTTGGCGCCGCCACAGCAAAGTGTCGCCATGGGTGACTAATTTCATCAACATTTTTAAATATTGTATAAATGTGTGTATCTACATAGCTTTGTAGAAATGTATAGTTGTTTGTATGTGGATATAGGTGTTGGGAATACAAAATTATGTTATGTGTGGAATTTTCGAAAGTTTATAGTCTGCCATACACGCCACACTTTGCTGGGACATATGTGTGGTTTTTTTTTTTTTTGGGGTAAAATTAAAAAGTAAACTTTTTTGAAGGTGGGTAGAGTTGAGCCGCACAAATGCCGGCTGCCTTAATCTACCCACTGGGTGGTTATCTTGAAATTAAAAATTCTCCCAAAATCCAGGAAAAATTTAACAAAAACTCCGTAAAAATACTCACACAAACATAGCACAGTCAGACTGACGCCTTGTCGTCATGTGTTTGCTTGCAACCTGCTGTGTGCAACCAATAACAACATCACTTTCACCAATACCAACACCAACACATGTAACATTAAACCACATGTTCGTTTAAATTGCTCCTTGTCAACGTTTCAAATTTAATTAAATATCCCACAAATGCATTAATAACAGAGCTAAACAGATAATTAAAAGCGTTCTAAGCTTGGTGTCATAATTTTTATTTCAACTACTTGGCGAATATCATTAAAACACACTCTGTGATGTTTAAAAATTCACAATCTATTTTTTCACATTAGATGCATTAGCTATAAACTCAACGATCAATCATGGCAATAAAATTGTATCTAAATTGATTTATGTCATTGCGGTTGATTTAATGCTGCACGTTAACATTGGCAACACTGGCAACAGATGCAAACTCTAATGATTTTTTAATTATTTGTGGTTGCCAAATGAGAGATGATGTTCTGATTTATGACAATAACAACAACAACAATCTGAACAACAAGAACAGCCAATTCGTTGTTCTTTGAGCCAAATATCACAGATTTTTTAATCTAATGTAAACGACATGACAAGCTTTTGGCAGTTTACCTTAGATTTATAGAAGAAAAAAGGTAGGAGGGATGAATGGTAAGAGAAAAACTGGGAGAGTGAAATATCTTGAATTTAAAGTGTCATAAGTTTGAAACATTTAGCTACATCTCATAATTTTTTCTTTTTTTTTTTTTGAAGTGACGAAATTACGTTTTACCGCACAGGTTTCCATAAAAGTTGAAAAATGCTTTTTTTCAAAATTCATCGGCGTTGCATAGCTCCTGAGTATAAGAGCTATGAGTAAAAAAATGGTACAACCGTAAATATTAATTCTTTGACTTCGTAACAAAAACAAAAAAAAAAATTCAAAATGTCATCGAGACGCGGTGGGACGCGATGGGAGCTGCTTAAGCAACGCAACTGAAAATTTGTTACATGGAATTATTACTCGCTGAGTATTAGTGCTAGGATAAAACATATGATACACAAATAAAGGTCTGCTCTAAGTCCTCACAACAAAGTTAGACAAATAATTTCTGACGTCATGACTACACAGAGAGTGCCGTTCAAAGATCGATAATGCAATATTTATGCAACGGCGTTGCACTGAATTATTACTCTGTAAATACATAAATTTTTAAAAAGGAAATAAAGCATTTACACTTGGCCTTACGGCAAAAATAAAAAAAAACAATCTTAAATCGCCAAACCGTGAAGATGGCAGCTTATGTAACAGAAGTGTAATATCGTTCCATGGAATTATTACTCACTCAGGAGACGTGATATGGTAAATTTTATTTTACGACAGCATAGATGTGCTATTAAACCTTACAACTAAAATATGAAAAAATTCTTATCATCATGATTTCAGGGTGGCAACCACATTGCGCAGTAAAAATGGTACAGTAATGAAAAATCGTTGCATGGAATTTTAACTCTGTAACTACTGGCGCAACGGTAAATTTTATGGAACGAAAATGAAGGTGTGGTCTTTGGGCACATCATAAAAATAAAAAAAAAAAACTAATGGCGCGTCATGAGGCTCCTAATGCAAGATAATGTACCACAGAAAAGCACAACTAATGCAGAAGGCAAAGCAAAAGCAAAATAAAAATAAAAAGCAAAAGCGAAAGCAAAAGCAAGTAAAAGCAAAAGCAACTTTGCTTTTGCAAACAACAACAAAACAAGAGGTTTGGACATGAAGTAGAAAAATTATTGGGACAAATAATAGAGTAACGGAAGGATGAAGATGGGTTTGGAACAAAGGAAAGCATAGGAACAAGAATAAGGACAAGCAAGTAACGTCAAAACCTACGGTGTGTCCATGATACAGCCAACTCTTTTTGATATGTAATATCTTATCGGTCGGTTTCCAGCATAAGGGAGTGATGTCATAAAATGCAACGGTAATGCATAACAGGCAGTCGGGGAAGCACGCGCCATTTAATTTATCACACAATTAATTGCAGAGCTTGCAACATTGTTCACACAGTGCCTTTTAGGCTCGAATAGCTGCTACACAAACCACAGACATGTGTTTTAAAAACAAACCACATTGATATCTGGTTTAAATCACAGTAAACTGAACAAAGCCATATTTTCCCTTCAATTTTATTAAACTACAGCGCAGGCTACTGTTTAGTTTAGACACAAACCTGTGTAGCCTTCACCCAGCGGCTACTAAAAGAAAAATAATAACCTTCTTTTTTCCAACATCCAAAGAAAAGATAACAAGACCAAACAGCTGTGTTTGGCATCGTCCCAACCCTAGATTAATTTTTTCATTGAAATAATTTCGAGCAATCACGATTCCACCCGAAATTAATTTTTTATCGAACATTCGCGATCGATAACAAATGATGCCAATCGAATTTCAATTATTGATTGAATGGAACACTCTAATATCCCTTACGTACACGGAATGTAAGGAGGTTAAGGGAATCACATGTCAGATCAATTCAATGCTTTTTGATAGGTTACGTTAGCAAAAGAAAACAAAGATGAAGGCTTTCCAACACGCGAACATGTCATATATTGTTAGCCATGCAAAAAGCTTGGGAATTCAAGATTAATAGTTATAGACCCTTTGTCGAATATTGCCCACTTTTTAAAAAAGGACCTCCACGTTCATGGTATCTATCTGTTGACAAACAATTACGGAACAAGGGCAAGTGCTTTAGGAGTTATCGATGTAGATACATTAAAAAAAAAAAAAAAAAAAAAAAAAAAAAACGGACAAACCAACGAACTTGAGAACCTCCTCCTTTTTGAAGTTGGTTAAAAAACACTGTCACGTCAAAACCTATGGGTGTGTCCACTATACAGCCAGCTCTTTTTTTGATATTTTGACACTGGCACTCGCATTTCTACACAGAGAGTTTAGTTTGAGTTCAACCATAGCTGTTCAAACATAGGCACGTCGGCAGAAGTGTGTTTAGGTTAGCTTAGGTTAGGTTTTGATGGCTAAGCCAGTACACGACTCGTAAACTTAGGCCAGTGCAGGCCCGTTGTGATACCACATAATCTCTTTTGACCTATGAGCGATATCACTCCTCAACAAACCAGTTCGAACGGATTATGAATTTTATTATATGCTTGATTTCCAGGCATGAGATGTCGGTAAGTCCATTTAAGAAGGGATGGCCCAGAGTTTCCAATCTCCTTTTACTTAGCGCCGGACATTCGTGAGGAAATTCTGAACATTTTCTAGTTCTTCTTTGCATTTGCAGCTTCTGCAGAAATCATTTGATTAAGTAAGTCCTGATCGAAGAGCATGTGTTCCGATTAGACAGTGACCCGTGAGGACTCCTACTATTTTTGAAAGGTTTACCCTTCTTAATTCAAGTAGTGATTTAGTGCGTTTTAAGTCGTAGCGAGGCCACGTTAGCTTAGCTACCCTACATGTGACAAGGTGTTACCAACGTACTTGTGCAAGACTCAAGGATTTGTTCTTGCTCTGGAGTTTATAAGACGACATGGGTATACCCATAAAATCCTTATCCTCAATAAAAAAGAGGGTGTTCGAGGTCGTACCCTTCCTTGGTAATTCGTCAGCCAGATAATTTCTCTCGATATCCCTATGACCGGGTACCCATATAAGGTGGATACTGAATAACCTTGCCATCTCGTTAAGAGATCTGCGTCACTCAGTGAGAGTTTTAGAGTTATCAATATGCGAGTTCAGCGCTTTAAGGGCAGCTTGACTATCTGAGAATATGTAAATATGCTGTTCCCTAAGGTCTCTTTGACCTAAAAACTTAGCTGTTTCCCATATAGCCATCATCTCCGCTTGGTAGACACTACAATAGTTTGGGACTCTAAAGGAAGCTTCTATTTCCAGATCTTAGGAGTAAATCCTTCCCTCTACCTGTTTTTGAAGCTTGGATCCGTCTGTAAAGATTTTAATTCCGTTTATTTTAAGGTGGGTTTTGTTAGCCCAGTCTAGCCGTGAAGGGATGAGAACGTCATAGTTCTTTTCAAGATTTAAACTAGGTACATAGTAATCTGTTTTGACGAGTTTAGAATTACCGTGTGACCGCAGCTGTTACCTATACAATTTCCAGATTCTCTTAGTCTGAGGGCTGCTGAGTTAGCACACTCTCTGGCAAAGATATCTAGAGGATAAAGGTGAATTATGACATTAAGAGTATTAGTTTTGGGTTGTGGATAATGCACTAGTAATACAGAGATATGCACTTCTTTGAACCTTTGCAAATTTCTGAAGTGCAGTTGCCTTATCAAGGGCCCTCCACCATACCAGTGAATCGTATACAAGTTTGGGGCGGACAATTGCCGTATAAATTCAGCTTACTATTTTAGGGGGAAAACCCCCATTCTTTTTACCTATAGATTTTTTACAAGCAAATAGAGCTATATTTGCCTTTTTAACCCCCTCCTTTATGTTATCATTCCAGATAAGTTTCTTAACCAGAATAACTCCTAAGTAATTCGTGCTCAGAAGTGTGTTAAGTGTGACATTTCTTTGTTCACTTTCGTGTTCTTATATTTTACCGGCACATCCACCACCGTGACATCAATTCCAATTGAGGACAAGCCCTACAAATATATACAATCGCAGATGCCACGCCAGCGAGCGTTGTAGGCGAATCGCCGAAGCGTCATTAAAACCAACTTCTCTTCCAACTATCGTCCAAATGTTTATAGGGAGGCTGCAGCCATCTCTGCACAAATATATGAGTTCTACCTTGCGCTGCGGAAATCAAATTTTTATCGGCCCATTTTTAGGCATACTTTTAGGCATTTCACAAATTTAGTTTTGCGTTTTGTACTTTCATTCTGCAAAATTGTACTGGGGAACTCAAAAAGAGTTTATTTTGCGTTCAATGGCAAAACTCAACTTTATACTGGAAACTCAAACTAAACTCTCTGTGAATTTAACCGAGCTACAGTGCTTTGCACAAATCTACGTTTAACATCCAAGTTATCCAGCGACTTAACAATCTCACATGGTTGGGCCCGCTGAAGTCAGAGTATTGCTTTTTGACGATTCTAATGAAAATTGTTGATATTAAAAAAAATTTAAAATAAAAATGAGTTAGCAAGGCAGGAATATAATGTTTGTTTTTCTTGTCAAAATCAAAATTAAGATTTCGCAACTATTTTATGCGATACAAAATTTTTTTTTAAATATTTTAAGCATAGCAGCGATTATGTGATATTTAAGCATCAACAATAAAAACAACAACAACAACAACAACAACAGCAACAACAAAAAGTTCATTCAAAATATTGCACTCTTTGTCACTGCTGTCATTGTTTATTATTAATTAAAGTTGTTTGCATGTTTGCTGTTCAAATATTATTTATGCAGCCTGGCAATGCTTTAAACAGCCAAAATATGTTAAACATGAAAAATGTACGCACGTAAAAAAACATCCCATATAATTTGGGCGCAATCCATGTGCTTGTTTTATTAAGCAATTATTTTTAGCGGCTGACTGCACTTGACTTTCTACAACCAACATACAACCGAGACGACAACAAAGCGCACCAAGGCAACAACATATCGCCAAACATGCCTATTTTTCTCTGGTTAGTAGCAAAAGTAGTGAAACAATTACATAAAATAGACGAATGTATAGCTTGTTGAAATCATTGTCTGTACTCTAGGAAAATTTTGAAGATAATGTGGAATTCAACATTGTTTTGTTTTGGTGGATAGTGTTGTTGTTGTTGGTGATGTTCTAGCATTATTTTTTGGCGGAAGTTCTCTAGCTATTTACTAGATTATGCGTTGTTGTTATTTTCTCATGTTTATTTTGGTATTTTTAAAAAAAAAAGGCATAAATAAAGTGTAAATTGATTGAATGTCTTTAGAAGACATGAGCTATCGACATTTATAAAACATAATATATTGCTTTGAAGATTGTTGTTAAATTCTTTTAACTATTGATATGCATATTATTTTGAAATTTTCCAAAGGTTTATTTAAAAGGTTAAAAAACTTAGTTTAATAGAAATGAAACTGCTCTGTGTAAAGTTTTTATAAATCATGATGATTTCGTTCATTAAGGTGGATGAACCAGGCAAACAGATTTGGTAGGGCAGGTTGGGTAGGGCAAGGGGGGGGGGGGGGGTGGGGGTGAAATGTTAACATAAAATGATTTTTTGAATTGCATTTAGAATAGATTTTAATTTAAAAGCTGAAATTTTAAATACTTTAGCAAATGAATTCAGTAAAAATACGATACGAAGAAGGCTGCTACTTATATTTCGGGATCTGATAACACTAATATCATTCCATTGAAACTTATGTTTTCAATGATGTTTTCTTTATACCTCCCTCCTGATAAAAAAAAAATAATTTACGTCCCTGAGATAAAAACTGGAAAATTTTCAGTAGAAATTTTCCGAAGAGTTGTTTTCTTCTCCCAATATATTTACACTCAAATACCAAATGTCATCTCTGGCGCACTTACAGCCATGGACACATAAATAGCACAAATGTCAACTTATTTTTTAAACGTTTCGTTTGAACCTAAAAATGCATTCATTAACTGTAGTTATTATTTTTTGAGACTCCAGTGTGACGTTGTTTAAAACTCCGAGAGAGATGTACCGTTACCTACTTTTATTTGCTCAGGCCATCTCTTTCTGTAAAGGCATGTACGATCTGCTGTGGTCATATAAATAGCACAGATGTTAGTTGGTGAATAAAAGTTAACAAGATCGGGTGTTTGTAAAAATTTTAGAGTTGTATTCAGTTAATTTCGCCGATTCTAAATAAAATGGGTCGTGGGAAACATTGCACTCTGGAAAAAAAGGTATATAACCCACGAAGTAAGTCGAAAAGGCAAAACCATCTGAAATTGCGGATATTCTCCAAATTTCGCGAAAAATGGTTTATAATGCACTCAAGCTGGTTAAATTAAATGGTTGAAATCATTTCGAGAATAAGCCGCGCAATCCTAGACCGCGTAAAACCACCGCTTCTACTGATTGACTTATAGCTCACAAAAGTAAGGCTGATCCTTTCAAGTCAGCAAAGCAAATTATGAGGGAAATAAATGAAGAAAATAACCCGAATGTTTCAAGAAAACTAGTATCTAGGAGACTACATGAAGCTAATCTTTATGGACGCATTAGCCGAAGAAAGCCGCTCTTAACAAAAAAAAATTTAAAGGATGAATTAGCGTTTGCAAGGGCCCATGTGAATAAAGAAGACCAATTTTGGAAAAACGTGCTCTGGACTGACGAAACTAAATTTAATAGGGTTAGACCAGATGGAAAAACTTTTGTTCGGCGCCCCAAACGCCAAGAGTTGAATCCTAAGTATGCAAAAATATCATTAAAGCATGGAGGAGGGAATTGAACGGCTTGGGGAGGTTTTTCCTGGCACGGCGTTGGGCCAATTTTTCGTGTACGAGGAATAATGGACAAAAATATGTATTAAGATATTCTTAATAACCAGATGGAACCATTTGCATGTGAGAATATGCCTATTAGGTGGACTTTTATGCACGATAATGATCCAAAAACCACGACAAAGGTTGGCTAAAAAAGGAAAAAATACATATTTTGAATTAGCCAGCTCAAAGCCCAGACCTCAATCACATAGAAAATTTATGGTATGATGTGAAGGTCAGCATAAGCAACCAAAATTTTCGAAATTTAGATGAGTTATGGAGTGGAATTGAGAAGGCTTGGTACTCTCTTCCGAAGGATAAGGTCAGGAAGCTTGTGGAGAGTATGGGACGAAGATGTCGGGCTGTTTTGGACAATTCGGGATACAGTACCAAGTACTAGTAAGCATATTCACAAGCTCATTGTAAAATAAAAATAAATTACTATGTCTTTTTTCAGAATCCAAATTGTGCTATTTATATGTCCACCTCAGCTTAGGAGCAATTTCAGATTTTTGATTACTTTTCTAATTTTTAATTCGTAATTAAAAAGTTGCTACTGATTTTAAGTTTTTAATGTTTAAACTCAAATACCATGAAATAAATTCTTGTTTTCCTCTATATATTTCATTTAAATTCATGTGAAACACTCTACATGTATTTTTGTGCTATTTATGTGTCCACGGCTGTATATTCCCATACTAGTATCACCTGTGGTCAAAATTTGACCAAATGAAAATCGATTTTTCTCTATTTTTTTATTTTTATTGAAAAACTCTTCAAAAATTAAAGATAAATTGACTGAATCGTGGACACCTTCGTAGATTTTTAAGTGACAGTGTATCTTTATCCACGTCCTTATTCTTGTCAATCCCTTCATTTGTTCCCAAACTTGTCATTCATTCTTATTCTTACATTTGTTCTAATAATTGTTTTATTTCCTCTCCAAACTCTTGTTTTATTCCTTGTCCAAATTCCTGACCTTATCTTCGTTTAAATGCTTTCCTAATCCTTGTCCCATTTTCTTTCTAAATGGTTGTTCTAAACTTTATTCTTAGTGTGTTTAAATCCTTGTTCTATTCTTTACCCTATTTCTTTTCCTTATTGTTTTCCCAATCTTCTCTCAGTCCTTGTCGAAGTCATCTCCCCAATTCTTGTATTAATTGTTGTTCTAATCCTTTTTCAATTCTAAACTCTTATAATAATAAGATAATTATCTTACTCCTTTTGCTATTACATTTGTAGCATTCAGGTTATTTTCAGGGGTTCCCTGAGAGGTCTTGTGGCGCCATTAATTTTTTTTTTTTATGTGGCGGAAAATTCAGTTTTACTTTTGTTCTAAGAAATTTACCGTAGCGCCAATAGTGGAGTTATAATTCCATGCAACGTTTTTTGTTGAAGTGGCTCCATGTCACCGTGGCTCCAAAAAATATTTGTTTCATACTTCTACTCAGCGTGTAAAAACTCCACGCAACAATATTCCTTTTTTACGCTACGTGACGACCAAGGCATATTTAACATGGTCGGAAAGGTGGTACAGCAGCTGTCAAACACAAGAAGAATATAAAAAAGAAAAAAAAACAGCGAATAGAAAACTGTTTGCTTTTATTCGTAAGCAGCCGATTTTGTCAGGTGCTGTACCCACCACAAGAGAGAATTTCAACAACTTACTCTACCTTGTTGAATATACCTTGGTGACGACGTAAAATACTTTCTTTTTTTTTTTGTTGTTGTCGTAAGACCAAGTAAAAATCCTTAATTTTTGTTTTATTATACTTATCTCTCCGCATATGCACTTCAAGTAATAATTCTACGCAACGTCATTGCATGATTAATGCATTTTTGATCTTGTAGCGGCTCTCTCCGCGGTCTCATTACGTCATGAACATTTTTTCTATTTTTGTCAGCAACAACATCAACAATGCTACAGAGCTCTGTTAAGTATCTCTGTTAATGTTTAACAGAACTGTGTTTATCGGTTTATTTTATTGTTGTTTTGCTCTCGAGTAAGAGATGCAGAGAGATTCAAACTGCAGCCATGGGTATGAGAATGCATACAATTATTTTGAAATGCAATAATCAGATAATATAATTAATTTTTTTTTTTTGTTTTTTTCGGCACATTTGTGGCAAAGTACCTTTCGAGTAATATAAGTTTCGTTCCCTTTTTCCATTGTAAATATTAAAAAAGTTTACAACAACATTCGATGTTTGCATATTAATTTATAAGATCTCATGAATGATCGTTATTGATCATTTTCTCATTTAGTAGAAGATCACTTAAAAGTTAAAGGAACTTCATTTTTATCTATAAGGATAAGTTAAATATGTTAAATAATATGTTTCAATCAGAGGTGTATCATTGCAAACACCAATTTTTAGACAGCTAGTCTTTTGGTATTTTTCAAATGTTGATACTAGTCATCTACAAATACGGAAAATTTATCACAAAAAGCTACACAGTGAAAGAAAAACAGAATTTGTTGGATTTTCCCACGCGAAATTCACATTAAATCGCAGTTGCGTTGCAAAAAGTTCGAGCAAATTTTTTCTCGCAAATATGTTCCTCGTAAGACGTGTGCTCAATGCAAGATGTAAAGACACCAACATAACCCGCACGTTTGACCGAAAATATTAACACTCTGAAGGAAAATGTTGAAAACGACACAAGCACTGATTGAAGATATTGACGCTATGAATGAAACTTTTAAAACCAAATGTCACCGTGGTCAAGAACTCAATCTCTTCACGTCCACACTGCGGCAAATAGAGACAAAATATTTGGCTCTGCATGCATTTAATATCCAATTGACTCAGGAACTGTAACCGGTGGACTGCTAGCAGCCATTGTATGTTCTCTGTATAGGTTTTGGAAAAACATGAATGATAACAGTAGGATTTCTGCAAGCAAATCGTGTTTTCTGACGAAATGATTCCTTTTTACATTGGCAGCTACATTAATTAGCAAAATTGTTGCATGTGGGAATCCGAAAACCCACAAGTGGTTCATGAGATTCCAATGCACTCACAACGAGCGACTTTTTCATGCGGATTGTGGGTCGAAGGCATCATGGGCTCGTACTTTTTCGAAAATGACGATAGAAGAGTCATAACAGTCAATGTAGTGTGCTACAGAGACATGTTAAGCAATGTTTTGTTATCGTAGATGGAGTTCACGGAAACAGGCGACCACTTCTCTTGACGGGATAGTGCTAGTGCAATACAAGTCCCGAAACAATCGAGTTATTGCGCACAAAGTGACCTGCTTGCGTAATTTCGCATTTTGAAGACACCAATAGGCCACTAAGATCTTGCGAATTAACAAAAGACTACTTTCTTTGGGGTAATGTTGAGAGTGAGGTCCACGCCTATCTTACACAAGCAATTCCAAGTATTAAAGCGAACACTGAAGTCGCCAATACAGAAATAAAGGTAAGAGTAAAAATAAGAGTTACCAGATAGCACTAAGAGTTTCTCCAATAGTTATGTTTCAGCAGTTGTAACGGCCTTAGTAGTCGAGTAGGTAGCGTGCTCGACTACCACCCCAGAGGTCCTGGGTTCGAATCCCGGCCCGGTCATGGTTCTACGCTTTAACTTTTCTGCATTTTCTATCCACATTTCTAATAAACTGAAATTAAAAATTCGTCAATATTTACGATTTGAAATTGTAGTCGATGGTAGAGAATTTTTTTAATGAGAACACTTGCCGCACATTCAAATTCACATAATTCTACGGCTTTCCACTACGCTTAGAACATTATACACATGTTTCACTTGATTACTCTTTCCTTCCCACTAATCTATCACCCCAATTTCGACCCAAGGCAAACTTGACTGAATAGGTATTATAGCTGAAGTACTTGGTTCAAAGCTAAAAAAGCTAAAAAACCCACCAACAAGACAGAGATTGATGCAAAGTGAAAAAAAAACATAGCGGCCAGTGTCAAAGAGGACCCAGAAATGTCAATTTGGTGTCGATCAGCTGAATTGCGTATCGCCATAAAGTGAACCAGGCTTGTTTTGCTATTGGATTTGGGCTTTCATCCGCATAAGATGGTGCTGACGCAAGAATTGAAGCCAGATAACCATAGACAATGCCGTGAGTTCGCTAATTGGGCACATATGTTGTCCGGAGATCCGAATTTTTATAAAAAAGTCATCTTATCGGATAAGACTCATTTTTGCCCTAGCGACTATGTCAACAAGCAAAATTTCTATTATTGGAGCAACCACAGTCCACAAGTCGCACTCTATCTTCAAAATAGACACAAATCAATATTTCAAAATTTAAGGGGAGAAGCAAAAAACCAGTTCGTTTTTCAAAGGAATCCATACAAAATAAGGAGACAAAATGATTTTTGTTTTTTTTTTTTAATTAAAGAGTAAAAAGTGCAAAATTTTTATAGTTGATGGAGGTTTTCACTACGAATTGTTTAACATTAAAAAATAAAAATTTGTAAATTTTGAGCTATGCCTGTTTTGAAGATGGAGTGCGATGTGTTCGACCAAGCATCAATACATCCACAAAGAATGACTGTTTGGTGCGGCTTATGGCACGGCGGCATCATCGGGCTTTGTTTCTTTCGAAATGAGGAAAGATCCACCATTACCATTAATAGTCGTCGGTACAGAACGATGTTTACCGACTTTCTGTGGCCAGAGCTCTACAACATCGATATATCCAAGCTGTAATTCCAACAAGAAGGCGCTACATGCCATGCAAGCAACGCAATGCTCAAAATTGGGAAGGAGAAATTTGGCAACCGGGTCATCTCACGGCGAGTGTTTATCAATTCACCGTCGCGATCATGCAATTTTACACTTCTCAACTATTTTCTCTGGGGGTATGGTAAGTCCTTAGACTAAGCTAGCAAGTCAACCACTTTGAATGACCTCGAAGCCAACATTCGGGACGAGCACATATTGGACTGAGTCATCAAAAATTTTACCAATCTCTTGAAGCACTGCCATCAAAGTGGAGGTGGCCATTTAAGTGATATGCTTTTCCATAGATAATGGCCTGAATGTAGCTTGAAAATAGAATCAATTTGATATCTCACACCATTGGTGTTTTATTTAAATTTCTTTACCTGTTGTTCTGATTTAGTCACCCTTGAAATAGATAAAAGACTGATCGAAATTTCGGAGACGGAATGAAGGTCTACAAGTTAAACCGTGACGGCCATTTAAAAGATATTGCTTTCCTTTTAGATACATAGTCTTCATTTGTATCTTTATAGCATTTACTTAATAATTTAATAAAAATTGAAGACATTCAAACAATTGTTCCCTTAGATCAAAAACAAATCTCACATCTATTGTTGATACACTCTTTATAAGATCAAAAAAAATTTTGCTTTTTCATCTTATTGCCACTAACGGCTGCAACATATCTCATTTTAATGGTCAAAACCAATTATTTCACCAACTTATAAATAATGCAAAAACATAATTGCTAAAAGAGCTTTACAAAATGCAAAAAAATAAAAAAAAACGAAAAAGCAAAATAAAAATAAATTGACTGATGTTGCGGTTGATTTAATGCCAAGCAGCGATACTCAAAAGCAGAACTGACAGATTAATTTATCATGACAGCACTGAATGTAAATGTTAATTAATGGATAAATTCGTCGTGCAACAGTGCTACAGATATGTAAACGTATGACTGTATAAATATAAGAGAATTTCAACACAATTTATATGTTTACAAAGAAATAATCACAACTTGAAAGCGCTATAAACAACAAAAACATCACAAGAAAAATGTGCACATGTGTTATTCTTTAGGCACCAACATATGTTTGACCACAATAAAAAACAATCAGTGGTGAACATAGCTAAGCGGATATGAATGTTGATGTTCATTCTTTGAGTTAATTAACTCTGGTGACCTTGAAAGTACAGAGATGTTAATTGTAAAATAAACACAACTTCATGTGTTTTCTTTTTTTTCTAGCTAGCTGCTCCCCACCACCTTTCGCTTAACCCGATTCGGACCAATGTGACTTGAAACGTATTTGACAGAGTAAGTCTTGGAAAAATGTAAAAATATGTACGAATGCAATTTGATAAGTCAGTGACTTTTTGAATGAATTTTTTTTTAGCAATTATTTTATTTTTAGTCTTCTTTGAGGTCGATGTATTTTGCTCAGCGTTTTTTCGATTTTTTATTCCTTCCAAATAATAGGTTTTATCAAGGTCCTCAAAATGAGCGATTTTTTCAGTGATGATCTCTTCATTCGAACAAAATCTCTTACTGTGGAGGAATTTGTTCAGCTTTGGAAATAGGAAATAGTCGCACGGAGTCACAAATCTAGAGAATATGTTGGATGGGGTAGCAGTTCGTAGCCCAATTTACGGGGCTTCGGCTTTTTGTCATGGCGACTAGAAACGTATGCGCCGATGAGTTGTTATGGTTGAAGAGCACTTTTTCTTCATCAAATGCGGTTATTTTTGCTTCTAATTAATGTCAAATCTGTCAAACAGTTGTGAATAATATTCGCCAGTGACCCTTCACTCTTAACGTTTTATGCCATGACCTTTTTGGCCATCAGGCCTACCTTGGCCTTTTTGGTGCATGTTCACCCGGAGAAGTCCAATACTTTTTTTTTTTTTTAGACTAAACCAACGCTCAGAGGATGCCCCCTATTAATGCGAAAGCATTTTGTTGATTCGGAAGACGGGTGATAGTTAGTTGGAGGGTGGAAAGATAGAGTAGTGTCGGAGAAGATTTGTTTTAAATTTACACAGCTCGAAACTGTCGGGGAACACGCTCGCAGGGAGATTGTTCCACAATTTTGCTGTACGACTCAAGAACGAATTATCCCGGTTATGCGAGGGGCGAGGTTCTATTGGGCATCAAGGCAATGGTAAAGGGATGGGCTTGGTGAGCTGCTCGAGTGGACCGGGAAAACACACGAGTTGATGGCGTCAAGTCATGTATCTCCCTTGAACACTTCCCATGGTAGTACCTGTACATAAGGCTTAGGCAACCAACATTGCTTCGATGCCCAATAGAGTTGAGAGAAGACGAAATGTTTTTATCCCCTATCAGATAAATGACGGCTTCAAAATGGCGGCCATAAACAAGCTAACTTCTACAAAAAACGTTTAATGGAAGTAAAATTTTGTATACAGGAGTTTGTGGGGTCTCTGATTACGAATCTGAAGTCAAAAATTTTAAATTCAAAATGGCGGCCATGAACAACCTAACTTCTACAAAAAACGTTTAATGGAAGTAAAATTTTGTATACAGGAGTTTGTGGGGTCGTTGATTACGAATTTGAAGTCAAAAATTTGAAATTAAAAATGGTGGCTTCAAAATGGCGGCCATGAACAAGCTAACTTATACAAAAAACGTTTAATGGAGATAAGATTTTGTATACAGGATTTTGTGGGGACGCTGATTGCGAATCTGAAGTCCAAAATTTGAAATTCAAAATGGCGGCTTCAAAATGTAATCATTAGCTATTTACCTTTTACCGAATAACATAGTATATACAACATCATTTTCGTGCGATTAATTCACACAAGCATTCTAGGAATGCAGTTGTTATTTTTTGAAACAAATATATATTGAGTAGAAAAAAAAAGACTATATATAAATATATGCTAGTGAAATTTTAATTTTTTTTAAAATGATATTGATGACTATATAACTAAATAAATGGCAAATGCGAGAATATTTCTAAGGATATTTAGTAATTTTAATTGGAAATCTTAGTCACCAAATTCATCATCATCTTCATTATCATCATCTCCATCGTCATCATCATCTTCATCGACATCTTCATCATCATCTTCATCGTCATCTTCATCATAACCATCTTTATCAATAACTGGTCGAATTATTAATTCTAGTGCCTGTTTGGGAAATTCCTTACTATTTTTACATGGCAGTTTTCTTTTGCCAGAAATAAAAGGGTCTGAAGTAATCAGAAGCCTATTAAAAATGTCTTCATTACACTTTTCTCTGCTACATTTTCGTGAGAAATTCTCCCTAAAACTTTTAAAGTCTTTATTCCGAGCTTCCTGTGCTTCTTCTGTCAATTGACCAATTGGTAACAAAGCATGAGCTATTATTTCTGGTCCATGAACTAAATATTTATGTACAGTTGGAGACATGTTGTACCAGGGATAATACTCAACAAAATCTCTTGCAGTATTAAGGGAAAAATCACGAAACTTCTGTATATCGATTTCATAACCACTGGAAACAACTATCATGATTATGTGCATCTTTTTTATTAAATCAATATCAATATTAGTTATCTGTGCTGATACCTCTGCAGTTTTGAAAAAACGTCTAGCAGTGTTGCCGTCATTGGAATTTCCGAACCCGGGCTTTGGTTGGTCAACAATCAACCCAATTTTCTCCCTGAACTCCTTCTGAATACGGACTTTATTGTCAGAAACAATTTTTTTTTCTTCATCTGATCTAGCCTGCCTTTTTTTTATTGGTAGTTTGTAAGAAAAGTGAAGAAGACACTCAAAAAAGCGAATCCATCCATGAAGGATCGAAAGACCAAATTGTAGGTTCTCCGTTTTTACAACCCTTTTTATCATTTCATCAATTTTATTGAACTGTGTAGAAGTAGCACCGCATAAGTAACACTTTTAAGTGGACGTTGTTTCAGTGAGTGCGTTGCACACTTTTCCATCTATCATAGATAGAATTAAGTTGTGATTAACTTCGAGTCGTTTTTCTCCGAGATGCAAAACAGTGTTTTCAAGATTATTTATTTCTTTGTCAACTCTTTCTTTTTCGTTCTTAGACACTGCAGTAGATCCTTTTATGAACTCAATTTTTAATGGCCTGCAGTACCTGGTAGATGATGGTTGAGGGTTATACCAAATTATTTTGTTTTCACAACTTAACCTGAGGGGTACAATGCATGTTATGAAAACTGATGAATCAGTTGCATCAGAGTGATGAAAAGCTTGCTTGTATGAGCTGTGCCCAGAGCTACCATCAAAGCCCCACTTTGTGTATAGACAAAGTTTTGTAAGTTCACAATCCTTTAAATTATCAACGAAACTTTTTTGCAATAAAATTATGCGCTCAAGGGTATGATTCAATAGAGCTTGCAAACCTACTTGGATGGAAGTTTCACACACTTGAATGCACTCACGTCTAGGGTAGCAATCTTTTTTAGCTGTTTGTATATTAGAATAACAAGGGAATCTTTCTGGAGCGGATTGCCTAATAATATTATATTGATGCCGAGATAACTTGGCTTCCACCAAAACAGATAATGCTTCTTCTCTAGACATCTGAGAGGGTTGTAAGGGTTTTAGAAAACTCTTCCGGTATTTAGTACCTCTTGATGGTGAAGTTGTCATTATTTCCTTAAGTACTTTAGATGCTTCCAGTTGTCCAGCTGCTCTAAAGCGCATTTGAGTTGCATATGCTAACAATTGTAAAGGAGTATTATCTCTCAAAGCTTTAGTTTTTTTGTTCTTGGTTCCCTCGTCACATTCTTCAAATGGAAGTTCTTTTCGGCCTCATTTTGCTCGTGTGCAACCGTTAAAAGCTATGGATGCATCTAGCCAACTTTCGTTTGCTTTAAGAAAACGTTCTTCGTGTCGAGAAGACCTAGTCCATCGAGTTTTGAACTCAAAAATAAAGGACCTTACCTTATCATCAAACTCTGATATAGTTTAATTTGAAGGTCGTATTTTTTCTTTTAGATATTCCTTTAAAAAGTTAAATTTGTCCTTAAATTCCTTGCAGTCAGATTTCTCCATTATGTCGTAAAGACTTAGACGAGTAAAAAAGTATACACTTGATTGCGTTCCTACAAGGGAGATAAAATTTTTAAGAACCTTAAAAATTTAATCATTAGCTTTGTACCCTTTACCGACTTACATAGTATATAGAACATCACTACAAATTGCACAGAACAAGCTTTGAATGACACTTTATACAAAAGCAAAGGATTGCAATAACAATAGTTAATAAACATAAACAATGATGTTGATTTTACATGTACCCTGCAAACTGCAGGGCAAACAATTTATGTCTTACTAATATCAAAATCAGAAAATAAGTGTTAAAATCGAACAACTATAATTTAATTTAATATCTTAACACATTCATCTGCTTCTTTTAATATATAAAAACCCGTTTTAGAATATGCACTGAATATGCCGCTTTCCATAATGTAGGGTAAAAATAGCGAATAAAAAAAAAAGAGGAGAAGAGAACTGGTAAACAAAAAAAAAAAAAAAAAACAGTAAAATCTGTTTAGTATTTAGATTTATTTTGTACTTTATTTTCATTTATTTTAATTTTTCGCAATAAAATCGTAAATTCGTGACATGTAAGTTAAAGTAAAAAAATCGAAATACCGTGAAAGTGCGCAGCATTGACGCAACTTTTTTTTATAGAATATAGCTTGAATGTTCATAGCTTACGAAAATCAAAACAGTTTTTCTTAATTCCTCTCAAAACACAATTATATCTCTAGTTACATATCGAAAAATCCAACTTTTTAAGGTTAAATTAAAATAAATAAATTAGTATATATATAAACACTATTTCATAAAACAAATTAAATTTTGTATTGCTTAAATACCCGAACAAGAAGGTTCCATCGTAGTTTTTTGTAATTTGTAACAAATAATACACAAAAAAATACTTTAAAAATTTCTAATAAACACGTTTGTCACTGTGCACACTGAAAGAGAAAAAAAAATGATGACTTTCAAACTGCATTGCGGGTAAACGGTACAATATTTTTCAACTATTTTTTCACTTAGTGATGCAGAATTTTATCTTCTTTCATTGGGTACCTAACATCACTATGTACCTTGAACTTTTTTTTTCAATTAATCGTCACTTTTGGCATAAAATACCCCATAGTGCGTCGTTGAATTCGGTCCAGAAGCTCCAAATAAGATCTTGAAGCCCCTGCCCAAATGTGCGAATTGTACTCCATTTTCGGCCTTATATATGAGGTATATGTAGATCACGCGTAGATCAGTTGGAGTGAAGTATTTCTTACACCGTTTTAAAAAACCTAGGCACTTGGCCGCTTCTTTCGACACATCGAAGATATGATCATTCCAACGAAGGTCAGATTTGGTCGATATGCCCAGAACGTCAAGAGCATCTGACTCAGCAAGATCTACACCATTCATATTGAGGGGAGCTAAGGGACAATTCATTCGTTTGTGGGTTAACAGGCAACACTGGGTTTTGGTAGCATTAAAGTCAACTCTATTAGCTAGCCCCCACTCAGAGATTTTTTTCTAAGTCATTAAGCAATGTATCATTCATATTTTGCCTCTTTCTCTCAATCTCCAAAGAGCTCAGGCGTTTTTTGAAGGAATATGAATGACAAATGCTGCTGTCGTCCGCAAACGAATGAATTGGGTGATGAGTCAACGACAGAAGGTAGTTGATAAAAACCAGAAACAAAGTTGGTGATAGGACTGAACCCTGAGGTACTCCTGCACCGATGGCGCATTCACTAGACGAAATACCGTCAACCACGACACGAATCGACCTTTAAAAACCACGTGATCCATCGCGCAAAGTTACCACCAACACCATATGCAATTAGTTTTGACACGAGAGCTTTATGCCACACTCGGTCAAACGCCTTAGAAATATCCAGAGCAACAACCCTGCTTTCACCAAAGGAGTGAACACATTGGTTCCACTTCTCCGTAAGGAACGCCATGAGGTCACCAGTAGACCGAGCCCTACGGAAGCCGAATTGACGGTCACTAAGCAATTCGTTGCACTCCAGATAATTCATTAGGTGGAAATTTATTACACTCTCCATGACTTTGGAGAGCGTAGAGTATATCGCAATAGGTCGGTAGTTCTCAGGGTTCATGGCATCGCCCTTCTTAGGTACCGGCTGAACGTTCGCGACCTTCCAACAAGATGGAAATACTCCTGTCCTGTAGGAGATGTTGAAAAGGTTACGCAAAGGTCGAGCCAGTGTAGAAGCACACATTTTTAGCACAATTGGTGGTATACCATCAGGGCCAGAAGATTTGTTTATGTTGAGGTTTGCAAGGACTCTTTTAACAGCTCTCGTTCGAAAATGTATCTCCTGCATTGCAGACGATTTATTCTCTACAGAGGGCGGTGGCTGATTGCTAGCCGAGATTGTGGAATTTTGTGCAAACAGTCCAGCCAAAAGGTTCGCTTTATCAGCCGAGTCAGTGAAGATTTGGTCATACTTTAAAAGAGCAGGAATCGACGAAGACGTCTGATTTTTAACTCTCTTAACGAATGACCAAAAGTTTTTGCTCCCCTTGGGGCAGAGAAGAACCTGTTCTCTGATGTGAGTTTCGTGAAGAAACTTTTCGCTTTTTAAAACCTTTTCTTGATTTCGGCGGTGGTTTTTTTACCCAAAAAAATAATGCTTTATGAGTACCCAAACTTCACTTCTTTCCATTTTCGTCAAAATTATGGGATTTTTCTGCTTTCATCGGGTGACAAACACAAACTAATTGACGCAGCTTGCTCAAAATTTGATAGTGATGCACTTATGTCGTGGTTTTGCCAAGAATGATAGAAACAAGATTACGCGTTCAGCAGTCCCGTTCTCTAATGCTCTCTTTCTCAATTGATGCATGACGTCACGCAGCGCTTCTGCATAACAAAATATGTACAACTGTGCGATCATTTAGGTAAATTGACGAAATTGAAAATAAATTCTTACCGAAAATTAAAGTAAAAAGACCTACTCTTCTCTATAAAAGGATATTTTTTTGTATACGAAAAAAATGTAAATTTTTCAAACTTTCACGATTTTTAACTCCTAAACCATTCAAGATCGACAAAATTTAATAACACCAATAGGCTAAGGAGGTCTATATACATATTTTAATAATAAGGTATTTTAGATAAAAATATTTAGTATGTATATCTTATATATTAATATGCAAACATCGAATGTTGTCGTACACTTTTTCAATATTTATTTTAGAATAAGGACAATGAAACGTATATAATTCGAAAGGTACTGCACCATAGACGTGCCCAATTATGATAGATTTTAAATTGATGACCTTTGACCCGAAATATTAACGTTGAAAGTTTATATCAATTTTAGTTTGGGATCTCAGAACTGGGAAGAGGTAGAATGAAGAATGAGGTATCGGATGTGAGGTCTGGCGGCACAATATGATTGAATATAAGATTGGTGACCTTTGACCTCAAATATGAGCGGAAAAAGAGCATTTATTAAATAAAAGCTAAACTATTAGAGATGGCAAAACATGATATAAGAGAGAAATTTAGACATTCATAAGATGTGCAAAAAAAATTTAATATTTTTCACCATCGTTTACGGTTTTTTCATGTAACAAGTGTCAATATATATTGTGATGGTAAAATTGCTTACAATTGCTATTTTGACATCAAAATTATTGTGATATCTCGAAAACTATAGATGTTTTCAGTACAATGTTTTTTGTATGAAAATTCGTTGGTTGAGAAAAATAACGGTATACGAAAACTTTTTTGCTAATATTTTCCACGAATAGTATGTAAAAAAATTTCCCGTTATTATGACATCAAAAGTATTGCGATATTTCGAAACCTGTAGATTTTTTCGATGCGATGCATTTCTTAAAGCAATGGTCATTGCCTCAGAATGAGAAAAAAACAATTGATATTTCAAATTTTGATTTTGCATGCAAATATCTCAGCCATTTTTCAATAGATTTTCCCTAAATTTTCTTTGTCTGAAAGTTAAATTAAATAACTTTTGAGAATTAAGAACAGCTTCACCGTTATCTCACCAATTCAATTTCTTATGTTGTTTTCAAAAAATATCAAAAATATTAAATTTTTGCTCAAAAATTAGACCAGACATTCTTTTTTTGTAATTTTATTTTTCTCTTTTCTTCTCTCACACTTTTTCATGTACCATATCATTTTTTTGCAAAAATTGCTTCATTTTGACACATAATTTAATTAAGTGTGTGGTATCATCGAAAATCATGAGCTACCCCCTATGATTTTTTTGATGAAAATTACATTTTTCAAAATGTTGTTTTTGTATTTTTTACAAAGTTCTACAGCTAAAAAAATAATTTCTGTGAAAAAATTTTTCCAATATTTCAAACCACTCCAAAGTTATATATACACAAATCTAAGCCATTTTCTTATCTACTTTATATATTATATGTATTATTATTATATCTATATATAAATAGGCGTAGGTAGAACAATGAAGAACCATTTTCTCCCGTGTCAACTGAATTTGATAATTTTTGTTTTAATCAATAAGAGTAGGGAGAAGGAGTGCACCGGATATCTATAGTGGACGTGGTACATCCCATACAACCCAAATTTGGCATATCGAATAGTTCGATATACAAAACAGGTCACACTGCCTTAAAAATCGGTATTCGGCCTTAAATCACACGTACGTAGGGGCGTGGCACTTTTCAGCAGCCCAAAATTTCGGTTAAACTTTCGAACTATAAGTAAAAAATCAATGAAACGAGGTAGGAAATTCCTATTTAGTCGTGTTCTTCGACTGAAAAATTTGAGCGAGCTTTAGACAAAGGGGCGTAGCACCACCCATACAATTCAGAGTTTTTATATCGAATAGCTTTGGAAGTAAATGCCGTAAAACAATGAAACTCAATATGGAGTTCCCACTTGCTGATATCCTTCTATTAAAAAGTAGAATATGGGAAGTACGGTTCTGGAACGGGCATTGGAAAAAGGGGTGTGGCATCTCATATATATTATTCAAATTTTTGATATTCAATAGCTTGAAAGTAAAAGTCACTGAACATGGAAACTCAGAGTGAATTTTTTTGTGAATTCCTGCTGGTGGTGCGTATGGTGCGGTATGAATTCAGTTACGTTTGCAGATGAGTGAAGAAAGAAAAAATGTTTTCAATAAAAATAAAAAAAAAATCCATTTTCAAATGGTCGAATTTCGACCAAAGGCAATACTAGTAGTAAATAAATACATGCAGATAACACGGTGTAACAGTGAAAATAAACTCGGCTCGAGACATAGTAGAGGTTGTAGGTCTAGTTGAACATAAGATAACTGCATACTTAGTTTTGTGAATATACCCTCAAAATCGGGAATTGTGGTCAAAAAACCGATTTTAGGTAGGTGCATGTATAGTTTGTTATGTAACTCCGTTATATCTAGCTCAATTTTAAAAATTTAAACATTGATAAAAAGAAGAAAAATATACCCTTAATATAATATACAGACCGTTTTTTTACAAAAAGAATTGACAAAGTTACAGGCAAAATCATTTGAAAATTTCTCATTTCTTTTTAATTTTTTCAACTTTAACAACGTTTTGTTAACAAATTTTGTTTTTTGACACTATTAGTTTTAGTAAGATTCTGAAAGCCTGTTAAATTTTGCGTTCAATAAGCTATCATTTACTTCAATTGGCTGAAATACAAATGCACTATCGAATTTTTAGTATTCGTAAAAAAATACAAAAAATTTAATTTTTTTTTTTTTCTAAAAAGGTTTATTTGACCTTTTTCGTTTATATATATTATAATCGATTTCACGTTTTAGGGACCAGCAGTAGTCTGCCAGCATGTTTATGGAATTTTTTCCCTAAAAGCCGGTTTCTATAGCTTCCATCTCCTGGTGGAACCTTTCTCCTTGTTCATCACTAAACTGCCCAAGGCTATTCGGGAAAAAGTTTATATGGGAGTGCAAAAAATGTATTTTGATTGACATATTGCAGCCCATTTTTTCGTAGGCACTTAAAAATTCATTTACAACATCTAAGTAATTTCGACTCTTCTTCTTGCCGAGGAAATAAATGCATAACGAAATAAAACTATTCCAAGCTCTTTTTTTCAACTGGATTTAATTTAGAAACGAAATCAGTGTCCAAGAAAATTTTCCAAATTTGTGGGCCCACAAATAAACCTTAGAATAACCGAAATGAATAAATAACTTTTATAAAAGATTTGAACGTGCAGGATACTTTCTTTGATTTTGGCCTCACTTTACCTAGGAAACGCTGCAATCAGATTTTTTTTTTTAGCTTTGAACCAAGGATTTCAGGGGAACACCTATTCAGTCAAGTCTGCCTTGGTTTGAAAATGAGATGATAGATTAGTGGGAAGAAAAGGGCAATCAAGTGAAACACGTGTAGGATGTTCTAAGCATGGTGGAACATCCTTATATTTATTAATCACACGACTATCCCATTCGCAAATAATGCAAGGATACTTGGTATATCCACCTTGTATTCCAAACAGTATTGTTAGAGCCTTTAAGTCGGCGACATACATATATCAGAATTTAACATATCAAGAATCACACAAAAAGTTTTTAAATAAATCATACTCTTGCAAGACCCCTCAATAAACAAACGCCATTCATTCGGAGCGTGTTTGTGGTTGAAAACTGCAAACAGTTCCGTTACATCCGGGCAATACACCAGCTTTATGATAATATATTTAAACGAAAAAGGTCAAAAAAACATTTTTAGAAAAAAAAAAAAATTTTTTTGTATTTTATTACGAATACTAAAAATTCGATAGTGCTTTTGTATTTCAGCCAATTGAAGTAAATGATAGCTTGTTGAACGCAAAATTTAACAGGCTTTCAGAATCCTGCTAAAAATAATAGTGCCACAAAACAAAATTTGTTAACAAAACGTTGTTGAAGTTGAAAAAATTAAAAAAAAATGAGAAATTTTCAAATGATTTTGCCTGTAACTTTGTCAATTCTTTTTGTAAAAAAACGGTCTATATATTATATTAAGGGTATATTTTTCTTCTTTTTATCAATGTTTAAATTTTTAAAATTGAGCTAGACATAACGGAGTTACATAACAAACTATACATGCACCTATCTAAATTCGGTTTTTTGACCACAAATCCCGATTTTGAGGGTATATTCAAAAAACTAAGTATGCAGTTATCTTATGTTCAACCAGGGCTACTACCTCTTCTATGTCTTGAGGCAAGTTTTTTGATTTGTTTTCATTTTGTAACACCGTGTAATGTAAACAAAAGCTCTGGGTGACGTCATGCTCTCTCTCTCTCTCTCTCTCTCTCTCTATCTCTGATACAAAATTATTCTTGGGGCTTAACTATTCTATAAAAAGAATAAAAGCAACTTTTCAAAAAAATAATTTCTTTAAAAAATCACTGGGGCAGTCTTGTTTTTTGATGATATGCAATATTGAGTGTTTATTATTTTAACAACAAAAACAGGTTTTGTGCCATTTTTTTAGTAAAAAGTCAATACTTTGAATCTTTTTTAAAAAAAAAAGGTTAAAAACATACTGATAATTTAACGGTACCCATTAAATTTTTATAATTAAGAACTTGAATTGAATTTATCAATGACAAAAATCAAAAATAAAACATAAGATTTTCTGAGTGGATCACAGTCAAAGTCATGCAAAGCTACTTATGCATTGATGTAGCGGCCAACAAAACAGTCTGTCTAGTCTGATGTATATCGCCTCTATACAGAGGCGTTGTTATTGTTGGTTGTTTTCTTCATAACATACTTAGCCTTAAGCTCAACAATTAGTTCCAAAGAGAAAATAATTTTTATTAATACAGAAGATAGAAGATATATTTCAACAAATAGGCTTCTGTTGCCAGTGATTCGTTTTAGGAAAATTTAGTTTCAAAATCAAATACCTTTTTTACGATCAAAAACACGATTTTAAATGTAATAGATTTCACAAAGCCACACGGAATGAATAACAGTAATGCATGGCGCACCTATTGTCTATTGAGAGTAGCCTGAAGTGGCAATTCCCATACAAAACTACCAATTTTCTTATTTCTTATCGGTCTTTCCTTTTTTTTTCCTAAGCCAAATCAGTGTTGAGGCAAACAAAACAAAAAAAAAACATTGAAATCGGAAGAGCCATTTCCGAGTTTTAGCTAGACTAACGTACACGCAATTTATTTTTATATAAAGGGTTTTCCATTTAGGACTTGACAACTTTTTTTTTTAAATTAAACGCAAACCATTTGAGATATTTCAAAAACTTTATTATCGGCTTGAAGTACAATCAAAATATTTATGAATGAAACTCGACTTCGTTCATATGGACACTGCGGGCACGTATGTAGCGGTCGATTCGTTGGACCCAATTTTCGATGACTCGGCCACACATTTCGGCCGAAACGGCCACACATTTCGCGTTCAATGTTGGTTCTGAGCTCTTCCAACGTCATCGGCTTATTGGTATAGACCAATGACTTGACGTAGCCCCAAAGAAAATAGTCTAGAGGCGTTAAATCGCACGAATGAGGTGGCCAATTTCTTGAGATAACACGCTCATCAAACTTACTCTTCAATAAATCGATTGTAACGTGTGCTGCGTGGCTTAAGTTCTAACCGTCCTGTTGGAACCACATGTCGTCCAAGTTCATATCATCCAATTCGAGCCAAAAATAATCGGTAATCATGGCGCGATAACGATGGCCACTCACAGTAACGTTACGATCGTTATCGTCGACGAAAAAATATGGTCAAATGACGCCGCCGGCATGCAAACCGCACCGAATTTTTTGTGGATGAAGTGGTGATTCATGAAGTACATATGGATTTTCACCCGACCAATAACGGATATTATGCTTATTGACGAACCCATTGAGCCAAAAATGAGCTTCGCCGCTGAAGATGAGTTTGCGATGAAATTCATCATCTTGGAGCCCAATCGGAGAATGGAAAGATATCAAAATTTATTTAAGAGGGAGAAAATGGGGTTTGAGCTAAGAAGGATATTTCGGAGTTCAGATTTGCTGAGATGGAAGTCGAATTCATTGATCAAATTGTTGGTCAGACGAAGCATCCTAGTTATAGGTTCGCCACATCCATAGACGGTGCGATGAAAGTTGAGATGGAAGAGAGGTACAGACCTTAGGTAGCGTGGATTGATATTAAGGGATATCAATTGGAGCAGTGTAGGGCAGTTAATGGTGCCGCCTAGTAGTTGATGGATGAAGAGGACATCGGCAACTACCCTACGTTTTTCAAGAGTTTGCATGTTGATCAACATGAAACTATCAGCATAAGGAGGTAAATTGAAGCTGTCGGAACCAGGGAGGCTGCGTAACGCAAATCGAGGGAATCTATGTTGTACAGCTTCAATACGCAACGAATGAAAAACATAGATCGGTGACCAAACTTGGCTAGCATATTCGAGTATGGCCCTCACAAAGGTTAAGTAGAGGGATTTTGTAACATATGGGTTGGAGAATTCCCTGGGCCAATGGTTTACAAAACCAAGAGTTGGCTCTACTAATGATATTATCGATATGGGATCGAAAATGAAGTTCTTTATAGCAAATTATACCCAAGTCTCGCAAAGAACTTACTAAGGGAAGCGGCTCGCCAAATATGTAATAAGTTCGCGATGGAGATTGGGGTCTCTTACGCGAGTATGTCATAGCTTGGCATTTGCTGATATTGAGTTCCAGGAATTTTTTTTGGCACCAAGTAGAAAAACTGATTAGATCATCTTGAAGGCGGGTTGAGTCAGCATTAGTATGTATGCGTTGATAGATTTTCATGTCATCAGCATAAACAGAAAGATTTGTGTATTTGATGACCTCATTGACATCGGTTATTATTAAGACGAATAACAAAGGACCAAGGTGGCTGCCTTGAGGGACACCAGAAGTTGCTGTAAAAAACTCGGATTTTGAAAACCTAATGATGACATTTTATCGACGTTCTTCAAGGTAAGATTTAATCCAAGCAATAAAAGGGGGTTGAAAGCCGAAAGTTTTTAGTTTACGAAGGATGACAGTGTGCGAGATTTTGTCGAATGGTTTGCTAAAGTTAGTTGAGACAATGCTTCAATTCTTGAGTCAGCATTGATCTTGTATGGGTGTAAGCCAAGATCCTTACGCAAAATTCGCCATAAAGTAGTCTGGGCGATGCCCAGTTCTTGAGAACACCGTAGAATTTACTGTTTTGTATCGTTTGCTACCGTGGCGACCGTGGCGTAGTTGGTTAAAGTGCGTGACCGCTATGTCAAAGAACTTTGGAGACCCAGGTTCGAACCCCAGCTGCGACAGAAAATAATTCGAATTAAAATAATTTTTCTGTACGGCCGCCACCGCTCTGCAGACAATGGCAAACCTCAGAGAGTAATCAAATGCCATGTAAAGCTTCTTGAGGATAAGAACATTACGTTCATCGCCGTTCGGAGTCGGCGTTAAACCTGTAGGTCCCTTTCTCGGTCAATTGTGTACAAACTTAATAACACGCACAACACAATTGATCATAAGAAGCTAGGTCAAAGTCCTTTCAAGGGCTGTAAAGACCAGTTATTTATTTATTTTTTATTTTTATTTATCGTTTGCTACGAACGCCTGAATCGTTTGTGCTCTTTACCATGCTGAAAATGTTGAGTTTAGTGAATAAATTGACAGTGACAGTTCGATGATTAGTGAAAGGGTGCGTTCAAAAATGTAATTCAAAGTTTTCAAGTCCCTATTGGGAAAGATATTAGATTTTATTAAGAAATATTAAATTTATAACATATTAAATTTTATTTGATTTTAATGTTTTTAATTACAGTATACGTCCAATATAACGAATACCCCATTTAAAAAATGTCCAATATAACGAACGGCAAAATCTCTTCATTGACTATTCTATATAACGAATTCAAATTTTTTGTTGTCATTCGATTTAACAAATGACATCAATACGAGTTTAAACTATTTTCATTGATCAGCTGTTGCTGCAATCTCATTTTCCACTACACAGATATTCTTGTTTTTTTTTTGTTTTTGGTACCGTTATAAATTCCTATGAATCAACATATACTTTTGTTGGACTTCCAAAAAGGAATGAGTGGTGCGTGCTTAGGTCAGTTGTCATTTTTTCACTCGTGTTTAAAGTTCTATATAAAAGAATATTTTGCAATGGCAAGTATGCAAGAGTTTTTAACTAAGGAGAATCAGTGGCTGAAATGACACCCAAATAATCCCACACATATGCTGTGGAACACTTAAGGGCTTCTATACAATGGACTTCAGAAAATAATGTAAACAGCACTAAAATCAATATTTTACAAGAGCTTCAAGAGGAAGTACACAAAAAATCAATGGAAAGCGTCAAGAAACAAACAGAGTTTGTTAAGTTTTCTAAAAAATTAATTAAAAAAAAAATGACAAAATATTTTATTAATATATAAATAAAAACTTAAATAAACTAAAAACTATATTTCGATATAACGAATTTTTCGATTTAACGAAAAGGCTGGACAAGAAACCATTCGTTATATTGGACGTCTACTATATTTTTATTTTATTTTATTTAATAACTTTTTATTTTATTTAATTTAAGTTTACATTATATTTGTTGTTAGTTTTTATTCTATATTATTTTGTTTTTTCTTTTTTATATTAAAAACATGATTTTAAAATATTTTTTTTTTTTTTTTTTTTTTGTTAATTATATTTTATTTTATTTTAAAATATTATATTTCACGAATTCCACCAAAAAGTCAACCGCATAGGTCAAAAATCAAATTGTAAAAAGAGAAGAGAAATTATATAGAATATATTCTACCGAATTCCAATCGCACGTTTTAAGTTTAATTCTTCAAGATAACGGTAGTTTTTCTTTGTTTTCTCTTACTTTCGCGTGGTGAATAAGTTGAGCGAAAATTTTGCAGTTTTATTTTGATATTTGCAGTGAGTGCGTGCGCTGATTGTTACAATAATTAAAAAAAAAATTTGCTTCAAATATATTAATATTTGCTTAATAATCATACATATATATAAATAAATAATTACCAACGACATACCGTGGTAAGTACAGTTAAATAAATTAAGAAAATGTGTAGCATGTGCGTGACAAAATTGATATATGTTTCAATGCAGACTCTAATATAAGAATTTTTTTGCGGAAAATGCTGTTATGTGTGGATATTGAGATGGCAAAGCCGATTGAAAAACAAATTTTTTACTATTGCCATTGAAAAAAATTCCATGCGTTTCGCACATGTTACACTATTTTCTGTATAACAATGTAGTGTTCGTACACATTTTTGATTTTGAGTATAGAAAATGAATGGAAAAGACCGTATGAAACGTTTTCGTGAGAAAATAAAGCAAAATAAAATAAAATGTGAAGAATATAAAGAGAATAACCGACAACGAATGAGAAATTACCGAGCTAAATTGAAAAATGAACCAAGAAAGGACATAAAGAAAGTTACAAGTAGAGAGCAAAAAAAGAAAAATACCGAAAGAATGCGTCAGTATCGTGCTAAAAAAAGTATTTGGCTGAGCATCAGGAGTCAAATACGCCTTACAAGACGAAACAAACGTTTTTTAAAGCAGTAAGTCGGGTGCGCAAAAATTTACCTGAAAGCTTGCACCGAAAAAAAATGATACTAAAACAGCTATGCGATGAATTTTACCCTGAACTGTCGTCTAAATTAAGCAAACTGGAAAGTAAAATGAAAAAAGACCACGCGGCTATTAAAGCAGAGACACCAAAGTTGTCAAATTTTATAATGAAGACTACATTTCATACCAAGCACCTGGCAAATCTGATGTAGTTTCGGTAAAAGTAAACAATACAAAAATTTTAATGAAATTTTTTTTAATGAAAATTTAAAAAACGGTACATGATTATGTCAATAAATGAAGCGTATGAAATATATTGTGATGAAATTGATGTAACTTACAAAATAGCGCGCTCAAAATTCTTTCAGTTACGCCCCCAAAATGTCATTGTTGTGAGAGATACACCACACAACTTTTGTGTGTGCCAAATACACGCTAATTTTATAAATTTATGTTTAGCCCTAAAAAACATTGACGGGTTTCCATTGACGTATAAGCAATTTTTAAATGAGGTTTGTTGTGATGTGGACAATGAAAATTGTATGTTGGAAAGATGCCGCAATTGCGAGGATAATGTCAGCGATGTGTTACCATTACTGTTCGATTACGATACAAACATATTTTGGAAAAAATGGGAGAAAAATAATGAAAATGGTCGAGTTCAAGAAAATTTAATTTAAATCGCCTGTAGCCAGAGCAATAGAAGAGCTGCAAGCACAATTGCCAAAATTCAAGATGCACTCTTACGTAAATAATGTTCAGTCAAAACACTTCAAAAATATAAAAGAAACAATTAATAAAGACGAGGCTATAATTCAAGTTGACTTCGCCGAGAATTTTTCTATAATATTGCAGGATGAAGTGCAAGCTGCTCATTTTTCTTATGAGCAAGTCACAGTGTTCACTTCATGCGTCTGGACGAAAAATGCGACTCAGGCAATTGCCATTGTAAGCAATGATTTGAGTCACGATAAATATTCGGTATTCACCTTCTTAAGAACAATTTTAAATTTCCTGATTATGAAAACTCCTGAATTAAAGAAATTAAACATATTTTCTGATGGCTGCGCTGCTCAGTTTAAAAATAAATTTGTTTTATCAAGTTTAATAATGCTTCAATCAATTTACAATGTCAAAATTACTTGGTCATTCTTTGCCACATCACACGGCAAAGGTGCTGTTGATGGCATTGGAGCTATTGTAAAAAGATGCGTTTGGACGCAAATAAGGTCGCGCCAAACTACAATTCATACTGCAGAAGATTTTGCCAATTGCGCAACCGACAAATTAAAAAATATTAAAATATTTTATAAAAATAAGGAATCCATAACCGTTACTCGGATACAACTTAATGCAATATGGGAGCATTCTCGTTTGCCCGGAATTCAAAAGCTCCAATTAAAACACTTTGTGGAAGTTTCACACAATTGTCTTTTCTCTCGCTTTACTTCCAAGTCCACACAATATTTAAAAACCGAATACTTGAATTATATGAATACTTGAATTACATGAATACGTGCTTCAATTGAATGACAGAGTTTCATTTTTAAGTTCTATGTTTTTATTTTTAACGTTTGTTTCTTGAATTATTTTTTTTTTGTTTCCAATAAAAGAGATTAAAAAAAAATAAGAAAATTTGAATCGTTTTGTTTTGTATTTTAGTTTTTAGTAAAAATGGTCGAAGGTAACAGTAATATGAACGTACGGTGTAATTGTGCGTGACGAATGTAACATGTGCGTGACGGTGTTTAAAGTTGGAAAAATTGTTTTATAATTTTTTTTTCCCAAATAACTTAACTACTAATATAATCTAGGATAACCTCTTATTGCTGTAAAAAAATATGAAAATTCTATCTGAAGTCAATTCGCAGAAATTTCAGATTGAAGCTGACATCAAATTTTTAAAGGGAAAATTTTGTAGCACGTGCGTACGCTACATTTTGCTTAATATCACCGAAATTCATAAGTGGATTGATAAAACCTTTTCACGTTTTAAATAGACCGTAAAATTAATTAATAAAAATTGCAAACCAGTTTTCGAAAAAATTTCTTCTTAAGTAAATCAGTTGCAATAATTCGCAAGCTGTAACAGTGCGTGACATGGAATTCATGATTTATATTATATTTATATATTTCTTATAGGATTTTATTTTTTTTTACTATATTTTATTTTATTTGATTTGATTTTATTATATATTATTTTATTTTATTTTATTTTATTTTATTTTATTTGATTTTATTTTAATTATTTTATTTTATTTAATTTTATTTAATTTTATTTAATTTTATTTAATTTTATTTAATTTTATTTAATTTTATTTAATTTTATTTAATTTTATTTTATTTTATTTAATTTTATTGCATATTAAATTAATTTTTTTTTTTTGTTATATAACTTTATTTTATTTCAATATAAATAATTTCATGAATTTTATTTAAAATTTTTATAATTTATACTTTTTTACTAATAATTTATAATAAAACTTTTTTTACAAAATTTAAAATTGTGTCGCAATTTATTTTTATTTTAATTTTCTTTTGTTGGTTTTGTGTACTGTTCTGAAAAATCACGACATAATAAAATTTCTCAGAATACATGCAAAATTCAAGCTTACTCTGCAGAATCCTTTTGTAAGTTTGTAGCGAAAACTTCAAGTACTTACTCTGTAAAGAGAAAAAGAAACATAAATTAACTTTCATAAGCTTTTCAAAATAAGACCATAAATTATATACATAACTTAAATTAATTTATTCATGCCTAAGCTTCATTCGACGCAAGGACAAGCTTGTAAAAAGTTTCGCCACCAAAGAAGCTTGCCAAAATTATATAATGGCGAATCATAGTGAATTCTTCTAATTAAAAGCTTTCTCAACACTTATGTGAAAATTAATTTTGAGTATCAATTAAAAATTCATATAAAAATGATAAAAGTGAAAATAAAAAAGCTAATGAAAGCCACATGAAAAGACTTATTAAGAACACACATGCATGCAAAAAAAGCCTACTTACAGCTACGATGAAATTAACGCACACAAGAAGGCTTCACCATAAGCCAATACTGAGGCGACAACCACCCACATATGATGACACACACACGCAGCAGTTTTGGGAAGACCAAAAACCGCAGCAGCTCATTAAAATAATAAATTTAACTTGATATTTGTGGCATGCAAAGGCATCAAAGCTCAAAAAACTGCCATTGCTGCTGCTCCTTAACTCAGCTTTACTTCTTATCCTACCAAGTGTGCGTCACCAGACCGGATATTAAGTGTTATAATGCAATATTTCATAATTTTGTTTTGCGAATGTCTCAATTTTGTTTGTTCGTTTTATAACATTGTGTATGCGTTTGTGCTTGGTGTGTGTGTTCATTTGCATTTGTATATTTGTTTTTAGGGCATGCATCGTTTATCAAGCAAAAAGCTAACGCTTGAAATTTCATAATTTATTTACTTTCACAATTTTCAGCATCTTTGAAATTTCAGCTCTACTCAAACATTGCTTAAATAACGATGGGGAATCGGAAGACTGCGGTTCTGTTTTCTATTAACTTTGGCTCAAATAAAGAAATAAAGCTTTTGGAGTTATTCATGTAGAAGTTAATTAATTTTTTGCCTTATAAAAAAAAAAAAAAAAAAAAACAACGGAGTAGATTTAAATTCAATTTAAATTACAATTTGTATAACCATTAATGGTTTGAGAGAAAATTAAAAGCTAATTCTGGAATTTTCGTGGGAGCTTTCCACATGTCGCGGGATCGATGTTCTCATTAAAACCACTACCAAACCGAAGTATACATTTGCGCACAGCACTAGAAGTGGATTGGATTTATAACACTGTTCAATCACTGATAGGGGGGATGAAAAAAAATATACGTGTATCGGAGTTTTGAAAGTTTATGTATGAGTCTTATTTTTGGGGGGAATTTAGTTTCTCCTTTTTCAAACATTCTTATAGTGAATCGGCATAGGAAATCATGTTATCCTTACATTTTGGGTATATAATGTATTCTGAGAACTTATGTAAAATACTACAAGGAATATTTTTATGGAACATTTTAACCCCCTAACTTCTCAATTTATGGGTCTTTTTTGACCGTTTAATGATAAAATGCAAAAAAGACCCATAAAACAAGGACCTAACGGTTTAAAATGTTCTACAAAAAAATTTGTCATAAAATTCTACTCTAAGTCTTTGACTACACTAAAGCTGAAAATTCAACTTAAATGCCAGAAATATTTTGACACGTAATTATTGACGTGACAACGTTTCGTTTTGCACGTACCTTGTTGGTTTTAAAAAAAGTTCAAAAAGGCATTTTTCAAAAATTCATCTGCATAGCATGAAATTGTTACTTTCTGAGTATAAGTGCTACAAAAAAGTAATGGTACGACAGTAAATGTACATTTTTTAACCTCAACCCCTTGTAGACCGACTTGTAAGTACCGTTAATATAATAGGCTCATGAAACCTTTGTGAAAATTGTTTTTATCGGAAGATTTTGCCGTAGGTTTTTTTACAGTGTACTGTAATTGATCTAACTAGAACATTTTTTCGACAATTGGCAACACTATATTCTCAAAATAACTGTTATTCGAAATTTGTTTTTGCTGTTCGCTTGTGTTTTTGCGACGCTATTTTAGAATAGTTAAAAATTATAATATTTCAGCAAAACTAATCAGTTAAGTGTTTTAAACTTGAACAATAATTAATTTACTGCACCGTTAACCTTAAACCCGTTTATCGGGTCATATTGACCCGAGGCACTTTTAATTTGAAAAAAAAAAACTTATTAATAATAAAAAAATAAAAAAAATAAATAACCATTGTATTTGTTGAACTTTTATCTTTGCAACCAGAATGAAAAAATTGTACATATGTGACATATGTACGAAAACAGCTTTTTATGTGGATCTGTTGTGCAAGTCTTTTAGTATTTTCGTTGTATCATGCTAAAAATCAATTGAAAAAGCGATGCAACACTCAAATGAAACAATCAATAAGGCCGTGTGTTATTCGGAAACTCTTCACCGTGGTAGAGGAGAAGTTACTGACTTGAATACAATTATGTGTAAATATAATTGTATTTTTACTGTGGCAAAAGGACGATGATATTTTGACAACTAGAAATTTTGACGTTTTTGATTTTGGTAGTGTATTAGCTCAAGAATTTAACCCTTAAATGCATAGTGTGTCATATATGGCACAAACAAAGAATTTATACCCATGTCTGAACGAGAGTAATTTTGGGAAAAATATTTAAACTTTTCGAGTCGCAAGCTCGCAAGTGTTTTTTGTTCTATTTTTGCTTGTGTCAAAAATTCTCTTGCCGATTGTCAAAATTTATACTAGCCCCTGGGGCTACATGAATTATTGAGAGTCATATTCACCTCAAAAGTGCCAGTGGAGCAGATTCATCAATAACTAGCACATCAAATCAGCTCAATCGAAGAGAAACTATCAATCGGTTATAAATCTTTGTTTTTTTTGACGTAGAAAACGTCATTCTCAGAGGTAAGTAGGGTGGTTGATAGTGATCAGGTGTCGGTATTTATATAACTTTTTGAGCCTTTGGTGGGCCTAAAGTACTGATCGTACAATGTTGATGTTAGCACTTGTTGCTCTGCTTGATCATCAACGCGACAAAAATTCATGTTAGAACTCTCTAACTTATATAAATTTTACACAATTACATGAAATATAAAGCCAACATTTGATGTTTTTGTTTGCTTAAACTTGCTACCTATTTATCGACAGTTTCCGGTTTTATCGACAAAACCATAAAATTTGTATTGTAGCCCCCCTAAAGAGTGGTCGGAGGGAATAGGTGTCAAAGGCAAAAATGTTCCTTTTGCAAAAGTAATGGGGGTCGGTCATACATATTAATCCTCTCCGGCACTCTCTTAAAGGTCATATTCTCAGGTGTATGGAATAAATATACAAAAACCATAAAGTTTGTATGGGAACCCCCCTAAGGAGTGGTCGGAGGGAATAGGTGTCAATGGCAAAAATATTTCATTTGCAAAAATAATGGGGGTCGGTGATACATATTAACCCTTTCCGGCACTCTTTTAAAGGTCATATGCTCAGGTGTATGGAATAAATAAACAAAAACCATAAAATTTGTATGGGAGCCTCGCTAAGGAGTGGTCGGAGAGAATAGGTGTCGAAAGCAAAAATGTTCCTTTTGCAAAAATAATGGAGGTCAATAATACATATAAACCCTCTCCGGCACTCTCTTAAAGGTCATATGCTCAAGTTTATGGCATAAATATACAAAAACCATAAAATTTGTATGGGAGCCCCCCTAAGGAGTGGTCGGAGGGAATAGGTGTTAAAGGCAAAAATATTCCTTTTGCAAAAGTAATTAGGGTCAGTCATACCTATGAACCTTTTCCGGCACTCTCTTAAGGGTCATATGCTCAGGTGTAAGGAATAAATATACAAAAACCATAATATTTGTAAGTGAGCCCCCCTGAGGATTGGTCGGAGGGATAAGGTGTCAAACGCAAAAATTTTCCTTTTGCAAAAGTAATGGGGGTCGGTGATACACATTAACCCTCTCCGGCACTCTTTTAAAGGGCATATGCTCGGGTGTATGGAATAAATATTTTGCTAAATAGTTTTTAAAAAAGATGTCATCAAAAGCGAATTGAGTAATTCTATGTCTTGTGTTACGACATAGTCGAAACTACTGTATCTTTTTAATTTTTTTTTGTTTTTTTTTTCTCAACATTCATATGTAAATTGCAAATTGTTCAAACATAAATTTAAAAAAAAAAACAAATATTAAAATTAATATTTCATAAAATAACAACACTTTTTAATTTTAACTCATTGAAACATGTAAAATTTCCATACAACCTACAGTACGGGTCAATATGACCCAGATAAACGGGATTAAGTTGTAAAACATGTAAACGTATCTAAGGTTAAGTATTGGTGCATACGATTAATTTATTATATCATTTATTTTTTTGTAAAAACCTCCAGTGGACTGGTAAGTACCGTTGGACTGTGAGTGTGACATTATTTGGGATATTGTAATGTTTTTCATTTGCAGTTGAAAGAGGCAATTTCGTAGAGCTATGGCAGGGATCCGTAGCAAACGTATTAATTCATTCAGGGATACATTCCTATTGATAATGTTGAAAACACCGATGTTGAAAGCGATGATGACCTTGAGAAGGAAATTATCTCCAGTAACGACTACATAATGAACCAATATTTGAGAGAACTTCTAGATGATACAAGCAATTTGCTTAGCGATCCTGAGGAAAGTAAGCAGTTACAGTAAACAAGTGAACCTGAAGGAAATGAAAATCATGTTGCGGCTGATATTGATGAAATACCTGATATGATGCCAAATAAAAGCTGACAAAGCATAGATACTGAGCCTAATCGGCAATGGAAGCGAAAGGAGCATGAAACAGGTATTCCTGAGTATTCACTATTAGAAGGTCCCGTTTCAGACTGTTTTTGAAAAAAATACTACACCCACGGAACATTTTCTGACGTTTATTGAGGATATAGCAAAAAAACATAATATTCCAGTCGAACTTATACGCCACACAGAAGCAGAGAAATTTAAAATTGAAAAGCAGTGATTTCTATTCTTTTATTGGAATAAACTTTTTCATGGAGTATCACAAACTTCCGAGTTGGAAGGATTATTGGAGCACGAGCGAGGATTTTGTTTTGCCAATTGTAAGAAAAACTATGAGCCGTAATAGGTTCGATGAGATATTGAGCAATCTTCATGTAAACGATAACACCAATATTCCAAAAGAGAACAAAGATCGACTCTTTAAACTTCAGCCTATGATTGATGGGCTGAATAACAAATTTCAACAAGTTTACCGTGGGACTAGGCAGCTCTCTGTCGACGAATCGATGATATTGTTCAAAGGACGTAATGCCATGAAACAGTATTGTCCAATAAAGAGAGGTTATAAAGTTTGTTGCTTGGCTGATCAATACGGCTACGCAAAAAAATTTTCCATATATCAAGGCAAAGACGAACTTTTAGAAAAAAAGGTTAAATATTTTGGACTTGCAGAAAGGGTTGTTTTGTCCATGACCAAAAACGACTGGGGAAAATATATAATTATTTTTTTGACAACTATTTTACGTCGGTTCGCCTACTTGGAAGACTTAAAATGGATAATACGTTAGCTTGCGGCACCATTCGCGGTAATAGAAAAGGAAACCCTAAAAATTTTAACATTGATAAAAAAATGAAAAGAGTAGATTGGGATATTAGAGCGTCATCTGATGATATAAGTTTTTACAATGGATGGACAGCAAAATTATTTTTTTTGCATCTAATTTCCATGGAAGTGAGTCTACAACCGTTGCCAGAAGAGATCACAAAGGAAATCTGAATTACGTTAATTGCCCAACAATTGTGAAGGACTATAACTCATTTATGGGATGAGTTGACCATGCTGATCAATTGCGAAGTGCATATGGTCTTGATCGGAAATCTAAAAAGTGGTGGCACCGAATTTTTTAGAGTCTTTCGGAGATGGCATTTGTAAATGCTTATGTGGTTTATTGCCAGTCCTCTGAGAAGATTACGCTTCTGAAATTTAGGAGATCTATTGCAACGAGACTGATGAGACAAAAAACCAAACTATTAAAAAAAATTCTTTCAAACGCTCATCAAATGCAAATGTATCAGCTCCAGCCTCCAAAAGACGCCATGGAAAAGCTGAATCAGTTGGTAAGGATGTCCGACTAGGAAATCTTGGTGTAAGTTATCCGCTCCTAATTCTCCAGACTTAAATAAATAAAAACCATTTCGCCGTTTTGTAGAATAAAAACCAAATGTAAGTTAGCAGGTGTCAGCTAACAATTATGCACGCGCACCCGCTCCAAACTTTTCTGCAACGTAAGCGTCTGCTATTGCTATTCCACCCGAATTGCAATAAGCAGCAAGCAGCAATAGCCTCAACAACAACAATATAGCGTAAGCTAGCAGTAGCCGCAACAATAACAAAAACAACAATAACAACAGCAAGAATAACTGCAACAGCAACGGCAGCTTAGCAAAAACAACAACAACAACAGCAAGAATAACAGCAGCAGCAACGGCAGCTTAGCTTAAGTCATTCTTAAGATTTTATTTTAAGTTAGTTCCAATTTGGACTCCCAAAACTGGCACATGGTGCCATAATGGAGTCCTGTTTGGACTCCTTAAACTGGCACATAGATATAGATATAGATATAGATATGCTTGGGGCGAGCTAATTCAGCTCTGGCACTGCGGCATCTTGTGATGCCTATTGTGCACATAGTGCCAGCAATTAGGAATCGTTCGAATAAAGATCTTAAGATTATTAATAAATATTTTCTAAAGCTTTTTATTTGGAAAAGTTAACTTGTGCATTGGCCAACTTTCGTCAATGTACGAGGAAGATGTGAACTCTGCAGAATAAATAAAATTCAATCAAAACCATATTCGAAATGTTGTATTTACTTATGTTGTAATGATAAAAAAAAAATGGCTTTTCAAAATGTCATGGAATTAATTAAAGTATTTATATAAATAAAAAAATTGAAGTAAAATAAAAAGAATGATTTCTTATCAATTATAAAGTAGTCGGTGGATACATAAAATTGAAAAATAAACAATAAAGAAAAAAATAAACCACAATTTTATAAATGATTCTCTTATACTTAACGACTCTAACTGGCCCAACGGTACTTAGGAGTATCAGTCAAAAAAAAAAAATACAGTAGTTTCGACTATGTCGTTACACAAGACGTAGAATTAGTCAATTCGCTTTTGATGACATCTTTTTTAAAAACTATTTAGCAAAATATTTATTCCATACACCCGAGCATATGACCTTTAAAAGAGTGCCGGAGAGGGTTAATGTGTATCACCAACCCCCATTACTTTTGCAAAAGGAAAATTTTTGCGTTTGACACCTTATCCCTCCGACCAATCCTCAAGGGGGCTCACTTACAAATATTATGGTTTTTGTATATTTATTCCTTACACCTGAGCATATGACCCTTAAGAGAGTGCCGGAAAAGGTTCATAGGTATGACTGACCCTAATTACTTTTGCAAAAGGAATATTTTTGCGTTTAACACCTATTCCCTCCGACCACTCCTTAGGGGGGCTCCCATACAAATTTTATGGTTTTTGTATATTTATGCCATAAACCTGAGCATATGACCTTTAAGAGAGTGCCGGAGAGGGTTTATATGTATTATTGACCTCCATTATTTTTGCAAAAGGAACATTTTTGCTTTTGACACCTATTCTCTCCGACCACTCCTTAGGGGGGCTCCTATACAAAGTTTATGTTTTTTGTATATTTATGCCATACACCTGAGCACATGACCTTTAAAAGAGTGCCGGAGAGGGTTAATATGTATTACCGACCCACATTATTTTTGCACAAGGAACATTTTTGCCATTGACACCTATTCTCTCCGACCACTCCTTAGGGGGGCTCCCATACAAATTTTATAGTTTTTGTTTATTTATTCCATACACCTGAGCATATGACCTTTAAAAGAGTGCCGGAAAGGGTTAATATGTATCACCGACCCCCATTATTTTTGCAAAAGGAACATTTTTGCCTTTGACACCTATTCTCTCTGACCACTCCTTACGGGAGCTCCCATACAAATTTTATGGTTTTTGTTTATTTATTCCATACACCTGAGCATATGACATTTAAAAGAGTGCCGGAAAGGGTTAATATGTATCACCGACCCCCCTTATTTTTGTAAGGGGAACATTTTTGCCTTTGACACCCATTCTATCCGACCACTCCTTAGGGGGGCTCCCATACAAATTTTATGGTTTTTGTTTATTTATTCCATACACCTGAGCATATGACATTTAAAAGAGTGCCGGAAAGGGTTAATATGTATCACCGACCCCCATTGTTTTTGTAAAGGGAACATGTTTGCATTTGACACCTATTCTCTCTGACCACTCCTTAGGGGGGCTCCCATACAAATTTTATTGTGTTTGTGCCGGAAAGGGTAAATATCTATTACCGACCCCCATTACTTTTGCAAAAGGAATATTTTTGCCTTTGACTGCCATTCTCTCCGACCACTCGTTGGGGGGGCTCCCATACAAATTTTATGGTTTTGTTTATTTATTCCATACACCTGAGCATATGACATTTAAAAGAGTGCCGGAAAGGGTTAATATGTATCACCGACCCCCATTATTTTTGCAAAAGGAACATTTTTGCCTTTGACACCCATTCTATCCGACCACTCCTTAGGGGGGCTCCCATACAAATTTTATGGTTTTTGTTTATTTATTCCATACACCTGAGCATATGACATTTAAAAGAGTGCCGGAAAGGGTTAATATGTATCACCGACCCCCATTGTTTTTGTAAAGGGAACATGTTTGCATTTGACACCTATTCTCTCTGACCACTCCTTAGGGGGGCTCCCATACAAATTTTATTGTGTTTGTGCCGGAGAGGGTTAATATATATCACTGACCCCCATTACTTTTGCAAAAGGAACATTTTTGCCTTTAACACTTATTTCCTCTGACCACTCCTTAGGGGGCCTCCCATATAATTTTATGGTTTTTGTTTATTTATTCCATACACCTGAGCATATGACATTTAAAAGAGTGCCGGAAAGGGTAAATATCTATTACCGACCCCCATTACTTTTGCAAAAGGAATATTTTTGCCTTTGACTGCCATTCTCGCCGACCACTCGTTGGGTGGGCTCCCATACAAATTTTATGGTTTTGTTTATTTATTCCATACACCTGAGCATATGACATTTAAAAGAGTGCCGGAAAGGGTTAATATGTATCACCGACCCCCATTATTTTTGCAAAAGGATCATTTTTGCCTTTGACACCCATTCTATCCGACCACTCCTTAGGGGGGCTCCCATACAAATTTTATGGTTTTTGTTTATTTATTCCATACACCTGAGCATATGACATTTAAAAGAGTGCCGGAAAGGGTTAATATGTATCACCGACCCCCATTGTTTTTGTAAAGGGAACATTTTTGCCCTTGACACCTTTTCCCTCCGACCACTCCTTAGGGTTGCTCCCATACAAATTTTATTGTGTTTGTGCCGGAAAGGGTAAATATCTATTACCGACCCCCATTACTTTTGCAAAAGGAACATTTTTGCGTTTGACACCCATTCTCTCCGACCACTCCTTAGGGGGGCTCCCATACAAATTTTATGGTTTTGTCGATAAAACCGGAAACTGTCGATAAATAGGTAGCAAGTTTAAGCAAACAAAAACATCAAATGTTGGTTTTATATTTCATGTAATTGTGTAAAATTTATATAAGTTAGAGAATTCTAACATGAATTTTTGTCGCATTGAGGATCAAGCAGACCAACAAGTGCTAACATCAACATTGTACGATCAGTACTTTAGGCCCACCAAAGGCTCAAAAAGTTATATAAATACCGACACCTGATCACTATCAACCACCCTACTTACCTCCGAGAATGACGTACTCTACGTCAAAAAGAACTTTGCCGATGCATGAAAAATTTCAAACTTTGCATTTTACTTTTAGAAGGCATAATAATTAAAATTTCATTTAAAAAAAAAAACGAAATTCTCAACAACTTCAGGTCTTGCTTCACAAGGGGTTAAGAAAAATAAAATTCAAAATTTTTTCTTTTTATTCAATGATAAGTCTACACTTCTTGCTGATTCACCCTACGTTTTCAAGTTTAAAATACTCTGAACTGTGTCCCTTTTGGACTATAGTGCGATTTTTTGGTATATGAATGTTCTTTTTTTTCAATATTTTGAGAGAATTGGGAATACTTTACAATTTAATAACGAAGAAAAAATTTTGCCAAGTTGTCTTAAGTAACATTTATATGTCCTTGTTACTTCAAATTTAAAGCAATTTTTGTTGTATTACTTAATTCTTCATATTTTGAGGACAATGGATTTGAAACTTGCGAGAAACTTGCAATCTTCAAACTTAAATTAATTAAACAAAGCTATTTATTTTGCTATTTTTCTTTTTTTTAAAGCACTAACGATATCCTTGAATGCTAGTGGCAAGACTTGGATTCTATTTAAAACCAAAGCAAACCTCGTTTGGCTAAAAACACATGCTGTGCACTGCAAAGGCAAAAAAAAACAAAAAAAACCAGAAGGCAGCAGCGCAGCTAAAGCATTGTAGCTACTGGTAACTACCACCCACAAGCAGGACCGCACACATGAGGTCAAACAAACGAAAGCGAAGCAAAAGAGAAAAAAGTGGCGGAAGTGCGGTTTAAACTTGTTGGTTAAGGCACGCGATAGAAGAAAAGCTCAATGAGCAAACATGCACGTTGGAAGTGAAAAGCAAGTACATGGATTACTTTTTCTAAAATTATTTTATATAATTTTGTAGGCAACATACATGTCTTTGTTGAAATGAATGTGTGTAATTGAGGTAAAAAAAAATGTAGCAGTTACATTTGAAATCAAACCAAAAAGAAGTCAAATGTCGTACAAATAAAAAACATCGATTGAACTACTCAACTTGTTCAAATAAAACACTGTGTTTGCAGTTCAGTTAAAAAAAAACGTCTAAACTTGCTTTTGCATTGACTACTTTTTTCAAGGAAAAGAGAAAAGTTCATAACTCAAAAGCCCACATTGCAGCAATATTTGCATAACTTGTTATCAAAATAAAACACAGCAGCTTTTAAATTTTTCAAATCTCTCTCGCTTTTCCAGCATTTCAGCTACATTTGGCTTTTGAAAGCTGTGTGCAAAAAAGTATTTTTTTTGCTTTGTGTGCAAAGTTTTTCATAGTTTTTGGTTTTTTTTTTTTTTTTTTTTTTGTTTACTACTCTTTTCCTGCCTTGCTTGCACATAATTTATAACTTTCTTTGCAACATGTTACCATCCCAACTGCTGGGTATATTTTTCTATTTTTTTTTTCAACTTTCATTTGCTCAAAATTTCTTTTTAATATCATTTCTGCATTTATGCTCTGCATTTGCATTGAGGTTAAGTACGATATCAAGAATTCCAATTTAATAGTCATGTATTCTTGGGGGTGAAGACGTTTTATTGATATCTGATGATGTTGCATGCTGGCAGTTTGGCTGGCAGAAACTCTCAGAATTTTAAAGGCTTGTAAAATTGACTGTGTCACGGATGAAGTTATAAAAATAAAAAAATTTTTTACTGCATTACGGAGCATTTAAGTTACACGATCAATATTGTATAGAGAGTTTTTGAAAATTAAAAATAATTTCCTCAAACTGCATGGTTTTGCTTGTTTCCGCCTCGAACATAAAAGTTAAGGTCATACATTCAGTAGTTAAAGTACGCACTTTTCCACAAATTTCCCGTTATATCTCATGAAGCGAATAGGATTTGAACTACACCAATACCTCACTTTGCGTCGTGGTTACGTTTCAAAAAAAACGCGACCCAAATTGAAACGACGCAAAGTGAATTATGATTTTCTACAGCAAACCATGTAACGATCGAAGATAGGTTCCAGGGTTACGTAAATAATACTTTTTAAAGAGAAAATTAAACAAAGTAAACATTTAAAAAACAAAAATAATATACAATTTTATAACATACATACATACATAAAACAAAAAAAAACAAATTCAATTAAAGCAAAACAAAATATTCAATTAATTTATAAAAAACAAAATAAAAATTAATCACTGTCTGATGAGTCCATAGTGGCTGTTGTTTTAAGTCGGCTTTCTTTAAAAAAAAATTGGTCCAGTGGTTGCTGAAAGCTTTGTTTTTCAACGTAAAATAAATGTCCTTGTAGCAATTCATATTCGTAGCTACCGCCTCACTCTGCATCGAAATGGTACGTAAATAAGAAAAAAAAATTGTTGTTTCTTTTTTTAAAAAAAGTATGCAACTTATATCTTTATTATTTGATTCTGTAAAATTTTAAAGATTTTTTAAGATATCTTTAATAATAAACAAATGCGATTACTTTATACAACACCCTGTTATTTTAAGAAAATCAAGTAATTTAAAATTGAGTTTACTTTTAAGAAAATACAGCATGTTTTTTCTAAAAAGCAGTAAAGAGAAATATTTAAAAATGTATCTTTGTTCTGAAAGTAATTTTGTTTAGTAACGGGTGTTTTTTTTAGGGGTTTGTTTTTCGAATAGAGATAAAACTGGCATTTTGTGGTCAAATCTGGCAACTCTAATGTCATTTATGTTCAGTTTGGTTTGCCATTTCATCATGAACAGGTTGACAAAAGAACAACGCTTGCTGCACGAATTTATTTCGAAAATAATGGTTCAGTTCGCGAAGTTTACCGCAAGCTCCGTCCATTTTATGGTCGACATAATCGTCCATCAGAGCAATTAATTCGGTTAACCATGGGTCGTTTTCGCACTACGTTTACTCTATGTGATAATACGCATCCGCAGAGACGTCGAACAGTGCGCACCGAAGAAACAATTGCCGCTGTAGAGCAAAATGTTGAAGAGGACCCGAATGAATCGATTCGCCACCGTGCACACCAATTGGAGCTTTGTTCATCAACTTTATGGAAGATTTTGCGCAAAGATCTTGGCTTGCGACCTTACAAGATCCAGCTTGTGCAAGAATTAAAGCCGCGAGACCATGCAATGCGTCGTGATTTTGGTGTATGGGCCGAAAATGAGATTGATCTCGATGCTGATTTTCATCGCAAAATTTTGTTCAGTGATGAGGCTCATTTTTGGTTGAATGGCTACGTCAACAATCAAAATTGCCGCATTTGGAGTGAAGAGAATCCACATGAGATCCTTGAGACGCCATTACATCCACAAAAACTGACTGTTTGGTGTGCTCTATGGGCTGGTGGAGTCATTGGGCCATACTTCTTCCGAAATAATGCTGGAGAGTCAGTTACCGTTAATGGAGACCGGTATAGAGCCATGATAACCGACTATTTTGTTCCCGAATTGGATGGCATGAATGTGGATGAGTTGTGGTTCCAACAAGACGGTGCTACATGCCACACAGCGCACGTCACAATCGATTTATTGAAGGAAACATTCGATGAGCGCATAATTTCGCGGAATGGACCTGTCAATTGGCCACCAAGATCGTGTGATTTGATACCATTGGATTATTTTCTTTGGGGATATGTGAAGTCGCTCGTCTACGCCAACAAACCAGAAACGTTAGGGGACTTGGAGGCCAACATTCGTGGCGTTATTGCCGACATACGGCCCCATATGCTCGAAAAAGTGGTTGAAAATTGGACCTGTAGAATTGGCTTTATTCGAGCCAGCCCCGGCGGCCACATGCCCGAAATCATATTTAAACATTAATGGCATAAAATTATCCTTCCAATAAAGCCAAATTGATGGACATTAAAACGATTTTCTTGTGTTTTATTTCAATTCGAAGTTCTATACCTCTAAAAAAAACACCCTTTATGTATTTTTTGTAAAAAAATTTTTCTTTACCTTAAAAAAAAACACCTAAAAACTCAAAAATTTGCGAGTTTTGATAAGCTATAACAAAAAAAAACGATTCTTTGATTTTAGCAAAACTTCTTTGTAAATTTATTTTAAGTATAAACTTTTGATTTCCAAAATATTATCTGCCCCTTTTTATAAACAAGAAAGTTATGTAGATTTTAAAAAGTGACTTTTTGCGAAAAATGCTCAATTTTGTATGGAAAATTACTCAAAATTGAACAAAATTCAAGAGAGAATTGCAAAAAAAGGATTCTTTGATTTTGGCGAAACTTTTTTGTTATTTTGTTTGAAGTATTGACTTCCTATTTCCAAAATATTATCTGCTCTTTTTCATAAACAAGAAAGTTATGCAGATTTAAAAAAGTGCGTTTTTGCAAAAATTCAAGGAAAATTCAAAAGGTAATTACAAAAAAGAATTTTTTGGTTTTGACGAAACATATTTGTAATTTTATTTGAAGCATTAACTTTTGATTTCCAAAATATTATCTACACCTTATAAAAAGAAAATTATAGTAGATAACAAAATAATTTTAGTAACACAGGGTATTTCAGCTAGTTCATATATAAAAGTGCAATTAAAAATAATATTAAAAACTAGTGCATACTTCTAGGAATATGTATTAAAAACGGTATAATTTCAGTAGAGTTACCAACTTTGTTGATTGGGGGTTTCGGGGGTAAAAACTCCCTTTCTTCTTTAAAAATAAAAATAGAATGGCCATTTCCACCTTTCAATTGATTCAACTCTCTGAAGTTTGCCATTGTCAACAGGGATGTGGCGGTGAATCAGCAACATTAATTTAATTGAAAAAGTTTTTGTTTAATGGATTTCGAACCCGGTGCTCCGGGGTTCTTTGGTATACAAGCCACGCACCTTAACCGACTAAGCCACAACCAGTACTGTTTGCGATGAAAATTTTCGTTTTCAAGCTTTTTATCCAAAATAAAGCACAAAAAATAATATTATTTTTCAGTTTTCTTTTAAATTCCTTTTTAAGGTAAGGGCTGGCTACGCCTATGATTGTTATTGTTTTTTTTATCAAGTTTTGACAATAAACATTTAACAAAGAGTGCAACAAACCAGCAGTTTATTAATACTAGCAAATAAAAAAAAATTAAAAACTTCTTTATTTTATTAGTAAACTCCGTGAAAAAGTATAAAAATTAATTTTTGTTTGAAATTAATTTGGTAAATTTAATTGGATTTATATTTTTTCAATGTTTTCAGTGATTACTTCAGTGAAAATAAGTGACTTATTTTACATGTGGCTTGAGTTACGAAAATTAAGTCAGAATGAAAAAATAGAAGCTATCGTAAATTTTTTACAAAACAAGTAAAAAACTTCGCTTGGCTTAACACATCAGGCGCGGATCCAGGGGGGTTTTGGGGGTTCAAACCCCCCCCCCCGAAATTCTAAAAGAACCTGTATTTAAATGTGATGTACTGATGTTTATTATGTGGGCTAAGAGTACCAAAAAGAAAAAAAATTGGTTTTTTATAATTTACTTTAAATATTCACACCCCTATGCTGTAAACGTTTGTAGCTGTTTCTACACGTATTGCTAAAACACTGAATTCTGTTCCAGTTTTTGTTTGCTTTTGCGATATTGCACCTGTAGCTGTAAACAGTCACACATACAATCTTAACCTGAAATCACAAAAACCCCGCATTTTTTGGATAAAATATATCCAAACACCACACAGTCTTAATTTAAAAACCCACAGTTTCGATAGTATCGGAAGTGTAGACTTAAAATTCCTTTTTATACAGTAATGGAGAAAAATTCCGGTTTTTGTAGTTTTTATTTATTTTGATGTTGGTTTTATGTTGGCCTTTAATATTTGTATTCGAGTCAAATAAACAGAGAAATAACTTTTATTATTATAATTATCTTCACCCCAGCGTCAGCTTGTGGTATTTAACACAAAAAAATAATCCTGAGCACCACACAATCATATGGAGTGAATATGGAGTGAATATGGAGTGAATATGGAGTGAAATGTGGATGGCTATTTTTTTCGTAGCAAAGTTTTTTCCAATAAGTGGAATAATTTTTTCACATATTGCAGCAAAACACAAATTATAACCTTCTTTTGAAAAACCAGAGGCTCGAAATAGATTTTAGACTAACGGTTTCTTCCCACGCCTACGATTTTTTGAAAAAAAAATTATCCCGCTCTAATGTATATAAAGTGTGGTTAAATTTTAAGGGCCGATGTTGAATATAAACCACACCTAAATGTCAACTTTTTTTCTGCATTTCATTTGACATTTCTCAATTTCAGCCTAACTCAATTTGAACCGTTAAAGTTATTCAGGCTTATTATGAAAATGAGCTTTCAAATCAAAATGCATATCGAGCACTTCGTGATTTTTTTGGTCAATTTAATCGTCCAAATGTGCGTACAATCGGAAAAATCGTGCAAAAATTTGAACAAACCAGGTCTGTAGGAGATGTGAAAACACCAGTGCATGCTCGTACTGCAGAAAATATTGCTGCTGTTCGCGATAGTGTGGCTGAAGAGCCGTCCACCTCAACTCGTCGTCGTGCCCAACAATTGCACCTCTCACGTTTGTCGTTGATGAACATTATGCACAAAGACTTGCATTTACACGGTCAGAATGGTGGCAAGAAATGGCAACAGTGGATGATCAATTTTCGAAGAAAATCATTTTCAGTGATGAGGCACATTTTCACCTCAGTGGATTCCTCAATAAGCAGAATTGCCGCATTTGGGCGAATGATAATCTAAGAGTGATTGTCGAAAAACCAATGCACCCACAAAGAGTGACTGTTTGGTGCGGTTTATGGGCTGGCGGCATCATCGGGCCTTTTTTTTTTACAAAATGAGGCTGGTCAGGCAGTTACTGTGAATGGTGTTCGGTAGCGTGAGATGATAACGAACTTTTTATGGACCGAATTGGAAGATATGGATGTGGACGATATGTGGTTTCAACAGAACGGTGCCACTTGCCACACAGCTAACGAAACAATGGCTCTTTTGCGCGACAAATTCAATGGCCGTGTTATCTCACGTGGTGGCGATGTCATTTGGCCACCAATCATGTGATTTGACACCGTTGGACTTCTTTCTTTGGGGTTATTTGAAAGAAAGGGTGTACGTCGATAAGCCAGCAACAATTCAAAAGCTAAAGGATGAGATAATTCGGCGGCGGGGTGCAATATGGCCAACGGCAATTTTATTTATTCCATTTGAAAAAGAAATTAAGCCAATTTGGCCTTATTTCCCTTTAAAAGGAACCAATATTAAAACGCCATCAAATAAGTTTTTTAGTTTTATTTAATGAAAAATTAAAGATATAAAGTATTGGAACAATTGTAAAAAGGAGCATTTTTTCTTTTTTTTCTAAACGTGCATTTGGAGCTCCTAATGCACATGCTGCAAAAAAAGGTCGGTCTTAAATGGTTTAGGAGATAAAAATCGTGAAAGTTTGAAAAATGTACATATTTTGGAATAATTGCACTCTAGGTACACGCTTCTTTTTTTTTTGTTTTTTGTTTTTTAAATGTGTATGGATCTTCTAAATCTAATGCTGCAAAAAAAAAATAGGTAGGTCTCAAATGGTTTAGGAGATAAAAATCGTGAAAGTCTGAAAAATTTACATATTTTTTATTGAGAAGACTAGGATATCTTATTCTAATAATAGAAATATATATCCGTTTAAAGCGAAAAATATGATCGTTTAAATGCTAAAGAACATACATCTTTTTGTAAGTGGTCGAGAAAAAAATGTAAAATATAAACGTAAAAGTTATGAATGAAAATTTATAAAATATGCGCGATTTTTACTAAAATTTTTAATGAAGCTTTAATATTATAAAGAATGAGCGCCGCAGGTTTATAATAAATCGCCGCGATTTTTAATAAAAATTTTTTCCCTGCGGCGCTCATTCCTTATAATATTAAAACTTCTTCACCTTCACTATTGAACTACTACTAAAAAATTGTTCGCGTTGATACGAAAACAAGCACATTGAGGTTGACAATGGCAACTGTTCTCTTGCAAATTGTGTACCTGCGCTGAGTTCAGTAACTTTTAATAATCCTTAGTTTGCAAAAATTATTTTTCGGCCTTATTACCATTTTGCTAAATTTTTTTTTAGGCTTTATTTCCTTTTCAAATGGAAATAAAACCAAATTCACAATTTCGGCCTTATTTCTCTTTGAAAAGGAAATAAAGCTAATTCGGCCTTATTGCCGTTGGCCTTATTGCACCCCGTCAATTCGGCACATTAACGGCATAGAACCTCACTTATGCCTCGGCGTCATCGAAAATTTGGGCCATCGGATGGAGGTGTGCCGCCGAGGTCGCGGCGGTTATTTAGCCGATATTTTGTTCCATGCATAATTGAACCATACCAATATTATCATAATAAAAAGAAACGACAATAATTTCCTTAATAATTTGTGTTTTATTCAAAATCAACATCGTCCTTTAAAATTTAACTACCCTTTATATATATAACGTACATAAATATTTTTGAAACCCCCCCCGAAATATATTCCTGGAACCGCCCCTGTAACACATACTTTGAGTTTAAGATTAATCAAGAAATTGTGGTGTGATTCTATTTGTTTTCATTACATATTGTTAATTATTAACGTTTTGCCATTAAATAGACTTCAACGAGCAGTGCTACAAAAAGGTGCAGAATTGAAGAGGAACTCCCGTCGACATCAAGTGGTATCAGAGGCAGACCTTCCAAGCCATTCGAAGATCTTTCATTGAAAGTGCAGAAGAGGCGCGCAAGGCAACTTGCATCAACTAAATCTATTAATGAGCTGAGCATGGCAGCAAATATCGCTAGGCGCTCTTCCTACTTCTTTAATAAGTCCTCAGGAAGCTTTAGCCTTATATTTAGATTTAGACTTGTCCGAATCAAAATATAAATTACTAAGGTCTGCCGTTAATAGGGTCCAAGACAATATTTTTCCTAGTCTGTATTACTTAAATAAAGCTAAAACTGAAATGCTTCCAAGACAAATTATCACAGATGAAATTAGTTCGGAGGTAAATTTACAGGAACTAATGGCAGTTACGGCAAAAAGTATAATAGACACAACAGATTTGGAAAATTTAAATGACGCTACTGAATTAAAGTTGGTATGCAAATGGGGTTTTGATGGAAGTTCTGGCCATAGCAAATATAAACAAATATTTACAGAAGAAACAAACAGTGATGAATATATGGTGCTCATAGCTATGGTGCTATTAATGCTGGTAAATATGAAAATGGGTACCAAACTTTGGCTTAATCCAAGGCCATCATCCACCGTGTATTGCAGACCAACCAAATTTATGTTCCAAAAAGAAAATGCACACCTAGTTCGTAGCATAGAAAATGATATAAATAATAAAATCAGCCAACTCCAAATTACCAATATTACTTCAGAAAGTGGTCGTGAGTATAATGTTCAATTTGAAATGGTATTTACAATGGTAGATGGTAGCGTTTGCAACATTTTATCTGACACAAGTTCTGCATCAAAATGTTTCATTTGTGTAGCAACTCTTAAACAAATCAATACGGAAAATGTTTTAAATTTACCACCTAAAACAGAAAACTTAAGATTCGATTTGTCTACCCTACACTGTTGGATTCGATTTTTCGAATGCCTTCTGCACATCAGCTACCGACTTCCAATTAAGACTTGGCAAGTACGAGGTAAAGAAAATGAAGAATTGGTAGGGCAAAACAAAAAAAGCATTCAAGCTGAGTTTAAGAGCAAAATGGGTCTTGGTCGACAAACCAAAGCCAGGATATGGGTCTACTAACGATGGAAACACAGCTAGGCGCTTTTTCTATAACGCTGAACTAAGCTCGCATATAACTGGCATAAACAAAACTTTGATAGAACAATTTCCTATTATATTGAGAGTTCTAGCAAGTGGCTACCCCATACATCTGGATAACTTCAAATTGTTCTTAGAAGAAACTAGGCAGTTGTATATAAATTTATATGGCTGGTATTATATGCCGAGCAGTGTTCATAAAGTTCTCGTACATGGATGTGAAGTCATTTCAGTATTTTCCTTACCAATCGGAACACTGTCTGAAGAGGCATTGGAAGCAAGGCACAAAGAATTTAGAAAAAATCGACTTAACCATACTCGTAAATGCTCGAGGTTTAAGTCTAATACAGATTTAATGAAAATATTTTTGCTGACATCTGAGCCTCTCTTAGCATTAAAAAGAACTATTAAATCAAAATCAAATGTAATTATTGATGAAGAAGTTGAGAAATTTATTCAATTAGTTGATGACCCTTATATTGTTTGTAGTGATTCTAACGAAGAAGTCAATAGCGATGAAAGTCAATAGCGAGATGAGTTCTTGGTTGTTTGTACATATGCACACATTAATTTTTTAACTTTTTTATTTCACATTTTGTTAATAAGAATAACTTACCTATTTTATTTTCTGCTGTAAATAAAATGAAATTTGCCTAAAAAATAATTTTTTTAATTAATACAATTGGAATATTTATGAGTAACAGATGTACCTCCCATACAAATCATGTAAAAAATTAATATAGGTCCAAGGGAGGTACCCCTAGGAACCGCCCTATTTCAACCATTTCTAGAACACATGTATTACTTTATTTTACTAACCTTTTCACCGAGTTTTGTAAGGATCGACCAACTTTTGTATGTACCTCCAATACAAAATAATGAAAAAAATTAATATAGGTCCAATGGAGGTTCCCCTAGGAACCGACTGATTTCAACCATTTTTAGTATGCACACTTCTATTTCTTCAATTTTTTAACCTATTGACCAAATTTTGTTGAGATCGCTCAATTTTTGTATGTACCACCCATACAAAATAATGTAAAAAATCAATATAGGTCCAGGGGAGGTACCCCTAGGAACCCACCGATTTCAACCATTTTTAGTACACTTCTATTTCTTCAATTGTTTAACCTATTAACCAAATTTTGTTGAGATCGCTCAATTTTTGTATGTACCTCCCATACAAAATAATGTAAAAAATTAATATAGGTCCAGGGGAGGTACCCCTTGGAATTGACCAATTTTTGCAGTTTTTCTTAATTACATTAAATTACTCTAGCGTACAAAATTTCATTATCATAGGAGCACTCCTTCTATTTATGTTCCAATTTTGTATGGGTTCAATGCACTGTGCATCGCCGAAATAGAGCCCCATTTATGCGAAAGAGTGATCGAAAATTTTGAAAAAGTCTGCTAGCTTAGTCGAGGAGATAATTTTAATAATATTGTACATAATTATTATGTGTTTTCTTTGTAATTCAATTAAAATAAAGGAGTCATCGGAACAATTGTGTTTTTTTTTTCAAAAAACAAATTGTACTCTTCTTGCTGATACATAAACCACAATTAATGTTGCTCATACGCCACGATAACGCATTAAAGTATTTATTACTTTTAATTATTATGTTTTTTGGTATATTTGGCAAATAAAAAGAAAAAAAAAATTAACTTATTGAAAACAAGAAGTTCAAACTAAAGGTGTGAAGCAAAGATTATGCTTTGCATCTAGTCTGAATTAAAAGTTTCTACCATTCTTAGCTTTCACAAAGTTTGCAAACAAATTTTATTTTAATTATAAAGCAAGCTTGATAGTATGCAACAATTAGCTTTGTGCTCATATTCCAATTAAGCATTGCATGGAAATTTGCAATGGCAACGATGTGTGTTGCAATGCTCTACCCAAAAAAAAAAAAAATGCAACTTTCATAGGAGTTGCAACTTTTAGGCACGTTTAAAAAAAAAATAATTCAAACTAATTAAATGCCTTGATTTTAGGAGTTTTAATAGTACGTAGATTTTGGGTGAAGCTTTGTTAGTAAACGGCAAAAAATAGTACGTATTCTAAAGAATATTTTCAGAAGTTATGTAAGCTATGGCTCTAGTATATCCCTGTCTTTTTTTATTCATAACATTGGGCAGAGAATATGACTCAGAAGATCAAGGAAAATTTAAAAATTATAAAATATTTTAAAACCTTCATATTAAAAATTGAAAAACAAACAATATTTTAATATCAATGTTTTATTGACCAACTTAAAAATATTTTAATATCGACGTTTCAATAAGTTTTTCTTATAGTTATGTAAGTTATGTAAACCTAGTTCAACCTTGGTTGAAGCTGAGCAATAAAAATGTTTGCAACAAAACTTAAAAAAAAACAAAAAAAAATGGCCCTGACTATATCTCGAAAAAACATGCCTTTGAAATGTTTATCATGCTTTAATAGCACAATTTTGCTTCTTTAGAAATCTCTAAATTTATGCCTACAATTTCCAAATTTTTTTTTTTATTTTAATACAATTAAAACTAGAACTAGTAGCATGAGTTGAAATAAACAAATAATTTTAAATTAAAATCTATTCCATCTCTACGTTATAGTTCTACGTTATTAGAGAAAAAATCTTGTAAATTATTAAAAAACCGTCCACTTTCATTATTGGCAAGCTTCAGAAAAAAAACTAAAAAATATTTTCAACAGCGCGTTTATTGTTTTATATCGTAATTTAATAAATTACAGTTAATTCTCTGCAATTGAAAATATTTGCTTGATTTTGCAATACAAAGAAATTGTTAGTAAAGAATTTGTTGCTTAAAGCTATTTAAAGCAATAAAAGTTAATATATAATTACTTTTTTCAACACACTGCTGCTCAGCGTTTAGGTCAAGTTCTTTGCTAGAATTTCTAAACACTGTTGTTTGTCTTTCTTTTACACAAACTATTGCTTTTATCAAAGAATTTTTTGCACAAAATATTTAACACAATTTATAAATTTTCCCCCAAACTAGAACGATGGAAAATCAAGCCGATTTTTAGTAACGTTTGCGACGAGAATCCTTTGCAGACTGTTTCGTTTGTTGTCGAATGCAGGGTTTTTACACAAAATTCTCGCAAGCACAACTCAACACAACAGACTGTAGAATAGCATTCCTTGAGCCATGCACAACACACTACAAATGCTACTCACCACAGCCACATGGTTTGCCTACGCAAGGAGAGTCTACGATGTTTGTTGTTGTTGTTATTTTTACCTACAAATACAATTTAATTTTCCTGGGCTTGTTTATGTATTGGAGTCATGAATGAATGGAATACAAAATTGAAATAGAAATTGTTTTGCAGAGAGTTGCACAACATGTGGCCAATAGTTACGCATGTTTCGTCTCTGAAATGGCATGTTGCAGACTTCGTGCTGTTTGTCTAAAATGTTGCTAAGAACATAGGTTTACATGTTAGACAAACGAATTAATTAAACAAGGCTACATGTTATACTGAACTGAACTATTTATTCTTGTTTCTTGATTTATAGTTAAGTTGCGCTCAACATGTTGCTGGTTGAACAAATAAATAACTTTATTTGTTGTTTATTTATGAGTTTGCTTTGTTTATGTATTGCTAATAAATTTTATTGAAGATTATAAAACACACAAAATGGATATTTGCAAGAAAAACATTGGTTTTGTTTATGTTTCAGTTTCATTTTTCAATTTCCAAGAATTAAACATACACGAGAATTGCCTTTTAAGTTTTCTTATAACAATGAAAAAACAGCGGTTGATCAGTGAAAATACTTTTATTGTTTTTCAATGTACACTAGAGCCTCAAGTTGCGCCTTTTTCAAGTTGCGTCCATACAATATTTTGAAAGTACAGTTCACTATATTTAACAAAAATTAAATCGTTTTTCTCGTATATTATATGAAATGATTGTGTTTTTGCTTTTTTTTTTTAGGAAATTTTTGGAACACATAAACGACGCAACTCCAGGCTCTAGTGTATTCTCCAAAATGATCAAAACACTTTTGCATTCATTTGAATTATTTTTCGAAATAGTTTTGCCACTCTGAAGATGATGATGCGCATACAGTGTTGCGCAAAACAATAGCAACAAAATCAGTGCGCTGCTACAAAAACTTGTAACTTTTTTAATATTGGAGACACACAAAAATTATTATAGGAACCAAAGCATATATTCATACATCATATAAAAAATAAATCATATTCAAATTTGATTTTCTTTCTGACGCAGGTTTCCAAAAAAGTTGAAAAAAGCATTTTTTCAAAATTCATCTTCGTTGCATTGAATTGTTACTCGCTGAGTATAAAAGCTATGATTAAAAAAATGGTTCGACCGTAAAGGTTAATTCTTTTACTTTATTATAAAAACAAAACAAAAACTAACATCGTCGTTGCATTGAATTTTTACTGGATTAGAATGTAAACTACGATAAATACTTAGAAAGGAAAATGAATCATTTCTACCTGGCCTAACGATAAAAATAAAAAAAAAATCTGACATCACCAGGTCGTGAATTGCAGCATATGTAACAGAAATCTAATATCGTTGCATGGAATTATTACTCACTCAGGAGACGTGCTGCGGTAAATTTTGTTTTACGGCAGCATAGATGTGTTATTACGCCTCAAAACAAAATTACAAAAAAAATTCTTGTCGTTATGATTTCAGGGTGGCAACCTCATAATGCAGTAAAAATGCTACAACCATGAAAAAACGTTGCATGGAATTTTTACTACTGGCGTAACGGTAAATTTTAAGGATCGAAAATGAAGGTGAAATCTTCGGGACAAAATTAAAAACAAAATTTCTGGCGTCATGAGTCCTATCAGGGAATCGCTTAATGTGACGCATATGCATCACTTTTGCTGGATTAATTGCATCCAGGTAAGGCAAAGTTAACGCACCAAGGATAACCACAACCAATGGAGAAGCAAATAAAAAGCAAAAGCAACAACACCAACAACAACAACAACACCAACCATCAACCATCACCAACATCAACACTCCACTCACCATCAAAATGATCATCAACATCAACATCAACATCAACATCAACATCAACATCAACATCAACATCAACATCAACATCAACATCAACATCAACATCAACATCAACATCAACATCAACATCAACATCAACATCAACATCAACATCAACATCAACATCAACATCAACATCAACATCAACATCAACATCAACATCAACATCAACATCAACATCAACATCAACATCAACATCAACATCGACATCAACATCAACATCAACATCAACATCAACATCAACATCAACATCAACATCAACATAAACATCAACATCAACATCAACATCAACATCAACATCAACATCAACATCAACATCAACATCAACATCAACATCAACATCAACATCAACATCAACATCAACATCAACATCAACATCAACATCAACATCAACATCAACATCAACATCAACATCAACATCAACATCAACATCAACATCAACATCAACATCAACATCAACATCAACATCAACATCAACATAAACATCAACATCAACATCAACATCAACATCAACATCAACATCAACATCAACATCAACATCAACATCAACATCAACATCAACATCAACATCAACATCAACATCAACATCGACATCCACATCAACATCAACATCAACATCAACATCAACATCAACATCAACATCAACATCAACATCAGCATCAAAATGATCATCAACATCAACATCAACATCAACATCAACATCAACATCAACATCAACATCAACATCAACATCAACATCAACATCAACATCAACATCAACATCAACATCAACATTAACATCAACATCAACAACACCAACAAACAACAACACCAACCATCAACCATCACCAACATCAACACTCCACTCACCATCAAAATGATCATCAACATCAACATCAACATCAACATCAACATCAACATCAACATCAACATCAACATCAACATCAACATCAACATCAACATCAACATCAACATCAACATCAACATCAACATCAACATCAACATCAACATCAACATCAACATCAACATCAACATCAACATCAACATCAACATCAACATCAACATCAACATCAACATCAACATCAACATCAACATCAACATCAACATCAACATCAACATCAACATCAACATCAACATCAACATCAACATCAACATCAACATCAACATCAACATCAACATCAACATCAACATCAACATCAACATCAACATCAACATCAATATCAACATCAACATCAACATCAACATCAACTCAACATCAACATCAACATCAACATCAACATCAACATCAACATCAACATCAACATCAACATCAACATCAACATCAACATCAACATCAACATCAACATCAACATCAACATCAACATCAACATCAACATCAACATCAACATCAACATCAACATCAACATCAACATCAACATCAACATCAACATCAACATCAACATCAACATCAACATCAACATAAATATCAACATCAACCCCAATTTTTTAATTCACCTTAAACTCAATCCAAACTAGTAAGAAATGATCTTCGACTGGGCCGAAGTTAAAATACCCCCACGTCCGAACCGAAGTATATTCAAAGTCTTAAGCAGTAAAAAAAAAGTTTATTTGTAAAAATATTTTGGTTTTACCAGAAAATATTCGCTAATGAAGTCTCTTTGTATGTGAGGTGGGTGTAGTTTTCGCTTGATTTTGTTGAATTTCAAACACAGAGTACATGTTATATATCAAAGTTCACATGCATAATTTCAAGTCCATATATTCATTTTTGTGGAATTAAAAAAGATTTTACCGTTTTGATAAAGTCACTTTGTATGGGAGGTAGGCTTGGTTTTAATCCGATTCGGCTCATTTTCGAACTTGACCTTTATTTTTTAGATAAAAGCTTAAGCATCAAATTTCGTGGCGATAGCTTGAAAATTACGGCTGTAATCGTGATCACAGACAGACAGACGGATAGACAGACGGACATGGCTAAATTGACTCAGGTGGTGATTCTGATCAAGAATATATAAACTTTTCTATACCTGCCACGCCTCCTTATGGGCGTTACAAACGGAGTGACTAAATTAATGTACCCCGTTTACGTTTTTCAAAAGTAGAGGTATAAAAATTCGATATCACGAGCTACAATTGCAGCTTCTGTTTATCAACTTTATTCAAAATTGTACATATATTTCTTGCCCTATGATCTTATGCAATTGATCTGGATTAAAAACTTAAGCAGTATGACTATGCTTTACTCCGTAAATCCGGTCAATAGGCTGAAAATGAGCAGGAAGACAACACACTGTTTATCACAATATTTTGTTCAGTGATGAGAATAATTTTTGACTCAGAGGGCATGTCAGAAAGCCAATTGCCACATTTGGAATGAAGAAAACCCACAAGAGAATCTCAAGGCGCCATTATATCCACAAAAAAAAAAACCGGCGGAGTCTTCCAACGCAGATGTTGTCATACTTCTGCCTACTCAGCCCAAACCAATACCAGTTTACAAAAGTTATCCTTTGTTTTATCTTGATTTTAATATCGTTGGAGGAGATTATGCTGGATTATCCAAATAGACAAAGTCCTTCAGGTCGTCATATAAAGTAAATATCCTATATAAATAAATAAAATAAAATAAAAGACAAAGTCCTTCTTAATAACCTCTGAGGAGATGTTGTCAATAGTGACGTGCGATTCTAAGACGCTGGGACTGTTCGTTTGTTAACACTAGATATGTTGCCTTATCTGTATTATCTGCTAATTTGGAGAATTCTGCTCCAACTTAGCATGTATTCTGGCCCAATGATATCGATATCATCAGCATACGCCAGCAGCATAAAACGCTTTTAAAATATCATGCCACTATGTCTCAGATCTGCAGCCCTAATGATCATCTTCATCATTAGGTTGAAAAAGTCGCACGATAAGGAATCACCTTCTCTAAAACTTCTCTTGGTATCGAATTGAGGGGAAAGCTGGGAAAGCTGGATGAGCTTTGCAGGAATACCAAATTCAGATATGGTGGAGCATAGATGATTTCTTATTGGCTCTGATGGGTAGGTCATATTGAGCGGATAAAAAAATAGCGCTCCAGCGAAAAAAAAAACATTTGAATCGGTACCCCATGGCGTTCTACGCAGACGAGGATGCCTACATTTTCATTTTAAGGATGAAGTGTTGGATATCCTGATGAAGCTTGGTGTTTCCAACTGACACCAGCAAGGGCAAAACAGAAGTGTCTGACGCAAATAATGGGACGAGGGCAAAACCGATCGACCGATAAATCTTCTCTTTTACTATGATATCTTCCACGAATTTGCGATTTGATTAAGATTCAAAAATTGGGCTAGGCACTATTCACACATACCATTTTTCTGGCACCACCATGTTTCGGTTGCATAGCGTGTGTTTTGGAAGTCTTACCCAAATTTTGCCGTCATTTCCAATTAAATTCATTTTTGTTTCGCCAGACCATAAGATTTTGCGCAATTTTTACCGTTTATTAGGTTGTCCTAATCCGATTGTAGTTTCACAAACGTCAATCGGTATTCCTGTGTCTTTTAGTTAGAATTGACTCTTAGCGTGATGATCTTTCGAACAGTTTTTTTTTCCACCAATCACTGTAGAAATTTGTGTAGAAAACTTGTGTTCGTGTAGAAATTTTAACATCTTACCTTGTTTGGATTGTTACAGGTGACTTGAATGGTTTCCAATTTGATGCCAGCTTAATATGATTTCCATCGTATTTCAGTAGTTTTCCGCGACCTGCCCTTTTTTAAGTTTGATTTTAAGGGCAATTTTAAGTATAAAGCAAAGTAAACTTAGTTTTTGTCCACCTCTTAGCTTAGCTTAGACATTATCTTCCTTTCGCGGAAGCACCGCACAAAAATTAATTTAATTAAAAAAAATAACACTTAATGTATGCATATTTTCCGCAAGAGAACTCTCGAAATTCCATAGCAAAATCGAAAAAAAAAACAAAAAAAAACTCAAAAACGCATTGAAATAATAGATAAAAATAAATGAATGTTTTTTTTAGAGGTATAGAACTTCGAATTGAAATAAAACACAAGAAAATCGTTTTAATGTCCATCAATTTGGCTTTATTGGAAGGATAATTTTATGCCATTAATGTTTAAATATGATTTCGGGCATGTGGCCGCCGCGGCTGGCTCGAATAAAGTCAATTCTACATTCCAATTTTCAACCACTTTTTCGAGCATATGGGGCCGTATGTCGGCAATAACGCCACGAATGTTGGCCTCCAAGTCCCCTAACGTTTCTGGTTTGTTGGCGTAGACGAGCGACTTCACATATCCCCAAAGAAAATAATCCAATGGTGTCAAATCACACGATCTTGGTGGCCAATTGACAGGTCCATTCCGCGAAATTATGCGCTCATCGAATGTTTCCTTCAATAAATCGAATGTGACGTGCGCTGTGTGGCATGTAGCGCCGTCTTGTTGGAACCACAACTCAGTCACATTCATGCCATCCAATTCGGGAACAAAATAGTCGGTTATCATGGCTCTATACCGGTCTCCATTAACGGTAACTGACTCTCCAGCATTATTTCGGAAGAAGTATGGCCCAATGACTCCACCAGCCCATAGAGCACACCAAACAGTCAGTTTTTGTGGATGTAATGGCGTCTCAAGGATCTCATGTGGATTCTCTTCACTCCAAATGCGGCAATTTTGCTTGTTGACGTAGCCATTCAACCAAAAATGAGCCTCATCACTGAACAAAATTTTGCGGTAAACTTCGCGAACTGAACCATTATTTTCGAAATAAATTTGCACGATTTGCAAGCGTTGTTCTTTTGTCAACCTGTTCATGATGAAATGGCAAACCAAACTGAACATAAATGACATTAGAGTTGCCAGATTTGACCACAAAATGCCAGTTTTATCTCTATTCGAAAAACAAACCCCTAAAAAAAACACCCATTAGATAGATGGTCCAATTTTTTTGCTCATAACTGTAAATACAAAAATAAATTCTAAGATCTAAACCAATTTTGAAATCCATGCGTTGGCAACTCTAGCCTGCGTATATTTTAAACAAACTCTCTGCAATTCACATATTCCAGCATAACCTCAAAAGAATGAGGATGCCAACTTTCTTAAAGCTGCCCGGGTTGAGTTGTATATTTTGATGTGGCCACCCAAAACAACCACCCCAAACACCGCAACTCGAGCTCTCCCACAGTTGATTTTGCTAACACACGCACAGACATATACACATTGCTTTATGCACTCTCCCAAAAGAAATTCTCAATTTCAAAGAGAGCGCAGCTGCGTTTTGCAGAAAAAATTATTAAAAATAGCAACAACAACAATAACAACAACAACAGCAAACAAAAAACAAACTGTTGGACGTTGTTGGTCTCAGATAAGCTGATGCAGCCTGCAGGCGTAGCATAACAACAACCAGTTGAAAAATTTCCCCAAGCTCGAAAAAAAAACCAACAAATTTTGTTGTCAATCAAGAGATAAGCAAGTTTTTAAAAGCGCGTCAGTGAGAGCGAAAAAATTAGAACCATATCAACAACGGGCAACATATTATAACCTTAGCAACATTTTCGATATTCCCTGTAGACATTTTTTTCGTTTTATCTAATTTTAATATTTCTTGTGTTTTTTTCACCTTATTGTTTATTTGGTTTTTTTGTTGCTGCAGCGTTTAGAGCTCAGCTGATTGAATTCCAGCTAAAGTCAACTGCTTTGGCTTGCTCCCTAAACGCTTTGCTTTATTCACCATGCTCAACCCTTGCAAGCCTTTCGTTGCGTATGTATGCGTGTGCATGTGCATGTATGTGTTTAAGTTCAGCTGGCATATCACTGTGTTTGCAGGTGCTATTTGTGCTCTTGGTGGGTGTGATGCCTATTTATAACTTTTTTTCAACTTCTGTTGAATGGATTATTTAAGGATTTCATTTTGCACGTTTTTATTTTTTTTTATTTTTTTTTTTTTATTACTCTTTATTGCATGCTCCACAGTTAAAATGCTGCGGCTTGCCTGTTAATGGATTTGGTATGAAAACAACAACAACGGCAGGAATAGTGAGTAGCACAAAGAGAAAAACAACAACAACAAGCATACTTAGCATACAAAGTTAAGTGCAAGTTGAGTGGCGTCGTTCACATCGTCAACGTCCTTGATTTTGACAATTTATGAGCAACGCACTTGCACCCTTTTTAGCTGAAAATTAGTCAAAACAATATTTGTGCGGATTTGGCAGCCCTTTATTTGTTCATTGTAATTTGTGTTGACAGCAATTATTCTGAGTTAAGTTGTGGTTGTTATTGCTGTGGGTGTTGTTGTCGTTATTTTTGGGGTGTTAAAGAGATTTTTTTTCTCTTGTATATTGGCATTGTTTTCGTTTAATTAGAAAAAAGTATGAACGTTCGTTAATGAATTTTATTTGAATTTGCATGTCACAAGAATTGATGTTACTCATACGCACTGATTAACTGATTGAAATTCCATTTTGTGAAAAGTGGACACCTGCCGTGTAGGCTTAATTCCACGTTGCCCCATGGCAGTAGGGTCGAGGTTCATGGAATTGATGCTCAGGAGATAAATATTCAGGACATCAGTGCCATTCTAATATATATACGACTTCCGTCATACCTCTCCTCGGCGTCATTTCCATGACTCCAGACCAACGCCCTGTCATAGTACAGGGTTTTCCAATAAGAGGTGTTATTTTGGTATTCAAAGAAAAATGCCATTTTTTGAGATACATGATCGGATGTTTATTTCATAATAAAGAGGAAGGTATGCCGTTAATAATGAAAAACAACGTCAGCCAAATGGCCACCACGACCACGCTTGCAGGACAATATCCTTTTCATGAAATTTTCCATAACCAAATCGCAAAGTGGCTGCCCTATGTCCTCGATAGCCTCACGAATTCCATCTTTGAGGTCTTCAATCGATGCTGGGCTGTTGGCGTAGACCTTATCTTTCACGTGGCCCCAAAGGAAGAAGTCCCTAGGTGTTAAATCACAAGATCTCGGTGGCCAATTGTGATAACCTCTTCGAGAGATAACACGGTCCGGAAACTTTTCCCGTAAAAGATCAATCGTTTCGTTGCTTGTGTGGCACGTAGCTCCGTCTTTTAATAATTTCAATGCGTTGTTGAAGCGTGTATCGTTCCATTTTTAGTAATAGCGTAGTTTCTACTTGTCAAATGTCAAAGAATAAAAGCTTTAAAAGTGAGCGATTCACAATAGCAGGCGATTCACAATAACACCTCTTATTGGAAAACCCTGTAGTTTCAACACCGGCCGCACACCATACTTAAGTGTTTATTTAAATTAATAAATATACTGTATGGATAGCAACCAATGCTAGAACGCAACTGTACCAATTCTGGATGATTAGTTGGGTCACCATCCACATTTATTGATGGAAATCGAGACCCATCTAATATCTCTGACAATTTATGAGCATTTCCACCCGGTTGATTAAGCGCAACTCCACACCGATCTCACAGACCTGTTCGCGACATTGAACTACCACAGCCAGCTCGATACTTCCCAAAGGGCCGGCCAGCCCTGCAATAGTCTCCCCGGACGACAAAAGGGATTTACCTCGACACGCACTTATCACAACACCAACACATTCGCATTCATCACTCCTGACTGTGAAGGAAAAAGCCACCACTACTTGGACGTGCAGCACAGTTAAAATCGGGAAGGACCTCACTCCTCCATTCGATACCAAACGAGGTTTCAGACAAGGTGATTCCTTATCGTGCGACTTTTTCAACCTAATGATGGAGAAGATCATCCGAGCTGCTGATTTGAGACGCAGTGGCACGATATTCTACAAAAGTAAAGGGTGTCCCAACAAGAACGCAATTTTTAAATGTGGCAACACTGGAAGTGTCATTGTTTGACATTTGAACAATTATTACTGTTTGCTAGTAGAAGGTACGAGGTTAGCAAAAATGGAACGCTACACGTATGAACAATGCATTCTCATTGTGAAATTGTTTTTCCAAAATGGTGAAAGTTTTGCGGCTACAGTTCGCAAATATTGCGATCAATTTGGGGTCACAATAATGCTCCAAAAGAGTCAACTGTAAAGAGATTAATGGATAAATTTGCCGAAACTGGGTCTGCTAGTGATGTAAAGACAACAACGCGCCTTCGGCCAGGTCGATCGACCGAAAATGTCGCAGCTGTACGTGATGATGTCGCTCCAACTCCATCCACCTCAATTCGACACCGAGCTCAACAAATTGGTGTCTCCAAATCCACTATGCAGCGAATTTTGACAAAAGATTTACATCTTCATGCATACAAAGTTCAATTGACTCAGGAACTGAAGCCAGCTGACCATGGACAGCGAAGGGAGTTCGTTAATTGGGTATTGGAGAGACAACATGAAAATGTTGATTTTGCCGCTAAAATCATCTTCAGTGACGAGGCCCATTTCCATCTTGATGGCTTCGTCAATAGGCAGAATTGTCGCATTTGGGGTGAAGAAAATCCTCGAGTGATTCACGAGAAGCAAATGCATCCTCAACGGGTCACTGTGTGATGTGGTTTTTGGGCTGGAGGAATCATTGGACTTTTTTTTTATGAAAATGAGGCAGGTTAAGCGCAAACAGTCAATGGTGTTCGGTATCGCGAAATGATAACCAGTTTTTTCTTGCCTAGAATTGAAGAAATGAATGTGGAGGGCATGTGGTTCCAACAAGACGGCGCCACATGTCATACAGCCAGAGAAACAATTCAATTGCTGTAAAAATTGCGTTCTTGTTGGGACACCCTTTATTATGCTGCTGGCCTATGCTGATGATATCGATATCATTGGCCATAATACGCGCGAAGTCAGCGCAGCATTCTCCAGGTTAGCGAAAGAGTCGAGTCGAATGGGTCTTGTAGTGAACGCAGATAAGACGAAATACCTAGTGTCAACAAATAAACAGTCCCAGCGTCTTGGAAACCACGTCACTGTTGACAACATCTCCTTCGAGGTTGTTAAGGACTTCGTCTACCTGGGATCCAGCGTAAACTCTTTCAACGATGTCAGTATTGAGATAAAGCGAAGGATAACTCTTGCCAACAGGTGTTACTTTGGGCTGAGTAGGCAATTGAGAAGCAGAGCCCTCTCTTGACGAACAAAACTCACGCTCTATAAGTCACTAAGCATGCGTCCGAATTTTGATACATTTCATACTCATCTCGCATCTCTAGACCATTTACCTGACCTTATTTTTGTTTCTGAAATTTGGATTTTTGAGGATGAAATCTCATCGTTCAGGATTCCAAATTTCAGTTTTGTAGCAGCTTGTAATAATTCATATTCTGCCGGCGGGGTCGGAATATTTTTTTAATAATGGCATAATTGGGTGTGCTATAAAAAAGTACAATTTAAAAAGTGCTGATATAATTTGTTTCAGTTGCGTTATCTCGAGTGTCAATTATAGTTTTATTTGTGTCTATAGGTTGCATAGGTGTACAGCCAATGCCTTCATCGACGAATTTTCGGGATTTTTGATTAATCAAACATGTAATAACATGATATTACTGGGTGATTTCAACATAAACATTTTATCTGATTCCCCTGTAGTTGATAATTTCAAATCACTTCTGTCATCCTATGGTTTTGAATCTCTGATAACACAGCCTACTCGATCAAATGCTTGCTTGGACCATATATACATAAGGCTACATAGAAGCAATCGAAATGGCTATAGTGCTGCTGCTTACGATCTAAGGTTAACAGATCATGCATTAACAATCTTCCAACTAGACTGTAGTTTGAACCCAGTTAAAAAGCCTGAAACTTTAGAGTTCGATAAAATTGATTTTAACGCCCTAAGAGCAAGGTTAAATTTTGAGTTTTGGGATGAAGTTTTCAACTCGCAAGATCCATCTATTGCTTTCAATCTGTTTCTTATGAAACTTCAATTTCATATTTTTAATTGCACTCAACAACTAAATAAAAAGAAAAATTTAACATGTATAAAGCCATGGATGAACACTGCGTTATTGAATAAAATTAAAAAGAAAAAACTGCTCTGCGCACGTATCAAGAGGCATCCGAACAACTTAAGACTTAAAAGATACTATGATCGATTGTGCGCAGAGCTTTTAACTGAAATTCCACTTTGTAGAGACAACTACTATAAAAACCGTTTAGCTGCAAATGCTGGCAATTTCAAAAAAGAATGGCGTATTGTGAACGAAATTTTAAATAAGAATGTTTCTACTGTCGATATTAAATTAATTAATAATGACGCAAGAGTGTCTGATCCTCTGGAAGTAGCTAATTTATTTAATGATTATTTTTCCAATATAAGTTCGTATCAATAATCAACAAATAATAATTTTGTATTTGCGTTTGATAATACAGTTTTACAAGAAAATAGTCAGTCGGAAAGCTTTTTCTTTCAACCATTTACTGCTTTTGAAGTTCACAAAATAATATCTTCACTAAAAACATCTACTTCTGTTTCTTTTGACAAAATCTCCAGTCTAGTACTAAAAAATATATCTTTCCATATTTCCGATGTTCTATGTTATATCTTCAATCTTAGTATTCAGTTAGGAATATTTCCAGAAGCTCTGAAAACTGCAGTGGTTATGCCGCTCCATAAAAAAGGAGACACGACGAACTTAAATAACTGTCGTCCTATATCTATTTTATCTGTATTTTCAAAGATTTTTGAGCGAGGCGTAAAATTGAGGATATTATCTTTTTTTGACAGTACTCATTCTCTTAACGGATCTCAATTTGGGTTTAGAAATGGCAGATCTACTCTAACAGCACTTTTAAAATTAACTGGTGAATTATACAACAGCATAAATAACTCTGAAGTGCCTGCTACCTTGTTCATAGACATCACGAAGGCGTTTGATATGGTGGATCACTCCTTATTGTTAAGAAAATTATACAATACCGGCTTCAGAGGTTGTATTTATAATTGGTTTGAGTCATATTTAAAGAATCGTAAGCAAATAGTAAAAATTAAAAACAGTTACAGTTCTGTAAATTATATTAACCTAGGGGTGCCACAAGGCTATGTTCTAGGACCCATTCTTTTCTTAGTCTATATCAATTCGCTATTTATCCAACCTTTTAATGGTAAAATTACAGCTTTCGCTGATGATACGGCTTTATCCTATTCTAATAGTGATCTTCTGGAAATGTTCTTTGCTGTTAATAATGACTTGGACATTAAGGAGGTGGTTTGCAGAACATAAACTTTTAATTAGCAACAAAACAAAATTCATGATATTTAACAAAAAACATTCTATTTTTGAAGAGTTCCAATATTTTATCATTCGCCCAATTGCTTGCGGTATTGTTTATATTCTCCTTGCCAGAGCTTTAATAGTTTTAATGAAAATATAAGCTGCAGCCAAAAATGCTTTAGAATTGAATGTGTGCGCAATTTTAAATACTTAGGTATTATTTTGGACGATAAGCTTACATGGAATAACCACACATACTACTTGAAACAATACCTTGACAAAGTTGTGAGACATCTTTTCCATCTTAGTCTATACTGTCAGCAGGCAGTTCTAAATTTGGTGTATAATGGTCTGATAAACTCGAAAATACTGTATGGCTTATCATGTTGGGGTGGCGCATACTTTAATAAAATAAAGCCTTTACTCATCAAGCAAAAACATGCAATAAGAATTATGTGCAAAGTTAATCGTAGAACGCCCAGTTTTGGTTTATTCCGATCTCTCGGGATTCTTCCGTTAAGGCATCTTTACTACTATAAAGTCTTGAAAATATTTTTCGATAACTCTGGGTTTTATTCAGTGAGATTCCAGGAAAACTATAATCTGCGAGCTAACAATGGAAACTTTGTTAATGTTCCTTCAATTTTTAAAACACACTTCACACGTTTCTATAACGTAACAGCACCTCGTTTGTTTAATGCACTGCCAGAAAGTCTTAGATGCGAGAGAGTTAAAACCTTATTTTTGAATTCTTTAAAAAAATTGCTTTTCTCTTTGGATCATACGAGTATTGATTTCATTTTCCGCCCTTTATTATAATTTGAATATTGGTTATTAAATTCCATCTTTTATACACAATCTTTTATATATAATTTTTGCTATTTATTATTTTTAAATTTTTAATTTCATGAGCTCTCCATCAATATTATTCTTTTCCAATATATTTTTTTTTTTGAGCAATTAGTGCATTCGCCACTTGTCTTCGACAACAGAATGTACTTTACTGTTTCATATTTAAAATTATAGTATTGTAATTAATTTGAACTATTGTTGTTACACTTGTCTATAATTATTACATACCTTGAATTATTATTATTTTTTTATGAATTATTATTATTTACTTTAGTTTTGATATGAAATAAAGTATTTAAAAAAAAAAAAAAAAAAAAAAAAAAAATTAGTGGAGACCGTGACAGTACGTCTGTCGAGCGTAACGACTATCCGCCCGCCCGTGCTAACAAATTTTAAGGATCATTGCTATTCACTCATAGGCATACGCTACCGTTGATCTAGTCAACGGTCCACCTACTCCCAAGATTGGGCAACCAACTCCAGGATCTGGGTAGTCCCTCTACATTTACACAGGATAGGGCGAACCCGTTGCCTACGACCATCTACCGTGAGAACAGGCGGAGATTATTTGCTATTGGCATATATTGATGGGAATTTCAACTAAACGCTGTATTTTTTATATATATATATACGGGGTGGGCCATCTAGCGGTTTCTTATTAAATCATAGGTTATTTTAATAGCTGACACTGACAGCTGTTTCTCGCTTGAAATCTTGACATAAAGTCAGTATCATACCTCCGCGAAAAGAAATGCGTCTCTTAACACTTGAACAACGTTGGGTAATATTGGAAACTTATTTCCAAAATGAGTGATATGTAGCCCTAACAGTGCGTTAGCACCGGTGCTTCAACAGTGAAGCACCCACCGCGCCTGCTCTACGCAAGTTTGTGCAAAAAGTTCGTGAGACTGGTGTGCTAATGGACAACACTCATGGTTCTCCTACATCGTACCGTGCGCATAGACGAGAATGTGGCTGCTGTAGCCGAGAATGTGAGATTCAATTCACAAACATCAATTCGCCATCGATCTCAACAGCTTAACATTTCTGCACAAAGATCTCGGATTATTCGCTTACAAGGTCCAATTGTCGCAGCAATTAAAGGCGCACGACCATCCACTTATTTACTGCTTTGCAGTTTGGGCCATAGAACACTTTAAATTTGACAACAATTTTGGGGAAAAATCATCTTTTCTGACGACGCGCATTTTCATCTCGGCAGTTACGTTAACAAACAAAATTGCCGCACCTGGGGCTCAGAAAACCCGCACGTTATTGTCGAGAAGTCGATGCATCCACAGAGAGTGACAGTTTGGTGCGGACTTTGAAGTGGAGGCATCATGGGACCATTTTTCTTCGAAAATCAAGCTGGGAACAACGTTTCGGTCCACGGTGGTCATTACAGAGCCATGTTAACAGACTTTTTTTACTGAAATTGGAAACACGAATTTGGACAACCTCTGGTTCATGGAGGATAGCGTGCCATGCCACACAGCCCATGCTACAGTCGATCTTTTGCGCACCAAATTCCCAAATCGTGTTATCAGCCGTCTAGGCGATATCAATTGGCCGCCTCGGAGCTGCTATTTGACCACTTTGGACTTTCTTTTTGTGGGTAATCGTGAAGGATCCATGTTATGCCAACAATCCGGAAACGATTCAAGCACTTAAGGCCAATATCATCTAAGCAATCCATGAGCTACAGCCCGAAACCATCAACAAGGTCTTGGAAAATTGGACTAAGAGAATGCACTACTGCGAAGCCAGCCGAGGCAGCCACTTGAACGACTTTGTGTCGTTAATTATAATTAATTATAATTATAATATCCCATAATTAATGGGAATGTTTGGCTCTTACTAATAAAGCCAAAAAATGTGGAAACATTTTAATTTTGTTCATTTTATTGCATTTAAACTTGTATTTGGCCCACCCTGTATAACTTTTTTTTTTATAGCTTCGTCACGAATTCCGCTGCGATCATCGAAAAGCATTGTGAATAAAACATTTTCCGAATGGGCATAATAGGCGTTGCCCAATATTGCTTTTTGTGCAACTTCACGTGAAGTACCGTTCAAATTATAATCCTTTGGAAATACGCAAATATTTTCCTTTAAATTTGAGCACGCAAAACCCAAAGCAAGATCGATTTTTTTTTGTTAAAGTCTAATTAAAAAGTTGTAACGGGCTGACGCTAATTTTTCGTTTTGGCTGTTATTTCTTGACTTGATTTTATGGAGGACAAATGATCAAGATTTTCACCTTAAATCGTGATCTTCGACCCTATAAACCACTGTATACGAAATCGGGTTCTCGAAAAGACAATAATATAGAAATCACAATGGTCATGTCCGCTTTTCTGAAGCTGCCATTTTGAATTTCAAAATGTTGAACCTGGATTTATGATCAGCAACCCTGAAAACCCCCGGAGTAACATTTTTATGGCGATCCATAGCAATTCTGTGATATGAAAAAAAAAATCTAAATAAATGATTTTTCGCTGGAAAAAATTTAATCGGAGCTATATATATGGACCCAAGGAGTTTTTAACTCAGAATATCATGTAGAATCTAGCATCCATTTACCACCATGGATAGCATCCATCTTCTATATATATTAAAATAAGTTGCATTGTGTATGAAATTGATGTTCTCTGTAATGCGTGAACCGATTTTGTTTCTGGAACCGAAATTTCCGATGAAAGGTGATGTCAATACGAAGGTTTTTATGTATAAACGGTCTTTGTATGTATATTGGTTCATGAGTTATAGGCATTTGAACATGTGTTTGTGCGTATATGCATCATGGTTTGTTCGGATGCTTAAAACTTGAAAACGATTGGACCAAATTGGATACTTCCTTCTGTGAGTTTGTTCGTAATTGTTATGCGAAGGTTTTGGAAAAATGTTGAAGATAAGATTTAATGTACTGTAACTCTTTCCACTTTGCATTTGTTTGTTGAAAAAGATCTTGATATCTTTGTAAATATAGTTTTAAGTTTTCTGAAAATAAATTTTCATTCTATTTTTGAATCACAAAATATCAGGTTATGGGCCTTCTCACGTTATAGAGGCAACATTCTAATTGTGAAAAATTTTGCTTTTACTCCAAAGATATTACGGAAAATATATCGACGGTTAAATCAGCAATAATTATAACAGAAATTTTCTGTGGAAGCATATTTCCAAATGAAAAGCCTATGGAAGGCAATCGAAGGATCAGAGGAAAACCACGAAAAACTCATTCAAGCGAGATCAGAGCTTATTCTGTTGGTGGAAGAGACGGTTTATCCTCATATTCGACACTGCAAAAGCGCAAAAGAAATTTGGGATAATCTCGTTAAAATATTTCAAGATTCCGGGCTTGTGCGTAGAGTTGGACTTATCCAAAAATTTTGCTCAGCAAAATTAAAGGACTTTCAAACAGTCGAAGATTACATCAACGAAATTTTAAATACTGCATATAAACTAAGAGCAGTTGGTTTGAATGTCGACGAGGAATGGACAGGATCAATGCTGCTTGCTGGTCTTCCTGATGACTACAAGCCAATGATCATGGGAATTCAAAGTTCTGGTATCAAGATTACTGGCGATGCTATAAAATTAAAATTACTTCAAGACGTCAAAGCTGAAAGCAACGGTGATGATGTAGCTTTCACAGGACAAAAAGCCAAATCGAAGAAGAACAAGCAATTCAAAGGACCTAAAAGTTACAATTGCAACGAATTTGGGCATATATCTGTAAATTGTCCAAAGAAAAACAAGAGTAGTTGCAAACAAAAGAAAACTGCTATGTTCGGATCATTTTCTGCAAGATCAATGGATGCTAAGGACTGGTTGAACTAGCTGTGCAGACAGGAAAATCCCGTGAGGAAAACGTGTCTTTTTTGGATGTGCTTTACGTACCAGATTTGTGCATCAATTTACTTTCGGTGTCACGAATAGGAGGACGATCCTCACAAGGCAACGCGTGAGGGTCAAGGGGGCGATCTTCACATGGCAACGTGTCTGACTGCCTCAACCTGGTGAGGCCAGCATTATCCATGTCGAACTCGTCTCAAGTCGACTCAAACCTCTGCGTGGTGTCCTCTAGAAACGGCAAACTGGCAACCGTTAGTTTGACGGCTAATCTGAGCGGCGGGCTCCCCCTGCCTTTAAAGGGTTGTGCGTTGGGTTTGAAGCCCACCACGTAAAAACAAATTTCAATGAAAACGACAAGAAAAAAGATAAAAATGATCCCCAAATCTGATGACGACTACCGCAAACGAAAAACTGACAATGATTTACGGATATGCACCTGGAACGTCCGAACCCTTAATTGGGATGGTGCCTCTATCCAACTGATAGATATCTTAGAAAGATACAAAGCTGATATCACTGCAATCCAAGAAATGCGATGGAAGGGACAGGGTTGCTCACGGCAAGCATCCTGTGATATCTACTACAGCGGCCATGCGGAGAAGCACGAATTTGGATGCGGATTCGTGGTTGGCAAGCGACTACGACATCATGTTCTGCGATTCACACCTGTGAACGAACGACTTGCCATAATCCGTGTCAAGGCAAGATTTTTCAACATAAGCCTGATTTGTGCGCACGCTCCGACAGAAGATAAGGACGATGAGACCAAAGACAGCTTCTACGAGCGCCTTGAAGAGGCCTATGACCGCAGCCCCCGCCACGACATAAAAATCGTACTTGGTGACTTCAACGCCAAGGTGGGAAAAGAAAATATCTTTGGTCCAACAGTCGGAAAGTTCAGCCTCCACGACAATACCTCCGATAACGGAATGAGGCTGATTGACTTTGCCGCAGCGCGAAACATGGTCGTTAGTAGCACTAGATTCAAGCATCTCAATATTCATAAAGCAACTTGGCTGTCTCCTGATCAAAAGACGCGCAACCAAATTGATCACGTTTTGATTGACGGAAGGCACTCTTCTAGTGTTTTAGATGTACGCACGATCCGTGGTGCCAATATAGACTCGGATCATTATCTTGTCGCAGCCAAGATCCGTACACGCCTGTGCGCAACCAAGAATGCGCGCAATCCAGCACAGAGAAAACTGGACGTCGAAAAGCTGCAATCAAAGCAAACAGCCGAAGACTTCGCTACTCGACTCTCACTCCTGCTTCAAGAAAGCACTCCTCCGATCGACGATATATGCGCGCAGTGGAATCATATTTCCCACTCTATGCGTACGGCTGCCGAAGAGGTGATTGGCTATCACCGCCCTCGCCGAAACCAGTGGCACGACCAAGAGTGTCGCGACGCCACTGCAGAAAAAGATGCCGCCTACAAAGCCACCCTGCAGTCGGTTGTAACGCGTGCTGCTAAGGAGCGATACAAAGAGAAGAGGAGGGAAGAGAGACGCATTTTCAGGCGAAAGAAAAGGGAAGCGGAAATGCGTGAGTGCGAGAAAATTGAGATGCATGGTGACAGGAATGAGGTCCGAAAATTTTTCGAAAAAATAAGACGCCTGGCCGATGGTTTCAAGACCAGGGCCTCTTCCTGCAAGGATGAAAATGGGAATCTAGTGACAGATATCCAGAGTACACTGATGATGTGGAGGGAACACTTCTCTAGGCTTCTGAATGGCACCGACGACAACAATCCCGCCAATAGAGATGATATCCCGGAATCCCCAGTTTTGGATGACAGCGTTGAAGTTCCGCTGCCCGACCATAGTGAAGTCTTGAAAGCTATAGCTCGGCTTAAAAACAACAAAGCCGCAGGAGCCGATGGCTTACCTGCTGAGCTCTTCAAGAATGGAGGCGAAGCTCTATTTAAATGCATTCATGAGCTTCTATGCAGAATATGGTCGGAAGAATGCATTCCAAACGATTAGAACCTCAGTGTGCTCTGCCCAATCCACAAGAAAGGCGATCCCACAATTTGCGCCAACTACCGTGGGATAAGCCTTCTGAATATCGCATATAAGGTCCTGTCGAGCGTATCATGTGAAAGACTGAAGCCCATCGTAAACCAGCTGATTGGACCTTATCAGTGTGGCTTCAGACCTGGCAAATCCACCATAGACCAGATATTTACGCTACGACAAATCTTGGAGAAGACCCTAGAAAAACAAATCAACACACACCATCTTTTTGTCGATTACAAAGCCGCCTTCGACAGTCCAATAAGGAATCATCTATATTCCACCATGTCTGAATTTGGTATTCCTGCAAAGCTCATCCGCCTTTGCAGAATGACACTGAGCAACACCAGCAGCACAGTTAAAATTGGAAAGGACCTCACTCCTCCATTCGATACCAAACGAGGTTTCAGACAAGGTGATTCCTTATCGTGCGACTTTTTCAACCTAATGATGGAGAAGATCATCCGAACTGCTGATTTGAGACGCAATGGCACGATATTCTACAAAAGTATTATGCTGCTGGCGTATGCTGATGATATCGATATCATTGGCCATAATACGCGTGAAGTCAGCGCAGCATTCTCCAGGTTAGCGAAAGAGTCGAGTCGAATGGGTCTTGTAGTGAACGCAGATAAGACGAAATAACTAGTGTCAACAAATAAACAGTCCCAGCGTCTTGGAAACCACGTCACTGTTGACAACATCTCCTTCGAGGTTGTTAAGGACTTCGTCTACCTGGGATCCAGCGTAAACTCTTTCAACGATGTCAGTATTGAGATAAAGCGAAGGATAACTCTTGCCAACAGGTATTACTTTGGGCTGAGTAGGCAATTGAGAAGCAGAGCCCTCTCTCGACGAACAAAACTCACGCTCTATAAGTCACTAATCATGCCCGTCCATTATATGCAGCACAAACGTGGACGGTGAGCAGTTCTGATGAAAAGACTTTGGGAGCCTTCGAGAGAAAGATCCTTCGTAAGATCTTCGGTCCAATCTGCGTCAATGGTGAGTACCGAATTCGATGGAACCACGAGCTGTATGAGCTGTACGCTGACATCGACATAGTTAAGCGTATTAAAATCGAGCGGCTCCGCTGGCTAGGTCATGTTGAGCGAATGGAAAACGACGCTCCAGCGAAAAAAATATTCGATTCGGTGCCCGGTGGTGGTCAACGCAGAAGAGGACGCCCACATCTTCGTTGGAAGGATCAGGTGATGGATAACCTGACTACACTTGGTGTTTCCAACTGGCGCCAGCAAGCGCAGAACAGAAATGGCTGGCGCAATTTCTTATACGAGGCCAAAACCGACTTACGGTTGTAAGCACCAGATAAGTAAGTAAGTATTATACGAGGCCAAAACCGACTTACGGTTGTAAGCGCCAGATAAGTAAGTAAGTAAGTCACGAATAGTCAACAGAGGTCATGAGGTCAGATTTAATAATGCTGGCTGCAGAGTTATCAACGGAGATGGCAGAGTTGTTGCAACAGGTGAGCTTTTAAATGACATGTTTAAACTAAAGCTTGCTCGGGATGAAAGTGCATATCTTTTGCAAGAAAACATAGTAGATTATGACATATGGCATAAGCGCATCGGTCATGCAAGTTGTGACAATATACAGAAAATGGTTTCGGGTGTCGTAAATGGCATTTCATGCAGCGTGGAAAAAGAGAATTGCATCACTTGTCTTAAAGGAAAAATGGCCAGAAAACCTTTCAAAGACGTTGGTACAAGAGCCGGTGGTATATTGGACTTGGTTCATTCAGATCTCTGTGGCCCTATGGAACAAGTATCAATTGGAGGTTCTCGTTATATTTTGCTGTTCATTGACGATTTTTCCCGAAAAGTATTTGCATACTTCATAAAAGGCAAAGATGAGGTTGCAGAAAAGTTCAACGAATTTAAGAATCTCGCTGAAAATCAAACTGGCAAGAGAATCAAAGCACTAAGGAGTGATAACGGAACAGAGTATTGCAACTAAAAGATGAAAAAAATTCTTTCAAGCAGTGGAATCGAGCATCAAACGACGGTACCATACTCTCCCCAGCAAAATGGTGTCTCGGAGCGTATGAATAGGACGATTATAGAAAAAGCAAGATGTTTACTCATAGAAGCAAGCTTAAAAAAGATATTTTGGGCAGAAGCAGCAAATACATCAGTGTACTTAGTGAATCGTACACCATGCAAAGCACTGGAAAATATTACTCCTGAAGAAGCTTGGTCCGGAAAAAAGCCCAGCATCAAACATCTCAAAGTTGTTGGATGTAAAGCTTTGATTCACGTCCCTAAAGAGAAAAGGGTGAAATTAGACGCAAAAGGCAAGGAAGTGACCTTCATAGGATACTGTGCTCACTCAAAATCATATCGGTTTTACGACTCCTTGAAGAAGAAAGTGGTCACAAGTAGAGATGCTGTATTTTGAATGAATTTTTTTAATTTTCCAATGACTCAACAGGCGGCGATGATTCTTACTACAATATTTTTCCCGGATGCGATTCAGTGGGGGGAAAATAGCGATAATTCAACAGAAAGTGCATCAAATAGTAAAGAACACTTTCCCGTGGAGAAGGAATTGTCATCAAGTGAAGAAAATTTCTACTCAGGAGACGAATCTTGCGTAGCAGAAGAAAATGTTGATGTTGGAATCGCACCCTAAAAGGAGCTAAGAAGATCATCAAGGACGAAGAAACCTGTTGTGAGAGATGGTTACGTGTCCTACGTTGCATTAGATGAAGATCCAAAAACGGTCCAAGAAGCAATGGCTAGTACTAAACATTGTGAGTGGAAGGCGGCTATGGAAGAGGAGTTCAATGCACTTGAAGAAAATAATACGTGGAAACTCGTAGACTTGCCGAAAGGAAAGAAGCCGGGATGCAGAAGGTAACGTTGAAAGGTACAAGGCAAGGCTTGTTGTCAAATTGTACTCTCAACGCTATGGGATTGACTATGAAGAGACATTCTCCCCAGTTGTGCGATATGGCTCTATACGGTTGCTTCTTAGTCTTGCAGTAAGGTTTATTTATTTATTTCAATTCAGTCAATGAACAAGTTCTTACAGACTAGCAATAATTATAATAATATGATAAGAGAAAAGATCATAATGTATGTATTATAAAAAATAAATTAAAACTAACAATTTTGTATATAGTAATACATCAAAAATTACAATTCAATAATTGCTTCATTGCACATTTAGGCACAGAGAAATCAACATTACACTTAGAAGCTAATAAGTTAAAATTTGATAATGCTCTGTATAGAGGAGAATTCATAGCATAATTTGTTCTGCGTGTATCTATCTAAATAGAATACATCCGAATTTCTTAAAGTTCTTTATGGAACATTAAAATTAATTTGTTCAAGCAACGCGGGACAATCAATAGCACCCGATATAATATCGGAGATAAATAAAAGTGAAGCAATTATACGTCGATTTTGAAGAGACTTTAGATGTATGAGTAAACATCGCGCATTATAAGACGGAATAGGATCTTCAAAATGAAGAGCTCTAAGGGCAAAACGAATGAATTTCTTTTGTACGCGTTCAAGACGTATGATATGGGTATCGTAAAAAGGACTCCAAATGAGAGAAGCATATTCCAGCTTTGACCGAACTAGTGAAGTATAGATTGCTTTTGAAGTGTAAGCATCTAAAAAATTTGAGCTATTTCGTCGAAGAAAAGCTAATAAAGCATAGGCTTTGGGAATAATGTAATCCAAGTGGCCTACAAATGAAAATTTGGCATCGAACATTACGCCTAGATCTTTAACTTCCTTAACACAAATTAGCGGAAGGTTAGACAATGAGTAAGATGTGGATCTGGGGCTATTTGACTTAGAGTACGTGGCATAAAAACATTTATCAATGTTAAGACATAGTCGGTTTTGAACGCACCAATTATAAACAGCATTAATGTCAGACTGCAATAAGAATGAATCCGACATATTGTTAATTTTAAGAAAAATTTTGAGATCGTCTGCAAAAAGTAAACATTTAGAGTGCAAGACAACATTTTTTATATCATTGATGAATAATATAAATAATAGCAGCCCCAAAATACTTCCTTGCGGAACTCCAGATGTCGCTATAAACGCAGGGGAGTTGAAATTTTCAATTTTTACAAAACTTTTTCTATTAATCAAATAAGAGCTTAGCCATTTCAGGACTTTAGAATGGAGACCAAGCTTAGCCAATTTATTAATCAATAAAGAATGTGAAACTTTGTCGAACGCTTTAGAAAAATCAGTGTAAGCTGAATCAACTTGGCAGCCTGAGACAAACGCTGAAATGCAATATTCTGAAAAGCTAGCAAGGTTAGTTACCGTCGAGCGACATGGAACAAAGCCATGTTGAAAAGGTGAAATTAGACTTTTCACTGCAAAAAATAATTTTTGTTTGACGATATATTCAAAGAGCTTGGACGATGTTGAAAGTTTTGAAATAGGCCTATAGTTAGCAATGTTATTTTTGTTGCCAGATTTGAATATTGGTGTAATCGATGAAATCTTCCAATCAGATAAAAATATACCCGCATCAAGAGATTTATTGAAAATTAATTTAAGGGGTTTAACAAGAGATAGGCAGCAATTTTTAAAAAGAAAAGCGGAAAACCCATCAATATCAGACTTCATGGAATATTTCAGATTACGAATACCATCCATAACGTCAAGATCATTTAAAGTTAAGGAACCCAAGTCAATGGAATGAAAGATTCACAATCATATTCACCAGCGTAGTCGGTGATTGGCTCAAAATTATTCTGAAAATATTCAGCAAATAGATTTACCGTTTCTTGGCCACAATTTGATGTTTTATTCATATAAAACATAGAGTTAGGAATATGAGATGTTTTCCTCTTTGAATTTATGTAACTCCAAAATGTTTTAGGGTTTGATATAATATTTGTCTCAACTTTCAGAATATATTGCTTATATAGATAATTGTTAAGAAAATTTAATTCTCTCATAAAATGACGATATTTATGAAAAAAATAAATGTTTTTAGTGGCAAGGTACTTCTTATAAAATATATTTCTGCGATTTTTTAACTTAATTAGCCCAGGTGTCTACCAGGGAAGTTTTAGTGATTTCCTTATAATGCGCGGAATACAATGCAGGTAAATATTTTGCAATTTAGATTTAAAAAAAATAAAAGCATCTACAATATTTATGGCATTAAGCTCACAGTCCCAATTTATGTCACAAATCATGCTATTTACAAGGTCAAAATCACAATTTTTAAAGTTAAATTCAAGCTTGTTAGATTTATGTATTAAAAATGTGTAAAAACCTAACTCAATGGAAAGCGCAGTATGATGTATATTAGATATAGATATTGGAAACACTGATTCACATATGCTAAAATTTATATTATTACTAATGTACACTAAATCAAGAATTTTATTTAGTTTATTAAAACAACTGTTGATTTGTATAATAGAGAGCTGCATGAATTCATTCATTTCATCTCTCTTCAGTGGGTGCAGTACTGAAGTTTATTTTATTCAAATCATTCATGCAGACTAGAGTTCTGTGTAATAAAACATCAAAAGTTTTAAGAGAGCAAGAGTATAACACTCTATTCTTCTCTAAGTGTGTTGCACTCTATTTGCTTTCTCTTATGTTTTGTGCTTTCGAATAAATCGTAGCATGTGCAGCTTTAGGTGTCTTAAATTTCATGGGTTCAGTGAGTGCAGTGAATACTTTCTTTACTTTATAGTGTTTCTGCTGTGTTGAATAAATAACTTATTGAAGTGTAAAAATGGCAGAGAATGAAGTAAGTTAATTCAAAAAGATATTTCGAGTATACTTGCAAGAATTTAACACTGGTTCATAGAAAACTAGAATGAAGTGCAAACTAATTTCTTGTTTATAAATAATTATTAAGTCATTGTCTGACTTAAAAAAAATAAAAAAAGTGCATAAGAACAATTGACTATTACAGTTTACAAATTTAAGGCATGTTGCTACTTGGCGCGCTCGATATTCGAGCGAAAATTTAAAGTTTTTTTACGGGAAAACGGTAAGAGTTAGAGAAAATTTTTTTTTAGGGCGAATAAATACATATTTTGCATTTGTTATGTATGAAACTTTAATTTGAAGTTGACGTGTCGATATCAGAAAGAGCTGATGGTTATCATAATAACTTAAGTTTGGCATCAACTATAGGTAGAAAAAAAAAATTCATAAATAATATGAGTATGGTTATCGTATGAACTAAAATTTTTAAGTTTGGCAAAAAAAAAAAATTATGAAGATTTGAAAAAAAAGAATCGTAAAAAACGCAAGTTTTTTTGGATTTTGTGCAAAAAACTATAGAAAAAATAAAAATTTTTGCAATATTTTAGCTCACACGAAAACTACACATGTGGAAAGTATGCGGTTAAAATTTGGAGACAATCGGAGAAGGTAATTTTGTGTAACTATGTAGAAAAATGTAAAAAAACATCAAATTAAAGTTTCATGCATAAAAAATGTTAAAATATATTAAAAAATTTTTTTAGTGTACTAATTAACCCCAAAAAATTTTACCATTTTCTCTTGCTGTTTTCCTGTAAAAAAAATTAAAATTTTCACTCTAATACCGAGCGCGCCAAGAAGGAATATGCCTTAAATTTGTAAACTGTAATAGTCAATTGTTCTTATGCACTTTTTTTATTTTTGTTGGGTTAACCGTTATGTAGTAATATTTCGCTTTAATAATTCATTTAGTTATTAATTTATTAAGTATTTATTAATTACTAAATTAATAAGTTAAAAATTGCAGTATGAACACTGCAATATCAATTCCATGAATAAAACCATTACAGCTTCAAATATATACATTATATTCAAAGCTTTTCATTTCATTCAGTGAACTCACTGCATTGCACTCAATTTTCAAATACTTTCTATAAGTGTGCACGCTCTGATAGGTAGACAGCACACAAATGTATTCATTCTCTTTTGTTTTCATTTTGCTCTTGGTGCAAATGATGAATGCTCTCATTAATTTGTTTCACTGCCTTAGAGAAGATGAGAGTAAGGATTTGAAAAGCAAGTGAATGCTTTGATACGCATTTCAAACACATTCATGCAGCTCTCTATTGTATAAGACCTAAATCGAAAAAGCTATCAATGACAAAAACCTCAAGATCAGTGTGAACATTTGAAGGATTAAGACCTATATCAGTGTTAATAAAAGACCAAGTCACTTTACTTAAATTAAAATCACCCAAAACACATAGCTGGTTATCACCTACATAGCTGGTTTGATCTCGACATAGATCAAATGGACGTGGTGACAGCTTTCTTGCAGAGTGAACTAGAAGAAGAAATCTATATGAGGGTCCCTGATGGATTTGTTGCAGACAAAGGTAAAGTTTGTCTTTGAAAGAAATCTCTTTATGGTCTTAAGCAAGCAAGCAGAATTTGGAACAAAAAGCTTGACAAAACCTTAAAGTCTATGGGACTAGCACAATCAAGAACTGATCCGTGCATTTACTTCAAAGTGAAAGGCGAAGAATTGTTTGTTTTAAAAGATCTTGATGTCTTTGTAAATATAGTTTTAAGTTTTCTAAAAATAAATGTTCATTCTATTTTCGAATCACAAAATATCAAAAAAATGCACAGAACATTGGACAAGGGTGCGTGGCACCTCCCATACAACCCAAATCTACGATAGCGAATAGCTTTGAAATTATAGGTCGCATAGCATCGGAATTGGGTGTTCTACCTCAATTTACAAGTGCCGTTTCACAGGTAAGATTTTATGGGCGTTGGACGTGGGGCGTGGCACTTTTTCCGCAGACCATAATTTTCGATATAACTTTCAAGCTATAAGTCAAACATCAATGAAACTTGGTAAGAGCGTACTATTTCGTCGCGTCCTTAAACTAGCAAAATTGAGCAAGACTAGGGGGTGTGGCACCACCCATGTAATTCAAAAATATGATATCGAATAGCTTTGGACATAAATGTCCCATAGCAATAAAACTCAGAATGGAATTACTATTGGGTGATGTCCTCGATTTTTCAAATTTTGAGCTTTATCGATTTTTATTTTTGCCACACCCCTTTTTACCGCCCACAAATCAATAAAAATTCTATATTTCCGACGGATTTGATCATATTAGACTACAATTTGGTAATTTATTTTGTAATTTAGTTTGTAATTTGCTCACTGTCGGCAACTGTACTAAAACTGGGTTGCCACACCCGCTTTTTACCGCCCAAAAATGAATAAAAATTCTATATATCAGAAGATTTTAGTGGTATTATACTAAAATTTGGTAATTCATTTTGTTTGCTAGCTGTCGGGTACTGTACTAAATATAGGTTGCCACACCCCTTTCACCGTCCACAAATGAATAAAAATTGTATATCTCGGAAGGTTTTGGTGGTATTAGACTAAAATTTGGTAATTTAGATTGTATGCTCACTGTCGGCAACTGTACTAAAAATGGGTTGCCACACCCTTTTTACCGCCCACAAATCAATAAAAATGCTATATTTTCGATGGTTTTGGCCATATTAGGCTGCAATTTAATAATTTATTTTGTTTGCTCACTGTCGGCAACTGTACTAAAACTGGATAATGTCCATCTACTAGAAAACTGGGATAAGCATTTTATAAGGGGGTGTGGATCCGCCCATACAATAAAAAATTTTTAATATTACAAAGCTTTGGAAGTAAAAGTAACAGTACTTACATACAAACTCAAAATGGAGTTACTATTTGGTGATGTCCTACTTCTGGGAAACTGTAACGGGCAGTAAAAAATGACAGTGGTGTCAAACTATGGGTCTAAGAAAAGCTTTGAATATACTTATTATGTATCCATATAGCTGCAGGGTGCAGCAATGCGAGCCGGGAAAAAGCTAGTTAATGTATATAGATAAATCGATATTATTTAACCTTCAGTTACAAATAGTAAAAGTACAGTAATAAACCTACACTGCCGTCATAAGGAAGAGTGGGCCATCTACATATTTCAATATTCTGAGATAAACGACTTACAGTAATTTATCAAAAATTTACTGACTAGGGTTTGGATGGTTATAAATATTAGGTTCTTCATGTTAAAACCAGTTTTTTATTTATTTTTAATAATATTTTACCGATTTTGTTAAGAATGCAAAAACTGTGGAACAAACAGAAAATATGACACTTCAGGTTAAAATATTTAGGAATTGAGCAAAAAATTCGAAATTTTCTTTTATTTTTTCGAAGATGAAAGAAATATGATTAATAAAAAGCAATAAAACTGATTTTGATTTTCATGCTAGATGCCGCCCTCTTCCTTATGACGGCAGTACAGTATAATTGTGAAAACAAACGTTGATGTTAAATAACTTAACAGAGATTGTTGGGGCGGCTTTATCATGCCAGCTGGGTGATGAAACAACGACAAGCTTCACGCATCTCATGACAATACAACAAATTGACAAATGATAATTGTAAATGTTTAAGCTTCGTAATGACAGTGGAAATAAAATTTAAATTAATACGCATTTTTGCAAAAAATTAAACGTTTTTGTCAAGACCCTTGCAAACAATCAATAAAACTGAGTTTAAGCTAAAAAACAAAAAAAAAAACAAATTTTGCAGCTATAAATGATAAGGACTTTACACTTGACGATACAACAGCAACAGAAATAAATACAAAAACACTTGTTTATTTCTGGTTAATCACCAGAGCAATAGTGACGCATTTCAATTAATCTTTTTATATAAATTTGTATGCAACGAGCTTTACGAGCAAACATCGTTAATCATCCGACGAGCTTTTTACGAGTGAAGAGAATACTATGTGTATGAGTTAAATACAAGCAGCTCTCTCTTTATGCGTGCATAAGATATGAGCCACATTAAAATTTACTTAAATCCTCATGGACAGCGGGTGTATAAAATTATTTCGATTGAATTTCATTGAGTCTGAAATCTTTAAAAAAAAGTTTTTCCTGTATTTAAAAAAAAAAACACAAAAAAAAATTCCTTCAAAGTCCAAAGCGATCAAATTAATTTAGTTACCTAGTCCTTTTGTGCAGGGAATCAAGCTGCAACCACAGCTGCGCTGGCCCTATTAACAAAAACTCTCTTCACACACACGCGCACACACTCAACACAAACTTGCCCACGAACATATGGTGTGAGCCTAACCAAGCTGCCCGCTTGGAGACCACGTTGTGGAAAAAGAAATTAGAGCATCAACCATGAGACAGACGGACAAACATAAGGGTAAGCTAAACAGCCACCACTCACTGGTGGTAGCTTGTGTGAGCACGCATGGTCCACAGCAACAATAGCAGCAGGAAAACAAATGCAATTAAATCGTAAGGGCCACGGCAAGGGGCTAACATTTGGACCACAAACAGCAATGGAATTCTTTACGCCCGACCAACACCAACATCGCAAGCGACTAGCTACACTTTAATCTGAGCATTATTTGAAGGCGAGGTGAAGGAGATAAACTCATCCTGAAATGAACACAACATCGGCAAACCATTTAAGGCCATGCACGAAAAACAATGATGCTGCTGCAAAAATCGAAAATTCCACTGGGAATCAATTTTTACCCACTTCCAACTGTAAAAAGAAGGTTTATATTCGTAGGTCACAGAAACACGGAGTTGTCCTATTTAGATTACTTAATGGAAGTTATACGTAGACTACCTTTTAAATCTTGCACCATGGCAACAATAAGCATTGTCAGAAAAATTTGGACAGTTCCATTATATTCAACGTTTTGGAGTATGTGGGCTTATTGTGTTGTTTGCAGTGGTTTGAAAATTGTATTTCAGCAAAAAAAAAGGAATTAACACGTGAACATTTTAGGGTGATGATTTTTCTACGATTTCCGACATGAACTGACAGTAGAGAATGCATCGATCAACTTAATTCGACTTTTGGTGATGAAGCACCACACCCAACGCCATTCAAAACACTGGTTTAATGAGTTCGAACATGGTCGTCATTCTCTCCGAAACGAATTTCGCGAAAGTCGTCCAAGAACGGCTGTCGTGGCAGAAAACATCGATGCTGTACGTAAACTATTGAAAGCAGATCGGAATGCGATATCCCATAAGAAAGAGTCATCCTTGTCATCCTTGTTTAATGGGTTCGAACATGGTCGTCATGCTCTCCAAAACGAATTTCGCGAAAGTCGTCCAAGAACGGCTATCGCGGCAGAAAACATCGATGGAAGCAGACCGGCATGTGACATACCGTTAAATAGAGTCATCCTTGTGCTTTATTGGGACTAGCATACCTTCGATTTTAAATGAGCATTGAAGCGTCAAGAAGATTTGTTCCCGTTGAATACCCCATCATTTGAAGATTACTCAAAAAAAGTTTCGTGTCGATCGGTGTAAGGATATGCTGTAAAAATGCAGCAGGTGTGGTTCGAAGCACGTCTACGATATCACTACAGGTGACGAATCATGGATCTATGCTTATGAGGCCGAAACAAAGCAGCAATCCACTGTTTGAGTCTTTCAAAGTGAGCAAAACCTGTTAACAGTTCTCCGCGGATGAAGCACATTCAAGCAAATTGCTGCCAGTTTTTTCAGTAAAACCGGTAATGTGGCAACTGTACCACTTGAGCAACAAAAAACTCTTAATGCTGAAAGATATACAACAAATTGTCTGTCTTCGAAGAATGGAAGGAAATCAACCACCGAAGGAAGATTATCCTCCATCACGACAATGTGATTACCCACACATCACACATATCAGGCACTCAAACCTTGGAATTAATGGCTTACCAGACTTACAGTCCCTACTTGGCACCCAATGACTTTTTCTTATTCCGTCACATTAAGAAAAAATGCAAAGCGAGAGTTTTTATACCTGGTCTTGAATCGGTCTCGAATAGGCATCGAACGGTCCACGAAGTTGTTAACGCAATCGACCCACGGCCATTAAAATAGATTGAATAGATTTAATTAAGATAGGTTAAAAAGGACTTTTTTTATTATTTGATATTATTACAAAAATTAAAAAATACTGACTTCATAAGAACGTGGAGACAGCCGCTTAAGCAACGAAATTGCAAAATTGTTGCATGGAATTATTTATCGCGGAGTGATAAGATTTTATTTTTTTAAAAATTTTTTTTGCATCATGACAAAAAGACCATAAACAACAAATTTGTGGAGGCCAAGAATTTGCCTGCAAATCTAAAATGCAAAAACCAAGCAACGACGGTGCAAGGAACTATTATTCGGTGCATATAAATATTTGCACGCAAAGAAATTTTTCGTTTACCACAACTGAAAAATTCACCAACTATACTTCGTTTGCGAGCTGTATTTGCCGCAAACGAATATTCAGTTGTCACAACTTAAAAATATATCTTATATATATAAACCGCAAGCCAGGCCCGTAGCCAGGATTTACCTAAGGGGGGGGGGGGGTTTGGATTAAAAAAAATATCGATAGTTTTTGATATCGATAAATGAAAAGGTATTTTTTATATAATTACCAGAAAGATGGGAAAAATCAGTGGCTAGAAATAGACAATACTTTGAGAAATGAATTTGTAACAAATTTTTCACAATAAAGCGACAAACTTGAAAAAAAACACTTTAAAACTTTTTTGTACACCAAATACATAAAACAAAAATTAATTTTTTATTTTTGTTTATTTTATATATTTATATTAACAGCCCCATTCTGCGTACTTGATAAATTCACCTTATTGAATATTTATCAAGTATTGATTATTTATCAAGAGTTGGTATTCTGTGATAGAAAAAAAACTCTTTAATTGATAAACTTGTCAATATCTCATTTGCTATTGATAAATTTATCAAGAGAGTTGTGGTTGCTCGTAGCAGGCAATACCAAGGTTAATATTAACATAATAATGTTAACAATAATAATTATTTTCTACAAATTAATACACTTTTGTGGAACATAAGGAAAATGAAAGCAGAAATCTGTTCTCTGTGTTATGCTATTAATGAGAACAATTAGCTGTTAACAGGAATTTACCTACTCTGGTGAATTACGAAAACTTTTTATTTATCAAGGTTGCTGTAGAATACTAAAAAAGCTTTCGATTGATAAAATTCTTTACAAATTTTATTTATAAATTACTTATCAAGAAAACGCAGAATAGGGCGGTAAGTCTTCTTATTTATTTTTTTTTGTTAATTCTAATAACACAGCGTCCGCTGTGACACTGCAATCCCTATGTATGCTTAAGGATGCACACCCATTTAACATACAAAACGTGTGTTCTATAATTTCAAAACTGTCGTTTGTTGAGTTCAATATGTTTCGGCTATATATCTTCCTTATCGTTGCACTGTCATTTTGGAATACAGAAAGACGCTAAAAAAATAAAATTTTCAAGACAAAGTTCTAAAATGACGATAAATAAGCATCTTATATTATTATTTTAATACTTTACTTGCAAGCTTATATCGGTTTATAATTCTATATAAAAATAACCACGATTAGATTAACGACATTTTCTTGTATTTCCTGACTTTTGTAAAGGCCACAATGAAAGGTTAGAAAATTTTATTTAAAAAGTTTTTATTATCATTCGGTAAAATTAACAAGAGGTTGTGATCCTGCGCCTCCAAAACCAGTGTTAAAAAAACGCAAAACTTGCAATAAGCTGCATTTTCCAATTTGGAGTAAACCAACCAATGCCAACGGTTCGACCAATAATGCTTAACACTTTAACTGCCACCATACAAAAAAAATATCGGGTCCTCCAGGCCATTTTTTCGAACAAATCAGAAAAAGCTTTTTTTTTATATTTCGGTGAAATTTTGAAATATAATATTGAGGCACAACATATGTATGTACCTCACGGCCTGATGTATACGTTTACTGTATATTTAGTGTGGATGACGGACAGATGGATATGGCTAAATCGACTTGGGTGATGATGCTGATCAAGAATATATACACTTCTCTATACCTACCACGCTTCCTTTTAGGCGTTACAAACGGAATGACAAAATTAAAGTTTTTAAAATTAAAATCCCAGTAAAGTGGGTTTTTTTAAATCGTGGGGGTATAAAAATGATGCGCTAAAGATAGTTTTAGGTATGCCAGGCCATGCGGAATTGAACTACGCTTACAGATTTGCATTTCGAGGTACTAATTTTAAACCATGAACTATAATGTGTAATCAAATACTGAGGCACATACGCTGTGCCTCAGAGCCTACATGGACATTTTACTGAGGCACACCGAATGTGCCTCATGGCAGTTAACGTGTTAAATCGGAGTTTGCGAGAACCGCTGGCAGGAAAATTAAAATTTGGTGGAGGCACATAAATGCTTTGAAAACTTTCAAGGCGGCTCGAATCGGAAATATTGCTCATCAACTTGAAAATATCGTTATTTGGACATTGATATACTCTCGAAGTCGAATGCAGTTCCGATGAATCAAATGATATTTCTGGAAAAATTTCTACAATCATACACACAAACTTAGAGTTATAAGCATTAAAAGTAAAATATTAATACCGCAACTTGTACTTGTACTTGTACCGCTTTCCACATAGCTGTCAACATTTAAGCTTTCTACAACTGCAGGTTACAAAGGAAGTTCTGAAGACTTTTCAGATTCCAAAGTTTCTTGAACGTTTTCTATCGGGTTTTCCAATAAGAGTTGTTATTTTGGTATTCAAAGAAAAATGCCATTTTTTGAGACATATGATCGGATGTTTATTTCATAATAATCATCCGAAGGTATGCCGTTAATAATGAAAAGCAACATCAGCCAAATGGCCACCACGACCACGCTTACAGCACAATATCCTTTTCATGAAATTTTCCATAACCAAATCGCAAAGTGGCTGCCCTATGTCCTCATTTTCGAAAAAGTAAGGTCCAATGACCCCGCCGGACCATAAGCCGCACCAAACAGTCATACGTTGAGGATGAAGGGGCTTCTCAACAATAACTCTTGGATTTTCCGAGCCCCAGATGCGACAATTTTGCTTGTTGACGTAGCCACCGAGGTGGAAATGGACCTCATCAGTCAAGATGATTTTTCGATGGAATTCCGGATCATTTTCATGCATTTCAAGGACCCAATCAGCAAAGTCACGACGTTGTTGTATCGTTCCATTTTTAGTAATGGCATAGTTTCTACTTGTCAAATGTCAAAGAATAAAAGCTTTAAAAGTGAGCGCTTCACAATAGCGGGCGATTCACAATAACACCTCTTATTGGAAAACCCTGTACAATACAGATGAAATATAATATTATTCGGATTTTGTCGGTTCCGCATCAAACACAAAGTTGATCCATTAATATTCAATCAATGCAAACACGCTACCAAAAAAAAAACACTGCTTTCAAACATTCAGAAATATTCGGCAACTTTTTAACACATTTACGCATTGATAAAGGAAGAAAAACCATTTGAATCAAGCACTTACTTTCCACCGTTCTAGCCTTTTTTTACTTCTGGTTTCTGCAGCCAATTAAGTAGACTAATTTTTGTAGTTTTGTCACAGTAAAATTAACAATAGAAACTCTTAAACTTATCTAACGAAACGCAATCAAAATTTCACCACTTTCACGTTACACCTGTTAACGCAATAAATTCTTAAATTGCTGGTCGTAGACAAAGTTCAATTGAATGTATCGAACTTTTTTCAATACTTAAGCTTGTTGATGTTTTCGCTGTATTTCGCTATATTATTTTTTTATACTTTTTGGACCATAAGGGGGGGTTTTAACCCTAAAAACCCCCCCCTTGTCTACGGGCCTGCCGCAAGCTATTTCGGTCATTACTATTTATTATAGTAATAATCTTTCTCATTATGTCCGTCCGTCTTCTTATGGATTCCACCTCTGTTGCTATCTTCGTCCGCGTATTAGGCAAACTACCAATTTCCTTATATAGTAACAATTTGTCCAAAAAGTAACTCTAAACTATAAGCGTTATGTTTATACAACGAAGGTAAAAATAAACAAAATTTTCAGTTGGGAAAAACGAAGTTTTCAATTAATGCAATTTAAAAATCACTCGCGTTTATGACAAACGAAATTCATTTCCTGCAACTAAATGACTCGTTTCTCACAACTGAAAATTTTGTTTATTTTTCGTTCAACGTTTATGACAACTGTTGAAACGTTTGCAATAAACGATTTCAAGCACGACAAACGAAGTTCGTTTGCGGCAAACTGGCGATAAACGTTTTTTTTCTTTGCGTGTGTCCTGCTAAATAAGGATGGATCAGGTCACGAAAGTAGCAGCTTATGCAACAAAAATCCAACATAATATTGTTCTTTGGCCACATATACTTTAGAAAATAAAACGAAAATTTATGACGTCATTAGTCCGTGGAGGTATTCAATTAATGCATCAAAAATTAAAAGCGTTGCATGGAGCTATAACGCGATGTTAATAGTTGGCAGATAAATTCTAAGTAACTAAAGTAAAGGAAAATAACAAAATGACGTCATAAGGCCTAGCTCGCTGTAACTAGAACATCGTTGCATGATGCTTTGCTTTGATGCTTCTTAAGACTCATAAAAAGAAAACATAGATATAAACAAATACCAAAGACAAATACGAATGTCAAGAAAAAAGTAGGAGCAAAGCCAAGCAAACGTTAAAACAAGAACTAAAGCAGATATAAAGGCAATGTTCAGGACGAATGCAAGTTCAAGGTCAATGGCAAAGTCAAGGTCAAAGTCAAGGTCAAGCATAAGGTTAAAGTTAAGGTCAAGGTCAAGATCAAAGTCAAGGTCAATGTCAATATCAAAGTCAAGTTCAAGGTAATGGTCAATATCAAGTTCAAAGTCAAGGTCAAACTCAAGCTCAATATAAATGTCAGGGTCTAGGTAAATGTAAATTTCGGAGTCAAAATCAAGGTCAAGATCAAGGTCATGGTCAAGATCAAAATGAAAGTCAAGGTCAAGTTTAATATTGAATTCATTGTCAAGGACAAAGTCAAATTCAAGGTCAAGGTACAGTTCAAGATCAAAGTCAAGTTCAAAACTAAAGTCAAATTCAAAGTCAAACTCAAAGTCAAAGTAAATGTCAGGGTCTAGGTCAATGTGAGTTTCAGAAACAAAAGCAAGGTCAAGATCAAAGTCAAGGGCAATACCAAAGTCAGGGTCTAGGTCAATGGGAATTTCAGAGACAAAATCAAGGTCAAGATCAAAGTCAAAGTCAATATCATGGACAAGATCAATGTCAAGATCAAGTTCAATATTGAAGTCAAGATCAAGGTCAAAGTCAAATTCAATGTCGATTTCAGGTTCAAAATCAAGGTCAAGGTCAATGTGAATTTCAAAATTGAAGTAGGGGTCAAGGTCAATATCATGGTTAAGGTGAATTTCAAGATCAAGTTCAAGATTGAAGTCAAGATTAAGGTCAAAGTCAAATTCAATGTCAAGGTAAAGTTCAAGATCAAGGTCAAGTTCAAGACTAAAGTCAAATTCAAAGTTAAGGTCAATGTCAATGTAAATATCAGGATCTAGGTCAATGTGAATTTCAGAGACAAAATCAAAGTCAAGGTCAATATCATGGTCAAAATCAATGTCAAGTTCAAGTTCAAGATTGAATTTAAGGTCTAGGTCAAGGTCAAGGTCAAGGTCAAGTTCAAAATTAAAGTCAAAATCAAGGTCAAGGTCAATGTAAATGTTAGGGTCCAGGTCAATGTGAATTTTACATTCAAAGTCGAGGTCAAGGTCAAATTCAAAGTCAATATCAAGGTCATGGTAAAGATCCAAGTCAACTTCAAGATTAAATTCAAGGTCAAGATCAGAGTCAAGGTTAAGGTCAAATGCAATGTCAAGGTCAAAGACAAAGTTAAAGTCAAAGTCAAAATCAAAGTCAAATTTGAAGTCGAGGTTAAGATCTATTTAATGCGCGGGTCCAGGTCAATGTGAATTTCAGGCTTACAGTCAAGGTTAAGGTTAAGGTTAAGGTTAAGGTTAAGGTTAAGGTTAAGGTTAAGGTTAAGGTTAAGGTTAAGGCAAGTTCAACATCAATATCAAGGCAAAGATTTAAGTCAAAATCAAAATCAAGGTCAAGATCAAGCTCTAGATCACGGTCAATATCAATGATGGCAAAGCTCAAGGCAAAAACAAAAGTAAAACCAAAGACAAAAGTAAAGTCAAAGTCAAATTAAAGTTCAAGGTCAAGGTCAAGGTCAAGATCAAGGTCATGATTAATGTAAATTTCAAGGTTAATGTGAAATTCAGGGTCAGAGTCCGGATCAAGGTTAAATAAATATCAATATCAAGGTCAAGTGGTCAAGTACAAAATAAAGGTTAAGTTCAAAATGTGAAAGGAGTAAGTGTTTAATGTAAAAGGAGTTTTAGAATCAGTTGGCAACGCGCTAAAATTTCTTTAAGTTGTGTTTGTTAATTTCTGCAAAGTTTAAATTTAATTACAGTGGTTTTTTGAAAATAATTAAAAAATTTTGTGCTTATGTGAAGTCTAATGATTGCAGCGGATAAGTTTTGCATTTGTTTTACTATTGTTAACATAAGTGTTATTATTATTATTAAAATTTCTTTAAAGTGCTGAACAAGTTTCTTTACATTTTCTTTATTATATTCTTCGCACTTTAAGTTGTTTGCTTTCTTTTTGTTCTATTGCTAATTGCGTTTAAGACATCTGCCTAGCTCTGCCTAGCTAAGGTATTGAATACGTATTATTATTATACATACTAAGGGTTGCCATCACTTCAGGTTGTTACTTTTGCTTAGTACTATTATTATTACTACTTTTACTACTTTTATTTATTTTTACTACTTTTTTGGTTTTATTTTTATTTATTAATTTCTACTAATATTTTTACTACATTTACTACTTTTATTTATTTTTACTACTTTTTTGGTCTTTTTTTTTATTTATTAATTAAAATGCTCTGCTCTAAGCCTGGCTGTTCCACTAAGGGTGAAAATGAGCGATTTTTATCATGTTGGCTATGTGATGATATCGTTCACACCAAATGTGTGGGCATAATGGGTAGAGTTGCAGACCTTATTGAAGAAGGTAAAGGGTTGCGTTGGTGTTGTGAGAAGTGCAGATTGACTGATGTCAATTTTTATAAGCTTTTCAAGCAGACAAAGCAGGGTTTCTCTGAGATAAGTAGGGAACTTTCTTTGCTTTCTGCAAAATTTTTAAAGTACCAAACACTTTTCGATGAGTGTAAATATATTGATGAGCCAATTCCTTCGCCCAAGCGTAAAAAGAAATACATGAACCTGCGCAATAAACAGAAAACTAACTCGACACCACCAATACCACCACCTGTTGAACGTGACATTGCAGACGATATGGACATTTGTACTGAAACTGATGTCAAAAAATATTTTGGTCACATCTGGTGTTCCGCAGGGAAGTCATCTTGGTCCGGTTTTATTTTTACTGTTTATAAATGACCTTCCTTCTGTAATAAAACACTCTAACGTCTTAATGTACGCCGATGACGTGAAACTTTTCCTAACTTACAAATCGCCTGAAGATCAACAACTCTTACAATCGGATTTAAACAGTCTAGTTGAGTGGTGTAATTTTAACCTTTTAAAATTAAACTTAAAAAAATGTAAGCAAATGACATTCTCACGTCGAATTGCTAATAGTATAAATTACACTATAAATAATACTTATTTAGAAATTGTACACAGTTTTCTTGATTTAGGTGTAATTATGGATCCTAAACTTCGTTTCAATCTTCAAGTTAATTTGGTGGTAAATAAGGCTAGAGGTGTCCTTGGTTTCATTAAAAGATGGGCTAAAGAATTCAACGATCCTTTCACTACTAAAATACTTTATACCTCTCCTGTTAGACCAATTCTTGAATATGCATCCGTAATATGGAACCCTCAATACAATGTCCACATCGATGCATTAGAATCGGTTCAAAAACAATTCTTACTTTTTGCTTTACATTATCGTTGGAACCCCAATATTATTCTTCCCCCTTATGAAACACGCCTCAAAATTATTTTCCTGCCTTCCTTAAGAAGCAGAAGAATTATGCTCAATGTCTCTTTTTTATACAAATTACTCAGTGGTGATATAGACTCACAATACCTCCTTTCTTCATTAAACTTCAACATCCCCAGGAGCGGAGCCAGACATTTCCAGCTTTCTAAGTTGAGTCAGTGCACTTCTAATTATGCCCTTCACGACCCTTTGCGTTGTATGTGTAGTGATTTTAATGGCAACTTGAACTTGATCAATTTTTCTCGGTGGATGTCTTAAAACGCAAAATGATATTACATTTGAATACTTAACGCATTCCTTGTGATAACAAATATAACTCGCGATAATTGTGTAGATTTTACGATTTAACAAATAAGCATCATCGAATATGATAGATACTTTAAGTTTTCGTTTTATTCAGTTTCGTTGCTTTATTTTTTCATGAAATTATTTTAGATCTTTAGTTCTTCCTTATTTGACCATGTATACCGTGTCTCTTGGCTTGGTGTGTCAGAGATTATCTCTTTTCCATACAAGTTTTTACCTGCGTTGGCCCAAATGCATATCCAAATAATAACTTTAGCTCGGTGTTCCCTTATTTTAGTGACCCGAATATATAAATATATTGTGCCTGCACAATATATACTTGTATATCTGTGCTATGTTTGGTATTGGTTTGGTGTTTGAGAGTTGCATCTCTTTTCCACGTAGGATCTTGGGTTGGACAGTGGCCCCAAGCCGAACGACAACAATTATAAATGCGGTTATATATGGTCTAATGAATAACTTTGGATGTTGTCTTGTATTGCTTCGTATTATGAAGAATGTGCTTTTATTCGATGATGTTTATGAAGTTTACATAAGCACAAAAAATTCTCAAATTTTATTTAATTTTAATTTCCGCTGAAAGGCCAAGCAATTGTGCTTAGTGGAGGCTATTATTTGCCAACAGGTGGTAAGTTTTAGCACGTAGGTGCATTCTATCAGTCCGGCTGATCCGGGAACTTCTTAGAATGTAAATCGTGCATGCGTATGGCGCGGGTCATACGTATCTATGAAGATTTCTTACCTCCGGGCGAATCCAAAAAAAAAAAAAAAAAAATCTACATTATGTGACTCCTTATACTCTTTGAACCTCTATCAAATAAATAATGTTTGCAACGACATCCACCGAATTCTAGATCTTATTTTTATCAACAATGATTTTAAATATGAGCTTTTAAATTGTGATATACCCTTAGTAAATGACTCAGTTCATCACAAGGCACTTATTATGAAATTCAATTTTTATATTTTCACTAACCATGAGCATACTAATCGAATTCTCTCATACGATTTCGGGAAAGCAAATTATGAAGCCCTGAATAATTTTTTTTCTTCAATAAATTGGAACTTGTTATTTGAATCTAAAGATCTGCACAACATGTATTTTTGTTTTAAGAAGGTCATTGAAGATAGTCTATTTTTATATGTTCCCACTAAAGCTAGAAAATCTTGCTATAAACATCCTTGGTTCAATAGAAGACTAATTAACATAAAAAATCTTAGAAATAAAGTACATTCTTAATTTAAAAAAACTGGTCTTTTAAACGATAAAGCAAATTTTAATCTCCGTAGACGTGAATTCGAATTTCTTTCCACTTTTTTATACAAGAGTTATATATCTTCTATCGAATCCGATATAAAATCAAACCCAAAGTCTTTCCGGGTGTTCTTTAATTCGAAAAGAAAGACATCTGGCCTGCCTAGTGCTATGGAATTAAAAGGAATCAACGCTGACAACCCATTGGGCATTAGCGAATTGTTCGCAAATTTTTTTGGAAGTGTTTTTAAATATACAAACTCACAGAGTCATTCACATGCGTTTTCCAATATTCAACAGTCAGTTGATATAGGAATTTTCGAAATTTCAAACGAAGATGTGTTGCAATCTCTGCTTGTTTTGGATTGCAAAAAAGGAGCTGGTTTTGGTCTTCTTCCCCCAATATTTTTTAAAAAATGTGCAATATTTTCCAACTGTTGCCTGAATACCATCGAAAGCGGTTCACAAACAGATGTTTTGTATACGGACTTTTCCAAGGCTTTTGATAGCATTCAACATGAAATACTTCTAATGAAACTTGAGCAGTTAGGCATTCACGACCAGCTTTTAAAATGGATACGATCCTATTTAACGGACAGACTTTTATTCGTTAAGGTTGGCGATTGTATATCTAGCCCAATAACAGTCAAATCGGGAGTGCCACAGGGAAGTCACTTGGGTCCATTACTATTTATTTTATTTATTAATGACTTGCCGCAAATATTCAAGCATTGCAACAGCTTACTCTACGCAGATGATTTCAAAATCTATCATGAAATAAACAATTTTCATGACTGCATAGACCTGCAAGACGATATAAAATCTCTACTTATTTGGTGTAAAAAAAATCACTTGAATTTAAATATCTCCGAGTGTAAAGTTTAATCTTTTTCTCGAAAGAATTTTCCAATCAAATTTGATTATGGCTACAACTCTAATGATAACTTTCAAAAGTCAATCTGATTAGAGATCTTGGTGTGTACTTCGATTCAAAATATTCTTTTGAATCACACTTCGATTATCTCGTCTCCAAAGCTAATTCTCAGTTTGGGTTTATAAAAAGGAATTCAAGAGAATTTTTAGATCCTTTCACACCTAAAGCAATTTTTGTAACCTTAGTGAGATCACTTTTAGAATATGGTAGCGGAATTTGGGACCCATTTTATATTAACTCAAAAAATAGAATTGAAAACATTCAGAAACGTTTTACAAGGTTTTCTTTGCATCGTATGTACTCATGGGATAATATGCCTAATTATTGGGTGCGATGTCGTCTGCTAAATATCCACAGTTTGGTTCAAAGACGAATAATGTCGAATATTATGTTTATTAAAGACATAATTGATGGAAAAATAAACTCTCCAGAACTATTAGCCCTAATTGCATTTCGGATTCCAGTTCGATCTCTAAGAGAAAATCAACTTTTCCATGTTCCTCAGCATAGAACTAATTACGGACTAAATGAACCAATCACCAGGTGTCTTTCCCAATGCAACTCCTTCGCTAACAATATTGATTTTTGTACGGAAAGAAATATATTCAAGAGACAGCTGGAGGAAATTCTCTCAAATCATTTTTAAACTTAATATATTATTTGCTTAAATTTTTAAACTTTTACTCTTGTTACTTTAGATTTAAGTGTTAAGTTATATGTTAAGTTTGTAATCTGTAAGGGTGTAAGCCCGGTAGATGATATATATTAAATAAATAAAAAAATAAATAAATAAAATCAAATTCAAATCAAAATCATAGTCAAAGTCAAGGCAATGGCAAAGACGAATGCGAAGGTTAATCAAAAATATAAAGATATAGACAATTATTACGGACATGGATAAGAACGTGGATTAGGACAAGGATAAGGAAAACTGAAGGATTAGGATGGAGGCCTTGGTAGTCGAGTAGTAACGCGTTTGACAGCCGCCCCAAGGGTCTCTGTACGAATCCTATCCAGGTCATGGTCCTATATGAATAAAGCTTTCTTTATTTCTATGCTCACTTCTAATCATTTTAAAATTTATCAATATTCACGACTCAAAAAGTTGGAGTTGGTGGCAGAGGAATTTTTTTTCAGCTTTTGAAACAAGGATTTCAGGTGTAAAATCTATTCAGTTAAGTCTGTCGTGATTCGAAATAGGAGATAGATTGGTAGGAAGGTGGGAGGAATCAAGCGAAACATGTGTAGGATGTTTTAAGCGTGGTGTAAAGCTACAGTTGGGATTTCGTTTTAGATCAATTAAAATATTTTTGTCATGCAGTTGTTCGTACCATGTTCCTGTGGGAGACCCACCAAATTTGCCTTCTGCCAAAACGTTTAAAAATTGTAAAAACATCGGATAATGAGTTTCCATGGATAGCAGGGTTATGATGACAACTGAAAACTATTCATTTTATAACATTCTATTTTTTTTTTCTTTACATACATTGACTTTTTTAAATTCAGTTCTCTTCATTCGATTTTCATCAGACTTTAATTGTTTGTGGTGAACGTTTTCATATCATTCCATAAATCTTCTTGCAGAGGAAATTGAAAATGCTGTAATCTGCAAAATAACAACAACAAATTTGCTTTCGCCTACTGCAGGATAGCGGTAATAATTTAAAGCTTTGACTGAGTTACGGAAATTTGAACGTGGTGTTTGATAATGAGTGAAGGCACTAATGGAAATAGAAGGATCAAAATCTTTTTACTGCAATTTTTTATTTTTTTTATTGAAGAATGTAACATAAAAATACGAAAAATAGAAAATAATCCTTTTTTTTTAACGAATTTAAGCTACGTTCGAACATATGTTTATATCCCACGCAAAAGAATGCAAAAGTGGTAAATTAATCAATCCCATAAAGAGATATGCTATGTATAGAAAAGTATATTTATTCCTGATCATTATTATTGCCTAGGTTGCTTAGACCCTATACGTCTGTCGTGCTTTTGTCGCCACGATTTCAACCGTAATTTTGAAGCTATCGTAATGAAATGCGATATACAACCTTTTTATTTGAAAACAAAGATCAAATCCGAAAATGAGCAAAATCCGGTTAAACCACGCCTATCTCACATACAAGGTGACTACATCAAAGCTTTAAAAACTCTAAGAATTCCACCAAAATTTGCTTATATTTTTGAATTTTCGCACATAAGCTTTGATCTTAAATATGTATGTAGTCTTAGTTTGAAATATGACGAGTTGAATAAAACTTCACTTAACTCCAATAAAAATTGACGTCAAAATAGTAAGAGCCGCCGCACACTACAGACTTTTAGTCGATCGATAGTTTGATTTGTTTTCATGTGGGCATGGTGTCTTATGGAAGTGCGCACACCTAACGATCGAATTAAACCCAACTAAAACATCAAATGGGAGGTCAGATTTCCACTTGATTTTAAAGTCTGGCAACTACCGGCAGACTGCCAAGTGGGTATGGCGTGCTATGGAAGTCCGCACACTAGCCGATCAAATAGTTTGCCAACTGGTGGACATTTTGCTTGTTTTTGTTGTAATTTTAATTTTCGTTGAAAAGTGCTGCTTTTTGCAGTATGAATGGGGATAAGTGTTGCCTTTTGCAGATTGCAAATAGGGATAAACAAGTTTTAATTATTATTATAAAAGATAGCGTAAGTGCCAGCAAAATGTTGAATGCTCCTTATTACATAATAATCGAATCAAAAAGATACAGTAGTTTCGACTATGTCGTAACACAAGACTTAGAATTATTCAATTCGCTTTTGATGACATCTTTTTTAAAAAATATTTAGCAAAATATTTATTCCATACACCTGAGCATATGACCTTTAAGAGAGTGCCGGAAAGGGTTCATAGGTATAATTGACCCCCATTAATTTTGCAAAAGGAATATTTTTGCTTTTGACACCTATTCCCTCCGACCACTCCTTAGGGGGCTCCCATACAAATTTGATGGTTTTTGTATAGTTATTCCATACACCTGAGCGTATGACCTTTAAGAGAGTGCCGGAGGGGGTTAATATGTGTGACCGAACCCCATTACTTTTGTAAAAGGAACATTTTTGTCTTTGACACCTATTCTCTCCGACCACTCCTTAGGGGGGCTCCCATACAAATTTTATGGTTTTTGTATATTTATTCCATACACCTGAGCACATGACCTTCAAGAGAGTGCCAGATAGGGTTAATATATATGACCGACCACCATTACTTTTATAAAAGCAACATTTTTGCGTTTCACACCTATTCCCTCCGACCACTCCTTAGGGGGGCTCCCATACAAATTTTATTGTGTTTGTGCCGGAAAGGGTTAATATGTATCACCGAGCCCCATTACTTTTGCAAAAGGAACATTTTTGCGTTTAACACTTATTTCCTCCGACCACTCCTTAGGGGGGCTCCCATACAAATTTTATGGTTTTTGTTTATTTATTCCATACACCTGAGCATATGACCTTTAAGAGAGTGCCGGAAGGGGTTAATATGTGTGACCGAACCCCATTACTTTTGTAAAAGGAACATTTTTGCCTTTGACATCTTATTGTGCTTCTATGGCACAATAGGCATCACAAGATGCCGCAGTGCCAGAGCTGAATTAGCTCGCCCCAAGCATATCTATCTATAGGGGGGGCTCTCATACAAATTTTATTGTGTTTGTGACGGAAAGGGTGAATATGTATCACCGACCCCCATTACTTTTGCAAAAGGAACATTTTTGCCCTTAACACCTATTTCCTCCGAAAACTCCTTAGGGGAGCTCCCATACAAATTTTATGGGTTTTGTTTATTTATTCCATACACCTGAACATATGACCTTTAAGAGAGTGCCGGAGAGGGTTAATATGTATGGCTGACCCCCATTATTTTTGCCTTTAACACCTATTCCTTCCGACCACTCCTTAGGGGGGCTCCCATACAAATTTTATTGTGTTTGTGCCGGAAAGGGCTAATATGTATCACCGACCCCCATTACTTTTGCAAAAGGAACATTTTTTGCCTTTGACACCTATTCCCTCCGACCACTCCTTAGGGGGGCTCCCATACAAATTTTATGGTTTTGTCGATAAAACCGGAAACTGTCGATAAATAGGTAGCAAGTTTAAGCAAACAAAAACATCAAATGTTGGCTTTATGTTTCATGTAACTAAATAGTTGGTTTGTCAGTTGCGGCCAATCAAGCATCAAACTATCGCCCGACTAAAAGTCTGTAGTGTGCGGCGGCTCCAAAACTATTATTCATTCCAAAAATGATTTCTATGGATTAATTGACTTTGTATTTTACACATGAGCTTTTTATATTTAAAACGAGCTCTGAATTTTTAAATTTTTATAAAAATTTGATGAAAAATAAAACTATCCCCCGAACAAAATGACGTCATCAATATAAAAAACCTTCATAACTTCATATGACTCAAACACAACTACGAGTATATTTTAAATTTTGCCAAACTGAGCTTAATTTTCACTTTTTTTTGCTTTTTATTTGACTGCTGTTCCGTTTTATTTCACGCCAAGTTATTTTGAAAAAAATTTCATTTTTAAAGTTTTATCAAAAATTCATTTTGACGTGACAACGTTACGTTTTACTGCGCACTGTTTGCAAAAAAAGTTAAAGAAGGAATTTTTTCAAAATGCATCGGCGTTTTATGGAATTGTTTTTCGCTGGGAAAAGATGCTATGATAAAAGTTATGGCATGACAGTAGAGGTTAATTTTTTGTCCTTATGGATAAAATAAAGAAAACAAAATTACTTCACCAGGATGCGGGGAACTGCTTAAGCAACGAAACTACAAATTTGTTGCATGGAATTATAACTCACTGATTACAGGTTATACGGATAAAAATATAATTTGCCAATAAAATCTAGTTCTTAGCCCACACGACAAAAATAGACAAAGGTTCATGATGTAAGGAGGCCGTGGAGAGAGCCGCTTCTAGATCGAAATGCAACAATCATGGAAATGTGTTGCATGGAATTTTTTTCTCCATGAGTAGAAATGCGCCAGGTTAAATATTATAAAACAGAAATGAAGAATTTTTATTTGGCCTTACGACAAAAATTTTAATCGAAGCTGTTCACACAGAGAAACGTCGACAGAATTGAGTTAAGTGTGACATTTCTTTGTTTACTTATGTGTTCTCAGATTTTTGCATCTCCCCTATAGTGACATTAATTCCACTTGAGGAAAAGACTGCAGCCATCTGTGCATAAACGTGCTTGTTTTTCCTTGCGCTGCACAAATCGTAACTTTTATCGGCCCATACTGATTTACAAAATCGATCAATACTCTGACTGTACCTTCCCATCCAAAAATTTGCATCTGAACGTACCTTTTCATCTTAATATTTACATACTTTTAAGAATTTCTCAAATTGAATTTTGATAAACTCCGAAAGTAAATTGAACTCAGATTGAGTTTGATCCTGCATAATTGTACTGAAAACTCAAGAGTTTATTTTGAGTTCAATGGCAAAACTCAATTTCGTATTGTAAACTCAATCTAAGCTCTTTGTGTAGACATAGCATTAGTTTTGATTACAAATTTCATGGATATATGGATCAAAAGATTGATAAATTTTAGCTTCGCTATCAAAGTTCCGCTTTAATATTCGTAGTTAAAGTTATAACCAGGGATCGAAAATTGATGGTCTTAAAAATAAACAAAACTTGACTTAAAAGGAATGACAAAATATTCTAAGACTACAATAAAAATGTTCTCATAACGTAAAAAAATGTCCTTTGAACTAAACTCGTACCATTCTTTTGTATTTGAAGTGTGAGTCCTTTTACACTGATCGAGAATTGAAAGCAATTTTTCGAGTTCGTAGGAAAATCTCGGCGAATTGGTGGAAAGGAAACGGGTAAGAGTACCCTTGCTCTCCTCCTTTTACAATTCTTCACCAATGTAAAAGGGGCCTATGTAAATTTCTGTGTTGGGAAATGGGAAGTACAATGAAATTTTTTTCAGCTGTTTTCTGTTAGAAAGAAACTAGGATTAGGATTTGATTAAGATGAGACTGCTGTACTGAGAAGATGTAAAAAAAAGGGTATAATGACAATTTTCCAATATAAAATTTGAACAACAAAAAACAGAAGATTTCAATTTTAAAAACTCCAAATATTGTAAGTCAGAATCGGTACCAAAGATAAAAAAAATTGTAAATTAAAATCCATAAAACTGATTTAAAAAATCACCTTAATCTATAAAAAATTACCTAATAAGTAGAAATGGCTAAAAATTAGGAGAAATATGCTTAAATGTTTAACTTTTAAGCTTTCTGCTTATGAAGAAAATGTGCATGTAAACTCTGAACACTGGTTTTAATTATCAGCCAACGATCAAAAGAAAAATATGTAGCAACCGAAGCATGTTTAACACAATGCGAAGGCTGATTATAAAATTTCTATCCTATGGATGTAGATAATGCTACTCCCCAAATGTTTTTATTTTTCTATGTAATGTACAATCGATTATATTACCCTAAAAATATCAAAATGGTCAACTTAATTTTTTATTAATTCTTATTAGTTCATCGGAAGTGTTTTTTCGCGAATGTAGATACGGGTGAATGGATAAATTCAAGAATCATGTGATTAAATTTTAGTATATTATGAGATTAAATTGAGAATTATGATGATTATGATGATAGAGTTCATGATGACTCTGCACTATTATAAGCAACAGTAAAAAAATGTTTGGTTAAACTGAAACTTGATCGTATAGTTAAAAAAATACACACCTTTGGGAAGAAATAAAAATATGACCACAAAGTAAATGTGTACAAAAGCAACGATATTACCAACAATATATTTAAAATCTCTAAAAAATATCGATGTACTTTTTGTTTTCAGGCTTCTATACAACCTTTTGCTATTCAAATGCAGCTAAGAATAATAGAATATTTTTATTTTTGATCACAATAGTTTCTAATTCATTTTTGGTTCTTAAATTAAAATAATTCATTACATTCTTTTTTAGCAAATATCGTTTCGGACAGGATACGAGTTTTATTTTATATATATAACAATATTGTAAGAATTTCTAGTTATAATGCATCTATGACTAGAAGTTGTAATTTTAATTTTAAAATACAATTATTTTTCTTTGCAAAATAATTAATTCTATTAACTTACATATGTTTGTCAAAGTATTTGATAACACGTTTGATAACAAATTTTAAGACTGTGAACAGCCCTTAATGCATTTCTACAAACTCACATTACAAGAAGCTCAGTGCTACGAAAACCATGAAGGTCGCCACTTAAAAGCAGCTGTTGCAAAAACAGCTGTATCCGAAATGATATAATTACTGCCTTTTGTTGATGTTTTAGTGGACGGCGAAGATTTATTTTCTTTTTATTTATTCAAAATGTGGTCACAACTGCGCTTCTGTCAGCAGCTAACGAAAAAAATAAGCACAGCGCCTGTCGGCACGCTGCAGCTTGTGCAACGAAGATTACCCCAACACTTACTACAAAGCCGTCATTACGCTGCAAATCCAGCTGAAGTAAAACAGAAAACATTAGAAATCAATGGTCAAACTTTTGCAGTTGACAACTGGACTAATGTGACACCCAAAATACTTAGTTATCTGGGTCTTAACAAGCATCTGCAGCATCATCATCCGCTCTCGATTTTACGACAACGCATCGTCAACTATTTCTATGGTACCTACAAGAACACACGCGGCAATCCATTATTTTCGGTCTATGACAATCTCAGTCCTATTGTCACTGTCCAACAGAATTTCGACAATCTGCTTATAGCACCGGATCATGTGAGCCGCAACAAATCCGATTGCTACTACATCAATCAACAATATCTACTACGTGCACACACCACAGCTCACCAGGTGGAGATGATTGCCAGTGGACTGGATAATTTTCTAGTAGTTGGCGAGGTCTATAGACGTGATGAAATTGACAGCACACATTATCCCGTATTCCATCAGCTGGATGCAGTGCGTTTGGTTAGCAGGGAAAAGCTTTTTGAACGCACACCAGACTTGGAAATCTTTGAGAGTAGTTGGCAGTCCCAAATGGGTAAACAGCATGTGAATTATTCTACTGCCAAATGTCTAGAAGCATCAAAGCAGCCTTGTCATACTCTAGAGGCTGTCAAGCTGATGGAACTCGAATTGAAGCAAACGCTAGTGGGTTTGGCCAAGCAGCTTTTTGGTGCTAACGTTCAATATCGCTGGGTTGACACATATTTTCCGTTTACACAACCCTCTTGGGAGCTTGAAATTTATTACAATGATAAGTGGCTGGAGGTGTTGGGTTGCGGCATTATGCGTCATGAAATAGTGCAACATGCTGGCGTACAAAACTCTATCGGCTACGCTTTTGGCTTGGGTCTAGAACGCTTGGCCATGGTTTTGTTCGATATACCAGATATACGACTCTTCTGGTCCAAAGATAGTGGTTTTCTTTCGCAATTCAGTGAAAACAATTTGGAAAAATTGACAAAATACAAGCCTGTCTCTAGTTATCCACAGTGCACAAATGATTTATCCTTCTGGCTGCCACCAGGCGTGGCAGTTAACACGGGCTTTGTGGCAAACGATTTTTATGACATAGTGCGTTCACTGGCTGGCGATGTTGTCGAACAGGTAAGATAATTTCTGAGATTTTCCAAGCTCAATTTTGAAATTTTTGTCTCTTCTTTATTATTTCTCTTTTCTTTATGGTTTGTTTTTTACATAAGATCACTCTCGTTGACAATTTTACGCATCCCAAGACTGGCAGAAGCAGCGTTTGCTTCCGAATTGTTTACAGGCACATGGAACGCACGCTCACCCAAGCAGAAGTGAATGAAATGCACAAAATCATTGCAGATGCTTGCGTAGAAACTTTTAAAGTTGAAATACGTTAAATACTTTTTCGTTGCAGAAATTAAGTCCAATTTTACTTACTTAGACGTCAGTTAGTTATGGCAATAAAAATAATTTAATAATAAAAATTAATTTTTGTACATAAACCAGCATTAACAATTCTACAATAGCCAATAGAACACGAAATAGTCTCAACCCATGATACAAGTACAAAGTGGGCTCATTTTAAAATGGCTGCTCAATTGTGAAATTTTGCAACAACGAAGCTATAGGAGCTACAAACGACAAAAGCAACAACAACAATAAGAAAATCTCAAAATTACCAGTTTATTTTTACAACAAGTGCACCCTGCTCTCCAATATGAGCCTACCTTGTAATTGTATCATGATCCCAACCTAAAACTTACCCGTACGTGTCATTTTTTAATAGGTTAACTTGCGGCTTGAAGATTTCTTTGTAAAATGATTTCGATATGACTGTGATTCAAAATTGGACAAAAATACCAAAATTCACGATAATATGTTTGCTTGGAAGCATTCCTCCAAAATCGATGTAAGTTAAAACAATTAATAATACCTTAAAAATATATATATACTAGACGGCACCACCACTCATCAAATGACTACATTTTGACTGCCCAACAAGCAAGAAAAATATTTTTCTCCAAGCTTGGAAAAAAGTGTTCAACCTCCACTTGATCTCCAACTCATTTCTCCAAGTCAACTCCAACATCTAGGAGTTGAAATGGAAATTGGCTTGAGATGTGTAAGTTTTCAAAGTGGCAATACTGTTAGGTGTATTTAAATATTCTTATATTTAAAATTATTTTCAATGATAGAAATAAAAAAATTATTAGAAACGCTTTTTCTTAAAATACTATTTCTTTCATTTTGGGTTGGAGATCGCTTTGAAGAAGAATTTCGTGCCTTGATTAAGCATTATTGTTTGCGTGACGAAAGTGCGAAAGAAACAGAAGAAAAGCTCGATAAATATTTTGGCGAATCTTCTCCGTCGTAATCAACCGTAAAATATTGGATTCCTGAGTTCAAAGAGGGTCGAATCAGCACAAAAGATGAACACGCCGGGGGATCACCAAAAACAGTGACCACTACAGAACATATTGAAAAATCCACGATTTCGTATTGGACAAACCGAAAATGAAAGTGCGTGAGATAACTACAGCCGTAGGCATATCAAGTGGGTCGATGGTTTCAATTTTACATAAATATTTCGGTATGAGAAAGCTGACCGCTAGATGGGTGCCGCGTTCGTTAACAATGAATTATTCGCAATTGTTCGCAATACCCAACAATGTTTGAACATGTTTAAACAAAATCCGACACCAGAATCAAAGGAATCAGCAAAAGAGTGTATAGGTCCCAGTGGAAGTGCACCAAACCGAGCGAAGACTCAACAAATGGCCCAAATGGTGTTGGCGTCTGTTTTTTTGGGATTCAAGTCGCATTTTGTTCATTGACTATATTACTGTAAATTATTGGACCAATTGAAGAACGAAATCGCAAAGAAACAGCTCCATTTACCGAAGAAAAAATCATATTTTTGCAAGACAATGATCCAGTTCACAAACCGATCGAAACCATGGCCAAATTACACGAGTTACGCTTCGAACTCAAGATTTGGCCCCCAGCGACTATTATCTGTACCCAAACTTAAAAAGATGGCTCCAATATAGGCCGAATTGGAAACTGAAGCTTATTTCTAAGATTTTGAGAAATCTTACTATTCAAAGCACATCGTTGGAATAAGTGTATCGAGCTGAAAGGGGACTATGTGGAAGAATAAGCAATAATTTTGGCAAAAATCGTGTGTTTTCTTTGTTAGATTTGAATATCAAGAACTTAGCTCACAAATAAATAAGTGAAATGATTATTAATTTTTAAAATTTTTTCGAAATATAGATAACTAGCTGACCAGACAAACGTGTTTTTTTTTAATATATGGCGATGTGGCTATATGTGTGTTAACTGAGTTAACTAAAAAGTAAAAAAGCTTTAAAATTTTGAAAAATTTATTTTTGCTTAAGATGACGTAAAAATTAATAATTCGTTTAGAAAATACAACAAAAATAAAAATTGTTCAGCCCGCCCCCTTTCGATTTTTTTTTTCAAAGTTTTAAAAACTAATTTTTATATAAAAAGCTTATAACTTATATCCGTGTCATGCATACCAAGAACTACTTAATTAATAATTCTATCACTTATTCAAAGCTTCTTCCTTAGCTTAAACTATTGCATACCCACCCTAAAATGTTGTTAAAATTTAAGTTTATGGCCCCTATTAGGTACGACAACTCAACTTAAGTTGAGTGTGTAATTTGTAAATTTGTATTGTCTATTACACATTTGAGGTACATAGGTGTCTATCGACTGACAAGTATGTATCTCAGAGATGTGTATGTATTTTTTGTGGTATTAGGTTTAACAATTGGTCTGTTCGCGTACTTCTCCAGTGAAAAATATCCAGCAGTAACTTGCAAGAGAGTAACGCACAATTCTCTCTCAAATAGAAAAATATCCAAAAAAGTACGCGAACGCAAAATTTGCAAAAACTTGCAAGCCTCGATAACAGCTGATTACATTTCAAGTGGAATGAAAAAAAAAGGAAATTGGAAATGAAGTACCCAATTTTTTATTTTTTTAAAGGAGATTTTCGACACAAAGATATAAAAGAAGTGATAAATAACGTTAGTAGCAACGTTTTCTACAAAAATTTAAGATACTTTTCATACTTTGACGATTGCAGCAGTCAATCCTCCGGTTTGTGAACATCAGTTTAACTAAATTTGTTTGATTGTTCAATTTGCAACTGACTTAAATCAGCTGTTTTCTAGCTTGCAAATTCTCGACAGTAAAAATTTTTCCAGCAGGAATTTGCAGCTTCCCCTCCAAGTCAACTGTCACATTGCGCTCTCAATTTCTCTCACTTTGCAAGTTTTTTGCGTACTCGAACGCCAAAAGCTGATAATTTGTGATAATTTTCACAAATTATCAGTACTCGAACAGACCAATTGTCGTACCTAATAGGGGCCATAGTTTGCGCAGATAGTAAAAATAATTTTCAACGATCTGCGCATCTACGTTACGATAGACTTACGATATGAGCTTACGATATGGCTTTCTGTCAAGTCTTGTTAAAAATGTGAACAAATATGAAACAATGGCAAAAGATTCAAGAAACAAACTTGGTCTAGCGTGACGTCATGATCGTAAAAAATACTTTGTTCGTAGCTAGAAATGTCAAAATGAAAAGTAAACAACATAACGGACCTGCGCAATGCGTAATCTATTTTTCTATCATTCTTGAATAAAGCGTAGTATGCTGTAGAAACGAAAATTTCTTAGCATTTAATTCTACACCCGAACTATTAGTGTAGAGTCAAAAATGTTTGTATGGAGAAAAAAGTAACTACAGTACGACCTTGCTCAATGCAACTAATAAAAATTCGGGCAATTGACATAGTTAACGTTGAAGAAACGCAATTAAACTTCTAAACATAAACGTGTCTCTGAATCTTAGATATTGTGGGTTAATGCACTTTGTATCCTTAAATATTGTTTGAATAGATTTTTCATTAAAAATGTATTTTACAAGCAAAGAAGAACTGAAAGAATATAAGATAAAAGTTTATGCAAGTTTACGCAAATGCAAGTTGCGATAATTGTGCAATTCCATGACGCCAACTTGACACTGTGCGCAAGATAAGTTGGAATAAGTTCTTTCAATAGATAACTATTTTATACATATCTTAGTTATATAATTTTATATCGAACTATTTACTATTAATAATATCTTTTCACATTTAAAGTTTTGAACAAAAAAGTATTTATAAGGCTTAATTTTTTTAAAGCAAAAATAATAACTAAAATTTGTCCCATAGTTTTTGAGTACAAAATAACCGGTAATTTTTTATTTTTAGTTTTTAAGGCAGAAATAAAAATGAAAGTTAAGATCAAGTTTACAGTTGAGGTAGATTTATTGTTGTGACATTGTTCTGTGAAACTCCTTATTAATATGCCAAAAAAAATTTTTGAAAAACAAATTTATAAATGCACCTGAAGCTCCCATTGGCAAAAAAAATCGCTCATTGTAGTTATGTGAAATAAAAAAAATCCCTTTTTAAGAAATTATTATCTTAATATGCGGAATATGCAACACTTGATTTTCTCACGATCATACTCTCGCTCTCAAACTTTCAATAAAGCTACGCTCTGAGTTTTCTCCCTAGTGCAGCGATGGGTTCTATTCCAGATAGAACTCTACGCCACGTTACGTTGCGTAGCTTTACGATTGCATAATCGAGCCTTTACACTAAAATCGTTCTTATTCTAGAAAAGAAAGAGTGTATACAAAGAAGAAGTTTCACTTCTTTACTGTATACACGGTATACTGTATCTTTTTTTTCACTTCAACGTTTTCAACATTGCTTGTGCATGATACAATTATAATTAATTATACCATGTGCTTGTGTTTTCAATGGCGGATTGTGAGCGCTCTCTTTTTGAGTATATTTTATGACAGTATATGATTTCCCAAGCAACTGTCAATGCTACCTTGTATTATTATACCATGAGTTCTAGCACTCTCTGTGCACTTTGTGTGCTCGAGAGAGCGATTTTATGCTTGTTCTTCTTCTCCCATTTTAAGCACAGAAAGTACGGAAACAGAAAATAGTGTCCCACAAGTTACACAGTGTGCGTACGGAAACAGACCTAATATCATTCGTATATTTACTTATCTCAGTTGACAGCTGTTCAAATAAATGTCGTTGTTCTAGCTACAAATTTAGTAAGACAAATGTTTTCATTGATTTTGCTTAAAAATTAAAGAGTTCTAATTGTGCACGTTTTTTCTTAGCAGTGTGATGAGCCTTGTGTGGAATTATTTAAAAAAAAATTAATATGATTTTTCCAAATAACACTGTAATACAAGGGGTCATCTACGTCTGCAATGGTCAACCATCTCAAATTAGTCCATAAAATCAACGTTGTCAAGAAATTTTCCTCTTCCAATGTACCTGCGGAAGACGGCGCTTTTATATCAAAAAAACTCTAACATCCCTCTGTGAGGCACCAATTCCGTAATATGTTGAAGCAAAATAAAATCTTGTCAAACAAAATTTGTTTGTCATGAATTCCATGTCACGCACTGTTACAGCTTGCGAATAATTGCAACTGATTTACTTAAGAAGAAGTTTTTCCGAAAACTGGTTTGCAATTTTTATTAATTAATTTTACGGTCTATTTAAAATGTGTAAAGGTTTTATGAATCCACTTATGAATTTCGGTGTTATTAAGCAAAATGTAGCGTACGCACGTGCTACAAAATTTTCCCTTTAAAAATTTGATGTCAGCTTCTATCTGGAATTTCTGCGAATTGATTTCAGATAGAATTTTCATATTTTTTTACAGCAATAAGAGGTTATCCTAGATTATATTAGTAGTTAAGCTATTTGAGAAAAAAAAATTATAAAACAATTTTTTCAACTTTAAACACCGTCACGCACATGTTACATTCGTCACGCACAATTACACCGTACGTTCATATTACTGTTACCTTCGACCATATTAACTAAAAACTGAAATACAAAACAAAAGGATTAAAAATTTCTTATTTTCTTTTTTTTTAATCTCTATTATGTCATGACTAGATACATTTAAGAAAAAAATTTGAAAATCAATTATTTTAATCGATAAAAACTATTCTGTTCTATTCGATCCAAAAGTCGATGCTCTCAATCACTGGAATTGAAGGAGCTGGAACTTTGGGGAATCTTTAAATTCTTCAACAGATTCCATTTGGGCCTATTCAGGTGTATCCTCATTTCTTATGCAAAGAAATTCGCCTGGCCTTTGAGAGAGTAACCGTAAAGGCTGCACCCGTACATCACCAAGTTCAGTGTTTTTGTGAATATGATTCCTTAAAATAGATTTATTTGAACAATAATTTATATTCCAATTTATTTTTACCCTTAAATGCCCAACAACACCGATATCATTAAAATTATGTTGTGCTAAATGATCCCCTGAACATTACCCCCGTTTTATTTTTTTTTGGAAAAAGTTTTGTTTAAAGAAAACATGGTTGTATCCAAAAAGATACAGTGTTCATTCTGACGAATACCATCAATCAGCTTGGTTGTAGGAATTTAAGGCAAAAACGTGGAAAACGATTCTTTTTATGATAACTCTAAATTTGTTTGTTAAATGATACTCTAAAATTGTTAATAGTTTAAAAGGTATTTCATGTCAAAAACCGAACTTTCCGTAAAAATGAAAAAACTTTCTAATTTGACGATCAATATTTCCCAAACCAACAAAGTTATGCCAATAATTAAATTTTTGTTTTATATTTGAAATTTTCTGAGTGAAACTACATATCTAGCATTTTAATTTTTGCAATATTTTAAAATAAATAGCTTATTTTCTTGGTTGTATCCAAAAAGATACATTGGGCATTTAAGGGTTAAATTAAATAAAACTCACTAATGAGAATTCATATTGACACTTGTCAATAGTTAACTGTCAATTTAGACGTTTGACCGTTTAATGAAGATGTAAGGATGGAAATTTTTTTAAATGAAGGTTGTATTAATTTCAATTTTTTTGAGTTGTTTTATTTTTGGTCACTTTGCTATATATGAGACCTCTCATATCATTACTAATCGTAATAAATTTGAAAGCCCCTGCTCCCCTCTAAATTGGTAACGTAATTTATGAACGACCCCGTAGTGTGTAAAAACTACATTGTTGTATAGAAAAAAGTGTAACCGAGCGTTTCCACCGCCCGAACGAACGAAGAAATCATCGCGAACAAATCGTCGCGATGAATTCTTCGTTCGGTCCAACTGTTTCCACCGCACGAACACAAGTTGCGAACATTGGTAAGTCGCCATCTTGTTCGTTCTTGCAGTGGAAACACTTAAATTCAATGCTTGCGAGCATCAGCGTTGATCAATATTTGTTTATGCAAACGTACTAAATTTGATTAATTATTACTACTTTTATGCCTTTTAATTTAGGTTTTATGTAAGTATTTATGTAAAGAATTTATTATATAAAGAATATTATATAAATAATTTGATTATATAAAGTGCTAATAAAATAAGAAAGTAAAACAAAGTTCTTTTGCGATAAATTTTCAATATATTTTCTTTCTTTTTTGTTTTTCCTACGTTATTAACTACAATTTCAACAAATCTACTACCTATGCGCAAATAAGCACTGGATTCGCACAAAAAGATCGAGCGTCGGCCGATCAGAGCGAACGAAGAAATCTTCGTTCGTTCGTGCTGGAAAAGTGTTTACACTGCGCGAATAGCGCTCGCGAGCATTTTGTAAAAAACCAATGTTCCGAACCTTGGTTCGGACCAGTGTTGCCAGATTTCTTTTTTTAAAAACTGCTTAATCTGAAGAAAAAAACTGCATTTTGAACACAAAAACTGCCATTCTAAAAAACGATTTATTATATATAATATATAAAAAACTTCTGATATTTTATTCATATCTCAGATCATTTTAAGATAAGTAATTCAGGTATATTTAATGTTTGTTTTTTACATATATTATTATTTCCATTAGTTGTACATATCACTATTCAATTTTTGTATTATAGTTTTTGATACGTCAAACAATCATAATTGTTTTTTTTAGAGGGTTGGAATTTCTAGTTGTCGCACTAATCTTGTCTCTTTTGCCAATCCAACCTTTCAAGTACTTATTTTCCTCCCAGGATCTATAAGCCTTACAGCCTTGTGGTTTGAAAAGAATACACGCAAATTGGCGCAAATAGAGAAGTGAGGTTGGTTCATGTTCAATGTTCAATTCGTGAAGTTGGCTGAAGCTGCTGCTGAAGTTTAAAGTAGGCCTGCTTTAAAAAAGTAATAAAAAGAACCATAATGATGTTTTGGTAAAGAGAATTTATGAAAACTACATAAGATTTTTTATTTTTATAAAAACTGCATTTTATCCTGAAAAACTGCATTAATAATGGAAAAACTGTATTTTTTAAAAAAAAACTGCCAACCTGCTCAGAGTTAAAAAAACTGCCATTTGCAGGCAAAACTGCCATTCTGGCAACACTGGTTCGGACCAAACTGTTTAAGGCCTGACCCATGGTATAATAATACATGGTAGCATTGACAGTTGCTTGGGAAATCATATACTGTCAAAAAATATACTCAAAAAGAGAGCGTTCAGAATCGGCCATTGAAAACACAAACAATGTTGAAAACGTTGAAGTGAAAAAAAACAACAACCACAGCAGCTGCTGATGTATTTGCACAACAAGCTGTGTTTGACAATTTATGATTTCCTGTTGAAGAGAAAATAAGCAGTTGTCAATGCTACCATGTATTATTATACCATGGGCCTGACCAAAATAGACAGAACGTGACATAACGAGTAAGTTCGAACAAATGGAAGACAATGTTAAAACCCAAAATGCACATACGTAACTGATCGAAACTGAACGAAACATTGCGACGAGACGTTCTGTTCCGTAACAACCGAACTTTTAGCGTCTCAACTCGTCAACAACAGCTGTGCAAAGCAGTCTTCTTCTTGTTTCAGACGATTGGAGGTACTCGTTTCATTTTGGGTTAAATGTCAAAACGGACATAACGATTGCAAACGTTCGGCAAGTTGCAATCGTCTCGTTTCGTCTATTTTGGTCAGGCCTTTACACTGCCTGAACGAACGAAGATTTCTTTCGGTAACATGTGCGAAACGCGTTGAATTTTTTTCAATGGAAATAGTAAAAAAAATGATTTTCAATCTGGTTTGCCATCTCAATATCCACACATAATAGAATTTTCCGCAAAAAATTTCTTATATTAGAGTCTGCATTGAAACATATATCAATATTGTCACGCACATGCTACATATTTTCTTAATTTATTTAACTGCTCTTACCACGGTATGTCGTTGATAATTATTTATACATATATATGTATGATTATTAGGAAAATATTAAAAAATTTTAAGCAAATATTTTTTTTTTTAATTGTTGTAATAAACAGCGCACGCCCTCACAGCAAATATCAAAATAAAACTGCAAAATTTTCCCTCAACTCCTTCACCACGCGAAAGTAAAAAAAAACACAGAAAAACTACCGTTATCTTGAAAAATTCAACTAAAAATGTGTTGTCCGAATTCGATAGAATATGTTCTACATATATAGTTTCTCTTCTCTCTTTACAATTTGATTTTTGCCCTATGAGGTTGACTTTTTCGTGGAATTCGTGTTGTTTTTTAATTTATACATAACCGGTTAATTTTTGGTAACCGTAACCGATAACCGGTTAATTAATTTTTTCAGTTAATACTCTTAACCGATAACCGGTTACTAAAATATGTCGGTTAATTGACAACCCTAGTTACGACAAAATAATGACTGTCCTCATTTGGTGAAAGCTATTAAAGCATATTTATTTAAAAAATTTTTCAGGCGAAATTGTACCATTTTTCCCTTATCTATATTTGTTAAAATTTTCTTGTTTTTATGCTAGATTGAATTCCTCTTGTTTGATTTTTCATAATTTTTCAAACTGAAAAAACAATTTTTCGAAATACTCAAAGTATCAGTAATTTTGAGAGATTGAAGCAAGATGTTCCATTAATTCTCCACTGTATTACTTCTTTTCCCACTTAACTACTTCCTCATTTTTCCAAGACTCTTAACTGAAATCTTTTTTTTGAGGCTGTAATAAACTTTCATGCTCGATTTCCCTTCCTTTTATGGAAATGTTTTTTAACGCAATATTTTGTAAAATGAAAGGATTTTAGTAAAATATTGTACTAGCATGCTTCCACTAGAATTTGTTTGAATTTCTCCTTGGCACTAATTTTTCTAAAGTCGTGGTATCTCTTGCTGAGGATTTAAGGAATGGATATAGGAGGATGGATATAAGGGAATGGATGTAAGGGAATGGAGGATGGGTATAACAGGTTATGGATGAGGAAAGTTTTTTCTTTGTCTGAACTCACTCAATTTCTCTATATTCGAAATTTTGCTATAGCATTGTTTAAACTTATTTAAAAAGGACAAGTCGATTTCGATGGGATTCACTCTAATTGAATATAATTTGTGAACAGTTTTTAGTTGTCGCATTTTTAGCCAAATTTTGTTTTTAAAATTTTTAATAATGAATTACTGTGTAACTAATAAGTCTTAAGGTAACATTGTAAAGTTAAAAAGAATAAGAGTTCAAATATAAACTACCAAGGTGTACACGTTCTTTTGACGATCACAGTAGTTACATCGATAAATATTGATACCAGTTATTATATTCGGTACAGAAGTTAGTTGCTTTCTAAAAGTGAACAAATAATTATTTTTAGTTATAAACATAGAGATATAGAAACAAGCAGGACACAGCTAACGAAACTTTTAAAAATCATTTTCAGTGTTTCAATAGCACACAATTTTTTTATTCCTTTCTATAAAACTATACGAATAATTTTAGGTTTAAGAAATTGTTGGTTTTCAATCAGTTCATTACAATTCAAAATTTAGAAAATAAATGTTAAAAATGTTTACTTTTATAATTTGGAATATATAAAATATAGTTATTTATAAAGCTTAAAACTTAATGGGTTTTTTTGTGTATTTTTTATATCAATAAAAAGCTGCTTAAAGGACTTCTATTATAAGGATTTGGCTTTTTCTATTTTTTAAATACTACAAAATTTATCGATATAAGTTAAAAGTTTACGAAATTTGGTTTTAAGATTCGGCGTAGCTTTGAACACATAATGTACAACAAAGTTATTTTTATAAGCTGCCGATCAGGTGTTTTATCTTGGTTATATAAAATTTCCTGGAATATTTTTTTATTTAAAATATATTTTGGAATTTAAAACTCTTAATTTCAATGCAAGTTTTTTTTATAAGTAGAATTTAAAAGCTCATTTCGGCATTTTTTTATGGATGAATTTTACTTTCGTAAGCTTAATGCTCACCTTTCCTCTCATTTACAGAAGCTTCTCTCTTACGTCCAAGGTAAATTATTACTAAACATCACCGTGCCTAGCACGCAATAGAAGCCAAACCAAACCAATAAGATGCCAGTCTTGGACTGCAGCTTGACTTGATCAAAAGTTTTGGGCATATAATCGGCGGCAAACCAATATAAACACGGCGTCGATGAGCACAAAAGGCGCGTCGAGATTTGTATGTGCACAAAGAATGTGCAGAAGAGTGTTAGGAAGAGCGCATGCAAAACAAAAGGAAAGGATTTGTACTCGTCCAGCAAGTGACGATAGGGATATTTTGGCAATAGCGAGCGCGAAACATGTTTAAAATACTTGTAGCAATGATGTAAGATAAAGGCGAGCACAGGAAAGGCCAAAATAAAGTTTGGCAACTGCTTAAACTCATAGTAGCGCAAAAATCCAACTTGCCAGTAATGCGATTGTACGTAAGAATATGGAAAAGGGAAGGACTTTTCACACCAGGGTGAATTTTGCGGCTGCCGATTGCCTGCTAGTACGTAATTGCGAGCTCGTGCATATGCCACAACTTCTGGAGCGTGCGACACATCATGATCGGACTGACAAAACTGTTGAAATGCATAAAAATTAAACACCGTTAGCGGTATCAGAGCAACCACAAAGCAGAATAAACATCGAAAAATTAGCATAAAATTGTCTTGCACTGGGCGCAATATCAACTTGCGCAAATAGAAATATATGGGAAAACCTGCATTGATCAGTCCATTCGAGCGACTAACAATGGTGAGTGCCAGTGTGGCTGTTATACGCAATGCACGCATTTCTGTGATGCAATCCAGCATCAGTTGCAGCGATAACCAACAGAAGAGCGCCTCTGAGTAGGCGGCCGAGAAGAAAATAGAGGCCGGATTAAAGCAAAACAGAAGCGCCGCATTCCAGCTCTTGTTAGAATCGCCAAAAATACGCTGCGTCAGTTCGTACAGACATGAAACGGCGCGACAAAAACAGTACACATTCAGCGCAGCAGCCACAACTAACGTCCAACTGCGCAGCGATACACTTAAGCCCATGACCAAACTGAGGATGTTCATAAATTTTGCAAGCATGCGTACCAGCAGCGGATAGAGTGGATAAAAGGCCAACGTGTTCTCATAGCTGTAGGTGTGCTCAGCAATATGTAGAAAGTATTCACCGTCCCAATGACGTAGACCGCGCAGACAGAAGTTAACCGTTTTATCTAAGAATGAGTCAATGTCAGCTGAAGATCTATCAGTTAAATTGTTGTTTGCTTGTTCATCTATATTTGGCAGTAGAAATGGTGCAAGGCTAGCAGTTACAGCTATAGGTAAGCTTATTGATGGAGCCTCTACAAATGTGAAGGATTTGGATGGAGAACGAAAAACATCAGGCTTATAATCCGGCACCAAGTTATTGCTCAGCAGTTGCAGCAATAGAACAATCAAACGACTAGCTAGCGCGAGTTTTGTAACTTTTTCGGTCATCTCCGGCTTGACGAGCCCGCTGGGGACTTCAGTTAATGAAGCATTCCACTTAGCTAGTCGTAAGCGGGAGTGAGCTGCGGAAAATATTTATTAGGCAACTATTCCAACGTATTGAAAATGAATCATACATTTCACCGCCTCCACGTTGTTCGTTTTCGAGCTTTGCTTAATCGGCTGTTTTCAGATATTTGCCGTTTCTTCTTCCTCTGCTGCTTTGAGTGCGTTGCCACAATGGCGGTTCGTTTAAATTTTATTTGTTTGCAATATTTTTATGTTGCTTTTCAATTGAAATTTTATTTTTTTTTTTCACTTCTTCGTTGCAACCAATTTGTCTTTATTTCTAAAAAAATTTGCAGCCGGCTTTTGTCACCTGCAATAATTGGGAATGTCTTTAGCTGACGTTATTTTTTGCTCGTGATTTTTCTTTTGTTGTTTCGTTGCAATTGTCGTCAGCAGCCGAATTGTTTGGCAACAGCTGTTTCAGAGTTTTTCTACTATTCAGCTTTGAAGTATGACTTAAGCTACCCAATGGCGATTTCTTTTATTTTTTCAGAGAAGTGCAGTTCTCAGAGCCATGGTACATTATTAATTACAAGGTAGTATTTACAGTTGCTTGGAAAACCACCTCCTGTCAAAAAATATACTCAAAAAGAGAGCGCTCACAATCCGCCATTGAAAACACAAACAATGTTGAAAACATTGAAGTGAAAAAAACAACAACCACAGCAGCGGCAGATGTATGTTTATACACAAAAAGCTGTTTTTGACAGGAGATGTTTTCTTGTAGAAGAGAAAATAAGCAGTTGTCAATGCTACCTTGCAAAAATAATATATACAAGATTATGCCATGCGCATGTCTGCCTACGTCATGATCGACACATTGTCAAAATCAGCTGTTTTTCACTGAGCAAAACATAAAAAACAACTGTAGCTGAAAAAAAAAATCGTACACAACTATTTCGCACTATCTTTCGTCTCTTTCTTGCACGAACAGAAAATCAGTGAGAAAAACAGAGAAAGTGTCCTTTCCTTTCTACGTCACGAAAGACCTAACGTCTTGCGCAGAACGGTGCAACTTTTTCTGCCTCTGATGGCGTAATCTGATTTCTATTATTTTTGGCTACCTTGTATTATTATACCATGGGGCGGCTATATCATATTGGTAAAAAGCTCGATTAAATGTCAAAATTTTAACTGTTACGCCATATTAATAACGGAATTCCATTTTGTGAAAAGAATTAGTGGTACTTAAAAGCTCTCTACGAAAGATTATTAAAATTTTTGACCTTGTTCAACAATCCAATCTGTTGTAAACAATTTTAAACGAAATAAATCATTTGATATTGCATCTGGAAGAGGTAGGAAAAATATTGTCGATGCGAGAGGAGCGACTAATTGAACGAATGGTAAAAGCGAAAATTGGTGCCCCAAAAATTGCGGTAAGCCTTGCAGAACATGGAGGTCCATCCGTTAATCCGCAAACAATAAGAAATTGTTTACATTCACATAATAACAAAGGTTGCGTGTCCGGCAAGAAACCGTTTATATCTAAAAATAATGCTCTTAAACGCTTAACATATGCAAAACAATATATAAATAAGCCTGAAGAGTTCTGGAAAAAGGTTGTTTTTTGTTAATGAAAGCAAATTTATTGTTTTTGGCTCAGATGGACGTCGTTTCGTTTGGCGAAGACCTAATACTTACTTACTTACTTATCTGGCGCTTAAAACCGAAGGTCGGTTTTAGCTTCGTATAAGAAATTGCGCCAGCCATTTCTGTTTTGCGCTTGCTGGCGCCAGTTGGAAACACCAAGTGTAGTCAACGAAGATGTGGGCGTCCTCTTCTGCGTTGACCACCACCGGGCACCGAATCGAATATTTTTTTCGCTGGAGCGTCGTTTTCCATTCGCTCAACATGACCTAGCCAGCGGAGCCGCTCGATTTTAATACGCTTAACTATGTCGATGTCAGCGTACAGCTCATACAGCTCGTGGTTTCATCGAATTCGGTACTCGACATTGACGCAGATTGGACCGAAGATCTTACGAAGGATCTTTCTCTCGAAGGCTCCCAAAGAACTGCTCATCGTCCAGGTTTGTGCTGCATATAATAGGACGGGCATGATTAGTGACTTATAGAGCGTGAGTTTTGTTCGTCGAGAGAGGGCTCTGCTTCTTAATTGCCTACTCAGCCCAAAGTAACACCTGTTGGCAAGAGTTATCCTTCGCTTTATCTCAATACTGACACCGTTGAAAGAGTTAACGCTGGATCCCAGGTAGACGAAGTCCTTAACAACCTCAAAGGAGATGTTGTCAACAGTGACGTGGTTTCCAAGACGCTGGGACTGTTTATTTGTTGGCACTAGGTATTTCGTCTTATCTGCGTTCACTACAAGACCCATTCGACTCGACTCTTTCGCTAACCTGGAGAATGCTGCGCTGACTTCACGCGTATTATGGCCAATGATATCGATATCATCAGCATACGCCAGCAGCATAATACTTTTGTAGAATATCGTGCCACTGCGTCTCAAATCAGCAGCTCGGATGATCTTCTCCATCACTAGGTTGAAAAAGTCGCACGATAAGGAATCACCTTGTCTGAAACCTCGTTTGGTATCGAATGGAGGAGTGAGGTCCTTCCCGATTTTAACTGTGCTGCTGGTGTTGCTCAGTGTCATTCTGCAAAGACGGATGAGCTTTGCAGGAATACCAAATTCAGACATGGTGGAATATAGATGATTCCTTATTGGACTGTCGAAGGCGGCTTTGTAATGGACAAAAAGATGGTGTGTGTCGATTTGTTTTTCTAGGATCTTCTCCAAGATTTGTCGTAGCGTAAATATCTGGTCTATGGTGGATTTGCCAGGTCTGAAGCCACACTGATAAGGTCCAATCAGCTGGTTTACGATGGGCTTCAGTCTTTCACATAGTACGCTCGACAGGACCTTATATGCGATATTCAGAAGGCTTATCCCACGGTAGTTGGCGCAAATTGTGGGATCGCCTTTCTTGTGGATTGGGCAGAGCACACTGAGGTTCCAATCGTTTGGAAAGCATTCTTCCGACCATATTCTGCATAGAAGCTCATGAATGCATTTAAATAGAGCTTCGCCTTCATTCTTGAAGAGCTCAGCAGGTAAGGCATCGGCTCCTGCGGCTTTGTTGTTTTTAAGCCGAGCTATAGCTTTCAAGACTTCACTATGGTCGGGCAGCGGAACTTCAACGCTGTCGTCCAAAACTGGGGATTCCGGGATATCATCTCTATTGGCGGGATTGTTGTCGTCGTCGCCATTCAGAAGCCTAGAGAAGTGTTCCCTCCACATCATCAGTGTACTCTGGATATCTGTCACTAGATTCCCATTTTCATCCTTGCAGGAAGAGCCCCCGGTCTTGAAACCATCGGCCAGGCGTCTAATTTGTTCGAAAAATTTTCGGACCTCATTCCTGTCACCATGCATATCAATTTTCTCGCACTCACGCATTTCCGCTTCCCTTTTCTTTTGACTGAAAATGCGTCTCTCTTCCCTCCTCTTCTCTTTGTATCGCTCCTTAGTGATAGCCAATCACCTCTTCGGCAGCCGTTCGCATAGAGTGGGAAATATGATTCCACTGCGCGCATATATCGTCGATCGGAGGAGTGCTTTCTTGAAGCAGGGGTGAGAGTCGAGTAGCGAAGTCTTCGGCTGTTTGCTTTGATTGCAGATTTTCGACGTCTAGCTTGCTCTGTGCTGGATTGCGCGCATTCTTGGTTGCGCACAGGCGTGTACGGATCTTGGCTGCGACAAGATAATGATCCGAGTCTATATTGGCACCACGGATCGTGCGTACATCTAAAACACTGGAAGAGTGCCTCCCGTCAATCAAAACGTGATTAATTTGGTTGCGCGTCTTTTGATCAGGAGACAGCCAAGTTGCTTTATGAATATTGAGATGCTTGAATCTAGTGCTACTAACGACCATGTTTCGCGCTGCGGCAAAGTCAATCAGCCTCATTCCGTTATCGGAGGTATTGTCGTGGAGGCTGAACTTTCCGACTGTTGGACCAAAGATATTTTCTTTTCCCACCTTGGCGTTGAAGTCACCAAGCACGATTTTTATGTCGTGGCGGGGGCTGCGCTCATAGGCCTCTTCAAGGCGCTCGTAGAAGCTGTCTTTGGTCTCATCGTCCTTATCTTCTGTCGGAGCGTGCGCGCAAATCAGGCTTATGTTGAAAAATCTTGCCTTGACACGGATTATGGCAAGTCGTTCGTTCACAGGTGTGAATCGCAGAACATGATGTCGTAGTTGCTTGCCAACCACGAATCCGCATCCAAATTCGTGCTTCTCCGCATGGCCGCTGTAGTAGATATCACAGGATGCTTGCCGTGAGCAACCCTGTCCCTTCCATCGCATTTCTTGGATTGCAGTGATATCAGCTTTCTATCTTTCTAAGATATCTATCAGTTGGATAGAGGCACCATCCCAATTAAGGGTTCGGACGTTCCAGGTGCATATCCGTAAATCATTGTCAGTTTTTCGTTTGCGGTAGTCGTCATCAGATTTGGGGATCATTTTTATCTTTTTTCTTGTCGTTTTCATTGAAATTTGTTTTTACGTGATGGGCTTCAAACCCAACGCACAACCCTTTAAAGGCAGGGGGAGCCCGCCGCTCAGATTAGCCGTCAAACTAACGGTTGCCAGTTTGCCGTTTCTAGAGGACACCACGCAGAGGTTTGAGTCGACTTGAGACGAGTTCGACATGGATAATGCTGGCCTCACCAGGTTGAGGCAGTCAGACACGTTGCCATGTGAAGATTGCCCCCTTGACCCTCACGCGTTGCCTTGTGAGGATCGTCCTCCTGGATCGGCGAAGACCTAATACTTCACTTAATAAAGAAAATTTAACTCCAACCGTAAAACATGGAGGTGGTAATGTTATGGTATGGGGTGCCATGGCAGCTAACGGTGTTTGAAACTTAGCTTTTGTTTAAAATACAATGGACTTATTTCAATATTTATCAATTTTAAAAAATAATTTAAGAGCCAGTGCTGAAAAATTAGAACTTGGTCGAGATTTCATGCTGGTCCAAGATAATGACCCCAAGCATAATTCACTACTAATCAGAACTTGGCTTGTCTACAACTGCAAATCGACACTTCCACATCCTCCTCAATCACCGGACCTCAATCCTATTGAGCATCTTTGGGATATGCTCGAGCGTAAAGTACGACAGGATGAGGTAACCAACCGAGAGCAGTTTAAAACAGTTATCCTAGAGGAGTGGAATAAAATATCGCCGGACGATACATCCAAATTGGTGGAATCGATGAAACGCCGTTTGCGAGAGGTCATTAATGCAAATGGATAACATACTAGCTATTAAGTTCTTTATAAAATATTTAAATTAAGATATTTAAGCAATGTATGCACAATTTTTTGAGTTCAAGTTAATTAGATTACTTTTTAAATAATTTTCATAAATGAAGTGTAATTTTCAGAAAATGTTATAAATTCTTTTTTTAATGTAATAATACTATCCAATAAATATTAATATAAGTTTTCGATATTTAAAACATATTTTGTAAAAAATATGGCTTTAAATGGAAAATGAACTGCTGTATGTGCAATTGTTTGATTCAGTGTAGGTATTTCGTCTTATCTGTGTTCGGTGCCCATGCGAATCGGGTATTTTTCAGTCTGCAGAATGTTGTGATCAAATTGACCAATGCCAATATGATCAATATCAATATCATCAGCATACGCAGCATAACACTCCTGTATAGTATCGTGTCACTATGTCTAGATCAACAGCTCGGACGTCCTTCTCCATTATCAACTTGTCTGTCCAAATTGTCTGTAGTCATCTTGTCTGAAACCTCATTTTTTATCGAATGGTAGGGACGAATCTTATCCGATTTTAACTATGCTGCTGGTGTTGCTCAATGAGATCCTACAGAGTTGTGCAGTTTTACCAAAGTAAGGCATGGTAGAGTACAGGCTGCTTTGCAATCGAAAAAGGATGGAGTGTGTCGATTTATTCTAAGGTTTTCTCCAAGGCTTGTCGTAGCTTAGTTTATTTTCTAGTTATTTAGAAAATAGTTATTAGCATAGTTTATTTTCTATAGTTTTCTGAAAATCGCAATTTTTTTCTTCTTAAGCCGAGCGCTATAGCCTTCAAGACTTCATCATTATAGTCTGATAGCGGAATTACAAGGCTTTAGTCCACAATTGGGGTTTTCGGGATATCATCTATAGTAGCGATATTGTTGTCAGCGTCGCCATTCCGAAGTCTAGATAAGTGTTCCCTCCACAACATGATTGTACTCTGGATATCCGCTATTAGATTACCGTTTTTGTCCTTACAAGAAGAGGGCTCGATCTTAAAACCATCGGTCAAGCTTTTAATATTTTCGGAAATCACTTCCTGTCGCCATTTATATACACAATATATATCGGTGGTTAACCTTCCAATTGAGACAAGTAAAAAATTCTCGTCGATTTTGCTGGGAAGGTCCCATGGCCCGGCCGGAATTTGAACCTCTGAACATTTCGGGTGGCTATCAAGCACGTTACCTACCCGAATACTGAGACTACTCAACTCTCTTGTTGTTGGTGAGTTATGCCTTTTGTATGGGTACTACAATGGGAAGGTTCAAGGAAGAGATATGACCTGACGCCATCAGCTCTCGTGTGTTCCCAGGTCCACTAATATTGCCTTGATAGTATTGCCCTGATACCCGATAGAACTTTGCATTACCGAAAAAATCATTCTTTAATCGTACAGTAAATTTGTGCAACAAATTTTACCTGTGAGCGTGTTTCTGTACCGTTTTGAAACACGCTTAAAACAAATTTTCCCCGTCACTACTGCATACATTTACCCTTCAACTAAACTATTACCCGTCTTTCGAATCAGTTCAATGCTGACGCAATGTAACTCCTGAGCATTCATTCATGCTAAACAAAATACGCTACTGAACAATTTACAACAAATTTTACTGATATTGCTTAAACAGCATGGACAGTATGACCTAACAAACTTCGAGCATCCATATTTAAAGACACTTGATTTCAAAATTCCAAATTTTTCTAAACACGTTACTAAGATGAATTTAAAAATTGTTTTAAAAAATCTTTATTTTATATGTAGTAGTTCTTTGATTTTATTGACAGTCTCGGTGATCTATACAAATAACTTTAAGATCAATAAGAATGGAATTATAAACGATAGACATTTTTAATAGCTATTTTAAAGCTTTAAATAAAGCATGACACTTATGTATATAAAATTAAAATTTCTGACCAATTGAGAATAAAATAATATAATGAAAATAAGAAATACTTCAGAAAATTAAGCCAATTTCAACACAAGCTTTTTAAGTAATAATAAAAAAAAACGAAAATTAAAAAATATCGATTAAAGAGTAAATGAAAACCAAACTTAAACAAGTGGGTAACTGGAGGAAGTGGCAATGCCGCACTGGTTATCCTTGTTGCGTGACATCTTAATGTAGCCCTTGTCGCCCCAGGTTGTGCCCCAAGAGTTCTTTACTAGCCAGTAGTCAAGACCATTGCCATCGGTGCCGTAGCCAACAACCAAAACACCATGATCCAATTCTTGAGCATCACACATGGGCTCATTGTACACGCCCTCCGAATAGAATTGGAATGATTCGTGTGAGGCATCTATGGCGACAGACACAGGTCCAACAGTAGCAACAGCCTGCATCATTTTCTTTTCATTACCTTCAGGTATATCTACAAAACCCTTGTCGGTGGCACCAACAGCGCTGCGTTCAAAGTGGCAGGAATCATCAATACCCTCGTAGGGATAGGATTTTTCAGTATCAATGCCACCGTTCTCTTTGACATAGCGGAAGGCATTGTCCATAAGTCCACCATTGCAGCCATTGTTGCCATATTTGGCCGAACAATCGACAAGATTTTGTTCGGACAGTGAGATGAGTACACCAGTTTTACGATAATGTTGACCCTCAAGAGAACCGGTGGAGGAGAATGCCCAGCAGGAGCCGCAGTGACCTAAATGAAAGTAATTGAAATAGGAATTAAAGGGATTTTGTCTAATTATTAGTTTTACCTTGATCCTTGACGGCGGTAACAGCACCGGAATTGCGCCAATCAACTGATTTCGGTACAACAACATTGGCAGGTTCAATAAAAGTGACGCCAGATTCTATTTCATTGGATCTATTTAAAAAAAAAAAAAGGAAGAAGAAATAAGCTAAGAGCATAAGACAACTTTTCGGAATAATTACCTCAAGAGTTTTTTTAGTGTGTGATTGTAGCCATTCATTGTCTGTCTGAATTCATGATGCAGCATATCGGCATATTTATTCAAACCCATTTTATAGGAAACCTCGCCGGTGGAGTAACGCTGATTATGCTTGGCAATCTTGTGTTTGTTTTCATTGAAGATTTTTAGGCGAAAGCGTTCTTCAGTCTCGTCATTGTAGTGCTTCTTGTGCTCCAGCTGGAAGTAACACAAGTAAAGAAATTTTTATAGTTTGTTTAATTAAAAAAATCATAGTTTTGGTAAAGGCGGCAAGTACTGAATAAACTAGGCTTAGCTAGTAAAAAAATCTAATGTTTTTTGGGGATGGGACAAAATTCCCCCTATACAAAATACCCCTTTTCCACATTTAAAAATTTCCCCTTTTTAAGTCTTCTTAACAAAATTGCCCCTTCAGAAAAAGTCTCCTTTCCTTTTATAAAATTCCAAAGTCCCCTTAACAAAATTCTGTTTTATAAAATACCCCTTTGCAAAATTCCCTTTAAGAAAAAAACAATAAATTAAAAACGAACATGTTGACATTGAGAGAAAAAGCCCGCGCATTGTCTTTTTTTTTGTAAGGTTTTTTCTGATCGCGTAGAGTTCTGAAATGCAGAAATTTACAAACGGAAAATTTCGTAAAAGAGGAATTTTGTCAAGGGGGAGTATTGGAAAGGGTGAATTTTGAAAAAGGGAATTTCATGAAGGTGAATTTCGAAACTGGGAATTTTGACCCGCTCCCATTTTTTTGTTTTTTTTTTAAGCTTTGAACAAATGATTTTAGACGGTTATGATCTTATCAAAAAAGTCAGATATGAACAACTATCTTTTATTTTTCCCCCAAAAAAAAATACAAGTTGTTTTGTGCCTTTTATTTTTTCTAGCTAAAATAACGGTTACTTTTTTTGACTTCTATTTTTCGATAAAAAATATAACAGTTATTTTGTGCCTTTTATTTTTCCGGTTAAAAATATCGGGCAATTTGCGTTTTTCAAGTGTCGCTTGACCAATAAAAAAAATTATTAACACCATTGTGGTTAAATACCATTATTTTTGTCTCATTAGTTATTGTCAGAAGTCCGTGTAAAAAAATTTTGAAAATTACACCGAAAACCCGTTTTTGCTGCGGCCGTGGCGCAGTGGGTAGAGTGCGTGACCCATATGCCATAAAACCCTGGCTCAATTTCCATCTGACACAGAAAGTTTTGAAAGGCTGTTTGACCCTCATAAAGTAATAAGTAATAAAAAAACTTTTTTTGCAAATATTCTTCTTTATTCATCAACATAGGTTCCTTCAAGAGCAATACATTCATTCCACCGCTTTTCTAACTTTTCAATACCGGTTTTGTAGAACGATTTTTGCTTCGCCTCAAAATAAGCTTCAGTGTCAGCCATCACCTCTTCATTGGAGCCAAATATCTTGCCGGCAAGCATTTTTTAGAGGTCAGCACAGAGCCAGTAGTCACTGGGGGCCAAATTTGGCGAATCGATTTGTGACACGGTGCATTGTCTTGGTGAAAAAGAATTTTTTTCTTCTTCAAATGGGGCCGATTTTTCGCGATTTCATTTTTCAAACGCTCCACCAACGATCACGATATAATAATCCCTGTTGATTGTTTTTCCCTTTTCGAGATAGTCGATGAACAAAATTCCATCCGCATTCCAAAATACAGATGCCATAACCTTTTCAGCCGACTGATGTGTTTTTGGTCGCTTTGGCCTGCTTTCATCGGTTGCTCTCCACTCAGCTGACGACCGTTTTGATTCCGGTGTATAACGGTGGATCCATGTTTCATCCATTGTTACATACCGACACAAAAATTCATGTTTATTCTTTGTAAACAGTGTCAAACAGCTCTCCGAATCATCGACACGTTGTTGTTTTCGGTCCGGTGTGAGAAAACGCGGCACCCATTTGGAAAGCAGTTTTCTCTTTGTCGATGAGATTCCTGTAATATTGTTCCCACACTGCCTTTCGATATCTTAAGAGCCTCAGCTAGCTCGCGAACCTTCAGTTTACGGTCGCCCAATACCATTTTGTGTACTTTTTTTATGTTTTTTGGAACAACTGCCTCATTTGCGCGTCCTGAACATTCAGCATCATTTGTGTCTGTACGATCAAGTTTAAACTCAGCATACCATCGGTAAATAGTTGCTTTTGACGGAGCAGAGTCCGAATAACACTTTCGAAGCCATTGCTCAGCTTGGACGGTATTTTTTCCTATAAAAAAACAGTGATAAACATGCACTCACAAGAGAGGGTCAATCGATAACATAATTTCAACTTAAAAAATGCGCCATATATCGAAAACAAAGTAAGATAGGCCAAAAATAACACCATACGAGGGGTACTATTTATATTTCGGGAATTGCAAATAATAACAAACATTTTTAAATGAAAATGGCTTTTTTGTTTTTCAAAATATTCCCCTTGATGATCAATACACTTTTGCATTTGTTCAAACCATTTGTCATAGCAGTTTTGTCATTCCTCTTGAGACACCTCAAAAACATGGTTTTTTAACGCTTCAACTGCTTCTGCGGCGCTCGTTGATTACGTTGACCACGCAGTTTACATTTGATATTCGGGAACAAGAAGAAGTCATTGGGTGACAAATCAGGACTGTATGGGGGATGCGTCATCAATTCGACGTTATGACTGCTCAAAAATGTACATGTTTGACGAGATGTGTGAGAGCCCGTATTGTCATGATGGAGAATGATTCGTCTTTGGCGGTTGGTTTTGCGAATTTCTCCAAAGACTTCCGGCAAGCAAATGGTCGTGTACCATTCAGAATTGAACGTCCTACGTTGCTCAAGCGGAACAGTGGCCACATGACCCATTCGATGAAAGAAACAGGCGACCATTTGCTTCGCAGCGCGAGTTACATACAATCCTCAGGCTGAACATATAATGCTGCCTATCACGGTACCATTATATGATCAAGCTAAGAAACGTGACGGAATGCACAAAGTCAGCATATTCTAACTGATGTGTATTCCGCCACAGTAATAACAGATACATATAATAGATACATAAAAACAAAACATAGATGTTTAAGCAGAGGCTGAGATTAGCTTGATGAACGAAGGCAGTCTCAGTCTGAGTTTGGAGCTAAAATAAAAAGTACACAAAATAAAGTTGCTGTGTTTGTTTTTAATAAATATATATATAAAACTATTGGGAAAAAGTTTGAAAGAATATAACTGGCGCAGTCGATGAGCGATGCGATCACCTATTAAAGTAAATTAAAGTACACGAAAAAGAATTGTGAAATTCAGAAGTATAAATCGGATCAACATATCAACATACTTGCAAGCAGAAGCAGAGTATACTACAGAATATAAGACGGACATCATTGTGAAATTCAGAAGTATAAATCGGATCAACATATCAACATACTTGCAAGCAGAAGCAGAGTATACTACAGAATATAAGACGGACATCATTGTGAAATTCAGAAGTATAAATCGGATCAACATATCAACATACTTGCAAGCAGAAGCAGAGTATACTACAGAATATAAGACGGACATCATTGTGAAATTCAGAAGTATAAATCGGATCAACATATCAACATACTTGCAAGCAGAAGCGGAGTATACTACAGAATATAAGACGGACATCATTGTGAAATTCAGAAGTATAAATCGGATCAGCATATCAACATACCTAGGATCAGTTTGAAAATGAGGATAAAAGTAAGAATGCATTTTAAATCGTAATAAAAATCAATTTTTGCAACATAAATTGTTAATTGTAGTTAATAATAAGATTTGAATTTTTTAATGTAATTAAAATTTTGCCGTAAGGTGTATAGATTTTGTTTTAGCTGTGAATGGTTAGTAGTGGTGTTAACACAGATAAAAAAAAAAAAAAAAAAAGAAATTGAATAAAAACAAATAATACAAAAATGGCAAACCAACAAATAGAGCGTTGTTTAGTGGCGATAACACAATTGCTACAACAGAATGCAAATCATCAAAGAAATACACTTAGGCAGCGGGTCGAAAAAGATTTAAAGCATATGCAATCTTTTGAGGGTGATTCGAAAAAGTTACCAGCATTCATGGAAGCTATAGATAGAGTTTTGTTAGATTATGGAGGACAAGAGGAGGCAGTTTTTCAAGTAGTTTATAATATGAAAATACTTGGTTCAGCTAAAAATTATTTACAAACAAATCCACCATCAACATGGAATGACTGTAAAACAAAGTTAAGACAGCACTACAAGCCTACAAAGGACCAAATGACAATTACAAAAGACATAACGACACTAAGAGTAGGTAATATAAGGGAACTTAGTAGAAGAATAAAGGATTTAATTGATAATATTACAGAATTCAGTGCACTAAGCGAAAACGGAGAATCAATGAAGGAAATTTTTTCTGCTTTGTTATTACAAAGAATAAAACAGTTAGCGTCTGGTACTTTGGCATATACCATTATGAGGGTTACATCATTGTCGGAAATAATATATAAAATAAACGAATTTGAAGGGTTAGATGAAGGCAATTTAAATCCAAACTTTATTTTAAAAAATAATTATTGGACTCCGAAACACAAAAATAAAAATTATGGTCAACAAACTGCTACAGTAAGTGAAACCAATTATAAAAACAAATGGAAACCAAAAAATAATGTTTCAGATCAAAATAATTTACCTAGGCAAGGCTATAACAATAATAATCCACAAAATAGTTCTGCACAACGTTGTTTCCGAAATGTTTCAGGGCAGTATCATCCTAAAAATTTTTCAAATCAAATTAATTACAGGCCCCAAAATCAGACAGGTCCTTCAGGATATAATCAAAGCCGTCAATGGAACGGTTATTCAGCTAACACTAGGCAAAGTTATCAAAACAGAACACAACAGTCGAGACGCTCAGCTCAACCAGAGCCTATGGAAGTAGATACTATAAGTAGGTCCGAGGAGGTTGAAGAAGCAAATAATAATGATTTTTTTATAAATTAGCCTCGGAAAATCAAAACAAAATTATAATATCTCTAACAATATTTAACAAAAAATGGCACACTTTAGTAGACCCTGGATCCACTATCAGCATCATGAAAAAGAAAAGTTTTTTAAAATACAAATTGCCCATAGTAGAACGTAAAAATACTATTATAAGTACAATAGGCGGAAATATCGAGAAGCCAAATGAGAAAGTAAAAACACCGTGTCCCTCGGAATTTTCTTTCCCTACAAATGCGAAAATGAGATGGTTAAAAATGGATTTTGATAAGCCATATGATCTTCTTTTAGGAAATGATTTCATATTCAACAATGTAAAAGTAATTGATATCGGAAATAAAGAAATCATCCTAAACAATGGCGTTAAGCTTCCTTTCCAATCGAAGACCTTGCAAGAACAGGTTTATTCATTGGATACATGTGAAGTAAAAAATATTCAATTAAACCATTTAAATCCGAATGAAAAAAACGAAATGCAGAAGCTTTTAAAAAAATTCAATAAATTAATTTATAAGGAAGGGGACGCTCTTACAAACACAAAAGCAGTGGTACATAAAATAAAAACCACAACTAATCAACAAATCAATTCACGAATTTATAGGTTGCCGCCAAAGCACGAAGATGAGGTACGTAAACAAATTGTTGACTTAGAAAATCAGGGAATCATCAGAGAAAGCAGGAGCAGATATAGCTCTCCGATTTTAATAGTACCGAAGAAAATTGATAATTCGGGTGTACAAAAGTACAGATTAGTGGTTGATTATAGGAGATTAAATCAATTGACTGTAGATGATAAATACCCACTGCCAAATATTGAAGGTATTCTTGATAAATTGGGCAAAGCACAGTACTTTAGCACAATTGATTTAGCCAAGGGTTACCACCAAATATTGATGGCAGAGGAAGATATCGAAAAGACAGCTTTTGTAACTCCGGCTGGACTATATGAATATGTTCGTATGCCTTTCGGGCTGAAAAATGCCCCAGCCACATTTCAGAGAATGATGAATGAAATTTTAAGAGAATACATCAATAAGATATGTGTTGTCTATCTGGATGACGTTCTCGTATTTTCAACCTCATTAGAGGAGCATATAAGTTCTCTTGAGAAAATTTTTTCTACATTAGAAAAACATAATCTTAAAATTCAAGCCGACAAATGTAGCTTTTTAAAAAAAGAAACACAGTTTTTAGGGCATATACTAACTAAAGAAGGCATTAAGCCTAACCCTGAGAAAATTATGGCTATTCAAAATCTGGTGGTGCCTAAAACGGAAAAGCAACTTAAAGGTTTCTTAGGAGCTACGGGCTACTATAGAAAATTTATTAAAAATTATTCTAAAATAGCGTATCCTATGATCAAGTATCTGAAAAAAGGATTTAAAATTAATCCTAAAGATCCACAATATATAAGCAGTTTTGAAAATTTGAAAGCCTTAATAATATCACACCCTATCTTAAAATTCCCAGAGTATGACAAGGAATTCACTATCACTACAGATGCTAGTGACTACGCTATCGGTGCTGTCCTTTCTCAGCAGGGACAACCGGTATGTTATATCTCTAGAACCTTAAATAACCATGAGCAAAAATATGCGACTACCGACAAGGAATTTTTGGCTATAATATATGCTGTCACGTACCTAAGACCCTATATCTATGGAAAGAAGTTTAAAATAATAACTGACCATTGCCCAATTAAATATTTAAATAATAAATATAAAGGGAAGGAATTCTCCCAACGGCACCAAAGGTGGCTTTTGAAACTCCAGGAGTATAGCTATGAGATAGAATATTTGAACGGTAAAGATAACATTGTGGCAGACTTTTTGAGTAGAATTGAGAACTCGCCTAAAATAAATGAAAATAATGATCATGAATCAAACTTAGAACTGACAGATACTATACATTCAGCTGAAGAGGAATTGTTAGAGCATTTTTTTATAAAAGAAGAAATAGTTAATAAATACAAAATACAAATTATAATTACATATAGCCCAAAAGGCGAATTGCAAACACTCCATAACAGAAAGATTATTGAAATTAATCCAATGGAGGAAGAAAATTATATTAAAAATATTTTTAAACGTTATATAAAAAAAGGGAAAATAGGCATTTTTTCAGAGGTCTCTGAGTCAGATTATCACAAAATACAACTGATACTTATATCTATGTTTTCACATGAAAACCAAATTGAATTCGTAAAGTGTACAAAAAAGGCTTCCGAAATAGAAGACGAAGAAGAGTTGCACAAACAAATTTCATTGTATCACAGTAAGGAATCAATGCATAGTGGCATTAACGAAACCTATAACACATTAAAAGAAAAAATATATTATCCAAAATTCAAGGAGCACATACAGTTAATAATTAATAACTGTCAAAAGTGTCAAGAAATCAAATATGATAGGAGACCGATTAGGCCCAAATTTCAGTTAACGGAAACTGCAATCGAGAAGAACGAAATCATTCATGTTGATATTTTTCATTTTAAAAAATTATCATTTGTAACAGTGATTGATAAATTAACAAAATTCGCAGCAGCTTATAACATTACTGATAGAAATTGGAGATCAAAGAAAACAATAATAGTAGAACATTTTGCCAAATTTGGGAAACCTAAAAAAATCATTATGGATAATGAATTTAGAGCAGAACAACTAATAGAATTTTTGTCTTCAGAAGGTATAGAGGTACATTTAACAAAGCCCAACAACCATACAGGGAATGCAGACATTGAGAGGCTTCACTCAACTCTGTTGGAAAAACTAACAGGCATTGATGATCCAAGTCTCTCAACAGAAATGAGGATACAGATCGTTATAGGTAACTATAATGATCGCTATCACTCTACCATCAAATGTTCTCCTAGGTCCGCCAAAGAAAACATTTGCTCCACAATTTTGCAAGATAGAATAAATCAATTCAAAAATCACATATTAGAAAAAAGAAATAGAACCAGAGAACAATATACTGAAAATAGACCAAGCGGCTTTATAAAAAATTACCGTAGAGTTAGACACAAAGACCAACCGTATTATAGAAGTAATCCATTGAAAAATGTCCATATTGCCAATATAAAAAGACCATATAAATTCGCAAACATTGAAACCTCCAATAATAATGAGGATGATGATAGATTTAGTACTAGGGCGATGGCTGGTGATCCTATTCATTGAAAAGTACAATGAAAATATCCATTCAAATTTAGTTTATAAGTATCGAACCATTTAAGCTGAGTGATTATATAATTATAATTTGCAGGTAATATTGACGATCGTGATTTTAATTGCAACAACAATTACAGCAAGAGGGCGCTTACAAGTAACCCCAATAACCGAAGAAGCAGGCTATACCATAATACAAATGGGGGTGGTTGAAATAGTAAATGAGGTAAATACAGTGTTACATGTTATACGACCACAGGAAATAGCTAGAGTAATAGATCAGTTTAAGGAAAACATAATGAAAACCGAAATAAACAATAAAGAACTTCTCCTAAATGAGATAAAAATAATTAAAGCAAAATTAAAATCTATTACCCCGAGTGAGGAAAGAAGAAAGAAAAGAGGTTTAGTAAATGTCGTAGGCTCCATGTATAAATGGATGTTCGGCGTAATGGATGATGAGGATAGGCAAGATATTGTAGATCATATGAAAATAATAGAGGAAAATAATCATAATGCAATTACAAATATAAATAAACAAATATTCATCAACGAATATTTCAATAACACGATGAATATAATGAAAACAACAATAGAAAACGATAGAATCAAAATTTTGAGCTCAATTAATAAAACACAGGCAGTAAATAAGGAATTAATGAAACAATTATGGTTTAATGACCAGATGAATAAACTACGGTATTTGGAAGGAAAGATTAAAGAAATACAGGATAATATAGCTGCAGCAAAACACAACTTAATACATCCAGGAATGCTAACCAAAGAAGAAATAGAATATTTTAATATAGATTTCTACAAGCTTAAACTTGCGAAATTAGGAGTTTTATCATACAAAAACGAGTCAATAATATTTGCTATACAGATACCAAGCAGTTATGTTACTACAGACTTAAAGTTGATAACACCACTACCAAATAAGGAAAATTTGCAAATAGAGGAAAAAGATGAAACTATTGTGACTGTAAATTTTAAAAATTATAAGTACATCGAAAACATGATGTTCAAAAAGTTAAAAATAACAAAAAATTGTATTTTTTCAAATAGTTGTATTTTTAAGTATAATAATCAAACTAAAGTAAAAGACATAAAGGATGATACACTTCTAATAAAAAATGCGCATAATGAAAAACTGATACAGAATTGTGACAAACGTAATTTTACATTATATAAAAACTATATTATTAATTTTTCGAATTGTAAATTGCAGATAAAAAACCAAAAATATTATAACAACAAAATTGAATTTGTAGAAAAATATACCTATCCTGTCAAAATGTTAAATCAAACATACGAAAGCCAAATGAGTTTTGATGAAATTGTATTAAATAACTTTGAAAATATAAAACATATACAGGAATTAAAGTACCACAAAAATGTTTCTTATAGTATAAGTGCCGTATTAATTGGTATAATTGTAATAATATTAGTTTTGTTTTGGCTAAGAAAAAGAAATGTAAATGTAAAAATTTTAAATAAAAGGATTCAGGAGAATCCTAAAAGCAACCTGGGAGGAGTTACATACAATCCTCAGGCTGAACATATAATGCTGCCTATCACGGTACCATTATATGATCAAGCTAAGAAACGTGACGGAATGCACAAAGTCAGCATATTCTAACTGATGTGTATTCCGCCACAGTAATAACAGATACATATAATAGATACATAAAAACAAAACATAGATGTTTAAGCAGAGGCTGAGATTAGCTTGATGAACGAAGGCAGTCTCAGTCTGAGTTTGGAGCTAAAATAAAAAGTACACAAAATAAAGTTGCTGTGTTTGTTTTTAATAAATATATATATAAAACTATTGGGAAAAAGTTTGAAAGAATATAACTCGCGCGAACAACTTTTGTTGGATTTACCTAGTCTTGGAGTACCCACACGGTCGATTGCTGTTTTGTTTCCGGCGCATATATCCATACGCATATATCCATGATTCATCACCTGTCACGATTTTATACACGTCTTTTGAAGCACCACGATTGAACTTTTTAATAATTTTTTTAGACCAATTGACGCGAGAATAGTGGCGTCAGTGGTGTAGTTGGTTAAAGTGCGTGGCAAAATGCCATGTAAAGCTTCTTGAGAACAAGAACATTCCCGTTCATCGCCTTTCGGAGTCGGCGTTAAGCCTGTAGGTCCGGTTCTCGGTCAATAGTGTACAAACTTAATAACACGCACAACACAATTGATCATAAGAAGCTAGGTCAAAGTCCTTTCAAGGGCTAAAATGACCAGTTATTTATTTATTTTTTTTAATCGACGCGAGACTTTTTTTGAGCGATTGATAAATTATGGGATATTCAACGAGAGCAAATTTTTTTACAGATAAGTGTTCATGCAAAATCGAATGTATTGAAGTAGAACTAATGTGCAAGGATGCCTCTATCTCACGATATGTCACATGACGATATGTTTTGTGGCACAACAACTGATTTTGAAAGACCTTCACAGAATTCGTCGGTGACCAAACTACGACCACGATTGAATTCACTATACCAGCGATATACTGTGGTTTTTGATGGTGCTTTATCGTCACACAAAGAACTGAGTTCATCGACACATTCTTGTTCAGAAAATCCACGTCGAAAGTTGTGAAAAATAATCCAACGAAAACCTTCTCTTGAAATTTTCATTTTTTTAACAAATTGATTTTCTTAACTCACTGTAAACAAAACAAATAGAACTTTAACATCAAAACATTGTGTTAACATTTATGCTAACAAATATCAAACTTTATTATGGTGATGCCGGTGATTTTAGCTATTGACATTAGTGTTGCCAGTTCCCGAAGTATAAATAGTACCCCTCGTATTTGTGTTTCTCTAAAGACGAATCTTGAGGCACTTGAGGCGCACAGATGGAGAGGTCGACCGATGATATGATTGGAGAATTGAGAAAACGCCATATCTTGCAAACGAAGCAAGATGGTCCAAAATATCGGGTTTTGCGACGTACATGTATTTGTGTCGGCCGATATTAAATAGAATATTCATAGGTGTGTGGTGGTATTGAGTGCATATTATTTTCTATATTCATAGGTGTGTGGTGGTATTGAGTGCATATTATTTTCTATATTCTTCTACTGTTAGGATTATACTTGAGTTTTGCAAGATACTGAATTCAAGTGCATTTCAAAAAATCTGAGCTGAAAACTACATTTTTTTAAATGTAAATTCGACAGAAAAGAATTACATGAATAATGGTAGGCGGCTTGCTAGGCATTGTGCAGCAATCTAATAAATACTGTTAAATTTGCGTAGTCAAAATGTGCGCATTGATGTGACGAAAATAATGATATCAATGGTTTCTTAGTTGGTCAAGCAGCCCTTGAAAAAATTAAAATTCCGATATTTTTTACCGAAAAAATAAAAGGCACTTTGACCGATAAAATAAAAGTCAAAAGTAACTGTTATTTTTGCCTGAAAAAATATAAGACACAAAATTATAGTTAATTCAAACTTTTATAGTGGTAGTTGAATATTTAAAAGGCGTTTAATATTCGTGAAGCTGCGGCCATTATGATCATAATGGTATATTTGAAAAAGTCCACCGGCAACTTTGTCATTATATCTTCTTTATTTAATTGAAAAATGAGTTATTTTCGGTCCCTGATTTTAGGTGTTATACCTATTCAGACAAGTTTGCCTTGGTTTGAAATGGGGTGATAGATTAGTGGGAAGGAAAGGACCATAAGTAAAACATGTGTAGGATGAACTAAGAGTGGCGGGAAACCTTAAATACATGTAACTAAGCTAGAATCTGAAGAAAGTATTATGCCTCAGTCATCGTCTGCTGATGCCGCCATGCTATTTCCAGAAATTCTGAAATTGTGTTGTGATTTGGTCGAGTTATCTCCTTCAAAAAAAATCTATTCAAAATGGCGCACAGTAGACAGAGCCCATGCAAAAGTTGGACAAAAATAGAAAGAGTGTTCGTATGATAATGCAATTTGAAGTGCTTTATTTTAAGTTGAAGCTACTTTAGAAAAATTTCAAAAATATTTTAAGTCGGATCCCTAGGGGTACGTACACCTCCCTTGGACCTATATTTATACCCCCACGTTTAAAAAACGTAAATGGGGGGTATATTAACTTTGTCACTCCGTTTGTAACGCCCATAAGGAGGCGTGGTAGGTATGGAAAAATATATATATTCTTGATCAGCATCACCACCTGAGTCGATTAAGCCATGTCCGTCTGTCCGTCTGTCTGTGATCACCATTACAGCCGTAATGTTCAAGCTATCTTCACGAAATTCTATATTTAAGCTTTAATCTAAAAAACTAAGGTCAAGTTCGAAAATGAGCCAAATCGGATGAAACCACGCCTACCTCCCATACAAAGTGACTTTATCAAAACGGTAAAATCTCTTAGAATTCCACAAACATTAATGTATGGACTTGAAATTTTGAATTTGAGTTTTGATATTAAATATACACTCGGAGTATGAAATTCAACCAAATCAAATGAAAACCACGCCTACCTCCCATACAAAGTGACTTTATCAAAAAGCAAAATCTCTATAAATTCCACAAAAAATAATATATGGCCTTGAAATTTAGCATATGAACTTTGATATATAACTTGTTTTCTGTGTATGAAATTTAACGATATCGAGTGAAAACCACGCCTACCTCCCATACAAAGTGACTTTATCAAAAAACAAAAGCGAATATTTTCTGTTGAAACTATAACGAACATTTTTTTACAAATAAACACTTTATTGATTGCTTAAGGCTTTGAATATACTTTGGTTCGGCCGTGGGGGTATTTTAACTTCGGCCCAGTCGAAGATAATTTCTTACTAGTTTTTGTATAATTTTGTATGAGATGTACATTAAAGTGGAACAAAATGTATGGAAGCAAAAAATCTTCATGGGCTTCATATATTTTTGAAAACTACGCTTAAAAAAATTAATTCCTACATCTTTAGTGTTTTTCTCCGACATAACTTTTGACTGCGCCCAAGGGTTTATATATTTCATTGTCAGACTTTTTTTTCTGAAATCCAAAAAAAATAAGAGCAAATTTTTTGATGCAAACCTCTTCATTTACTCATTAATAACAACTTGTCATGTATGCGCTAGAAGATATTCAGGTTCAAAAATCACCAAAATCGGTCATTTGCTTATATCTCCGCTGTGCTCAAAGTTAATATGAAATTTCTAATTTGCGTTATTCAAAAATATCTAGTCGCATAGCGTGGAAACTGTTTATTTTATGTTAAAACTGTTAAGTCAATTTTTTTAGAGAATTATCTGATCTACAATTTTGTTCTGAGCATATTTTCTCTCATACAAAGAGGAGCGGAGATATAAGCGAATGACCGATTTCGGTGATCTTTGATCCTAAATATCTTCAAACGCATACATGGTATCATAGGGATCTCTTGACAAGTTATCATTTATGCGTTAATGAAGAGGTTTGCATCAAAAAATTAGGAACTAATTTTCAAACTAAGCTTTGGATTAAAAAAAAAAATAAGTCTGGCATGAAATATATAAACCCTCGGGCGCAGTCAAAAGTTATATCGCAGAAAAAAACTAAAGATGCAGAAATTTATTCTTTTACTCGTAGTTTTCAAAAATATATGAAGTCTACGAGGTTAAATTTTATTCGTTCCACTCTAATGTACAGCTGCGGTAAAAATAATAGCACCACCATCAAAATTTATTTCTTTTAAGAAGTTAAAATTAAATAAATCGATGCAAACAACTTTTGAAGATATCAATAAATACAATTAACCTCAAAGAAAGTAGTTAAAAAGGAGTTGCAAAATTTATTAACTTTTTTTGGAAAATATTTCAGATTTTTCAATATAACTTAAAAAATAGGCGGGAAAAAAAATAGCACTATTATTTCATTATGCATTTAAAAACTTAAAAAAACGTGACAAAATTAAGGAGTTTATTTAAGATCAAAGCTATTATGGAGAAAAAAGTGTAATGAGCCAAAATTAATATTTCCTCGCATGTCCTTTGTTGGCAATTACGGCTGCACAACGTCTTGTCATGGAATTGATCAAATCCTGGCACCTCTTAATTGGAATTTTGATCCAGGAGTCTTGAACTGCAGCCCAAAGGGTTTGATTGTTGGTCAGTTTTGCAATAGAAACTGCTTTTTTTACATCAGTCCAGAGGTTCTCAATTGGATTGAGGTCGGGCGACTGCGCTGGCCAAGCCATGACATTCACCGAATGATCCTCAAACCACTTTTTAGCTTTCTTGCTGGTATGCTTCGGGTCATTGTCCTGCTGGAAAACCCACAATAACGGCATTTCTTCCTCTGCATAAGGCAGCATTACTTTATCCAATATATCAACGTATACGTGTTGTTCCATGATGGTCCTAATCCAATGTATGGGACCAACTCCATAATAGGAAAAACAAGCCCATATCATTATGCTTGAACCTCCGTGCTTAACTGTTTCAGCAGTAAATTTAAGGTTGTATTCTGCATTAGGAGGTCTCTTAACGTAAGAACGAAAACCCTTGCCACCATAAATTACAATTTTACTCTCGTCCGTCCATAAAATATTTCTCTATCTCTCTACTGGCCAGTTCAAATGTTGTTTTGCGAACTTCAAACGCTTTGTTGCATGCTTAGCAGTTAAGATAGGTACTTTTCTGGGACTACATGCCTTTAAATGATGATCTCTAAGACGGCTACGAACAGTTTCAACACATATTAAGTTCTGTTTTGAGCTCTGTTGCTGGCTTAAACGGCTCCTTCTACTTTGCCTGATTAATCGTTGGACGAGTAACGGCGACATAGCGTGCTTTCGTCCACGAGTTTCAAGTTTTGGTGCATATATTATGGCATTACGAACCAAATTATTAGAAGAGCTAACTTCATGTCTAACTTCTGCATACGTTTTACCCTCTACAAACATTCTTTGAATAATTTCACGTTTTTCGGCACTGCAATGCTTTCTGCGACCCATAGCTTCGTAAATAATTTAAGAATTTAATTTTTTTTGTATTAAAACCACTTCCACTAAAACAAACTGAAACACTTTGATGCTACCTTTTGATAAATTGAACACAAAATGATTTTTTGCAACAGAAACGTAAACGCAGTGCTATTATTTTTACCGTACCAATTCGTACTCTTCTCTCAAAATTACTTAACATAAAAAGAACCGTTACCCTTTTAATACTAATGATCTTGCTTTCAGAGAGTGAATACTCTCTAAAATATTATATAATAGTAGCATCTGAACAAGTTGCTTCAGATGATGTTTTTTTTTAAATAATAGTTGAACTGTTGTCTCCAGTGCTATTTTTTTTACCGGCACTGTACATACAAAAGTTTACCGATCTTAACGAAATTTTTGTCAGAATGCTAGACAAATAGAATAAAAGATGTGTACTGAAAATGGTCAAATTCGATTTGACCCTAGAGGTATCCTCCTTAGACTTATATTAATAATTTACATATGTTATATGGAAGGTACATACTAACGAGGTTGTGAAGGAAGTGGTTGTAAAATAGTGTAATAGATGTGTACTAAAAATGGTCAAAATAGGTTAAATCCTAGTGTTAACTACCTTGGGCCTATATTAATATATGAATTTGTATTTTGAAAAATTTATAAGTTTGTTCAGCGATCAGATCAGTAAAAGTCGGTGAATATTTTCAAGTAAATTGAAAAAAAAACTCTCACACATTCTCTTGCTTTTTACTGAGCTACATATACTTATTATATTAAATATAATTTTACATTTTTAATGCAAATGAATGTAATGGCAATAAAAATAGCAATTTTGGACCATTTTACAAAGAATTGGTAAAATTCGGTGAATTTTTTGTAACATAAAATGCAAGTCAACTTAACGTTCTAACGATATTTTTTAACATGAATGCGGGACTCGGTGTGAATTTTTTCGTTTGACTGCTTCAATTGGATAATTTTTTAAATATCCTATATTTCTGAGAAATTTCCTTTATTATCCTGTGGTAAATCAAATTTAATTATATTCTTTCAAATAATGACAACTGTTTTTTTTTTACTAATTTTTATAAAAACCAAAAGCAAAATTCTTTTGTTGTTTTCAAAAATTTATTTACAAAAATTTGTTTTCCTAAATGCTCACAAACATAGTTGAATAAATAAGGTTGTCTCGTGGCTGATCGTACTCTCTTTTCAGTACCCATAATTGTCAAAATCAATTAAAGCAACAACAACAACTTCAACGGCTTTTCATGTTATTAATTTTCGTTTTCAGATTTTGTATGAGATGTCAACTTCGATTTGACATTTATGGGAACTCGCTCTCACCCATGCGACAACCTTGTTTATTCAACCATGCTCACAAACAAAAAATCTACAACAATAAAATTATTTGAAAGTAATGATTTTTAAGGGTTATGCAATCCACAAACATTATTCTCTTTTTTTTTTAGGTATTTCTTTTACAACATATACCCAATTTTGTTGGGTTTCGAGGCAAAAACTTTTTGATTTTTATCCACTACTCGATCTACTGTGTGGCGGTGCCAACGCCAAGCACATAATATCTGCGCCCACAAGCAATAATCTCCTAAGCCGAGTTGGATTGGAATAGAATTTTTTACATTACTATATTCCTTAAGAATATCTTTACATATGTACAGTGATGTGCGATGAAATAGAGCCAGTGCTATAAAAAATTATTTAAATCAAAAAATCTAAGGAAACTTTGCATTTTTAATTTTTTCTTTTAATAGATAAAAAAGAATAATTCATTTAATTAATATTAGTACCCTAATTAATAAAGTTAAGTGTGAAGCATAAACGAAAAAATTCAAAATTCAATGATATGTCCTATTTCGGCTGTGACTGAAATAGAGCCAGAAATAGTTACTTGATTTTAGCCGTGACTTGTGATTAGAAAATTTGAAATTTCATGATATAATCAATAGAAATTATTGAAATATAATTATTTCTACCTCAATATTTGTTGGAGTATATATTATTTATGATAACTGCTGAGCAATGCCTAGGCATCGAATTCACTAGTTTTTGGCACTTAGTAGCTGGAATTTTCTCCCATGCGTCCTTGATTAACCTACAAAGATCATCTTTGTTGATTGGATGTTTATCTCTAAGAGACACTTTAACCTCTCGCCATAAATATTCGTTTGCCCGCTTCAATGTGTGTTTCGGGTCGTTATCCTGTTGAAACACCCATTGAAGCGGCATATTTTACTCTGCTTTCACTCAAAATCCTGGTGTATTTTAAAGCATCCATCTTTCCCTCGAAGCGAAATAGGGACATGTGCAATTATATAAGAAACACCCCCAAACCATTATACTCCCACCGCCATGTTTAACAGGTTCTTATAGTATGTTGAGGGAGGAATTTGGTATTGGGGAGTTTTCTCATAAAAATGCTGCCTCGGTCTGAGTAAAAAAAAAATTAACTTTAGTTTCATTGTACCAAAGAATGTTTCGCCATTTGCTTGCTGGCCAATCAGCATTATCCTTTGCGAATTGAAATCGCTTGCGGACTTTGGTCAGGAATGGTATCTTCCGAGCAGGTTTAGCCTTCAATCCGTTTTTAATTAAGTTTTCGAATCGTTGAAGTGTCCACGTTCAAGGAATATTGTTTCTTGAGAGCGGAAGAGGTCACAAACGGATCTTTTATTACGTGACGTAGGATTCGTCTTTGCAAACTGGTACTTATTTCGGGTTGTTTTCCTCTAGTGTCTTTTTTTTTGTGTAAACTTTAATGCGTTCTCAAGCATTTTCTTTGAGCAGCCAACTATACTGGCTATTATCCTTTGGCTTTTACCTTGTTTACGCAAATTTTTTATAATTTTTCGGTTTTCAGAACTGCAGTGCTTGGCTTTTCCCATTTTTAGACCTAATTGTTTGAAACACAAAAATTTATTTTAAAATCATAAAACTGAGAACTCTTACTGACGTTCTGTAGTAAAATTCTATCAAAAAAAGTTTTTTTTAAATTGAAAAAATTTTTAGTTATATTGGTTGGTTCTATTTTAACGCACACACTTTAAATGCAACAATATCACAGTTTCACATATTAGCGAAAAATAAAGGCGCAATGTACTCAAAAACAACTGTATAATATTCATGGGAGAAGTGGTTTTTAAACTACGTTTGGTTCAGAGCATGCCAAGTTGTTACAAAAAATTTTAATTAAGTAATATCTTCAGCAAGTGCGTGGCTTTATGTAATCGCACATCACTATATATCCAAAATCTGAAGCTACTAACATGAACTAAACCAAAGTTATGACACAAAATTCAATGAAGCTATCATAGAACTTATGTATATGGCGATTGAAAATTTTGAAGTTAGATTTTGAATAGATCAAAACATTGAGCTATTATTGTCTTTGAACACAGATGTTATAGATAAAGATGTCACGAAAGTTCTTCCGAGCAAGTGTTATAATAAACACACAAAAAGCTCCCCTCCTATTTAATTCAATGTCACTTAAAATACCTCTTTATTTATTTTTCTATAGCTACGAGTAAGTGGAACAAGTAGCAAGTCTTTGAGACTCACTTGTTGATAAACAAGTTGCTACAACAACAACGGCGATATCATCGTCATCATCGTCATCATCATCACCAAAGTAACAAAGTTAACAGTCATTCGATATGCTCGCAATAGTCATGCATGCGGCCTCCCCTTTAATTGTTATAAGTGGACGAATTATTTAACTAAATCTCTCAGATAATAAATTTATTCAAATTGTTGCCCCATTACTGTGTGTTCAGCTATATTGTGACATTCAAGAATTCTCTTCTCGGCAAAAATGTTTGCAAAATTTTATTAAATTAATGCTGACAGTCACAACAAAATTTAAATGTAATTTGATATCAACAAGTAAACTAAACAAAATTAAATTTAAGTCTCAAGAGTTCAATATCTTTATGGAAGATTGTTTATTTCTATCGACACACACATACATACTATCCCCTACTTCCAAACATATACATATGCAGCATGTGCGGAAATACGAGTTTTTCAGAAATATTTGCAACGATAACAAATAATGACGAAAATGCGTTATGAAAAAAAATTATGTATAGGCGTCAGAGCTTATCAAACACGTATTCTTAGAAGAGAAAAAGACATTTTTGCTCAACAGGGGCGTGTTTTCTAAAGATAAGCAAAAATAGTTTATTATGTTTCAACATTATCTTTTTTTCTCTGTAAAAAAAAAAAAAACAGATTCGAAACAAAAATATTGTTATCTCGAAACTAATTTTTATTCGTTAATGTTGCGTCGCCAAATTTTGAAAAAATCATGTTCTAAATGAAGTCGTAAAAGATAATTAATTGAATCTAAGTCAAACACTGTAAAAAATGGCTAATTAAAATAACCAAGCCGACTGTGAAAAAAATGTTGAGATTTTAATTCACAAAATAAATGTGGTTGAGGTTTTCAAGCACTGTAGAGGTGAAACTTTTCCAAAAAATTGGTGATTATTTTTTACTTTTTTTATTTTTCTAATCTTTTCTGAATCTTTTCTTATAGTATTTTACTTTATATTCAACATTTTTTATTCTTTTTATTTTTTTACTATTTATAAATTTTTACAAATTTTTTATTTTTTTTTTTTTGTTTTTTTATCATTTTATCAGTTTTTTAAATTTTTTTTTCATCTTTTACTATCTTTCGAATTTTTAATTATTTTTTGCATTTTTTATTTTCATATTTTTTGTATTTCGCATAATTTTTTTATTTTTTATTATGGTTTACGTTTGTTTATCCTTTTTTCTATAAATTTTTTATACATAAAATTTATTGTTTTGTTATTGTATTTTTAATATATTTATCTTTTTTATATTTTTATAGTTTTTATATTTTTATAGTTTTTATAGTTTTTATATTTTATATATTTTTTAAATTTTTTTATATTATTTTTAATATTTTATATTTTTATATTTTTTATACTTTTTATATTTTTTATAATTTTTATAATTTTTATGTTTTTTGTTTTTTATATTTTTTATACTTTTTATATTTTTTATATTTTTTATATTTTTTATATTTTTTATATTTTTATATTTTTTATATGTTTTATATTTTTTATATTTTTTGTATTTTTTATATTTTTCATATTTTTCATATTTTTTATATTTTTTTTATTTTTTTATATTTTTGTATTTTTTATATTTCTTATATTTTTATATTTTTATATTTTTTATATTTTCATATTTTTATATTTTTTTATTTTTATATTTTTATATTTTTATATTTTTATATTTTTATATTTTTATATTTTTATATTTTTATATTTTATTTTTTATATTTTTTGTATTTTTTATATTTTTTTATATTTTTTATATTTTTTATATTTTTTATATTTTTTAAAATTTTTTATATTTTTTATATTTTTTATATTTTTTATATTTTTTATATTTTTTATATTTTTTATATTTTTTATATTTTTTATATTTTTATATTTTTTATTTTTTTTATATTTTTTATATTTTTTATATTTTTTATATTTTTTATATTTTTTATATTTTTTATATTTTTTATATTTTTTATATTTTTTATATTTCTTATATTTTTTATATTTTTTAAAAAAATTTTTTTATATTTTTAAGACTTAAATTTTTGAAATATTCTCCATTTTTTGTTTTTGTGTGTTATTTCATATTTTTACTACATATTTTTTATTATATTTTAAATTTTTTATGTTTTTAAAATTTTTATATTTTCATATTTTAATATTTTAATATTTCAATATTTCTATTTTTCAATATTTCATTACGTCAATATTTCAATATTTAAAATTTTTAATGTTTTAATATTTTTATATTTTTATATTTCAATATTTTAATATTTCAATATTTTTAATGTTTTAATATTTTTATATTTTTATATTTTAATATTGTAATATTTTAATATTGTAATATTTTAATATTTTAATATTTTAATATTTAAATGTTTTAACATTTTAATATTTTAATATTTTAATATTTTAATATTTCAATATTTTAATATTTTTATATATTTATATTCTAATATTTTAATATTTTAATATTTTTATATTCTAAAATTTTACATTTTAATATTTTGATATTTATATTTTTAATGTTTTAATATTAAATATTTTTAATATTTTTATTTTTTTTATAATTTTTAATATTTTTATTTTTTTCACAATTTTTGAAATATTCTCTCGTTTATATATTTTATATACTTTATATATTTTATATTTTATTTATAATATTTTTTTATTTAACCTCTTAATTAATTATTTTGGCCTTCATTTGGGCCTTTTTTACATTTTAACTAAATTTAATTTCAGATATTCAAAGGGTCGTGACGTCTATCAAAATTGTTAAGTTATAAATTTTATATTTAGTGTTATGGTAATATTGTCCGGCTGAATATTGGGCTAAATTTATTTATTAAAACATAAAAATATTTTTTTATATTAAATAAATAGCCTGGAGCCCGAATTTAGCTCAACATGTTTTTATTTTTTTTTTTTCATTTCTTAAATTTTTTATATTTTTGGTATTCTTTTTATAATCTTTATTCTTTATGCTCTTTCCATTTTTCTCATTATTTTTATTATGAATTTATAGTTTTTTTCTTATTCTTTAAATTTTATTTAAATTTATATTTGCTCAAGTACATTTCTTATACTTTTTAATTTTCATACATATTTATAAAATTGTTAAAATACTTTTTTTAAAATTTTTAAATTCACATTTTTAAAATATTTATTTACATTTTAACTTTTCCTTAGTTTTTTAATTTTTTTTATTTTTTATTGTTTTTTGTTTTTTGTTTTTTTTTGTTTTTTTTTATATATTTTTATATTTTTTTTAATTTTTTTTATTTTTTTATTTTTTTTTTTATTTTTTTTTATTTTTATATTTTTTTATTTTTTTTATTTTTTTTTTATTTTTTTATTTTTTTTATTTTTTTTTATTGTTTTTATTTTTTTTATTTTTTTTATTTTTTTTTATTTCTTTTATTTTTTTTATTTTTATTTATTTTTTTGTATTTTTTTTAAAAAAAAAATAAATAACTGGCCATTTCAGCCCTTGAAAGGACTTTGACCTAGCTTCTTATGATCAATTGTGTTGTGCGTGTTATTAAGTTTGTACACAATTGACCGAGAACCGGACCTACATGCTTAACGCCGACTCCGAACGGCGATGAACGGAATGTTCTCGTTCTCAAGAAGCTTTACATGGCATTTTTGATTACTCTCTGAGGTTTGCCATTGTCTGCAGAGAGGTGGCGGCCGTACAGAAAAATTATTTTAATTCAAATAATTTTCTGTCGCTGCTGGGGTTCGAACCTGGGTCTCCAAAGTTCGTTGACATAGCGGCCACGCACTTTAACCAACTACGCCACGGACGCCACAATTGTATTTTTTATTTTGTTATTTAATTTACTCTTTTCTTATCCTATTTAATTTACTCTTTTCTTATCCTAATATACTTATATTTTAAATTTTTAATTTTTTAATTAATTTTATTTTTTATTCTACTTCTATTTTTTTAAGTTATTTCAAATTTTTTATGAATTTATTGAATTTTCCTTTTATTTTTATTTTTTTATTTTTTATTAGATTTTTATTTATTTTCATTATTTATTTTTATTTGTATTTTGTTTTTTATTTTCTTTATAATTGCCAATTTTTTTTATTAATTTTATTGTTTTGTTTATTTTAATATTTTTGTTTTTTATTTTAGAGTTTGTTAAAATACTTTCTTTATTTAATGTGATTTATATTTTCCAATTTACTTTTTTTTATTGCGTATTTATTTTATTTTGTTCCTTAATTTATTATTTATTTAATGTGTTTTGAAATTTATTTTAATATTTATTTTAATATTAATTTTAATATTTGTTTTATATATTAATTCAGTTTTTTATTTAATTTTTTATATTTTATATTTCGATTTATCTATTGTTTTTTAATTAATGTGATTTATTTTATATTTGTTAGTTTATTATTTTATTTTCTCTTGATAAATTATTTAATTTTCATTTTAGTTGATTTGGGTGTGGTACGATATGTTGGAAAAAAAAATTCCGAAACCAAAAACATCGAAGACAAAAATGTCGAAAAACAAAATTTCGAAAACCAAAAAGGTCGAAAAAAAAAATGTCGAAAATAAAAATGTCGAAATTAAAAAAGTCGAAATAAATGTAAATAATGATGTGCAAAACGCGCGCGCTTTTTGCACATCATTATTTACATTTATTTCGACTTATTGTTGTGTTCTATTTCTCTGTTTCTACTTTTTCTTTTGCAAAATAGAAGCTCTTAACGATAACTGTTATTATATCAAAATAAAGTGAGCATTTTGTAAATTGATGCAACTCTCCCATTGATTAGTTCAATGAGATAACGGTAACTATCTTGAAATCAACAAAATTACACTTTTGTTTACCATGCTTCATGATTTTTTTACAATTAAATCCTTAGTCACAGTCAATCGTTTCTAAATATATGTTATACGTGGAGTCCAAGAATGTCTAATAATATTTTTACTGTTACTTCAAATAAAGGAAAAAATAAAATAGTAGTTGATGGTTTCGTTTATTACTTCGAAAAACAATATAAAGATGCATTTTATTGGAAGTGCGAAAAAAAAAATAAGTGCCAATGTAAAGCACGAGTGATTACAGTGATACATCGTGATATCGTTTCATAACTGGCAACAAAACAAATAAAACTAATAGTTTAACTACAATTTTCGTTGTTTTATTTGAAATTTGCTAATTTCGATGTTTTTTCGACCTTTTACATTTTTTCGACATTTTTTTTTTTCGATCAAAAATATGTTCGGTGAAGCAAGGCTTTTAATTTTTCGACATTTTAGGTTTCGGAATTTTTTTTTTCGACATATCGTACGGATCCCTTTGCACATCGGGATCCGTACGATATGTCGAAAAAAAAAATTCCGAAACCTAAAATGTCGAAAAATTAAAAGCCTTGCTTCACCGAACATATTTTTGATCGAAAAAAAAATGTCGAAAAAATGTAAAAGGTCGAAAAAACATCGAAATTAGCAAATTTCAAATAAAACAACGAAAATTGTAGTTAAACTATTAGTTTTATTTGTTTTGTTGCCAGTTATGAAACCATATCACGATGTATCACTGTAATCACTCGTGCTTTACATTGGCACTTATTTTTTTTTTCGCACTTCCAATAAAATGCATCTTTATATTGTTTTTCGAAGTAATAAACGAAACCATCAACTACTATTTTATTTTTTCCTTTATTTGAAGTAACAGTAAAAATATTATTAGACATTCTTGGACTCCACGTATAACATATATTTAGAAACGATTGACTGTGACTAAGGATTTAATTGTAAAAAAATCATGAAGCATGGTAAACAAAAGTGTAATTTTGTTGATTTCAAGATAGTTACCGTTATCTCATTGAACTAATCAATGGGAGAGTTGCATCAATTTACAAAATGCTCACTTTATTTTGATAGAATAACAGTTATCGTTAAGAGCTTCTATTTTGCAAAAGAAAAAGTAGAAACAGAGAAATAGAACACAACAATAAGTCGAAATAAATGTAAATAATGATGTGCAAAAAGCGCGCGCGTTTTGCACATCATTATTTACATTTATTTCGACTTTTTTAATTTCGACATTTTTATTTTCGACATTTTTTTTTCGACCTTTTTGGTTTTCGAAATTTTGTTTTTCGACATTTTTGTCTTCGATGTTTTTGGTTTCGGAATTTTTTTTTCCAACATATCGTACCACACCCTGCACATCATTATTTACATTTATTTCGACTTTTTTAATTTCGACATTTTTATTTTCGACATTTTTTTTTTTCGACCTTTTTGGTTTTCGAAATTTTGTTTTTCGACATTTTTGTCTTCGATGTTTTTGGTTTCGGAATTTTTTTTTGCAACATATCGTACCACACCCTATACATATACTATATTTTATGTACATATAACTAGAATACATTTTTTAATCCTAAGACTTATTGTTGTGATCAATTTTTTTTATATATATTTCCATACATAAAGTATTTACTCTTATATTTTTTTTTTATTTTTATTTTATAATTTTATCTTTCGTAATCATAAATACTATTTTATTTGTCGTATTTTCGATTGATATTATTTTTGGAGTGAGTTTGTATGTTTTGATTGAATGTATTCTTTATTTTTAATTTTTTAATTTGTATTTCCACACAAAAAGTATTTACTATTATATTTGTTTTTTATTTTATAATTTTATCTTTCGTATTCATAAATATTATTTTTTTTCGTCGTATTTTCGATTGATATTATTTTTGGAATGAGTTTGTATTTTTTGATTGAATGTATTCTTTATTTTTTAATGATTTTATTGATTTTTTGAGTGATTTTAGTTTTAATATATTTATGTTTTGATTGATTGATTTTTTTATTTTATTTTTATAGATTGAACTAAATATGTTGGTTTCATGTTCTTTTTAATTTTAAATATGAGTAATTAGACCTGATATTTATTACATGAGGGTTTTCGGAGTCGCTTTTACGTATCCATTATTCGTTATAATGTATGCCCCTCTATAATATTGTTATTTAGACATCAAAATCGTAGTCAGCTATCCCGAAAAGCCTCGGAAACACACTTTGTTACATAATGAGCTGAAAAATCGAGAATTCAGATCAAAATAGTCATCATATTGATTTTCGTAATTTTGATGTCAAAATTGAATCAGCAATAATTTCTAAAACATCTATGAAATCATACTTCCAAACTTTGTCAAAAACACAAATTTGTGCCTCAAAAGGTTAAAAGCTTAATAGTCAGTTTTTGTTTTTTCAAAACGGAACCGAAACCGAAACTCATTTATAACTAAACACAGAAAATAGCATCATAAAAATCGACAATTATGATTGTGCTGAAGTGTTTTCTTTTATGTTCTTACGGTACCTCAAATTGAAGAAAAATTATCAGAGTCAAGACAAATTCTTGGATCTGACGAAAGGAAAGACAGACAAATAGCAGCAGAGAAAACAAAACAAAATAACTAGAATGAAAATAAAATTCCTACTTCATTCAGAAATAAGTGCACTCACGGGGAACATTAAGGGGGGAGTTAATTTGTAAAACATAGATAAAATTATTGAATCGTTAGGAAAGGTTTTTTGGAAAGGGAAGGAATACATGTTTTGATTTGTAAAACGCACGCCACTGACTCGCGCAGTAGCGATTCGGATGTTAACTTTGAACAGTTGCGTATGCTTTCGGGTTTGTTTTTAAACAACCTGCCCAATAACAACATATACAATAAAAACAACAATAATCACACTGAGTGGAGAAAACTGTGCTGGCTCTCTGCTCGAAGTGGCCGTAAAAATAGGTTAGATACAGAGTGTGGGTCGACTTTCGAAGCCAAGTGTGCGGTGCACAAACATGTGTTGGGGGAGCAAACACCTCTTCGGTGGGTTGTTTATATAAATCAACTCTTAACTCTTAATAAAGCTTCAGCAAGAGAGAACTTCGAAAATGTACAGGGAGAGCAAATAAGAAAAGAGCGAATGAGAAAAGATTGTATAGAATAGTGCAGAGCGACTAGATTTAGTTGCTTCAACTAACTTAACTGCCTAGAAGTTAGCGCACAGAAATAGATTAAATAAGTTTACGTGAAATTTGTTATTTTTTTTTTATAATATGTATGCATAGAACAAGGTTGCCATATTGTTAAAATTTTCAAATATAGAACTTTTAATAAAGTTGACCTAAAAGATCAATTATGTGCTTAACAAATATTAAGCAAATGCTAACCGGTTACTTACTTACTATGTAAATTCTCTGAATTTAATTTTTAAAGCACTTAATGGATTATAGTTGTGATTATTTTTATGCAAAACTTTTTTATTGCACTTAACTTTCTTCAGCGTAGAGCAGAAATAGTGGACATGTTTGACTGGATTTCGTAACGAATACACAAAGGATCAGGTTTAATGAAGAGTAGGACTTTTCTACTTTTTCAACCTGCAACGATGGCAAAGACCTTGTGAAATATGAAAATTGTACATGTCGCCGATTAAATGCACTTTAGTGGACATTTTGAACAGAAGCAGTGTTAAAATTTCGATTTTTCGTATTTTCAATGTTTTTGTGGGTTGGATTTTTGGGCATTTTAATCTATTTTTCAATACATATATAGGGTGTCCCAAAAGTTACTGACATTTTAATTTTTTAATAAAACGCATTGTTTTGTTGAAATATCTGTGAGTGTGAGTGTAATTGAATTGTAGAGTAGAGACATGGATGTTATTGATGGAACATAATATCGCTCAAATGGCCGCCTCGGCCTTGCTTGAACACGCGAGCCCTTTTCATGAAATTTTCCATGATATTCTGGCATAATTCTGGATCAATTGCTGCAAGGGCCAGTTGTATTTCCTGTTACAGTTCCGGAATCGTTCGGAAACCCCAACGACGTCAAATCGTGTGGTCTCGGTGGCCATTTGATATCACCTCGGCGCGAAATAATCTTCCTTTCGAATTTCTTTTGCAATAAGTGTATTGTGCCGTTGGGTATGTGGCAAGTGGCAACGAACTGTTTGAAACCATATGTCGTCAACATCCATATTAGCAATTTCAGGCCAAAAGGAATTGGTAAGCATTTCGCAATATTGGGCAATTCACAGTTACATTTCGCAACTCACAGTAACTGCAGTTCCAGCTGCATTTTCTAAGAAGAATTGGCCAATGACACCGTCAGCCCAAAATCCACACCAAACAGTGCACCGTTGTGCGTGGGTGCATTGGAAGCTCTTGCAGTGGTTTTGGATTTATCCATGACCCAAATGCGGCAGTTCGGCTTGTTAACATAGCCATTGATATGAAAATGGGCTTTGTCTCTGAAGATGATTTTCTTCTCAAAATCATTATCAACTTGACGATGTTCCAATACCCAATCTGAGAACGTACGACTCTGTGCATAGTCTACCATCTTAAGTTCTTGGGCCAACTGAAGCTCGTTAGCGTACAGATGCAGATCTTTTGCCAAAATGTGCTGCAGCGGGCTCCTGCCAACGCCCAATACCTGACCACAATGATGAGTCCGACCACAATGACGGGTCATCATTGACGCTGACCGCTGCCATGGCTTTGTTTTCGTTCGAACGGGCGGAATGGGGACAACCACTCCTTTTTGCGTTTACAACTAAGCCAGTGAACTTAAATTTATTGATTAATTGACAAATTAAATTGATTGAATAAATTTATTGAGTGTTGCGAGACGATGCGTTATGATGACCGAGAAGTGTGTGTGTGGTTTTGCGAACCATCTCCACAAAATGTTCGCCAATTTTTAAGTGAATTTTCACAATTTGTACGTGTTGCTTAGCAGTAAATTTCTCCATGACTAAACCTCCATGCTTGCTGTTGACAGCTGTCATAGATTTAGTAGGTACTAGAAATGTCAGTTACTTTTGGGACACCTTTTAAAAAATATTTAAAAAGTGTAAAAAATATTTAAAAAGTGTAAAAAATACACTAAAAAGAAGAGTACGCTACGAGTAAGACATTGTACGAGTACGACATTGTACGATGAGTAAATAATTAGCGTATAATGGCGACTCCCACTTCCTGGTTCTTCGTTGTAGCAAGACCATTAACAAAATTGTAGTTCTTAGTAACATTGTTGCTTTATTAACTTTCATATTCGTTAATCCCTTAGTTTATTTATGTGAACATTCTGCAATACTATCTTAATTTGATATCCGTACTCATTTAAATGAATGATATACTCTGAAATGATTGAAATTAGCCTATTGGTCACATGCATCTGTACATTCTTTTAAAAAATGTAGCACATTATCACACTTTGCCATTTGATGCATGTGACAACGACAATTCAATTAAGTTTGATTATTCAGCAAAACCAAATTTGTCCTAATTGAACTGCTCTCAAACTGCATGAGATCAAGCAAATTTGACCCGAACGTCTTAGTGGCTCGTTGTTATCAAGTGATTCTTTATGCTAGAGACTATGCTATGGCTTTAATATTAGATTAATGTCATATTTTGCATAAATAGAATGTTGATGGTCGTCTCAGAATTTTGCATTAGGTTTTATCTTTTTTTTTCAAATTTAAATTTTTTTTTTCAATTCCTTCTCCACTCTAAAGTTTCCAGATTCCTTCTCCAGTCTAAAATGTCTAAATCCTAAAACTATGCAACTTAAGCATTGTAATTTACTCATTATGCCGCCTTCGATTAATCTTTTTATTTCAATGCATATTTTCAGAATGTAGTCCGAATGTAGTCTTACTTAATTTTACCAGCAGAACTACTAGTGATAAGAATTTTTATTTAATTAAATTCTTCCTTTATTTTTCCGCGAAATCTTCATGGTTTTTTCTTCTAAATTTGTTCAAAATTTTCTATTGTCTTAATTTTTCTGTTTTTATTAATTTTTTTTTTAATTGTTTTTAATTTTTTTTTTAATTTTTTTTTTTAAATTTTTTTTTTAATTTTTTGTAATTTTTTTTTAATTTTTTCAAATTTTTTTTTAAATTTTTTTTAATTTTTTTTTTAAATTTTTTTTAAATTTTTTTTTAATTTTTATTTTAATTTTTTTTTTAATTTTTTTGAAAATTTTTTTTTTAATTAAATACTGTATGTATTGTACTGTATTTAAGTTAAATACTGTGTTAAATACTGATTTTTTTAAAGCAAATTTTCTTCAACGATGAGACCCATTTCGCGCTAGGTGGATACGTGAATAAGCAAAATTGCCATATATAGGGCTCTGGAAATCTCCAACCGAGAAGCCATTGCGTCTGGTGGTATCATTGGTTCGTATTTTTTTTGAAAACGATAAAAGACCAACCGTTACAGCCAATACTGAGGGCTTTGGCCGTATGTTTTTTCGGCCTGAAATTAAAAATATGGATCTGGACTAAATGTGCTTTCAACAAGATTGCGCCACAAACGACACAACAGAACTTATTAGAGGAGCTATGTTGCAACAGAAATTTCCAGGACGACTTATTTTAATATTTGGCGTCAATTGGATTCCGATATCGTGAGTTTTGACGTCTCTAGACTTTTTTGCGGGGCTACGCAAAAGATCGTAAATATGCGAACAAACCTGAAACTCTTGTGTCAATATAAAACATACCAACATTAATTCGTCAAGTCATGGCCGAAGTAGTGCCCGAGTTGTACACAAAAGTAGATTCCCGCAAAAACTCTTGTGAAGGACATTTGAATGATATTGTGTTCCACATGTGTACCCTTTTTATCGATAATGGTTTTTATTTTTTATTGATTTTCTTCTTTTTATTTTTTAAAATTCTTTATTTCTTCGTTCTTTTTAATTTTAATTGTTTTTTTTTTTATTTTACTTTCATTATTTGTTCATTTATTATATTTTGAATTTTTTATACATATTTTTTTTATTCTTTTGAAAACATCATTAATTTTTTATATTTTTGGTTTTAATTTTTTATTTTTGTTTTATGTATTATTTTAACTTTGTTTATCTGTTTTTTTTTCAATTTATTTTTTTAATGTTTTATTGCATTAGTTGGGTTTTTTATGTTTTTTTTTTTTAACTGATTTTTTATTTATATCTTTGATTTATTTTTTATATTTTATATAATTCGAATTTTTTATTTATTTTTATTTTATTTTTTATTTATTTTTATTTTATTTTTTATTTATTTTTATTTTATTTTTTATTTATTTTTATTAATTTTCATTAATTTTATTTTTTATTTATTTATTTTTATTTAATTTTTATTTATTTTTATTTTATTGTTTATTTATTTTATTTAATTCTTCCTCAAATTTTTAATTTCTTTTTTTTATTTTTTTTTTAAATTTTGAGCTTTTTTCGGGAAAATCTTTTTTAGTTTTAATTTGTTTTATTTTCTTTTTTTTAATTTTTATTTTTTTATTTTTTATTTTTTTTTATTTTTTATTTTTTATTTTTTTTTTTATTTTTTTATTTTTTTATTTTTTTATTTTTTATTTTTTTATTTTTTTAATTTTTTTATATTTTATTTATATATTATTATTATTGTTTATTATTTTTTATTTTTAGTTTTTTATTTTTTATTATTTTTTTTATATTTTATTATTATTTTTTTTATATTTTATTATTATTTTTTATTATTATTTCTTATTTTTATTTTTTATTATTATTTTTTATTATTATTTTTTATTTATTTTTTATTTAGTTTTTATTTATATTTAATTATTATTATTTTTTATTTAGTTTTTATTTATATTTAATTATTATTATTTTTTATTTAGTTTTTATTTATATTTAATTATTATTATTTTTTATTTATTTTTTATTATTATTATTTTTTATTTAGTTTTTATTTATTTTTTATTATTATTATTTTTTATTTAGTGTTTTTTTATTTTTTATTATAATACTTTTTATTTAGTTTTTTAGTTTTTATTTATTTTTAATTGTTATTATTTTTTATTTAGTTTTTATTTATTTTTTATTATTATTTTTTATTTAGTTTTTATTTATTTTTTTATTTAATTTTTTTTTTTTTCGTTTTATGAGTTTCCATTTGGTGATATCCTTCGAATTGAAAACTGTGACGGACTTTGAACAATGAGGTATGGCACCGCCCATATATTTAAAATTTTTTATATCGAATAGCTTCGGAAGTAAGTCACAGAACATTTAAAATAAGAAGGGAGTTACTATTTGGTTATGTTCTTCACAAGAACACTGGGACGGGCATTGGACTTGGCGGTGTGGCTACGCCCATAAAATCTAAATTACTGTACTTATATTGAGAATGGAGTTACTATTTTGTAATGTCCCGCTACTGGGAAGCTGTAACGGGCTGTGGAGAATGAAATTGGTGTCAAACTATGGATCTAAAAAAGTTTTGAATATACTTATTATATTCCCATCCTGGGTGCAGCAACACGATAATTTAACTGCAATATTTTTACTGCTTTTGCATTTTCTTTACATTTTTTATATTATTAAATATTTTATCTCTTTCATATTTTATATTTTTCATATTTTGTATTTTAAATTATTAATTAATTTAAACTAATTATTAATTTTTTTTATATTTAATCTTATTTTAATAATAAAATAAAAGATATTTTTGCTTATTTTAATTATGAAATAAGCTAAAATAAAATATATATTCTATTTTTATATTTTTTTTCGCTTGATCACTGTTTACTCTTTGTATTCATTCTTACTCTCTTTAATTTGAGTCAATTCTTAAATTTATTTTTTTTTCTATTTTTTTATTCTTGACAAAAGAAACTGCGATGGAAATCAAACACGTTAACTTAAAAAATGTTCAGTTTTTGGTGATATTATTTTTTTTTTATTTTTTAGTGAAAATTCGAATTAAAATACCAACTGTAATAATTGTTCTATAATTATGAGAGGTTTAACCATCCCCATACAACAAAGTTAGCATTTTTCGCTCTTAGGTTGTAGAAAGAATCCATTGTTCTTTTCTTTTTGTGCATTAGTTCGTTTAAAAATATCCTGTTTGTTATCAATCAAAAGCAGTTAACTCAGATAAACACTAATGACCAACTTCTATGGATTTGTTCAACGTTAAAAAATTAATACATTCGAAGTTTTTGTTTCTTATCTCAATAAAAATTTTACTTTAATAGCGAGGCTATAATATTTATATGAAATATTAAACTGCGTATAAGTCCTAATATCAAGATTGTTTTCTTTTCTTTTGTATGATTTAAAGCAGATAGATAAGTTATCAAACTGTCGACTCGAAGAAGATAGCTTGTCCAGAAAGTCCAATGAATGTTCTAAGTACTATGGTCAGACTATGCCAGAATGAATGAAAATAAATTAAAAATTCTTAAATTTAAAACAACATTTTATGGCAACATTTATGGGACTCGACAATGGGACATGACACCTTCATAACTACAAACACAATATCTTGGTACTTACGAAAATTTCACTAGAAAACTTGTCTTTAATTCAGGAAAAAGATAATTAGTTGAAAAGAAAAATATAGACTGAATGTGACAACTAAAAGTTTCATATCGCTTACAACTTACTTTATAAAATGCTAAAGCTTTCTAAGTTAATTCATAGACAACCGCCCCTCATTGCTGTGTTAAAAAAACTCCCGAGTTAAGCCGGGTATGCAGGCTTTTCTTTGTATAATTAACAGACAACTATGACATTTAATTCATGAATCACTCAAGATCCCTAGTCCTGTAATAACCAAGTGCGAAACAATCTCAATGCCAAACATTATTTGAAAAAAGGTAAAAAACATCAGTTAAATATTAGGGGTATTCACACCGAACTCGTTAGTTTGTTATATGGTTAGTTGTTACTTCGTTAAATTTGTTAACAGTGAACACATCCTTTTGTTTAATCTCGTTAGCCTGGTAATTATAGTTGAATAACAGCTGATTATGCTTTTCAGAAATTACATTTGGTGAACATTTATAAGTAAAAAATGGAAAATGCTACAAATGGGGGCAAAATCTGAAATAATTTAAAACTTTATTCCAAACGCTATGCAGCGAATTTCATGAAAAGGATCTGGAGTTATTGTTTCTTTCAACTGCTTCTAGCTTAGCAGCGTTTCAACTACACTGAACCAAATATTGTTCTTAAAATCAAAGAATCTTGTTCATAAAGCGAAATTCATTGATTTTTAAGAACTATTCATTGCCCCAAAGAACGAATTCTTTGGCTCAATGAATCGTTGTTCTTAATTTTAAGGAACAGTTCATTGTTCGTCTTCATTAAAATTTTGTTCCAGTTCTTGTGTTGTAATATCTAAAAAACCATTACAGAATTTTCTCTCAATAAGAAACTGATTTTTTAAAATATATCTTTATATTTTTTTAAAATTTCTAAGGACAGACTAACTTATTGTAACAGTTGTATGTGTCATTAATTAATCATTTTTCTTCATAGCATATCAAAGAAATAACGTAAGAACAAAGATTCATTGAACCAAGGAACTCGTACTTTGGACCAATTTTAATGTATAATACATTGAGACAAAGAACTTTTTCTTTGTTATTAAGTACTTTTTTGGTTCTGTGTACGGCAGATAATTCCTCATCGTTCCACTTCTTTTGTGGCTTGTCGCGCTAATTTATTTATGAAATACTTACTTTTTAACAAAAACTTCAATTTAATATGCGTTGGGTTTAATTTTAAATGCATTCAAATAGCATGCAATTAAAAATATGGAACAGCTGTTCGTATTTTACCAACTAACGAAAAAATTATCAGGGTTGCTAAGTTGTTACTTTGTTACTTTGTTACTCGGTAGTTAGATAGTTCGATAATTTTACAAAAACAAAGTGCATGTAAAAAAATAACAAGTAACAACTAACAAACTAACGAGTCTGGTGTGAATACCCCTATTATTAATAATAGAAATAATTATGAAACTATATGGTGTATCAACAAGATGAGTAGGATTGCAAAATTAACAACCTTAACCTTAACTCTATTAATTAAGAGCTGGCCGCTTAACAATGGTAAAATTTGTCGTTTATAGTGTTACTTCAGGTGCTTGGTAATAACCTGGCAAGCAAAATTCCAAGAAACTGGCTCAGTGCAAGATGTGAAGACACCAAAACGACATTGTATCAAAAATATCGATACTGTGAAGGAAAGTGTTAAAAACGACTCAACCATCTCAATACGTCATCATGCTCAAGAACTCAACCTCTCCACGACCACTGCGGCGAATATTGACGAAACATTTTGCTCTGCATGTATAGAATGACCAATTGACTCAAGAACTACACTCGGCGAACCACCAACATCTATCATCCCATTTCGATCCAAGGCAGACTGAATGAGTCAAGATTCCATCGGCTTATATAGCGCAACGAAGTGATTTTTTTATTGTGGATGTAAAGGTGCTTCGAAAATCTCTTGTGGATTTTGTGCCCTTCAAATGGGGAAATTTTGCCTTTTGATTAAAACCTCCTCTTGAGCCAAAAATGAGCCTCACCAATGAACATAATATTGCGATAAAACAGTGGACTGAGCTTCAGTTCATTTTCAGCCCTGGGTAAAAGCGTTGTTCTACCTTTAGTCGGTCCACTATAAAATGGCAAACCAAACTGAGCACAAATGATTATGGAGTTGCCATTGCATAGAGTTGCCATGACAGTTTAATCTTTAGCAACCTTTGCTATAATTTTAACATTCTATGTTAACATTTTGTTTATGTCAAAAGGTGGCTACGCTGCTGTTATTTAAATCTCAGCCTTTACTCTCTTCTTTCATCACATTTCGAGAGTCATCAGAGAGTACCTAATTAAAAAATAACAAAAGATTTATAACAAAAAAGCAATGTATTGATTATTTTAAACAATCAAAAACTATTAAATAACATTTTCACACATTTTCACAACTTCGCATAAATTTACATTTTTATTTGAATTGACTTGTTTCTCTTTTGCACAAGAATTACAACAAAATACAAAATAATATACAAAAGTACACTTTCCTTCTTGTTGTTATTTTCGCTGTAGTCATGACTACAATAATATTAATGATAAATAAAATAAAAATAAAAATAATAATAATAATTAACAATACCAGCAGAAATTCCACATTATTTGTGACTGGCAGCAACTTTTAAATTTGACTAAATATTTTCAGCTTTTCGTTTGTTGTTGTTATTGTTGTTGTTGTTGTTGTTGTTGCTGCAGCGTGTGTATACTTGATGTACCCTGTATCATTTTAAATTTAATTCATGGAATCAGTTATAATCGACATCCTGGCTATTACAGCCTCTTGCTGCTGCTACTGCTGCCTACAGCCGCTGTAATTCAATGGCGTTGTCTGCTGTGCCGTCATCGACAGCAAAGTCCATGTCCTCCAGTTTGGGCAGGCGTTTACGTTGTCTCATAATGAACACAAAAACTATAGCATTGATTATGATTAGTCCAGCAATGAGCAAACTGGGCACAATGATATCGGAGATGAGGTCTGCTGTAACGCTAGTTCCCTCCGGCATCTTGTTTTTGTGTTTTTGCAACTTATTATTATTTGTATTTTTGTATTTAAGTTGAATTAGAATTTAATAGTTCAGTGCTAATTTGTTGTTTTTCACACAAACACAGCACCACTGTCACCACTGTTGATGAGCGCGATGGAAAAAAAAAAAAATTAACGTTCCGGTCGTAACGTTGCTCCGCACAAGTTCCTTTGAACTATTCCGTTGCCGTTTTCGATAATGAACCCTCATCCGCCGTTGTCTTCTACTCGTTGTCGCTCCGTTGGTCGTTACACTGTGTGGACGCTAATAAAACTGATTTTGCACTATCACAAGATAATACAAATTCGAGTTTTTCTTCAAGTTTATTATTCTTTCGATTTCTCTTTACTTTTGTGCTTTACGAATTTGACAAACGTCAGTTGTTTGTGGCTTGCGTTTCCTGTTTTTTGCCATGTGCTTGTTTTTGTTTTAAGTGTATTATTAGCGTAGCGTTGCCTAAACTCTGCAGTTAGGCTAAAGTTACGACATGTTGTTGTTTTTGTTATATGGAAAATGAGCATAAGAGAGAGCGCACTTCGGCGCAGAAGAGCAACTTAAGAGCGGCGCAGCACAAGTTTTCATCCACCACCGATAGAAAGGGAAAGATAGCCAAAAATAAAGAAACAACACTGTTTTGATTCTCCGCCGCGTGCTATTCATGAGCAGGGTTACCATGTTGATTTAATTTGAGAAGCGTAGCAGCTATATATTAAGGTACTGGTAGTACGTCAATTTTAAAGTTTTTTTTTATCCTTTTGATTACTAGGGCCTCTATCCATCTCTCAAGTAATTATTAGAGAAAAGTTACTCATATTTCTTGAGTATGAAATAGTAGTAGGTAAGTAATTTCGTCGGAACAACAATTTGTCAATTTACCTCTATATGTTGTTTGCCAAAATTTTACTTGCTGTAATGCTGTAAATCACTTTTCTTAAATATTAAGATTATAAACAAATCAAAAACCAGATTTCTATTTGTACTTTTATAATGTTTTCTTTCTTTTCTTTTTCTTCTTCATTTTCTGATTTATCATTTTTCTCTTTTATTTATTATTAATTAAAAAAAAAAAAAAAAAAAAAAAAAAAAAAAAAAAAAAAAAAAAATTTTAATAAATTAAATTTCTTTTAATTTGATCTCATAATATTATCTTTTAATGATTAGGTATTATGTTATTTTAATTTTTATTGTAATATTAAATATCGTACAGCTTCAAATTGTTAAATGCTATGAAAACCGCCTTTGTACAACAAAAAGAAGTTATTCTTATTGTACTAATGTATTAAATAAAATAAATAAATAAAATAAAATAATAATGAGACTTGCATATATTTCTTGACATCCACAGAATGTTTTCTTACGATCTGGATTCACCTTTCAAGTAGATTCACTTCAAGTGGATTCACTTTGACAAAAGAAAATTACTTTTTGATAAATTTTCAGTTTTTTTATGAAAATATGCTTTACTTGGGAGCTGGATTCACTTTCAAGTAATTTTGACAAAAGAAAATGACTTTTTGGTTAATTTTTAGTTTTTTTGTATGAAAATGTGCTTTACTTGAGAGCTGGAAGGGGACTTTGCTCATAAATTCTAACAGCCATACTCATAAAAATATTTTATAATAGCTTTAAAACGTTCTTAACGCTTTTTATTAATGAAATGTCTTTTAAAATTTTGTTATTCATAAACATGTTCGGCTGGATATATTCATAAAAAGTAATGAAGCTTTATAAGAAGCCTTTATAAGAAAAATATTGAAAAACGTTATTCATAACGGTTCAATAACTATAAAATCCTCTTTCAAAGCTTCATAAATGAGATAAACTTAAAAAAATAATAATTTAACCCTCATCCGTCCCTCAATTCCATACACAAAAGAGTCCCTTTGTGTCAATTTGACACAATGAATTTTCATTCACCACTATAACTTTAGAAACGATTTGTGTGACCAAATATTGGTTTAATCGTTTATATTATTTATTAAAAATTAGAGCATTTCAAGAAATAGAGGCTGATGAACTTATATTTTTTCTTAAATGTTAAAAAATTGAGAAAAAATAAGATGAAAAGAATTAAATATATTGTTATAAAATTATGTATTACAGATCAAAATTAGAAATATGAAAATATGTTAAAATTTTTGTTCACATTGTTCACACAATATGGATCGATGACTTGGACAAAATTTTTTATGCAATTGTCACATCGAACGGAATGAACGTTTGCCTTAGAAATGTTTGGACATACATTATATCTGGCACGCTTCCTTGATGATTCAGCATGTTGAAGACGACTTCTCGATGTGCTGGGTTCATTTGTAGGTGGATTTTGTGGAAGACCCTGAAGTTCACTCACAACAGATTTTGCGTTTACTCCTCTCGGTAAACGCTGACGATTTTCAATGAATGGTTGTACAAGACTTCCAACTTCAATTAAAAACAAGCGACGAGGAAATTTTTCTTCGAATAGTTCCAATATGGATTCATATTGGTAAAGATAATGTACGCATTCAGAGCAGATATGTCGATCATATTACAGAAAAATGCGACTGGCCATCTGTTCACCTTTCGTTTGCTGGAAAGGGTCAAATTGACACAACAGGGACTCTTGTAATTTTTCATGTTGGCAGCACTGTGTTTATGTTTTCATATCGAGTATATGATATTATGAAATTTTGCGGAAAAATACCCATAGAACCATTTTTGTTTTCGATTTGTCCTACAATTGATAGCGCTGTTTTAAAATGTATTTGTAAATTGTGTCAAATTGACACAAGGGACGGATGAGGGTTAAGTAAAACAACAATTCTTAATATACCACGTTTTTAAAACGAACTAAAAAGTATAAAAGTCCTTGCATGGATGGCAAATTCATGTTTGCAGACATCTAATGCGTTCAGCTCAGTTAGTTCTACTTGGGTTTCAGAATTCTTAATTTTAAATGTTATCGAAGTTATAAAGGCTAACGAGTTTTTTTGTTAAAAATTTTCCTATCTATGCCTATCTTTGAAATTATTTGTAAGCAATTAAACATTTGAATATGTAAGTGAACAAATGCTTTCTTAACCAAGGTTTTCTAAACTCCTTAATATTCCCTATATAGATTTTGAAAGTTTTATGTTTTTATCGGTACAAAATTTGTTTTAAAAACCGAAATGGTTCCATAAATATTAATCAGAAAAAAAAAAGTAAAGAAATTCATTGACATTGTAGAGGCTCGAACCCTCAACACGAATATAAAGCAATCACCGTGCGCTCTGAGCTACATAACCCATTTAAAGATATCATTTAAATAACAATTAATCAAACAAACTACTTTTACAATTTTTTTTTCCACCTTCCGTGGTGAAATTTTGAAAATTTGAGTTTGTTTTAGAAAAAAACGAAAAATTCGTTAACAATGACAAGGCTCGAACTCACGACCTAGCGTTTATAAAGCGATCGCTTTATGCTCTGAGCTACATAACTCAGACGAAAATATTTTCTAAATGAGGTAATAAATTCATTAGTTGTGAGTTTCTAAAATTTTAAAATGTCAATGAGCTTTGTAGTCGCCATTGCTCCAATTCACCCTTAAGCAACCTACGGCTATTTCCTATTTTTAAACCTGAAAAAATGGCTCGGCGGTTTAATTTAGAGGTCATCACTGCAACAAACGCCATTTTGAGGATTTTGGTAAAACCTATTATTTGGAAGGAATAAAAAAAAAATTGGAAAAACGCTGGACTGGATCTAAAAGGAGACTATGTTTATGTTGCACTTTTACAAAAGGTCTCAACCATTTTTAAACTTCTCTCATTTATGAAGCTGTTTAAGAGATTTTTATCCTTATTGAACCGCTAATGAATAACGTTATCGAATAACGTTATTGTTATGGAATGATTAACGTTTTTCGATATTTTTCTAATAAAGGCTTTATAAGAGGCTCAGAATTTCGAGATATTTAAGGTATAATATACGTGTAGCAACCGAAAACAGGAGCTGTTTTCAAAAAATTTTTTTTTAAATTTATATAGGTTATTGTACATAAAAAATACTTTATAAAAATTATTTTTTTGTTTTTAAATACAGTTCTGGCTTTTATATAGAGGGCGCTGAAAATGGCATTAAAAAAAAGACATCCAAAACGGTTCGATAAATATGGCCTTTCCCATGTATCGTAAACAAAAAAATCAAATAACATTTCAAAGCATAGACCTTATTTTAAGCATCCTCCCTACGCAAGACCCCCGGGGTTTTTTCTTTTTTAATTATGGCGGAAGTTGAAGTAAAAAGTTCGAAAAAAGGATAAATTTTTACGCGCTTTTTTGTTTATATAAAAAAAAAACAAAACAAAAAATAGATACTTGAATTTAGGGGGGATGCTTAAAGGACAAAATAACGAACAAAATGCAAAAAAAAATTATTGAAACTGAACCAATAGATTTCGAGTTATCTATCGAATCGTTTTAAAAAAACCAGTTTCGAGGAAATCGCGTTTAAAGTTCTTTATTTGTTGTATGGAGCTTAGACATAGGTTAACGAAAACCGTTATAACTTCTATTTTTTGTTTTTAAATATCGATTTAAAAATGTGTATGTATATTCTTAAAACTATAAAGAACACATTAAACAAAAAAAAAATATTTTTTTTTTCAAAAAATTTACACGTACAGTATTGGCCAAAATTAAAACTAAGTGAGTTTTTTTAATATATTAATTTTTTTATGAAAACAACGTTATTAAAATATGTTAAGAATAAATTTTATTTATTTATACCTTAATTATTAATAAAAAAGTATTTAATAAATTAAATGTCTCGTACATAAAAAAATTTACAATTAAGAAATGTTTCAAACCATAAAACTGAACAAAAACTGGACAAAACTAAAGCACCCTAGAAATTTGTTTGCAAATTTGACTACTTCTCTGCAAATTCGCGGTAATTATGAACGGCACTTCCTACAAACGCGTTTAAGAAGCTGTTTACGTAAAAAAGTTTGTTTAAAATTCTCATTGTTTAAAAATTTTCGGTGAGATAAGAACAATGGCAAGAAACAAGTATTCAAGTGAATTTAAACTTAGAATTATTAATGATTGGAGCGCCGGTTTATCACGACATCAACTGAGTGAAAAATATTCAGTCAATAGATCAGTTATTTTCAGAATGTTATCAAAATTTTTGCGCACAGGTCGCATATCTCCTGTACATATTGGAGGAAAACCGCGTAAAACTTCGCGGCAGGATGACTCCTTGATCAAGAGGACAATTCAAAATGATCCTACAATCTCCTCTAGACAAGTGAAAAATCGCTTAAGTGTAGATATTAGCGAAAGAACGATCCGGAGAAGAGCAGTAGAAGCCGGATTATTCAGTCGACGACCAGCAAAAAAGCCATTCATATCATCTAAGAATAGGAAAGCCAGACTTGAATTCGCCAAAACCCACCTTAACTGGAGTGTCGAAAAATGGAAGACTGTGTTGTTTTCTGACGAATCGAAGTACAACCTTAAAGATTCGGATGGAATAAGAAGGGTACGCAGGTCAAAAGGAGAAAGATTAAATCCTAAGTATTGCAAAGCCACTGTTAAGCACGGAGGAGGCAGTGTAATGGTCTGGGGATGCTTCTCTGGTCAAGAAATTGGGCCAATTTATTTGATTGAAGGAATTATGGATCGTTTTATATACGTTGGCATTCTAAAAGATGTGATGCTGCCATATGCTGAGGAAGAGATGACAATTAAATGGAGATTTCAACAGGACAACGATCCGAAACACACTTCTAAAGTTTGTAAGGCCTGGCTTCGGAGCAATAGGATAGAAGTTCTTGATTGGCCTGCCCAATCACCCGATTTAAATCCTATTGAAAACTTGTGGAAGATCGTCAATATGAAAATCAATAGAGATAACTGCAAAACCAAAGAAGATTTATTACAAGCAATTAAAATAGCCTGGAATGGGATATCGCAGGATATCATTAATAATTTAATTTCCTATATGCCTAAGAGATGTGCTTGTGTCATCCAGAATAAAGGGTTCGCAACAAAGTACTAAATTTTTAAGTTTTAATTTACCTTTAGAAGGGGGTGCTTTAGTTTTGTCCGCTTAATTTTTCCGATGAAAATATTTTTTTTGTTATATCATTTTTATTTTAAAGAATCTGATTTTTTTATGTTTTTGTTTATAATAATAAAGGTATAAATAAATAAATAAAATGGCGCCACAAATAAATTGAAGTTGGTTAAAGTGCGTGGCCGCTATATCAAAGAACCTTGGAGACCCAGGTTCGAACCCCAGCAGCGACAGAAAATTATTTGAATTAAAATAATTTTTCTGTACGGCCGCCACCTCTCTGCAGACAATGGCAAACCTCAGAGAGTAATCAAAATGCCGTGTAAAGCTTCTTGAGAACGAGAACTTTCCGTTCATCGCCGTTCGGAGTCGGCGTTAAGCATGTAGGTCCGGTTCTCGGTCAATTGTGTACAAACTTAATAACACGCACAACACAATTGATCATAAGAAGCTAGGTTAAAGTCCTTTTAAGGGCTGAAATGGCCACTTATTTATTTTTTTTTAAAATAAATAAAATTAATATTGAACATACATTAACAACGTTGTTTTCATAAAAAAATAAATATTTGAATAAAATACACTTAGAGGGTGCTTTAGTTTTGGCCAATACTGTATATGTTATTGTGTTATATGTCGTGTTATATGTTACACGTATATGTTATTTATACCTTAATGTTTTTTATACGAAAAATTGCTTTTTGGGCTTTTGCTTTGAGGTTATGTACAGCACGCACAAAGTTTTTCAAACTCTGCTACCAACTGTATCATTTGTACTTGTCTTTCCCTTCAAAATGAATGGTCGAACGGTGTTTTCAAAATTAACTATAACATCGCAGGGTTTGGAATTTGTCATGACAACTAAAAATGTCCACAATTTTGCAGAGAAAATCATAGATAGCCATTCGACCATTTGTTTTGTAAGTTAAATGTTAAATGATTTGTACTAAATGATGCAATTGGTTGAAACGATTTGAAAAAACCTTGTGCGTCCTTTATATAACCTCCCAAGTAACCCTAAAACCCGTTTTTCGGGTATATGACCTATAATATCTCAAAAAAATGGCATGATGTGTAAATTTTTCTTAGTTTTGCAAAACCTTGTAGACCTTTATTATCTAGAATCTGTTTCTGACTTATTTGCTGAACGTATATTTTAATACAACGAAAATTGTATGCTTTCATTTTTTCATCAGATATCGACCATGTTTTAAACTCTGGTAGATTGTCTGAATCATCAAATATTTGATACCTTATTTTATTGATAATAATTACTAGACTGTTCCATAAGTCCATTAGTTCCATAAGTTCCATGACACATACAGTTGATGGTATTTCTAGGCTTGAATCAATAGAAGATGTGTCATCTTTTAAACGATAACTGTCAAAATTTTAGTCAGTTTCACGCAGTAGTTTGAGTTTGACAATCCTTTGAAGTAAGCAACTGTTGTTCTTTTTGTAACAATAGAAAAACATCCGGTTGCAAGATCGCAAGATTAATTTTGCCAAATTTTAACGTTCTTGTTAAATAGAGCGAAAACTTATTGCAAGCCATATTAATGAAAAGGTATTTTTCTCTGAAACTAAATATCAAAATATCCAAATTTACAGATTTGTCGAAATAATCACAGTCCATCGAGTGGCAAGCCTCCCAAAGAAGGCGTTTAAGTCCTCATGGCCCACATGGGAAGAACTAAGATAAGCCTATCCCGTGTTTACGTATTTGCATAAAAAAATATTCTAAACTCAATAAGAAGTAGTTGGTGCAGAGTCATGCAAAAATGTCATGCATTTGAAAAGTGGTGGTGCCGTCATTTGGAGACCGGCAGCATCTTGAACGCCCTAGTAACTGTTTAAAGTAAGTATTGGTTTAAAAACCACGCTTTATAATGGGCAATTTTAGATCGAGATCATATAATGTGCCGCCACTGTACCACTCTAATTGTACAATGCTGTTTGTTTTATATAATGCCAAAAAGTATGCAACGCTTATTATAGCTTCTAAGCAACGATTTTGTTGCTTAAATATTTAGAAGCCACCCAAATAACAGCCATTCCATGCAGTTTCAAAACCAAATTTAAATTTTCAAATTTTAATTGATAAATCACTGCAATCAATTGAAGCTAACCTAAAAACGAGCTAGATAACGAATTTGCAATGATCTTAACTCAAGAGGTTAAACAACAAAATTTCACAAACGTATGACGACTGAACGTTTAAAATGCACATGATAAGAAAATTGTTACAGAAAAACAAAATGGAATAAAAAGAACAAAACAAAAGCTTCATAAATGAGGCGCACTTCTCAAAGTTCAAGCAATAAAAACAGTTGAGTTTTTAGTAAATAAAAATGAAGTGAGTGAAAATGTGATTGAGACCCGCCATTCTTAGACTGATAACAGTAATGATTAAAATTATACTTATTTTGAAAGAATACATTACAATAAGAAGACTAACAGAATGCGGGCTAAACATTATTAATTTCACAATTAATTGGCATAAATAATTTAGATTGATTAGACATCAAAAGATAATTTCCAGACGAAAAAGAAAAATATATAGAGGAAAATATAAAAGTTGAATGACTTCTACGAACTGTGTTTAACAGCAATACACAGATATGCTGGACACTGTATACGAGTATAATGGGAAAAACAATCTAAATGCAACCTACAAGAGACGCGAGAGTGCCGCGACATTTACAATTATTAAGCCCACGATGGGGGCAATTTGATAAATCAGTGACTTTTTGAACAAAGGTATTGTTTTTCGGCAAAAAATAGTTTTCCCTGTCAGCCATATTCACATATTGAGTTAAAATTTATAAAGAACGACTAAGAAGAATAACAAGAAAGATGCGCTTTTAATTTCGTTATCAATGAATTCAATGCATAAATAAATACGTCAAGAGTAAAGCCAGTGCAATCAGTAGCGGAAGCTGACTAAGCCACTGCGTAGTGAGATAAGCCTGGCTTGCATGCTTCTTAGAATAACTAAAATTTGCAAATTCTTAAATAAAAACTCAGATTAAAACGCAAATCAAATTTTTGCCTTTCATTCAGTCTGGAATGTGGCAAAAAATTACAAAAAAAAAAAGAAATAAACATAATAAATAAACTTTTGTTTATTCTAAAAATAATAGCGTTTTGAATTTGATGTTGATGCTGAAGCTAGATGCAGCTCTTATTGAGCACAAGCATCCAATGTCAAATCGTGGTTTAGATGGAGGAAAGACTTGCAGCTTCTCTGCAATATGAAAAATCATGTGTGGACATAAAGCGAGGTAATCAATAGCATCGAATTATTTGTTTGTATAAATACAATGGATTTATTTATAAAAAGAATCAATGCTGAAGTTGACAGTTTATATTGCATTAGAAGATTGTTTCAAATCAAAGCAAATAGAACAATTTTCAATTTGAGCAGTATTGTATTTCAACAGTTAAAGTTTTATAGGAATAAAAATGAAAATTGCAATATACAGTGATGTGCGATGAAATAGAGCCAGTGCTAAAGAGTGATTTTTTAAGTGCCTGATAACTTTTTTTTTAAAAAAAACGCATAAAATTTGCAAAATCTCATCGGTTCTTTATTTGAAACGTTAGATTGGTCCATGACATTTACTTTTTGAAGATAATTTCATTTAAATGTTGACCGCGGCTGCGTCTTAGGTGGTCCATTCGGAAAGTCCAATTTTGGGCAACTTTTTCGAGCATTTCGGCCGGAATAGCCCGAATTTCTTCGGAAATGTTGTCTTCCAAAGCTGGAATAGTTGCTGGCTTATTTCTGTAGACTTTAGACTTGACGTAGCCCCACAAAAAATAGTCTAAAGGCGTCAAATCGCATGATCTTGGTGGCCAACTTACCGGTCCATTTCTTGAGATTAATTGTTCTCCGAAGTTTTCCCTCAAAATGGCCATAGAATCGCGAGATGTGTGGCATGTAGCGCCATCTTGTTGAAACCACATGTCAACCAAGTTCAGTTCTTCCATTTTTGGCAACAAAAAGTTTGTTAGCATCGAACGATAGCGATCACCATTCACCGTAACGTTGCGTCCAACAGCATCTTTGAAAAAATACGGTCCAATGATTCCACCAGCGTACAAACCACACCAAACAGTGCATTTTTCGGGATGCATGGCCAGTTCTTGAACGGCTTCTGGTTGCTCTTCACTCCAAATGCGGCAATTTTGCTTATTTACGTAGCCATTCAACCAGAAATGAGCCTCATCGCTGAACAAAAAAGCGCGAAACACATTTCGAACCGAACACTGATTTTGGTAATAAAATTCAATGATTTGCAAGCGTTGCTCGTTAGTAAGTCTATTCATGATGAAATGTCAAAGCATACTGAGCATCTTTCTCTTTGACACCATGTCTGAAATCCCACGTGATCTGTCAAATACTAATGCATGAAAATCATAACCTCAAAAAAATCACCCTTTATTATTTAAATCAAAAAATCAAAGGATACTTTACATTTTTAATTTTTTCTTTTAATAGGTAAAAAAGAATAATTCATTTAATTAATATTAGTACACTAATTAATTAAGTTAAGTGTGAAACATAAACGAAAAAATTCAAAATCCAATGATATGTCCTCTTTCGGCTGTGACTTGAAATAGAACCAATAGAACTTGATTTTAGCCATGACTTGTGATTAGAAAATTTGAAATTTCATGATATAATCAATAGAAATTATTGAAATATAATTATTTCTACCTCAATATTTGGTAGAGTATCCATTATTTCTGATAACTGCTGAGCAACGCCTAGGCATCGAAACCACTAGTTTTTGGCACTTAGTAGCTGGAATTTTTTCCCATGCGTCCTTGATTAACATCCAAAGATCATCTTTGTTGATTAGATGTTTGTCTCTAAGAGACACTTTAACCTCTCGCCATAAATTTTCGATAGGATTAAGGTCTGGCGACTGTGGCGGCCAGCTTAAAACTTCGATGTTTTTTTGTCTAAACGATTCGTTTGCCCACTTCGATGTGTGTTTCGGGTCGTTATCCTGCTGAAACACCCATCGAAGCGGCATATTTAACTCTACGTACGGCATCATGGTTTCGCTCAAAATCCTGGTGTATTTTAAAGCATTCATCTTTCCCTCGAAGGGAAATAAAGGACATGTGCCATTATATGAGAAACACCCCCAAACCATTTTACTCCCACCGCCATGTTTAACAGGTGTTTATAGTGTGTTGAGGGAGGAATTCGGTATTGGGGGGTCTTCTCATAGAGATGCTGCCTCGGTCTGAGTTAAATAAATTAACTTTGGTTTCATCTGACCAAAGAATGTTTCGCCATTTGCTCGCTGGCCAATCAGCATAATCCTTTGCGAATTGAAATCGCTTAAGGGCATCCACTTTGGTCAGGAATGGTATCTTCCGAGCAGGTTTAGCCTTCAATCCGTTTTCAATTAGAAGTTTTCGAATCGGTGAAGTGTCCACGTTCAAGGAATATTGTTTCTTGAGAGCGGAAGAGGTCACAAACGGATCTTTTTTTACGTGACGTAGGATTCGTCTTTGCAAACTGGTACTTATTTTGGGTTGTTTTCCTCTGGTGTCTTATTTTTGTGTAAACTTTAATGCGTTCTCAACGATTTTCTTTGAGCAGCCACTATACTGGCTATTATCCATTGGCTTTTACCTTGTTTACGCAAATTTTTATTATTTTTCGGTTTTCAGAACTGCAGTGCTTGGCTCTTCCCATTTTTAGACCTACTCACGTTCTTTAGTAAAATTTTATTAAAAAAGATCTTTTTGAATTAAAAAATTTTTAGTTATATTGGTTGGCACAAGTAATATAGGGTGATTTTTTTGAGGTTATGATTTTCATGCATTAGTATTTGACAGATCACGTGGGATTTCAGACATGGTGTCAAAGAGAAAGATGCTCAGTATGCTTTGACATTTCATCATGAATAGACTTACTAACGAGCAACGCTTGCAAATCATTGAATTTTATTACCAAAATCAGTTGGCAGAAAATCCGCTTTTTTATCGACAAATTTTGTTCAGCGATGAGGCTCATTTCTGGTTGAATGGCTACGTAAATAAGCAAAATTGCCGCATTTGGAGTGAAGAGCAACCAGAAGCCGTTCAAGAACTGGCCATGCATCCCGAAAAATGCACTGTTTGGTGTGGTTTGTACGCTGGTGGAATCATTGGACCGTATTTTTTCAAAGATGCTGTTGGACGCAACGTTACGGTGAATGGTGATCGCTATCGTTCGATGCTAACAAACTTTTTGTTGCCAAAAATGGAAGAACTGAACTTGGTTGACATGTGGTTTCAACAAGATGGCGCTACATGCCACACATCTCGCGATTCTATGGCCATTTTGAGGGAAAACTTCGGAGAACAATTAATCTCAAGAAATGGACCGGTAACTTGGCCACCAAGATCATGCGATTTGACGCCTTTAGACTATTTTTTGTGGGGCTACGTCAAGTCTAAAGTCTACAGAAATAAGCCAGCAACTATTCCAGCTTTGGAAGACAACATTTCCGAAGAAATTCGGGCTATTCCGGCCGAAATGCTCGAAAAAGTTGCCCAAAATTGGACTTTCCGAATGGACCACCTAAGACGCAGCCGCGGTCAACATTTAAATGAAATTATCTTCAAAAAGTAAATGTCATGGACCAATCTAACGTTTCAAATAAAGAACCGATGAGATTTTGCAAATTTTATGCGTTTTTTTTAAAAAAAAAGTTATCAGGCACTTAAAAAATCACTCTTTATTAAGCGCGGGCCAAAACTTAAAAAAACAAACACAAAATGTTGCTCATTGTTGTGTTTGGAAAAAATCAAACAAAACAAAGAACAATTACAATGCAATAAAATCACATGTCATGAAGTACACTGTAAGAAAATTTGGTTTATTTTTTTTTAAATATATTCAATGTTTGAAAGATATTACAATTATGACAAATCAATCAACTCAATTTTATTTGCCAATGAACTGCAACAAGAATTCATTTTTATTACAATAAAAATGCTTGCACGAAAAATTACTCGACACACAAGAAAGGGGACAATCAGTTTCAGCATCGACATCATCGAGTGTGCGTTATTTTATTTTTGCTTTGCATGCAATTGTTTTTGTAAAGTTCGCTGGAAAATGTTCTGAACACTGAACGAGTGCGGTTTGTGTTGTTGTTTTTTGCAGGTATTCTTTGATTTTGGCTCATCGCAAAGACAAAATTAAGATAGAAAAAAATATGTATGAAGGGCCACGCGGGCCATACAGGCAACTACGTGGGCATGTTTGCTTTAAATGCAACAATATCACAGTTATACAGATTAGCGAAAAATACAGGCGCAATTGTACTCAAAAACAACTGTACAATATTCATGGGAGAAGTGGTTATTAAACTACGTTTCGTTCAGAGCATGCCAAGTTGTTACAAAAAAATTTTAATTAAGTAATATCATAAGTAAGTGCGTGGCTCTATTTCATCGCACATTATTGTATGCATCTTGTGTAGATGGCATGAAAAAAACAAAACCTGGATAGGAAGATCAAAATTAAATAACCAAGCGAACTCTACTGAAGTTGTAGGTATATCTATGGTGAGATGTCCCATCTTTCTTGCATGATCTTGTGCCTAAATCTATGTATAGCAAAAGGATAATGGAAACACCAGTGAGGTTTTTGGAAAAATTGGACATTAATTGGATGAGTTTTGTGGACTTGTGGAAACGAGAGGTTTCGCAAAATTTTTGCTGTAGCTTGCCTTCACTTTATTTTAGTCGACATTCCATAAAATTTGGTTTTAATGGTGGAAGGCTTTGTGTGGTAGAATGCTAAGCTATGGTGGATAATTTTAATTTTCTAAAGCGACATCTATGTTTTGATCAGTCAATTACCAGCTTAAAATTGATACATGAGTTATCGATACAACGAGTATAAATAAACGGCGCTGTGAAATAACTCCCAATGAAATAATTCCCAAAATAAAAATGAAATAACTCCCAAAAATTGTTCATACATTTTTGGGAGTTATTTAATTTTCAATTGGAATTCAAATTTCCCAAAAAATTGGGAGTTATTTCGTTTTTATTGGGAATTATTTCATTTTTTTTATGAAATTCTGTAATAACTCCCAACAAATTTGAGAATAAAATAAGTCCCAAATTATTTGGTTGAGAGTATGGTTAGCAACAGTATGACCCAAATGAATTTAAAAACGGCAGCCTTGAATGCAACCCATAAAAATTCGAATACTACCAAAAATTACCAAATAAAATTACAATTAAAATTAATTTGAAAAATTTTCAAATTACCCGCAAATAGGGGAATCCCCAGCAAGTTGGCATTTACTTGTAGAGAATTAATCGTAATCGTAAAACCGAAAATAGTTTTGAAATATAATTAAAAAATTAAAAATTATTATTAAAAATCGCGCGATTTTTTTATAAAAATTTCTCGACTGCGGCTCTCTGATAAAGCTACAGAAAATGGTTTTAAGATATGATAAAAACATACATTAAAAGTACAAATCCCGCATTTCTGAAAAATTGTTTATTTGCAATTTAAGGCATTATTTCGTTATGAAAAATTGCGCAACAAAATAACACCCCATTTGTTTTGAAAACTTCTGTTTTCAGAATTGCTTTCTGTAAAATTTGAAACCTTTTTATTTTATCCCCTATTTTTTAAGGGTGCATTTTCGATTTTCCACACATATTTATTCGCATTATAGAGTTGTTATATTTATTTTAGGAGTTATTTTATTTTAATTTTTTTTTTCTTTGTATACATATTTTTATGAGTTATTTTACTCCTTTTGGGAGGTATTTAATTTTTCTTGGGAGTTATTACATTTTTCTTGGGAATTATTTCATTTTTCTTGGGAGTTAATTCATTTTTCTTGGGAGTTGTTGCATTTATCTTGGGAGTTATTTCATTTTACTAGGGAGTTATTTCGGTAATTTAAATTTTTTTGGAAGTTATTTCATTGGGAGTTATTTGATTGGGACTTATGTATTTAATTTTTGGTTTGGGAGTTATTTCATTTTCATTGGGAGTCATTTTATTTTTTTAAGATTTGGGACTCATTTCATTTCTATTGGGAGTTATTTCATTTTTTCATTTAGGAATCATTTTATTTCATTTCACTGCGCCTATATAAACTAAAGAGTTTTCATCTGACTAGCGAGTAATAGTAAATACTAGCGACCACTGGTGCGCGTTGCTGCCCCCAGCAACTATAATAATAATAATGATAATATAAGAATAAGAATAATTTAAAAATAATAAGAATAATGTAAGAATAATAATAATAACAATTAAGTGAAATGTGAGCGGAAAATTGCAATAAAAAAACTTGTATGTATCTTGGTTGCGAGCGTTCAGCACGAGCGGCTTGCGAAAGCTTTATATTTGTCTGACTTTAATTTTGTTTTTAAAAGACGCTCTATTAAGAAGAGACAAAAGAGAGCGAAATGTGAGCAGCGAATAGTTTTGCTCTGAGTTTGATAACGTTGTTCTCAGCTGGTCTGTTAATAAAAGAAAAAACAAAATAACAACAACAATTATTCTACCCCCTTATGAAACCCGCCTTAAAATTATTTCCCTGCCTTCCTTAAGAAGCAGAAGAATTATGCTAAATGTCTCCTTTTTATACAAATTACTCAGTGGTGATATAGACTCACATTACCTCCTTTCTTCATTAAACTTCAACATCCCTAGGAGCGGAGCCAGACATTTCCAGCTTTTTAAGTTGAGTCAGTGCACTTCTAATTATGCCCTTCACGACCCTTTGCGATGTATGTGTAGTGATTTCAATGGCAACTTGAACTTGATAAATTTTTCTGACTCGGTGGATGTCTTAAAACGTAAAATTATATTACATTTGAATACTTAACGCATTCATTGCGATAACAAATATAGCTCGCGATAATTGTGTAGATTTTACGATTTAACATTTAAGCATTATCGAATTTGATAAATACTTTAAGCTTTCGTTTTATTTAGTTTCGTTGCTTAATTTTTTTCATGAAATTTTTTTACATCTTTAGTTCTATAGCTCGTTTAAAATGTGACCATGTATACCGTATCCCTCGGCTTGGTGTGTCAGAGTGTATCTCTTTTCCATACAAGTTTTTACCTGCGTTGGCCCAAATGCATATCCAAATAATAACTTTAGCTCGGTGTTCCCCTATTTCAGTGACCCGAATATATAAATATATTGTGCCTGCATAATATATACGTGTATATCTGTGCTATGTTTGGTATTGGTTTGGTGTTTGAGAGTTGCATCTCTTTTCCACGTAGGATCTTGGGTTGGACAGTGGCCCCAAGCCGAATGACAACAATTATAAATGCGGTTATATATAGTCTAATAAACTACTTTGGAAGTTGTCTTGTATTCCCTTGTGTTATGAAGAATGTGCTTTTATTCGATGATGCTTATTATGTTTACATAAGCACAAAAATTTCTCAAATTTCAAATTTCAAATATCTTTATTTAATTTTAATTTTTTGCTGAAAGGCCAAGCAATTGTGCTTAGTGGAGGCTTTTATTTGCCAACAGGTGGTAGGTTTTAGCACGTAGGTGCATTCTATTCAGTCCGGCTGATCCCGGAACTTCTTAGAATGTAAATCGTGCATGCGTATGGCGCGGGTCATACGTATCTATGAAGATTTCCTACTTCCGGGCGAATCCAAAAAAAAAAAAAAAAAAAAAAAAAATTATATGCAAATATATGGCAACTTTAATAAGCTATAACTTAAAAAATATAAATTTTTAAGAAATAAAAAGTCCAGTTTGCACATCTATAGGTCTAAACCTATCAAACCATACTAAATTTATTAAAATTGGACTTGTACTTAAAAAGCCTTACGCCGGACAAAATTTGGGTTCGCATAATATATATAAGATAAGCGACGATGTAACTAAGATGAACAACTAGTAAACCTGGCGGTGAGATTTTAGACATCACCGTGAATGGCTTTTTGAGGTTTACTACTTTAGAATAGATTTTCGTATATACAGGGTGGCGCACGAATCGTGCTACAAAAACAAAACGTAATAACTTTTTTTTTTGTGTGAGTAATCGGCTTATTTTTTTTTATTTTGCAGATTAGTATTTAGATTTACTAAAATGGATGCTTGGGATACCGAAAAGAGGATTTGGGAAGTGCAGCGGTACCATACTTTACAGTCCATCATTTCCGTCCAAAGGGAATTTAGGAGGGAGTTTGGCGGCACACCCCGAGTAGATGGACCATTATGAGGTTGGTAAACATGTTTGCCGAATATGGAAGCATCGCACGCAGACCGTACCATCGAGATCCCTATGTTCGGGTGCAAGACACAATCGCGGCACAATAGCATCGGCAATTCAGGCAAATCCACGCGTTTCGACACGAAACTTATCGGCGCAAATTGGAGTTAGCAGACGGTCATTACAACGGATAATTCAAGATGACTTAAACTTGTTTCCATACAAACTCCAAATTACATGCAAATTAAACCCTCTGGATTTGCCTATTCGTCTGGAATTTTGCCAAAAATGATTCAAATGGCCGAAGAAGACAACAACTTAATAAATTGCTTGTTTATGTCTGATGAAGCCCATTTTGATCTAAACGGCAATGTAAACAAGCAAAATTGCCGTGTATGGAGTGAATCTAATCCAGAAATACTCCATGAGACGGAACTGCACCCAGAACGTGTCACTGTGTGGTGCGCAGTTTCATCAAGGTGCATTGTCGGGCCATACTTCTTCGAGGAAAACGGTGTAACAGTAACCGTAAATGGGGACCGTTATTTAAACATGTTGAAGGAGAACTGCGGCGAAGACGTATCCCTTTTAACAGCATTTGGTTCCAGCAAGATGGAGCAAGTTCACATATAGCCAGACCGGTTATGGCGGAGCTCCAACGAAAATTTCCAAATAAATTAATATCCAGAAACACCACTTTCCGCTGGCCCCCAAGGTCACATGACCTCACCGCGCCAGACTTTTTTTTATGGGGTTATGTCAAGCAAGAGGCGGATAAAACGAAACCAAGGAATTTGACTGAATTGAAGCAGTCCATTACAACAATAATTGAGGCGATCCCGACAGCTACCCTCCAGGCCACAATGAATAATTTTCTGATCAGGTGTCGCATATGCGTGAATGAGCATGGAGGTCATTTAAGGTCTATCATTTTCAAAACCAATTAGTTAAATAAAATAAAATTGAATTATCTATACAAAAAAAGAAAAAAAAAAATAAATACATTGATTAGAAAAAAAGTTATAACGTTTTGTTCTTGTAGCACGATTCGTGCGCCACCCTGTATGTAGTTCGCGATAAGACAACTAGATGGTGAGTGAGATCGAGAGTTTATAAAAAGTAAATTTCTCTCTTCGACGAAATTCGCTTTGTTCCACGGCAGTTCGATCCTATGCTTTTGTAGAAAATTGAAGTTTTCTTAAGCACCATCTATGTTTTGATCAGTCAAGTATTAATAGTGGTTTGTGACATGCCGTGAGTGTTCCCAGCAAACATTGAGGTTTAAAAAGAATTTCAGAATGATTTGATATCAAATGTATTTCTCAAATGTCAAACGTTTTATATAAATTTGAGATTGATTTGAGAATGTTAGCATTCTCAACAATAGGGGACTCAAATTAAGAAATAGGTTTATTCTCAAATTGATATCAAACGTTGATCTCAAACCTGTTTTAAATGTGATTTTCAAATTGTTCAGAAAAATATTTATTCTCAAATCAACCTCAAATCGAACTCAAATATTAAATCAAACATTAATTCTCGATTTGAAAATGATTTGAGAATCACATTTTAAATCAAATATGAGAAACACATTTGACCTTTGACTTGTGTTTGCTGGGTTTGAACACTGGAAACGCCTATATATGGTACAACCATTGAGGTTATATTTTCACGATTCGTAACTCACTTAACTTTCGACGTTCACATATCATTACTTTTTTAGGTTCCTCACAGTATTCAATAATGACGTTACTATTCAGGAAATTAATGAAGTAATATAAGTAATAGACTTTTATGCAATATATATTGTTTGTTTTTTCAAATCAATACAAAGAAATATTAATAAAAGAATATATGTATATTAAACCGTATTGAAAAAATAAATTTCACCGGACACAAGCTAATCTAAAGCATTATTGAAAGAAATTTAAAGAAAAAAAATTATTTTTTACCGAACGTAGGGGTCGCGCATTGACATATTTTTTTTATAACTTCGGTATTTACCGTCCGATCTTAAAGAATGATATGTATATGTTTTTGGTTTCAGGGAGACCTTCTTTTTGTCCTTAATGCAGTTTTTATTAAAAATTAGCCATACAACAAAAAAGCGCATTGATTTTTTTAAGGAACGTGTATTTGAGAGTGGTAAAAAAACAAGTTACTCTTTTTCTATATTAAGCCATCGATATACACTGGTGAGGTAAACGCAACTATATTTTCCACTGTAACAAAACTTAGAGGACCAAAAACAAAAAAACAAAAATAAGTGAAGAAAGAGCATGAAAAACCACAATTTTAAGAACAGCAACAAGAACACTGTATTTTGCTTTGATTGCCTTAACGGAATTTTTTTTACTCTTTGGGGTGAGCACATAATTAAACGCATATGAGCCAGTGTTTCCAGCTTAAGGTAAATTTCCCTAATTTTTGACTCATTTTTTGGGCAGAGGTAAAAAAGGTAATTTTTGACCAAAAGTGGTAAATTTTCCGAAAACAATAATTCCTTTATACTTGTTAGTTTTTTGAGTTATTGTCAGCACTGTTACCTCATACATACTCACAAGCAGTTTAAGAGCCCGAACAGAATCAAAGCGTCTGTCTTTGACTAACTAAGGTAAAAACTAAGCAAATAGCACTGAACACAGCCTTTTCTTAGCTAAAATATGGCAACACTTACGCCACTCAAAGAGAGATCCGCCAGCCGTCGGAGAAAAAATAGAATTGATTCTATTCTAGCGTTTTTCCGTCGCGAATTTCTACGGCCATTTAATTTTTGGCGGCTGCATATATTTTCATGTATTTTGTTGCACAGCGCATCCGACAACCGACAGCCGCTTTGGTTCTGTTCGGGCTCTATGGTTATTATTTAGTCTAACTTAAACTATTGTTGACAGTTTAAAAAATATTTCTTTGTGCATTAAGTGAACAAGTTGATAAATGGGGAAAGGAAAATGTTTAAATGACCTTGAAAGAGGTCAAATTACAGTGGTGTTTAAGAATGGTCTGTCGAAGAGAGAAATTGGCAGAGAAATTGGGAGATCGGAGACAGTTGTTCGAAATTTGTTCGAAAAAAGGAGACAGTTATGAATCTATAGAAATACTGGAAAAAAAATCAAAACTGACCAGTCGGGATAGACGTCGAATTGTAGCTACTGCAAGTAATTCGATGTTGAGTGCGAACGACATAATAAGTTCCTGCGACTTAGAAGTGTCCCGTTTTACAATATATAGGGCTCTTAAGCAATCAGGTGTGATTGTAAGACAACGCTTAACACCGAGACTACAAGATCACCACAAGGCTGCGCGTCTTGAGTTTGGAAAGAAAAACATGTCAACTGATTGGACCAAAGTATGTTTATTTTTTAACTTAAACTCATGTTTTATTTTGTTATGAAATTAACTTTTAGATTATTTTTTCTGACGAAAAAAAATTTAATTTGGATGGTCCGGATGGGTTTACCTATTACTGGAGAGATCTACGCAAAGAACCACGATATTTCTCCAAGAGAAACTTCGGAGGAGGTTCTCTGATGGTATGAGGCGGTTTTTGTTTGAAGGGAACTTTAGAACTGGCCTTCACTAGTTGCGACATGAACTCCGCCGAGTACATAGACATACTTAAAATGAATGTACTGCCTTTTTTGAAGAGTAACCGCACAAAAAAATATGTTTTTCAACACGATAACGCATCGATACACTCACTTTGCCTAAAGCTTGGCTTTGTTCGGAAAAATCAATGTGTTAGAATGGCCAGCATGTTATCCGGACATGAATCCCATCGAAACATTTGGGGCATTCTACTTCATAGAATTTATGAAAATAATAACCAATACAACACTATAACGGAACTAAAATCTGCAATAACACATGCTTGGGACTCTCTAGAAGCTTCGACCCTAAAATCTCTAATAAAAAGCATGCCCAATCACGTATTTGAGATTATCCAAAACGGAGGAGGATCTACCCATTACTAATTTTAACTTTATACTTTTTTTTTAATTTGTTTTGAATAAATACTTTTCTTTCGTTATATACTATCACTGCGTTTAATTATGTGCTCATCCCAAAAAGTGAAAAAATTCCGTCAGTGTTCTTGTTGTTGTTCTTAAAATTGTGGTTTTTCATGCTCTTTTTTTACTTGTTTTTGTTTTTGGTCCTCTAAGTTTTGTTACAGTGGAAAATATAGTTGCGTTTAATTATATGCTCACACCAGTGTATATATAAAATGTTTTTCATAAAATCAACGAAAAAGATTTCTTCACGTAGCATTCCACATAATTTAACAATCGCTCAAAAAAAGGCTCGTGTCGATTAGTAAACAGCCTGAAAGTAAACAGCAGCCGATTGTATGGCTCTTTCAAGATGAATCAAATCCAACAAGTTGTTCCAGTTCGAAGCACTGCGAAGCAAATGGTCGCCTGTTTCTTCCAAAAAACTGAGACACGTAGAAAGGTCAATTCGGAATGGTACACAGCCATTTGTTTGCTAGAAGTGTTCCATGAAATAAGGAAAACAAACAAGCGCAGAAGGATAATTCTTCATTAAAACAATGCGAGCTTCCACTCAGAAGCTAAAACAAAGGCAATTTTTAAAACATCGAATTATTGGGTCATCCGACGACCCAATAACTTCTTTTTGTTATCGCACATCAAGGACAAACTGCGTGGACAACGATTTTCGACGCCAGAAGCCGCTGATGTGTTCAAAAACTGTTTTGTAGATGTCTCAAGTCGAATGCGATAAATGTTAGAAAAAATTCTAAATGTATAAAAATTGGTCTTTAAATTTATTCCCGAAATATATGTAGCAACCCTCGAATCATATTAGACAATTCGAAAGTGAAAGTGTGTGAGATAGCTGAGTCTACAAAGATATCAACTGACTTGGTAGTTTCCATTTTTCATGATAATTTGAGTATGAAAAAGTAATTGCAAGATGGGTGCCGCGTGTGTTAACAACGGACCAAAAAAGACAACGAGTTTGTGATTCTAAGCAATGTTAAGCCATGTTTAATATTGATTCGGAAGATTCTATACGTCAATTAGTAACCTATAATAAAACATGGATTCACCACTATAATGCACCTGAATAAGTTCAACAAAACAAAACAATGGGTTGGGCCGGGTGAAAGTATTCCGAAGCGGAAAAAGTATGCAGCATTATTGGACCGTTTGAAAGCGACCAAATTTATAGCAAAAAAAATTAATTTTTTCAAGACGCGTGCCATCTCACAAGTGATTTAAAGCAATGGTAAAACTCAACGAATTACGCGTTGAAAAATATTAGGTGGTAGAGTTTTAACGAGATCGTACGTCAAGGAAGGTGAAGAAATGAAAAGGATGACCGTCGACTGAAAGTGCACGAGATAGCAGTTTTGATAGGCATTTCAAGAAATACTGTACATCATAAATTGAGTGAAAATTTGGACATGATAAAGTAGTCCGCAAGATATGTGCGGCGATTACTCACAGTGGAGCAAATACAGCATCGTAAGGATGTTTCAATCGAATGTATGGAGAAGTTTCACAGCAATAAAGCAGAGTTTTTGCGTCGATTCGTAACCATGGATGAAACATGGGTCCATCATTTCACACCTGAGACGAAGGAACAGTCAAAAAAATTGACTGAAAGGGGAGAATCGGTTTCAAAGAAAGCGAAGACAGTTTCATCCACCAGCGAAGGTCATGGCGTTAGTTTTTTTGCATGCATGTTGGATAATTTGCATTGATTATCTTCAGACAGGAAAAACAATCAATCGCGAGTATTATCCGAACTTATTACACCGTTTGAGTGATGAAGTCAACAAAAAACGGCTGCATTGGCCGAAAAAAATAAGTTTTGTTTCATGCAGATAATGCTGCAGTTCACACATCCATTTACGCGATGGCCAAAATCAAGGAGTTAAAGTTCAAATTGCTTCGTCACGTCCTATTCGCCAGATTTAGCCCCCTTGGATTATTTTCTTTATCCAAACTTGAAAAAGTGGCCCGGTGGTAAAAGATTTGACAACAATGAAGATGTGATGTCTGCAGTTGATGGATATTTTGAGGAGCAGGACGGTTCGCACTATAAACAGAGAATCGAAGCTGTTGAACATCACTGGCAAAAGTGCACCGAGCTAAAAGGAGACTATGTAGAGAAATAAAAATATTTTTTTCCAAATTTTTTATGTTTTCTTTGTTAGGCCGGGTACTTTTCAGACTATTCTCTTACAAGTTTTATGCCATCAACGAACGGCTAATGTGCATGTTCTCAAGAGGTATTAGATAGGATTATGTACTCTCTGAGGTTTGCCGTTAACTGCAGATAGGTGACGACCGATCAGAAAAATAAATTTCTACATTCGAACCTCTGACATCACGCCTCGAAAATTGACATCAAATGGTCCCCGCACTTTGACGTACCGGAACTGGCTATGGGAAAATAAGTACACTGCGATAATCCCAAAAGTAAACGAATAGTGGAGTAGCCTTGCATAAACATCAATGACAATGATAAATAGCCATGGGTCCTAGCTCATAATCCATATTTGGTGAGATCTGTTGGGTGTGGTGTATTTTGAGCTGCCCAGAATCAACGAAACCATCACGGGATATTGCAGCCAACTACAACTAATATGTCTGTTCCGAGCTAAGTAGCACCTCCATTCCTATGGCGATGCAAAAAATTGGCTTGATTCTTGAAGAGCATCAAAAGACGTGTCGTTCTTTCGAACAGAAATTTATATGCTGACAGAAAGATGGAAGAAGTTGTGGCTAGCGATGGACAATACTTCAATTGATTTCCAATTTTTTTAAATAAAGCATTTATTTTCACGAAAAAAAGAACGATGAAAACTTACTCATACACCAATCAGTATGGCAATCATATATGCCAATGAATCATAACTGTTTCAATACACATGCAAGCGCAGATACAAAAAGCACTTGAAAAGGGTAAAAATTAGCACCGATAACGAAGAGACGAGAGGGAAATTCACCTGTTTTGAAAAATGGAACATGTAGCGATGTATTAAATGACAGATATATTAAACTTAGCTATTTACTAGTCAGCTATTATTGCTTATTGCTCATAATGATTAATGCGGAAGAATACTTTTTTTAATTTTCATTGAAAAAAACAACATACCTTGAACGCATGCCATTCCTCTTTGATGACATCGGTGAATGAAACTGCACTGGCAGCGGCAACCAGACCCAGAACCAATAATACTGCACGCATTTTGGATAATTAAAATTCTGTGGAAATAAAATAAAAACAATAAATGAAGTTGTTAGTCATTCAATAAATTAATAAAAATACTCAATTACAATCTTTCAATTGAAAAAAAAAATAAACATATACAATGGAATTAAAAAACAAAGAGCTTTGGCTATATACAGACGGTGGTGCTTGGCACAGATAGATAAAAAACGTTTGAGTGACACCAGCTGTTTTGATGAAAAACGACAACTTGTGGATAATTACATGTTAATTTTGCTTTTTTTATTTAATATAAGCTGATGAAATACCTGTTGGTAATGCTGTTTAAAAAAGCTCATATTAAAAAGCTTTGAAGAGTGAGCAAGCTAAGCATGTATATGTTTAAAATAGCAATAAATACTATTTATATACAATATATTAAAACTTCACACTTGACTATAGAAATTCAATGAGGGGAGTACTGCGGGTAACTCAAATAAATAATCGTCATTTGCAGGTTCATTTTGGGGGGCGTATTAATATGAGAACGCAATTTAATGTTTTCAACATAAATAATTCAGATAGCGCTGAATACTTATCGCTGTTTTTGTTTTGTTTGCAATTTTTATTTGTTAAGCTATTTGAGAAAAACAAAATAAACGAAATATACACATGTAGACAGTTAAACTGATGTGTCACGGTGCACTTGAACGGAATTAAATGAAAAGATCTTTCGTATATCGTATAAATCCAAAAATTAAAATCCTATACCAAGGTCTAGGTTTTAAGCATGAAATGTATAAAATAAACATCAACAATAGTCAATACGAAAACATCTTTAAAGTATGAAGGAAGAATTGCTGTTAAAAGATTTCAGGATTCTGGTATCAACAAATAGTTTATTGCAGAAATTGCATGCGATTCCCCAGAAATTTTCGATAAATTTTCGATAAATTTTGAATATTTATTAAACATTAATTCTTTTACTGGTACAACAATTACAACTGGTTTGAGAATCTGAAAAAGAGAAGTCATTATTGTCATTCGGAACTAACTCCCATTACCAAGTAATCATTATGTAACTAGTTCTGTCCCCTAGTCACTAGGGCCTAGTGGGTTGCTACCATATTCATGTACTGGTATATGTTCATTCTGAAGAGTTCATGTACTTGGTATATGTTCATTCTGATTTCTTAAAGTGTTCTTGGGAAATTAATAAAGTTTCATCTAATCATCCAGATTATGCTAAACGACTTCTTCGAGCTGTCAGCCACTAGAATGGTTTACATTCCTAAAAGATTCGAGTATCGAAAAATCATTCAAGTACATTCATTGAACATCATAACATTACACTGTATGTATGTAATGGGTGTTTTTTTAGGGGTTTGTTTTTCGAATAGAGATAAAACTGGCATTTTGTGGTCAAATCTGGCAACTCTAATGTCATTTATGTTCAGTTTGGTTTGCCATTTCATCATGAACAGGTTGACAAAAGAACAACGCTTGCAAATCGTGCAAATTTATTTCGAAAATAATGGTTCAGTTCGCGAAGTTTACCGCAAGCTCCGTCCATTTTATGGTCGACATAATCGTCCATCAGAGCAATTAATTCAGTTAACCATGGGTCGTTTTCGCACTACGTTTACTCTATGTGATAATACGCATCCGCAGAGACGTCAAACAGTGCGCACCGAAGAAACAATTGCCGCTGTAGAGCAAAATGTTGAAGAGGACCCGAATGAATCGATTCGCCACCGTGCACAGCAATTGGAGCTTAGTCCATCAACTTTATGGAAGATTTTGCGCAAAGATCTTGGCTTGCGACCTTACAAGATCCAGCTTGTGTAAGAATTAAAGCCGCGAGACCATGCAATGCGTCGTGATTTTGGTGTATGGGCCGAAAATGAGATTGATCTCGATGCTGATTTTCATCGCAAAATTTTGTTCAGTGATGAGGCTCATTTTTGGTTGAATGGCTACGTCAACAAGCAAAATTGCCGCATTTGGAGTGAAGAGAATCCACATGAGATCCTTGAGACGCCATTACATCGACAAAAACTGACTGTTTGGTGTGCTCTATGGGCTGGTGGAGTCATTGGGCCATACTTCTTCCGAAATAATGCTGGAGAGTCAGTTACCGTTAATGGAGACCGGTATAGAGCTATGATAACCGACTATTTTGTTTCCGAATTGGATGGCATGAATGTGGATGAGTTGTGGTTCCAACAAGACGGTGCTACATGCCACACAGCGCACGTCACAATCGATTTATTGAAGGAAACATTCGATGAGCGCATAATTTCGCGGAATGGACCTGTCAATTGACCACCAAGATCATGTGATTTGACACCATTGGATTATTTTCTTTGGGGATATGTGAAGTCGCTCGTCTACGCCAACAAACCAGAAACGTTAGGGGACTTGGAGGCCAACATTCGTGGCGTTATTGCCGACATACGGCCCCATATGCTCGATAAAGTGGTTGAAAATTGGACCTGTAGAATTGGCTTTATTCGAGTCAGCCGCGGCGGCCACATGCCCGAAATCATATTTAAACATTAATGGCATAAAATTATCCTTCCAATAAAGCCAAATTGATGGACATTAAAACGATTTTCTTGTGTTTTATTTCAATTCGAAAAACAAACCCCTAAAAAAAACACTCTATACTTGCTAAAACACTCTGACATGGCAGCGAATGTGTTAATAATGCGGTTAGTCATGTACTATAGTACCAAACAATATGACATAAAGTCATACCACTTTAACTTAGTCAGTTATTTACCCCATGATATCGTACGTTGACATGTCCGAAATGTTTATTTGTTGTTTACAGCTCAATAAAAAAAAATTGCCTTTAGTTTTGTTCTCACTTTTTGTTGTGTGAGGTGACGCGTGTCATTGTGACTTAAATTCGTATTATTGTTGTCACTGAAAATAGGAACGGCACAGTGAACAGCGCCATGTGATTTATTTGTGCTAATCTTGTTGTCATATTGAACACATTCTTGGGAAATTAAAGTGACATTTTACTCGCATTGTTTTTGAAGTGAGGAAGATGAGCGAACAGAAAAGGTAAATAAAAATATATAATTAATTAAGTATTTTTTTTTTTTTTAATTTGAAATATTAATAAATTTTATCAATTAATGTCAAAATAACATCCGAAAAACAATTTGAGGAGATGGTGGATTTCTAATAAATCTGCATTTTTAACTCACACTCCATCAGGTAACTTTATCGGGTTTGAGACGTTCCGTAAATTTGTTATTTTAATTTTTGAAAACCAAAACTCAAAGGAACTCATATTTTAATTAATTGAACTATTTAGTATGCTGAAACAAAAAAAAACGAACAAAGAATACCAGATTTCTAACGACGTGACACGAGGTCATGACACAATTACAAGGAAGGCTCATATTGGAGAGTAGGGTGCGCTAGTTGTTCAAACAAAAGTATTAAAACACTCAAAACGTGGAATTAATGGGTCATCAGCACCTATGGGCAGAGAGCGCTCTGGGAGCATTGAGAACAAGAATTGAGAGCAAAGGCTTATGTAGCAACACAAAACGCAACAACAAAGCAAAGATAAAAGACAAACACAGAAACAAAAAAGAAGCTTTGAATGTAGTGGTGCCCATACCCTGTCATCAGCCTTACAGTCACAGTTGCCACTTTGGTACAATTGTACCAAAATTGGTACATTTATTTTCGCTTGGTACATAGGTACATTATTTTCTGATTTGGTACATTTTGTAAAAGTTCACAAGGTCACAAAAACCGAAATGTGTTAGCACTGTTGGCGTAATGTTCAGGGTTCAAAGTTATGTTCACTGGAAACTTGCATTGCATGAAGTTCTACCTTTATTCTGAGGGAAAGAAAGAGTCAAAAGTAGAAGATATAATTAAAAAGAATATGAACAACCTAGATTTTTGAGCCCATTTTTGTATAAATTAAAAAATGTAATTTACAATTGTTCAAGAGTGCTCTTCTAGTGTGTGCAAGTGGAAGGAAAAACGCTAATAATGGAAAGGTACTTATAAACACTCAATATTTAATATCATATAAAATTAAATAAAATCTTGCTTGAATACTTCTTGCATAAGCGCCCACTTCTGACTGCGAAAGTGAAGCTGAATGCAGCAAGTGGCTGTTTAATTTTTATTGACAAATTTATTTAAACTTGTACAATTTTATTTTAAAGTGTTGATGTTCCTTCCTAATCAAAGACTGACTTCAAAGGGAAGTTTCGTCCAGAATGGCTGCAACAATTCTCTTGGCTGCAAAACAAAAATGAGACTGCATTTTGTATCGTCTGCGAGAAATCGTTCGTGAACCACTTGCTACACTTGTACAGACATCCAAAGAATACTTTGCATATCCAAAAACAATGAAAAGAAAAAAAAAATAATCATACCACGATGAATGCATTGATGAAAGCCTAAAATACATTTTTAGAAAAGCAATATCGACAGGCCGAGGTTGCATTTGTAATGTTCTGCATTATGCATAACTACCATGTCTTCCAATGGACTTTCTTTCAAATTTGTGATTGGTAGCTCCCCAGACTCACAAATTGCTAAAACTTTAAAATGTGGTAGAACCAAATCGACGCAATATAGTAAATAGTACACAAAATAACTTAATATAATTGTATTGTTGATGGTACAAACAAAAATTGGTACATTTTATTCCTTTTTGGTACATTTTCATGGAAAATTTGGTACAAAAAAAAAAATAGGCGAATGGCAACCGCGCTTACAGTACCGACTTGACATCCAGTTACTTCTTCTTGTTCTCTCACCTTGAGACCTTAAAAACCCTGGTTTCAGAGATACCAACTTCAGAGTGGCAAACTGTTTCGAAAATTGGTTCACGAATGCAAAAGAGCATTGATCATCTTTGAGAAGATTTTGAAAAACAATAAAAGCATTTTCACTAATTAACCACTGTTTTTTCATTGTGAAGTCCTCTTTCCAGCTCTAAAGTAAAGCATGTTTCCATAAAAAAACTGAAGAATCATAAAAGAGTTATTTTCTTGTGTTTTTATGTTTAAACGTTTTTATTAGCTTCACATCATTTGTCTGTCCCGTACAAATCTTGACATCCATTTTTAACCAACTTCTCGATGAGCTAGATTTTAATTTCTGAGCTACATTTTAAGTTTTTCTGGCATGCGCCCCACGGCTTATGAGAACTACGTTTTAAAAACGTGGTACAATAAATTTTTTTAATTTAATAATTTTTTTTTTAAAAATTTTAATATTTTTTTTTTTTAAAATATCAATAATTTTTTCCATTGAAAAGTAAAAACGGCAGCACTGTGAATGTCAAAATATTATGCAAGTCTCATAATTACTGCAAGTAAAATTTTGGCAAACAATCAGACTTATTCTAGGCTGTATTCTACGATCCGAATCGTTACGTCGAATTCTTTAAACAAGCAAAAAAAAAAGGTTTTTTCTGTTTAGGAAAAAATCAGAAATAGAAACCAATACACGTGTTTGGTCAGTTTAAGGAATGAAATGGAAAGCATCATCATCAAAACCGAAAACGTTTTGAAACGTTTCTTATTCAAACGTTAGAAACAGTTCATTACAACAATGTGAACACAACCCCAAACTTGTGTCGAAATTTTACGAAAGTGTATTGAATGGATTTTGAAAGCAGACATTTTTTGGTTGCAAAAATGCTTATTTTGAAAACTGGCCAATTGGCGGCGGAAAATGATCTAATCTGGTATGCCTGATAGTTGCCTGATAGTTGACAAAACAAGTTGATGACGTAGTTGACATATTTGAAATGATTTTTCTCGAATGCATTCCTATCGAAACAAAAACGTCGGCTTCCACCGTCTGTTGCGTGGATGCTGCTGGTAGTTTTCCATGATAAGTTTTGAAAAACACTACGATAAGTAACGGAGGAAATTGCAATGTACTACAAAAAAAAAAACAGAGGGGTGAAACACAAAAAAAAAAAAATTGGTGTCTTAGTCTATGAACGAGCCCATAAAGGTAGGTTCGCAAATTGTTGTTCCGACAAAATTACTTGCCTGCTACTATATCACACTCAAGAAATATAAGTAACATTTTTCTTGAGTGATTACTTGACAAGACTTAAAAGGCAACCCTTTTACAAATAGTTTTTTAAATTTTCATTTAAAAAAAAAAACCAAAATTCTGGCTTCGTAACGAGTTCGAAAGTGGGAAAGTAATTTGATTTTGACGTTGATACGCATTTAGTAAAATTTCAAAAATATCTTATTTGCAAGCCGTAATTTGAAATTTTATTATTCCTTGAAGCATTCGGAATCCCACAATTTTTCCATATATAAAAAACAAATATCAAAAATGAAAAGCAAACAAATGCAACACTTGGCAGATAACAGAACTGATAACAGGAATAACTTATTTCACACATATATATATATATATATATATAAAGATATAAGTAAGAAGTTTATCGAAGCAGATTAATACTATAATTTTTTTAAAATTTTGCAAAAACATTCAACTGTAATTATATTTACATATTTAGAAATGTTGTATAAAGTCAAAACAGCTGAGCAGCGAATGACCTACAGAAGGAAGCAAGTTGTTTCTTGAGGAAGAAGCCCGAAAGCAAGTTATTTGCAAAAATACAAAATAATTAAAAGCAACAAAGCAAGTCAAAGCTTTTGTTATCTGCAACGTAGATATACAATTAATAAATTTATAAAAACGTCATAAATGGAATGACGTTGTTAGTTAAACAGATTTCACCATTTAGCCTTAAGTAAATTCACTTGATTTAAGCAATAAAATGTTGACTTAATATTTATTTTTTGTGCCAAAATCATACTTACCAACTATTTTGCGAATACCCTTTAGAATTTTGTTTGCTTGGTCGCCCTTTTTCACGCTATTTTATAATTTATCAGCTTTATTTCGAACAGTGCTTTGGAACTTTCTTTATTAATGCGTTTTAATTTTTAAATACAATTTTTATATTAGTTAAAATATTTTTAACTACACGTCCGCTTCACTTTCCAATCAATTTGTATTAAATTATTTCGCCTTTGCTTGCTACGACGAAACCTCTTTTTTTGGTCTTTCTCTTTAGCGTTATCTTTATTATCGCTTCTTTTATTTTCAATCCTTCTTTTCTTGTAATTTATCACCATACTTCGCCCTCTTTGTTTATGCTTGAATTTATATTCGTTTTTGGTTAATTCCGCTTTTTTTGTTTTGTTTTCTTGAACATGCGAGGCGAAAAAGTGCTGCCATTTCTTCAGTGCTACCAAGTCTTATTTATTATATGTAATTTGTAGTCTGTGTTGCATTATTGTGATTATTACAAAATGGATTTCTTTTTTAATTCTGCGCAACATCCAGAGCATGATACAACAATTACAGGTACTATTATTACTGACTGCGCTGCCGAGCTGTAGGCATTAAGCGTCAAAAATAAGTGATGTACATCGAAACAAAAAATAGGGAATTTTTTTCTTAAGGCAAATATTTTCAACAATTTCCAGCAAAGCAAAAATGTTAGTTTTAAAAATTCCGCCTTTAAAGTGATTATTTTAATTTTCATTTAAAAATGAGGCTAAAATAACACGATACTTAATACTTTTAAAAAATTTAAAAAGAATTCATATATTGATAACTTTTTCAAAGAAGTCTTATTTATTACAATTTTGAGTCATATGGTTCGTTTATACAATTTTTCTTTCTCAAAGATCTTTCTTCCCATCGCTGGTAAATTAAATTGATCTAGTGACAATTTTTCATAAATTCCATGGCTCTCTATCAACTCCCAACCACTTTAGAAATATTCTACGCATTCCTTTACCAAATTTATAACTCTAATGCTAATAACAAGGCCACGCCCTTTTCTCAAACTCGTACAACTCTTTTTGTGTTTTTTAAACTATGCAAAATTAACTAATTAAATATATGTAAATTGTGTCATTTTAAAAAATTATTTTTCCCCTTCTAAGAAATATTCCCTTTTTATGTTAAGAAAAACAACACCGTCAATTGTCATCACTGCATTTTGGCAATATCCCTACAAGAAGACTATCGTTTATTTAACTAAAAAAATACGGTTTTTCTAAACTGAAATTTTGGTTACCTCTTCATACAAAGTTTCGGTTATGATAGGAAGAGCCGAGGGAAGAAAGTAACCGAAACTCATGTATACGTGTGATCTGGCATCCCTTTCTCACAGGTTGTTTTTTGTATAAATCTTATATATATTACGCAAGCTCAAATTTTGTCCGGCGTAAGGCTTTTTAAGTACAAGTCCAATCTTAATAAATTTATTATTTCTTGGTAGGTTTAGACCTGTAGATGTGCAAACTGGACTTTTTATTTCTTAAAAATTTATATTTTTTAAGTTATAGCTTATTCAAATTTGCATATTATTGCATCTAATTGTTGTTGTTATGTTGCTTTTTCTTTTCTTAACAGCAGCTGAGAACAATGTTATCAAACTCAGAGCAAAACTATTCGCTTCTCACCAAGGTTGCCAGTTAAAATTCGGAAAAATTCCCACGGACATTACCTTTTTCCCACAGAAGCATAAATTAATTACCACGGCAAAGGTAAACAAAAAAAATTCCCACCACGATTCAAAAATTCCACAAAAAATTCCACGATCATTAAAAATTACCACAAAAATACCACGCTTTTTAAAAATACCACCAAAAATCCCATAAGCATTTAAAAATACCGAAAAAAATCCCAAACGCATTAAAAAATACCACAATAAATCTCATAAATGTTTAAATAAAAAATGTATAAATACCACAAATTTTTGCATTAAGGTATAATATACGTGTAGCAACCAAAAACAGAAGCTGTTTTCAAAAAATTTTTTTAGATATAAGAAGTTATTATTTTTTTGAAAATTTATACAGGTTATTGTACATAAAAAATACCCTAAAGAAATATTTTTTTTTTAAATTAAAATACAATTCTGGCTTTTATATAGAGGGCGCTGAAAATGGCATTGAAAAAAAGACATCCAAAACGGTTCGAGGGATATGGCCTTTCCCATGAATCGGAAACAAAAAAATCAAATGACATTTTAAAGCATAGACCTTATATTAAGCATTCCCCCTACGCAAGACCCCCAAGTTTTTTTTTTTAATTATGGCGGAATTTGAAGTATAAAGCTCGAAAAATAGATACATTTTCGCGCGCTTTTTGTTTGTATAAAAAACAAAAAAAAATAGATACTTGAATTTAGGGGAATGCTTAAAGGACAAAATAACGAACAAAATGCAAAAAAAAATCAATGAAATTGAACCAATAGATTTCGAGTTATCTATCGAACCGTTTTAAAAAAACTAGTTTTGAGGAAATCGCGTTTACAGTTTTTTATTTGTTGTATGGAGCTTAGACATAGGTTAACGAAAATCGTTATAACTTCTGTTTTTTCTTAAATATTGATTTATAATCTGTATGTATATTCTTAAAACTATAAAAAACACATTAAACATAAAAAATTTTTTTTTAAATTAAAATATGTACAACCTTAAAATATGTACAAATAAATGGAACACGGCTATAATTCAAAATTTTGATTTTATTGTCTTTTTTCAAAAATATAACAGAAAATAAAAAATAAATTCTTGTACAGACCTTTTACATTATGTTCATTGTAATACATATCACCTTTTTAGTCTTATTTATATGAGATCGTGAACATCATTTGTTTGCTACCACAAAATAATTTCTTAAGCGAAATAGGTATACACAAAAAGTAAAATAATAAAAAAACAACAAAATAAAAGAACAATGTACGTATATATTAACATATTTCTAAGAATGGGAAAAAGTGGAAAAGATGTGCCTATTTTTAAGGAAAACATATCGCACACCGTCTTCAAACGTGACAACTCAAAATTTTTAAATTTTCAGGAGAGTCAAAAAACCATTTCGTTTTTAAGCAACTTCATACAAAAGAAGGATACAAAATTATTTTTTAAAAATTATTGAGCAATCGTATTAAATCAAAATTTTGACAGTCGATGGAGATGTGCATTACGAATTGATTTATACTAGTATCACCTTTGGTCGAGATTCGACCATATAAAAATTGATTTTTGTTTTTTTTGTGTTTTTATTGAAAACATTTGTTTCTTTCTTCACTCATATGCAAACGTAACCGAACTTATACAGCACCAAACGCACCACCAGCAGGAAATCACAAAACAGTAACTGAATTCTGATTTTCCATATTCTGTGATTTTTACTTTACCCTAGTAAAAATCCCTAGTACCCTACTTCCCTTATTCTACTTTCTAGTAGAAATGGTTCCAAAGCTATTTGATATAACAACTTTGAGTTGTATGAGTGTTTCTACGCCCCTTTGTCAAGGAAGGAAGTTCTTACCATGTTCCATTGATTTGTGACTTATAGTTCAAGAGTTATACCAAAAATTTGGGCAGATTAAAAGTGCCGCCTCTATTTCAACGCTCATCAAATGTAACCAGTGGAATGGAACGTCTGATTTGAGGTCGAATTGCCCACCATAGATATTCGGTGCACTCCTTTTCCCTACTCTTATTGATTTAAAAAAAAATTATCAAAATTGGTTGAGAAACACGGGAGAAAATGTTTCTTAACTGCGTACACCTATTTATATATAGATATATAATAATAATATGTATAATATATAAAGTAGATACGGAAATGGCTTAAACATATATTTGTGTATATAATATTTGAGTGGTTTGAAATATTTGAAAAATTTTTTCACAGAAATTATTTTTTTAGCTAAAGAACTTTATAAAAAATAAAAAAAAAAACTTTTTGAAAAATGCAATTTTCTTAAAAAAAATCATAGGGGGTACTCATGATTTTCGATGATAGAAACACTTAATTAAATTATGTGTCAAAATGAAGCCATTTTTTTTATGTGAGAGAAGAAAATAGAAAAACAAAAATAAAATTACAAAACAAGAATGTCTGGTCTAATTTTTGAGCAAAAATTGAATACTTTAGAGTTTTTTTGAAAACAACACAAGAAATTGAGTTAGTGAGATAACGGTAAATCTTTTCTTATTTCTCAAAATTTATTTAATTGAACTGTCAGACAAAGAAAATTTAGGGAAAATCGATTGAAAAATGGCTGAGATATTTGCATGCAAAATCAAAATTTGTAGTATCAATTGTTTTTTTCTCTTTCTGAGGCAATGACATTGCTTTAAGAAATGCATTGCATGGAAAAAAATCTACAGGTTTCGAAATATCGCAATACTTTTGATGTTATAATAACGGGAAATTTTTTTAACATACTATTCGTGGGAAATTATTAGCAAAAAAGTTTTCGTATACCGTTATTTTTCTCAACCAACGAATTTCCAGTTTTCGAGATATCACAATAATTTTGATGTCAAAATAACGGAAATTTTTCAAAATTTACTATTTGTAAGCAATTTTACCATCACAATATATATTGGCACTTGTTACATGAAAAAGTGCTTATTGTAGGGTAACCGTAAACGATGGTGAAAAATATTAAATTTTTTTTTGCACATCTTATGAATGGTTAAATTTCTCTCTTATATCATGTTTTTCCATCTCTTATAGTTTAGTTATTATGTAATAAATGCTATTTTTCCGCTCATATTTGAGGTCAAAGGTCACCAATCTTATATTCAATCATATTGTGCAACCAGACCTTTCATCTGATACCACATTCTTCATTCTACCTCTTCCCAGTTCTGAGATCCCTAACTAAAATTAATATAAACTTTCAACGTTCATGTTTCGGGTCAAAGGTCATTAATTTAAAATCTAACATAATTCGGCACATCTATGGTGCAGTACATTTCGAATGATATACGTTTCATTGACCTTATTCTAACATAAATATTGAAAAAGTGTACAACATTCGATGTTTGCGTATTAATATATAAGATTAAAAAGTGAAAGTTGAAAAATTTCGAGTGGACCTTCTTTTAATACCACCGTTTCTGAGGTTACAAAACCATTGCGCGCATATTCTTCCGCCCTGTAGTCTTTGGGACAGTCGAGTACCTCTTGCTTTGGCGTTTCAGTGGCAGACCACCTGTCCCGTAAGCCTGTTCAAAAGCTTGTGCTTTCAACTTTTTCAGCTTTGTTGCGTCCCAAACCAAAGGAAAATCTTGAGTTTGCTTTCCATTCTTGTCGCAGATTTTTCATCAGATTATTGCACATATTTTGCATCTGAAAGACAAAGATGTTTTTTTCCACGCAGCGGTGCACATCTTCGATAATTTTTTGCTTCCAGGCCAGTACCAGAGATAAAGAGATGGGAAACTTCGATTCGGCTGTCATTTTTGTTGATTTTGCGCTAAAATGGTGCTTGTTCTTCTCATTTTTTATGTCCTCACGTATTGTGTATGTGAGTTCACCTCATAGTTGTCAAAAATTGCTGTGTCGGCCGTCAGCTGTTGTGAAGTTTTATAATTTTGTAAATTTGTTTTATAAATTGTCTGCTTTTCAAATACTTTATTTTTACTGTAATTTAATTTTTCATTCCAACGTTAGCTCGGGTCGAGAAAAGTTTATAATTATTTTATAAAGTTGTGGTCATTCTTAAATATAAAATAATAAAACTAAAGATATATGCATGCAAAAGCTGTGCGTTATCAATAGCGATGCTAGTGGCACCGTCTTTTTGAACAAGAGAGTGCCGACGCGCCCGTTAGGTTATAGGTGAAGTTAATGGTCTCACCCAAGGCCTACATGGTTTCCATGTGCATGAATTTGGTGAAACCAATGGATGCACCTCCGCCGGCCCTAACTTCAATCCCCATGGCAAGGAACATGGCGCACCCGGTGATGAAAAACGTCACTTGGGCGATTTGGGCAACATTGAAGACAAAGCAAGTGGACCCACTGAGGTAGACATTTGCGACAGCAAAATCACATTGTGCGGCGCCAAGAGCATCGTTGGACGTACTATTGTTGTGCATGCCCATCCCGATGCTTTGTGCAAAGGTGGGCACGAGTTGAGCAAGTCTACTGGCAATCCTGGCGCGAGCATTGGCTGCGGTGTTTGAAATTGCAGGTAAGAACTATGCACATGTGGAGTTAAGAAATTAATTTAGACGCCCGTGTAGGCAGTGATGACACCATAGATAAATGTTGCTACTCATGAAAAGTAAACGGAAGCTTTCATTTGTTTATGTTTAATTTTTAATTAAAATAACTTATTATTTTATGTAACTTATTTCAGTTTAATGAGGGTGCTTCGCTGTATCATCACTCATTACGCTTCACGCTGCTACCAGCACAGTAGGAAAAACTAGAGCAGCTAAGTGATCCACGTGAGCTGGATAGCGTGTTCGGAAGTAACGTCGACAGCAGCATGGGAATAATTGCTATAGTTTTGGACATATTCAAGGATAATTTTGGACTGTTGAAAATATCCGAGGTAAGCATGTTCCTTGTGTGATCATTTCCCAAATATTGATATTGTATACTTTTATATCAAAAATATCAATTTCATCTTAATAATTTAAATCATACAAAATGTTTTGTATAATCATTTAAAAAATTTCAAATGAAATTTAATTACAATAATGTATTTTGCAGATTCAATTTACTTTGATCGTGGCTGCTGCAATTCTACTTTGCTGGTTCTTGCACAATCGTAATCAAATTGGTTACATTCGCATGGGCTATAAAGCTTTTTCTTGTTTGGATTCTTTTTTACTTACTTGGAATGCAATAGGGTTTGAATGCAAAGCAATGAAAATATGTAAGTCAAGCAGCTGAAGTGAGTGAGAGGCTGTTTATATGTAAAATAGATATATAAAAAATTCTTATTAATTTTTATTACAGAAAAGCTAGAAATTAAAAAAGGATTTGTCGACCAGATCATGTGCTAATAATGTACCTCAATGACTTGTTTATGAAGCAATCCGAATTCCTTATTGAAAAGTGTACAGCTAAAATGTCTACGTTTTCAAGTAAATAATGTTCAAGTAAATTTTTTACACCTAACCATTTTATTTAAAAGGCAATCTCTCCTTTTAATACAATTTGATGGCACCAAATCTGTTATTCTTTTTGATCGGATATGTACTTAAGTTAACTTATATATATATTCTAAATCCGAGAGGATGCGCATCCTTCATACATGCCAATCAACCGCAACATCCTCACGCACAGCAGCAACAATTGTCCCATAATGCAACACATGCTATTGCCGAGGATCGCATATCGGGTGAAAACCTAAAACTACTACTCAATGCCATTAAAACACCAAATATATTGGTTACAAATATAAGCAATCAACACCTACTGTTTCTGTTACTGATAAATAAATCGATGGAACTTGCAGCTAATACAACAGTGTTCATAGCAAAGAAATGGATGTAGCGATATCAAGCTATTCAGTGCTTGATAGCCCAGATTTCGCCAATGAACAGTAAGTGATGTTTTCCCCTTCGATTCCCATCGAAATAATAAAGAAAGAATTTAAGAAAAGTATTGGCAATTTTTTATTTATTTAATGTTTCGTATATTAATATTTTTTATATTTTATAGTTGTAAATAAAGAAGTAAATAATGTTTTAATATGAATAATTGTAAAATTGTAATTAACTTTAAGCAATAAGATGATTTTTAATTTTTTTGTTTTTAAAAATACGAAATTGTTAAACAGATAAAAAAAATTTTATAAATAGTTTTAAACAAACTCATAACATAATTAATTACTTTAATAAAGAAAGAGTTTTTATTTGGAAAAAATGATAAAAGCAATTTTTTCTTATTAATAAAATGCATTTTTGCTCGTTTGAATTTTTTTTTTTTTTTTTTGTAATTAGGCAAAGAAAAAAGAAAATTATAAATTATTGCTACTTGAGTACAAGACCAGCAATTTTTCTACTTGTTTAGGTTTTGACCGTGGTCAGTTTGGTTAAGCTCAGTGAAATTTTACACAGTGGTGAGAACCCGAACCAGCTGAATAACTCGAACTCAACTCAAACTGGAACCCAAACTGGGTGAGTTTCTCAACAAAATGTACGACCACAACTATAATATTGTATTAGTATTAGGTCTGTTTCCGTACGCACACTGTGTAACTTGTGGGACGCTATTTTCTGTTTCCGTACTTTCTGTGCTTAAAATGGGAGAAGAAGAACAAGCATAAAATCGCTCTCTCGAGCACACAAAGTGCACAGAGAGTGCTAGAACTCGAGACTTCGAGTAAAGTAAGAACAAGCATCAAGAAGAATAAGCATAATAAGAAGAAGCAAATGTCAAATTACATTTCATAATTGTTTATGTTTTGCGATAAATAAATGCACAAATTGTGTGCCTAAAAAGAAATTTACGTACAAGAAATAAAAAGTAATAAATAAAAATTAAGTAATTGTTCAGTTTTGCATTAAAAATGGCTTTTAATAATTTGAGTGAAAGTGTTTTAAATTTTGTACTGCCGTCTGCAATCAAAATCAGCTGTTTTGTGCTCGAAACTTACTAGAAGCTGTTTCCGTACTTTTGCAACTATTCTCACATTTCGTTTTTACTCTCTAGCACACGTTTTACACAAATCTTACACAGTGTAAAGTACGGAAACAGACCTATTGACTTCAATTTGACATAAAGCAGGCATAGTGCTATCCCTTTCACATCGAAGTTTCCCAATCTCTTTATCTCTGCCAGTACCATGATACAATTATACAGGTAGGGTTGACAACAGGCTATTTTCTCACGAGATCGTTCATGGATTGTCAAACTCGTCTGTTTTTTGTTTTTTTTTTTTTTTTTTTTTTGTTTGCTTTGTCTTGTAGGATTTTTGACAATTCATGTTCGCTGGAAAACTGTCACACCTACCTTATTAATTATACCATGTGCCAGTACCATGCGATCGGCTCTAGTCAACGAAATCTTTTTATATTTTTTGTGTATTAAAGCAATGAAGAAAACGAAATAAATAAAAGCCATTCCATGGTATAATAATACAAGGTAGCATTGACAACTGTTTACTTTCTCTTCTACAAGAAAACATCTCCTGTCAAAACCAGCTATGCATCAGCAGCTAAGGTTGTTGTTTTTTTTTACTTCAACGTTTTCAACATTGTTTGTGTTTTCAATGGCCGATTCTGAACGCTCTCTTCTTGAGTATATTTTTTGACAGGAGATGTTTTCCCAAGCAACTGTCAATGCTACCTTGTATTATTATACCATGGCCATTCAAGTTTATCACTCGAATGGCGAACAGCTGATTGAATTTAATAACGAGTCCCGTCAAAATAAACGATGTATTGACCCCTTTTACATTGGTCGCATTCTGGCCGATACTTTCTACGCAACTGTTGCTCAACTTTCCGGCTGAATGGTATGTAGCATAAAGCGCTCACACAACATGTTGCCTGAGCGGTCGCCATTTTAGGTAGCGAAAATATTTTATGCTACCTCGATTGAGCGGTTTGCGCTCACTTGATGTTGACAGATGAAAAAAGTGTTTTGTTGTGAAGTTGTGCTGTAAAATTATAAGATTAGTATTTTAATATAAAAATACTTAATTAAATATCTTTTCCATGATTTCCTTGCGAATTTAATTTTATTATATTGCTTTTAATTAATTTTTTTTTAATCGAATCACGAACAGCTGATTGCAGTTTGACGTTTCTCAAAATAACCCATTCAGCAGAATGTATCACTTTATGCTACTTCGCTACCTGAGCGCTGTTTCTGCCAGAATGCAGCCATTGATCAAGACCATGATAAGGTAGGGCCAAGTCGCTCAGTGCCCTCACGCGTCAACGAAGAAAGGATAATAAAAAGGTTGGCTAATTTTCAATGGCGAAGTTCGTAGAAACCTCAAATGAAATAAAAACATCATGTTTTCAAGTTGTAAATAGTGCGGACACGTGTGTTAAGTTTGTGTTAATTTGAGAGAAAATATTGTAAAAACGTTGTAAATAAATCAATAAAATGCCGAGGAAGTATTCAATTTGCTGAAAAGCTTGTAAAAAAATTTAACTTAAAATCAACTGCGAAAAATGAACATAAAGAAACTCGAGATGAACAGCTGATTTTGACAACTAGCCCGCTTTTCTATGCCTTCTACTCCATTCTTCTCCGAGTCGGCCCTATCTTATAATTTTACCATGATCAAGACTTGGAACCAACTTTTTTTGACGTTCTTTTTTAGACTGGACGAAACCTTTTACATTAGTCAAGAATTGAATTCTGGCGCAAAAGAGATGCATAAGATTTATTGCTTTAATATATTTGCTCTGCTCATACACATGCACCATGTTCGCAGCCTTGCAGTTTTCAGCTAAAGAACACCAAGCGCACGCAAGCAAACGAAAAATAATGTGAAGCTCTTTGACAAAACAGCGAAAAGGACAAAAGGAACACAAAAAATTGCCAAAAAATTGACGGTACAGCGCAAGTGTTGTCTTACCCTTTCGTCGCTTCCGATGTGCGGCAAATTGCCTACAAACTCACAGACTTGAATTCAAGTCTTGACCAATGTAAGTCCTGGTTTCCACTCGTCAAGTCTTGATGTTCAATTTTTTGACATTCCCTTTTAAACTTGACGATTCAGTTTCCACACATCAAGAGATGACGATGTGTTTCATATACTGCCGTTTCATTTCATCTTATAGAAATTAAATGAAATAACGCCAATGATGCGCAAAATGAATAGAAAAAGTAGCGGGACAACGAACGAACACAAACCGAATTGCCCAAGAATTGACGGTACGGTCAATTTCTTTCTTTCCCTTAGTTACGATTCCCGCACCATCGAACTCAAGACTTGACCGTCAAGACTTGAGTGGAAACCGGGACTAAAAGGGGTCATACAAACTTCGAAACAGGGTCGCAAACTGCTAAATTTAAATGCGTAACATACGACATAAAATCGTTGTGTAAACAGAGCATTTAATGCGTATAATGGCAATTTTTTTTTTTAATTTGAAAAAAAAAATTCCCAAATCCCACGGCAATTAAAAAATACCACACTGAATTCCCACGCTAATTAAAAAATACCATAGGAATTCCCACGATAATTAAAAAATACCATGGGAATTCCCAAAGAAAAAAATTCCCAAGGACAATTAAAAATTACCACAAATGGGATTTTTCCCACACAACTGGCAACCTTGCTTCTCACATTTCGCTCTCTTCTGTCTCTTCTTAATAGAGCGTCTGTTAACAACAAAATGAAAGTCAGAAAAATTATTATTATTTTTATAGTTGATGGGTGCAGCAAAGCGCACCAGTGGTCGCTAGTTTATAATACCATCGAAATATAGCCTTCTTGCTCTCTCTAGTTACTGTTAGCACAAATACAGGTTATTGGTAACCAAATCTCACCAGATAGATCTAACCGAAAACTCAGTTATATGTAACCGTTAGATATAACGTGTATATCAGTTTTATCTAACGTTCTTCTTTAAAAATAAGAATGTATGTAATTCGTTGTTATCTTAAAACATATGTTTTATATTTACATATTATATAATTTTATTTTTATACCCCCACGTTTAAAAAACGTAAATGGGGGTATATTAATTTTGTCACTCCGTTTGTAACGCCCATAAGGAGGCGTGGTAGGTATAGAAAAGGTATAGAAAAAAATATATATTCTTGATCAGCATCACCACTTGAGTTGATTTAGCTATGTCCGTCTGTCTGTCCGTCTGTCCGTCTGTCTGTGATCACGATTACAGCCGTAATTTTAAAGCTATCTTCACGAAATTCAATATGTAAGCTTTTATCTAAAAAATGAAGGTCAAGTTCGTAAATGAGCCAAATCGGATGAAAACCACGCCTACCCCCATACAAAGTGAATTTATCAAAACGGTAAAATCTCTTAGAATTCAACAAAAATAAATATATGGACTTCCAAGTTTGCATATGAGTTCTAATGTTCAAAATACACTCTAAGTATGAAATTCAACTAAATCGGATGAAAACCACGCCTACCTCCCATACAAAGTGACTTTATCAAAAAGGTAAAATTTCTCTAAAATCCACAAAAATTAATGTATGGACTTGAAATTTTGCATATGAACTTTGATATATAACGTGTACTATGTGTATGGAATTCAACCAAATTGAGTGAAAACCACGCCAACCTCCTATACAAAGCGACTTTATCAAAAAACAAAAGCGAATATTTTCTGTTAAAAATTAAACGAAAACGTTTTTACAGATAAAAATTTTTTTGATTGCTTAAGACTTTGAATATACTTTGGTTCGGCCGTGGGGGTATTTTAACTTCGGCCCAGTCGAAGATCATTTCTTACTAGTTTTCCATAAACTTAAGTCTTATATTTCATTTGTGTTTATATTCCTTAATTGTAGCATTGTTTGCCACCACTAACTGGGTCAGATCGTCCTTGGGTACTTTTGTTTGCATTTCACCTTTAATGCGCACCTTACACGGTCAATCATTTGACATCAAGCATGTATACGTGAGGATTGATGCTATCCCTTACACACATCAAGCATAGCGTCAAATTTTCATTCTTCATAATTGTTCGTGAAATACAGACGTGCCATGAGTGGCGCAGACGATTGCATCGCATATATTGCAATCGCAAATGCTATTAAAAAACATAAAAATAAAAACATAAAAACATAAAAAATTGTTTGTCCTCCTAATTCTTTTTTTTTTAAGCTTCTTTTTTACCCGCAGACATGGCCGCCACACGACAAAAACAAACGAACTGACGAAAAGCCGTCAATCAAGCCCTTACACACATCAATCCGCTTGACCAGCATTGCAAAATATCAAAAATTTTAGATTTTCGTCAATCAAGCCATCAACGAGTCTGTGTGATGCATAGAAACAAATATTTACTAACACATAAATACAAATGATTGACATCAAATGATTGACCGTGTAAGGTCCGCATAAGAGTCTTCAGTTGCATGCATCAAAGCTTGAGAGAAAGGGTAATGCGCACCTTACACGGTCAATCATTTGACGTCAAGCATGTGTACGTGTGGATTGATGCTATCCCTTACACACATCAAGCATAGCGTCAAATTTTCATTCTTCATAATTGTTCGTGAAATACAGACGTGCCATGAGTGACGCAGACGATTGCATCGCATATATTGCAATCGCAAATGCTATTAAATTACATTAAAATAAAAACATAAAAAATTGTTTGTCCTCCTCAATTCTTTTTTTTTTTGCAGCTTCTTTTTTCTCCGCAGACATGGCCGCTACACGACAAAAACAAACGAACTGACGAAAAGCCGTCAATCAAGCCCTTACACACATCAATCCGCTTGACCAGCATTGCAAAATATCAAAAATTTTAGATTTTCGTCAATCAAGCCATCAACGAGTCTGTGTGATGCATACAAACAAATATTTACTAACACATACAAATGATTGACGTCAAATGATTGACCGTGTAAGGTGCGCATAACAGATCGAAGCGGGTACTGTGGTAAAGAAAAACTGTAGAAAACTTCGAAAACAATTAAAAAGACAAAGAAGTTTACAACTTACCAATGCACAGCGAAAATAGATTTCGTCAGTTTCTTGCAATTATTTTTGAAATTGAGCCGCCTTGTTTGCCACCGCTGATCACGCCCAAACTAACAAGCGTTTTAGTTCAAAGTTATACCAAGCAAAATAATTTTTAACTCATTTTTTTAGTTTTTGAAATTCTGAAACTATTCAGTTGTTGAATAAAAAAGAATGATACAATACAATGGCAGACAGGCAAGAACTTGACATGCTTTTCAAAGATGATACCTTTTCCCTTTCTCTACATGCATTGGCTAAAATGTTCATATTTTCTTCCTTGTGTCAGAGACTATGGCTATGTTCACACGTCAGTCAAATGACTGAAGTTCATCACGATTTTTTACTCTCTTTTACTCTCTCTGAAAATTTTGACTGACGCCTGCTCACACACGATCTTTTGATTGATGCTCTGACGACGCCATTTGTTACTTTTCTGCTACCTACTATTTTGTGAAATCGTATCGTGCTGTAAACAGAAAGTAAACACAACACGATAAACAAAACCCGATTTTAAATTTTTTAATAGAAAAGTTGTATTGCATTTAATTTTGTTCGCAAGGGTTACAGATTACATCCTTTTCTCTTTAAAAAACTACATTTGTTACCAAAAAACTACTAATTAACTACTTTTCTTGACATAATTTCCTACTAAACAACAAACAATTAAAATAATGCAACCATTTGACTGATTGATCCAGGTCTAGAGCTCAATCAAAATTTTGACTGACGAGAGAAAAATGTGGAGTTCATTTTCGCTCTGAGATAAAGTTCATTTTTTTTTTACATAGGCCCATGTTACACGGTGCTCGTTTGCTCGGCGTGCAATGAACACTTTTATTCTCTTTTCTCAATTTGCACGTTGGTAGGTCACACGACAGAAATATGCACGCCGAGCTAGTTTTGACATTTCATTCAGTTCCTTACTTTTTCTCCTACACTTTATTCCAACAAAGGTTTCCTACAACTATTTTCTTCATACTATTGTAGTACAATAGTAGCACTTTTCTTCACAAAATGTACTTTTCAGCTACTTAAACGCCCAAAACTTTCATTTCACCACCCAGCAACACTGTTGCACGGTGCTCGCTGCCATGTACACCGAGCAAAAATGAACATATTTTGCTCGGTCTACAAAGTGTTCATACTCTCACAGTTTCACTGATTTTTGACAGTTTTGCATTGGAAACAACAACAAAATCATTTGCACGCCGAGCAAACGAGCACCGTGTAACATGGGCCATAGGGAAGCAACAACAAATTTTGACTGATTCAATCATTTGACTGACGTGTGAACATAGGCTATATATTCTATAGGCCCATATTACACGATGATCGTTTGATCGCGGTCAATGAACACTTTTTTACGCTCTTTTACATTTTGATCGTTGGTAGGTCACATGATGATCGTTTGATCGCGATCAACTTTGACGTTTCAATAATATTAAGTACTTTTTCCACTCCATTTCCAACTCCACTTTATTTCGTATTGTAAAAGTTATTGCTTTCTTTCGAACAAAGTTATAAGTACTTCCTCTTCTTTTTTCGACCAAGCAGCCATTGCAATCTGAAATTGAATTAAATTATTTTGCATTAAAAATATATAAACTCTATATTTTTGCTTACCAAGTCTTGTTTGTTTTTTTATTCCAATAAGAATTCTTGTCCAAAATAAGGGTTTCATGCAGCTTTTTTTTAATACCTTTCAGTCGAAAAGTAGTATTTTTGGTGCTTTTTAGCTGCTAAAACTCAACACATCGAAAATTTTGCTACCCAGCAACACTGTTTTGATCGTGATTGCTGTCATGTACAGCGTTCAAAAATGAACATATTTTGATCGCCCTAACAATTGTTCATCCGCTCTGGCTCTCAGTGTTTTTTGACAGTTTCGCATTGAAAGCAACAACAAAAATATTTTGACCGCGATCAAACGATCATCGTGTAATATGGGCCATAGACATTGCATGAGATTCACGACACCAATATTGTGAATACCGAATGATGTAAAGATTGGCCCCGGCGAAAAACATTGGCACGGGCAGCGAAAAAGCAGCGCTGGCGGCGACCTTTGTTGCTAGAGTTTGTTGATAGACCAGAGACTATATATTCTATAGAAATTGCATGAGATTCACGACACCAATATTGTGAATACCGAATGATGTAAAGATTGGCCCCGGCGAAAAACATTGCCAAGGGCAGCGAAAAAGCAGCGCTGGCGGCGGACCTTTGTTGCTAGAGTTTGTTGATAGACTCTAAAATGTCAAAATCTTATCAACAAAGTTGTCGAGAAGCCATGTTTAATTTATTTATTCCATTGGAATTCTATGCGGACGGACGGTTGGATTGTTCACATTTTTTTTTGCACAGTTTTTGTTATTGCTCTTCCTTCTTTGTTTTTCTGCAGGTTTTTGTTTCGCTAGGATTTTTAGCGTAATATTTGGCGATCGTCAGAAAAGTTATATTCTTGCGATTTTGTCTATCTAGATGAAGATATAGAAAAATCGCTGCAACTTTTTTGATTCAGCTTGGATTGAAATGCATCCAAGCACAAAATTATAGAAAATTTTACCACCTTTAAAATGACATCAAAAATTACTTTTTTACAAAATTTATTAATTTTTTTTTAACTTAACTTATCTTAACTTAAGATATCTATCAATCTAAATCCACCCCTTCTGAACCAATATAATAAATACAGTGACTCAAAAAATTGATCGCATGTGTGTAAGCAGTGCGTATAGCAGTAGATTGTGTACAAATTATTAAAGCCACTACTGTAAAAGTAACGGTTATTAATTTTGTTATATTATTATTCTCATTTGGCAGTAATATATTTAAAAAATTTCAGTGCTTATTTAAGTGTTGGACTGGAAACACTAAAAGTTCATTCGATCAATTTTTTGAGTTTGCTAAAAAATAATAAAAGAATAACCAAACTTCGAAACTATTTTATTGAATGTGGTGATTAACTTTGATTTTAGTGAGACTTGTTTATTTAAGGTAAAACTAAACTAGTTTTTAAGTTTGTAACTACAAAATGTAATTATTTGAAAAATCTTTCAGATTTAAGCAATATCACCTGAAAAGTTTAAGCAAATTGAACATTTCTTGCGTGAGGGTGTTTCTCATAGGCAAATTTCTCTATATGTAAAGTGCTCTATTTCAACAGTTAGCAAAGTTCGCGCTCAATGTGAAAATTTGACGATTAAGAAGTGCGCTGGACGAAAACCCATTATATTAAATTTATTAAGGCGTCGAATAATACATCAAATTACAAATGGGGTACACGATAATGCTGTTGAAATAAATAAATGCTTGAAAATAAATTACGTCATTCATGTTTTGGACGAAACAATTAGAAATCTTCTAGGAAAAAATGGTTTTAAAGGTCGCTTTGAGGTAAAGAAACCCTTATTGTCTAATCGCTATAAGAAATTGCGCCTCAAATTTGCCCGTAAGTACAAAAGTTACAGCATTGACGATTGGAACAAGGTTATATGGTCCGATGAAACTAAAATTAACAAATATGGGTCTGATGGGAGGCAGTGGACTTAGAGAAAAAAAGGTGGAAAATTATCCAGTAGACATGTTCAGCCAACAGTGAAATTTGGAGGAGGCTCAATAATGCTGTGGGGGTGTATGACTTGGATTGAAGTTGTAAAGTGTCATAAAATTGCAGGAAAAATTACAGCACAGGACTACATTAATATTTTGAAAGCAAACCTTTTCCAAAGTTTTGATATGTTCGGAGTTGTTTTGGAGGAATCGATTTTCCAGCAAGACAACGACCCAAAACATACGGCTAGAATAACAAAAATGTGGTTCCAGGAAAATTCTATAAACGTCTTGTACTGGCCACCGCAATCACCTGATTTAAATCCGATTGAGCACTTGTGGTGGAGCTTAAACGCGGATTCAGGGATGGTGAATGTGCGCCACGAACACTCGATGATATCTGGCAAAGAGTCCAGATAAAATGGAATGTACTGTCACAGGATTTATGCAAAAATTTGGTGGAAACCATGCCACGAAGAATAAATGCTGTTTTGGAAGCACGCGGAGGCTACACAAAATATTAACTTTTAAACTCAAATAAATGATCGAATATGTTTAATTAATTTTTCTAATTTATTTTACTACAAATTCTGAAAAATTAAAAAAAGAATGTGTTTTTTTATTTAAGAAAAATTAAGTTTGTAAAAATATATAATCTTTTCATAATCCATTTTTTCGTTTTCCTGTAATATTTGTTTTGTAAGAAATTCCTGAACATGCGATCAATTTTTTGAGTCACTGTATAATTTGTCAAACTCAAAGCCGCCATCTCTAAAATTTTATTAAATGTTAACAAAAAAAATAATTTTGTTCGTGTTTTCTTATAAATAAGTGGTTGCTTACTTTTAATAAAGAAGAATGCCGAAAAAAAGTGAAAAAACTAAATTGTATGAATTTCTATTGGATAAGACTATACAGGATGTATTGGTCCTGCAAGACACTGGCAAGTTATTTTAAGACCGACAGAGAGCGAAATTACTTTACTTACTTCTATTTTTTACATTCTAAGACTCCGCAGATCAGATAGATGTCGTTATGGATGAGTTTTGCACTGCTTTAACCGCAATAAAGTCATACCGATATGCAATTCCTTTTAACATAGGATCCGTCGCTAGAAGCTTAGATATTTTGTGTAACGTTATACCAAATCTAGACGAGCAACGGTTTCGGCAAATTGTCCGAATGAATTGGAACACCTTCGATTATATTTGCCATTTAATCGAAAATGATCCAGTCTTCAATGGACTAAACTCTTGGAAGCAATTTTCAGTTGAAATGCAGGTAGCCATTGTTTTATATAGACTTGGATCTAGTGGAGAGGGTGCTTCAATTTGTAAAATATCCAAACTATTCGGTGTTGGTGACGGAGGGACTATTGCTAAAATAACCAAAAGAGTATTTAAAGCTTTATGCAACAAATCAAAATTTTTTTAAATTGGCCTGACTCCGATCGTCGAAAGGATATTGTAAAAGAGACTTATGATGAACTTCCATATTGCCTGGGCTATGTAGATGGAACAGAGATTAGGCTAGCTGAAAAGCCTACTATAGACCCTGAGTCATATTTTTCGCGCAAGCAGCAGTATTCCATAAAAATGCAGGCTGTTTGTGATCACGATATGAAAATTATACATACTGTCATAGGATATCCAGGAAGCGTTCATGACAGCAGAATTTTTAAAAACTCTTTGCTGTTAACAAAACAATCCCACTACTTTTCTGATAATGAATGGATAGTCGGAGACAGTGCATATAAGCTATCGAAAACAGTGATTACTCCATATCGGTCTAATGCGAGCCAAGGAACCTTAATCGAAAGGAATGACTTTAAATTCCTTTAAATTCCTTAAAAAAATTTCATTTCAATTTCGAATTTTTTCACTTCCATGTCGTTTTGAAGTTTCAGTTTTTTAAGTTCAACTTCATCTCGGTGCCTTTCTTTCTCGAACTGTAGTTGCTCTCGCTGAAAGTTGAGTTTCCTTTCTTCTATCATTTCTTGAGCATTAAGTCTACGATCCTCCATTTTTTCCTGCAAGCGTAATTTTATTTCTTCCACTTCATTCCTTTTTTCTTGGCACTGCACCAGGAAGTCTAAGGCTGAATTGCTTTTTTTTTGTTTTGGTGTTAATTTTAATTTGTTTTTTATGGCCTCAGTCGCTTGCACTTCCACTTCCTCTGTGCCTTCTGCAACAACTATACAGTCTGAAGAACTTTCTTCAAAATTAATATTTTGACTGACATCAATATCACCATACGAGTCGTAAATAAATGGCAGAACAACAGCCTTTCTTTGCCCAAAAATTTGTTCGAGAGAGCTGTAGTGTGGGGAAATTTTAGCAATATATTCTGAAAACAGGAAACTATTGGTTTAGAAAATGTAATTATTTGTCTTAGAAAGTCATAGGCTTCTTACCTTTCACACTTTTTTCGTTGCCTTCCTCCAACAACCCAGCTCCAGTGTGCGCCTTCCACTCTTCAGCACTTATAAAAGTCTTCCTTAAGTATCGCATTTTATTCTTAAGTGCACCACATCCTAACGCCGATATTGGCTGTAGTGCTGGATCTTTGCAGCAGACAGCATCATAAAATTTTTGCGCCGTTGGCTTCTAAAATGTTAAAAATAATTACATGAAGTTTCTTGATATGGTTTGATAAGTGCTCACCTCAAATCCTTCCGGGTTCTCTTTTACCTTGTTGATGATCGCTTCCAATAAATTTATGGTCTCTTTTTCTGACCAACGGTGATTGAACTCTCGCTTTAGCTTCTGAAAGAAAAAATTTATAAATTATCAATATATTCAATAATTCATTTAAGATCCAATCAGATAATTTTACCTTATTAGATTTGTCCATGGTCCAACCGCTTTTTTAAGTTTTTGACATAATGATCTTCTTATCGAATTTTTCATATTCACAATGACTAAAACTCATTAAACAATTCTAATTTTACATATTCACAATGACTGAAAATCATTAAACAGTTTTGCTAATGGTTATTGAACACGTCTTTTTTCGCAAGTTTGCGACGTTTAATCTTAATCAACTCAAGAGACGATTAAATTGAAGCAAACTTCGGAATACGAAAACAACAACAATTGCACTGAGTTTTCGTAAATTTCAGCATTACGGAAATTTCAGCGTTGAAGTGAATACCCTTAATGAGATGGAAAACTTCGTTTCTATTGTGAATTCTGTTGATTTTGACAGATAAAAATGCTTGTTCTTCAGTTTTTTTTGCAATCACGTATTGTGTATGTGAGTTTACCTCATAGTTGTCAAAAATGAGCAACTACAAAATATTTAAAAGAAAATTGTTTTAAGCTGAGCAAGAATAGTGTTAATAAAAGTCGATAAAAAAATTTAGTCAATACAGAAATGTGAGTATTGTCAATCTAATTTATGGAGTTGCTTTTATAATAGAAAAAAGTTTTTTTGATGGAAAAAAATTGAATTTAAAATAAAAACACTTGTTCTATTGACAAGTGCTGTCGTTAACAGAAAAGTATAATTCAGTTTCTATCAAAACTACTCTATTTTTGTTTTAAAAACTCAGTTTTGATTTGTTTAAGCATGAAAATGTTTGAATCTCATGCAATGTCTATAGAATATATACCCTGCAAGACATGCCTAACCGAAACTCCAACACAATCACAATTTTTATATGAAAAACTAATACATTCTCAGTTATTTCACATTTGTCAGTTTTGTTAAAATGAGACAACAATATAAACATTAAAATGGCTGAGTTGTGTCAAAGTTAGCGCCAAAATAAGTTTCTTTTCAGCTGTGAAAAATGTAATTTGCAAAAATTGTTTTGAAAAATAAAATAAAGATTCCTGTAAAATATGAATATAGAGCGAAAGACATTTTTGTGACTATTAACTGAATAATTTATCTCAACATATACTTTTAGGGAGTTCATGAATCACTTGCATCTGGAGGCTGCAAACACATTGCTGTCCGTTTCTCAACTGCCCACAGAAAAGTCTGTTTCTGTGGGCAGTTGACTTATTGTTCAGTTCAACTTATTGCTTCCGAATTACAACTTAAACTCCATTTTTCTTTGTAGAACTATCAGTAAATGCCATCATTCCTATGTTTTAATGTCTGCTTTGCATGGTTGAGGTGCTACACACCATGTTTGGCTCTATCTTGGCTGGTTCTTTTATCTTTGGCATTGTCGAATCTCTGCTCTCGATTTTAACGTTCCGCAAGCAGCAGGATATACTCAAATCAAGTGGTGCCACTGTCGATCTTAATTCTCACCAACCACTGCACAACGAAAGAGAATCCCTATCGCACAAGTCTCTTTGGTTGTTCCGGCTCCAAGGACTCACCGCTTGAGGGTTCCACATTTAAAATCGATTTCAATTTGAGAAGCTCTGCCGCATTGTGACCATAGATCAGACCGCTCTGTTGATGTATTCTCTACTGTATCGCAATGAACGCTTCTATCGTTTTATAATGGCGCAAAATGATTTGGAGATCTTAGTGATTCCCATACTGCAGACGTTGCAGACCTGACAGCACTTCACATCCAATTCACATGTCGCTCATTATATTGGTGATACTTAGTGAGGACGATAGGTTTAATTGGAATGTGCACAACATCGTAAATGAAAGAAGGCGGAAGAGGCAGTAGTATTCACTTTATATTGTAATTATATAATATCGTTATATTTTTATTTAAAAAATAATAATTTTTGATATATTAGAATTTTTAAAAATGAAATAAAACATGAACTATAATTATAAAAATAAAATATTTTAAATAATGTTTTAACTGTACGTTAGCGCTATATATTTACTACGTAAAATCTAACCGTTTTGTACGTTAGTCCTACACATTTATTACGTAACGCTTAACCGTTTTGCATGTTAGTGCTACATATTTTGTTCGTAACGTTTAACTGTTTAGCACGTTACATCTAACAGAATGTAAGGGCAAGCCTACCTCATATTTACATTAGGTGTATTAGTTAAATAATTGGTTGAATTACCGGCAGTATTAACATGAGTAGGTGAGACAGCTATAAGTGAAAGTATACTTGACACTTCATGAGTAAGAAAAGGATGGCATTATGCATGTACATGAGTTTCGGGTATTTTTTTCCCAACGCCCTTAAGAAACTCATAGAAACTCGTTCATATAGCCTACCCAAAATTTTCGTAGCACTATTAGTTAAATACCCAATTAATTTACCAGGACTGTTCTTGCTGGGTAGTCTCTGTTTTTGATATAAAATTCTACATATCACTGATTGTTTTGGTCAGAGATAAAGAGATTGGAAACTTCGGCAAAAAAGAGATAGCCGTATGCTAAAATGCAGTCAATACTAATGCAAATATTATAAATGTGTTAGTAAAATTTCATGACAAACCCACCCCTCTCGATGGATTCTCGATGAATTCACCCCTCTGGATGGACATGAGCGCTGGTGAATATCTCACTTTCGACAGCTAAGCCACCAGTGTACACATAGGGAAAAACTAGCTTACAATTTTTGTTCAAACAAATTCATGCATTTAAAAATTAGATCAGAATTTTTTAAACAAAGATATAACTGTTCTTGAAAGAAATTGAATTGTGTTTTTCTGCTAACAACAGCACTTGTAAATAGAACAAGTGTTTTTATTTTTAAATCAATTTTTTTCTATCAAAAATATTTTTGTGTATTATCAAAGCAACTCCTTACGTTAGATTGACAATACTGACATTTCTATTAACAAAAGTTCTTTATCCATTATTATTAAAAATATTCTTGCTCAGCTAAAAACAATTTTCTTTTAAATATGCAAGACTTTTTTGGGTGTAGGACCTATTTTTGACAAATATGAGGTGAACTCACATACACAATACGTGATTGCATAAAAAATTGGAGAAGAAGCATTTTTAGCTGTCAAAATCAACAGAATTCACGATAGAAACGAAGTTTCCCATCTCATTATCTCTGGTTTTGGTGCGATTGTTTGGGTTAAAGTTTCACTTGTACCGTGCGTGGTGGCCACACACATATTTTGATTTTATTTTTCAAAACAATTTTTGCAACTCACATTTTTCACAGCAGACAAGACACTTATTTTAGCGCTAACTTTGACACAACTCAGTAATTTTAATGTTTATATTGTTGTCTCATTCTAACAAAACTGACAAACGTGAAATAGCTGAGAATGTTTAATGTTTGGTGCAAATATTGTGATTGGATTGGAGTTTCAGTTAGGCATCCCAGTAGGAAAAACCATCCTTCTGTAATGCACTATACACCGCTTACTTTTCATCCGTGGGGCATGTAAACGTCCCTTACGAATCCCCATGACTTTTACAAAAGCTTGGCCGCCTCTAGTAATCATCCTTTTGTAAAGTATGAAAAGCATAATACCTTTCCTAAAATAAAGTGCAGGAAATGTACTGTCGGGAACAGTCGGAATCGTTGGGGTTTAATTGATAAGCAGGATATATGAAAGAAAACGTAAGGCACATTATATATAACTAGTATCGCCTGTGGTCAAAATTCGACCATATCAAAATAGATTTTTACCAAAAAGTTGGTAAAGTTAAAAAGAAGTTGGCTGTAGCGTGCACCCATCCATGGATTTTGACAGTGTATCTTTGTCCTTATCCTTATTCTTGTCCCGTTCCTTTCATTTGTTTCCAAACTAATAATTGAAGAGTCGACGCGAATAACGTTGTAAGCGACATATTCATCAAAAATAGTTGTTTTGCATACTAACGTTAAAAATGCTCTAGCCTATTATAAGAGCACATAGTGTCTCAAATTCCATACATTTTTGGACATTGACATCGAAATCAAATGGCTCTAAATCCGCCATTAAAACTGTTTTTTTTTTGCAATTCCTGAAAACCTATAATTTTGTCACTTACAATGTTATTCACGTCGACTCTTCAATTGTCTTACTTCCTGTTCAAACTGTTCTTTTAATCCATATCCAAATTCCTGACCTTAACCTCATTCGAATCCTTTCCTAATCCTTTTCCAACTTTATTTCTAAATCTTTGTTCTAAAGTTTGTCCTAAGTGTGTTCAAATCCTTGTTCTATTCCTTGTCCCATTTCTTGACCCTTATACTTTTGCCAATCTTGTCCCAAATATTGTTTTAGGTAAGTATCAATTTGTGTCCTTACCCTTGTCTCAGTCCTTGTCGAATTCCTCTTCTCGATTCCTGTCTGAACTCTCGTCCTTATCATTGTCCAATTCTATGCTTTAATCTTTGTCCAAATTTTTTTCATACTCCTTATCTTTAATATAACTTTTTTTTTTAATTTCTTTCGAGTAAGAAAAGCAGTGAGACTCAAATAACAGCACTGAGAGTGAGAGTGCTTACACTTCTTTTAAACTGCAATAATCACATAATATATTTTTTTTCCATTTTTTGGCACATCTGTGGCTCATTACCTTTCGACTGATATAAGAATCATGCCCTTTTTTGTATTATAAATATTAAAAAAGTGTACCACAAGATTTTTGTCTGCGTATTAATATATGGATTACTTTGGAGTGGTTTGAAATATTTGAAAAATTTTTTCACAGAAATTATTTTTTAAGCTGTGGAACTTTGTAAAAAATACAAAAACAACATTTTGAAAAATGTAATTTTCATCAAAAGAATCATAGGGGGTAGCTCATGATTTTCGATGATAGAAACACTTAATTAAATTATGTGTCAAAATTAAGCAATTTTTGCAAATAAATGATGTAGTTTATGAAAGAGAGTGAGAACAGAAAATAGAAAAACAAAAATAAAATCACAAAGAAAGAATGTCTGGTCTAATTTTTAAGCAAAAATTGAATGTTTTAGAGTTTTTTTGAAAACAACATAAGAAATTGGATTAAAGTTATTTAATTAAACTTTCAGACAAAGAAAATTTAGGGAAAATCGATTAAAAAATGGCTGAGATATTTGCATGCAAAATCAAAATTTGAAAAATCAATTGTTTTTTCTCATTCTGAGGCAATGATATTGCTTTAAGAAATGCATTGCATGGAAAAAATCTACAGGTTTCAAAATATCGCAATACTTTTGATGTCATAATAACGGGAAATTTTTTTAACATACTATTCGTGGAAAATATTAGCAAAAAAGTTTTCGTATACCGTTATTTTTCTCAATCAACGAATTTTCATACAAAAAACGTTGTACTGAAAACATCTATAGCTTTCGAGATATCACAATAATTTTGATGTCAAAATAACGGAAATTTTTCAAAATTTACTATTTGTTAGCAATTTTACCATCACAATATATATTGACACTTGTTACATGAAAAAGTGCTTATTGTAGGGTAACCGTAAGCGATGGTGAAAAATATTAAATTTTTTTTTGCACATCTTATGAATGTCTAAATTTCTCTCTTATATCATATTTTTCCATCTCTTATAGTTTAGCTTTTATTTAATAAATGCTATTTTTCCGCTCATATTTGAGGTCAAAGGTCACCAATCGTATATTCAATCATATTGTCCAGCCAGACCTTTCATCTGATACCACATTCTTCATTCTACATCTTCCCAGTTCTGAGATCCCTAACTAAAATTAATATAAACTTTCAACGTTAATATTTCGGGTCAAAGGTCATCAATTTAAAATCTAACATAATTCGGCACATCTATGGTGCAGTACTTTTCGAATGATATACGTTTCATTGTCCTTATTCTAAAATAAGTATTGAAAAAGTGTACGACAACATTCGATGTTTGCGTATTAATATATAAGATGAGCACATAATCCATTTCAGCCTTCCCCACGATGGAAAATGTAAACACTGCTTACGCTATGCATTTCGCTCCTGTCGGTCCGCCACGATCTCCATCTATCGAAATTTGGATGTAGTAGCAATTTTATTTAGCAATTCCCATACAAAATTACCAATTCCAATTTTATTGATTTTTTCGCTGTTCCTTCGGGCTCTTCGTTAGTTTCTTTTTTCCGACGAAAACAAAAAATAAAAAATATTAAAAGCGGTCAAATCACTTTTGAGTTCCAGCAGATAGATAGATTGTTTAAAGAGAAAAAACACGATATTTTTCAGAAAAGTTTATTTATTTTTACATTATTTTAATCGTTTTGAAGATATTAGTGATGGAAATTTGAGTGTTGAACTACAAGAAATTCAAATCGTAAATTTGAAGTGTAAATAACTTAAGCTTCAGCTTATGCTGTCGGTTGAAAATTTTTACAAATCTGAATCGCATGTTGTCCTAGAAAAACATTACGTTTGTCTCTTATTTGCCTCATGGACAAGATGTATAGCAAGTTGGACCGCGTGTCGGACATGTTGCTGGAGTTGTCGGTGGTGTTGCCTCCGTTGGTGCTGCAAAGTAGATAGTTCCTCCAGAGTAGCTAAAGTTTAAAAAAATAATTTTATGTAATACGGCACATAATAAATATTTTGAATTAAATTGAATTAAGAGAAAATTCTTTTTTAAAAAAGAGACTTATAATTTTATTAAATTAAAATTATCGTTGAAAGAATTTGAAAAAACACTTTTCCATACTTCTGTTGTACACCATTATAGTTGAATTCGAATGCTTCCACAAAGGATACATCGAAGACTTGGGCAACCAATAAGCTCAAAAAGAAAAGAGTCAGCTTCATGGTTTATTATCACTTCTGTCAAGGATATTTTAACTTCTGTCAAATAACTGATTGCTTTGATATGTTCTGAAAAATTTATGGCACCGCTATTTAAAGGCCTTAGAAACATGTATGTTAGTGTTAGTCATATTGTTCTAGAAAAACATTGCTTTTGTCTCTTATGGTATTGTGTGTCTGTGTGTGTGTGAACAAAACAAAAAGCAAACGTTTGCTTAAAACCTCATTTCTAAATAATATAAAAATGATTAAATCAACATTGTAGAAGATATGTACATATGTTTGGCACTCGAATGTGTTTGAGTTTTTTTTAAATAACACTATAAAACAGCAAAAAAAAATCAGTATTTAAAATGGGGATTTTCTGAAGGGATTTTGCCTACTGATCACGAATCTCGTTTCCGTTTTTAACCGACTTCAAAAAGGAGGAGGTTCTCAAGTTCGTTTGTTTGTCCGCTTTTTTTTTTTTTTTTTTTTTTTTTTGTTTAAATGTATGTACATCGATAACTCCTACAGCTCTTGCCCGATTTCGAAAGTGGGCGATATTCGACAAAGGGGCGTGTCAATATAAGAAAAACACTGTATTTCAGTTAATATTGACACTAGGGTACTGAAATTTACAGTAAAAATACAGGGGTAGGCACAATTATTACAAATTACGGTCAATAAAGTGGGCGTTACTTGACAAAGGGGTGTGGCAATATTGAAAAAACACTGTATCTCGAATAGTATTGAAACTAGGGTACTGAAATTTAGTACAGGGGTAGACACAATTTTTAAAAATTATTGTAAAGAAAGTAGTCGTTATTCGATAAATGGGTGTGGCAATATTAGAAACATACCATATATCTAATAATATCGACACTAGGGTGCTGAAATTTAGTACATGGGTAGGTACAGTTACTACAAATTACGGCCAAAAAAGTGGGCGTTATTCAAGAAAGGGGCGTGGCAAAATTATAAAAATACTATATCTTAGTTAATATTGACACTAGCGTACTAATATTTGGTATGCAGGTAGGTGGGTAGGTAGAATCATTAAAAAAGTGAGCGGGATTGTACACAGGGTGTGGAATTTTAAGGAAAGTACTATATTACGGTTAATATTGATACTTGGAAACTGAAATTTGGCGCAGGGCTAGGTAGAATCATTATAAGGTACGGTAAATAAAGTGAGCGGGTTTCGATTAAGGGCGTGGCACTAAAAATTTCAAAGAAGCAGAAATGAAGAATACCCAACAAACTTTCAGGAATTGACAAAACAAATTTTTTAAGAACAAAGTTTCATGCTTGAAATTTTCCTCAAGAATACTATTACATAAAATATTTCATATTCTCTAAAAAGGAAGAAATAAAAACTTTTTAACAAAAAAAAAAAACCGACCTCAAAATCAATACAAAGTAAAAAATAATTTTAAATAACTTTTCCCATTAATTTCTTGGTCATATTTTAAAAGCTATTTATATGGATTATAATATTGGAATTCTTATCATTATAATTTTTTCTATTTTGTTTAATTATCATCAATATAATAATTTCTTTATGAACATAAAAGCTTTGGAGTCGGCGATCATCTTTGACACACAATCTTGATCTTTTACCATCCGTGCACTATTTGGTGCCTTGGTGACACTGTAGTAATTTTAAAAGCTTTGTACACATTAAATTTCTCACTAAACTGGTATGGGTGAGCTTGTAAATCTCAAATTGAATATGACATAGTGTGTAACAGCTGCACAAATAATGCATGGAACACATTGGCTACATTCAGCGTACTCAAAAATTGCCAACTGAAAGAAAAAAAAATCGCTAAGAAGCTTTTATATTCATAAAGTTAATAATATTTTTATAAAAAAAAAAATTAGAAAAAATTAAAATAAAAAGATTTCGACATAGTAAGATAAGCGCCGACTTTAAAGCTTTTATGTACATAAAGCAATTAATATATTGATGCTAATAAAACAAAATAGAAAAAATGAAAATGATAAGATTTCCAATATTATAATACATATAAATAGCTTTTAAAATATGACCAAGAAATGAATGGGAAAAGTTATTTAAAATTATTTTTTACTTTGTAGTGATTTTGAGGTCGGTTTTTTTTTTTGTTAAAAAGTTTTTATTTGGGATCGGATCAGGTTTATGCGTCATTCCTTATTCTATGAAATCGAGTGATCATTCAAGTTTTTTTTTTAAGTACTCTCTGATTTCTATAAAATACTTATTTTAATAATTTATAAAAAATATTTTTTTATGCACTTATTCAACTTCAGGTTCTTTTAAAAATAAAATAAATAACAAAATAAAAGAAAATTTAGCAGTACAATTAAAATAAAACTAAAACTTATACAGATATTAACTTCAAATACAATATTTCATATTTCCAATTCTATTTTTCCAATTCAAATTTTTCAAATCAAAACAAAATTTTTTCCATATCAAATGAAACTTTTTACATTTCAAATTCAACTTTTTACACTTCAAATGCAAAATGAAAAGTGGAATTTGAAAGTTGCATTTAAAATGTAAAAGATCATAACAATCATAGTTAAAAAGTAGTGGTATTTTTCTTATTTTTATTTTTGATAAACAAAAAATTATTATAAGGAACAAAAATAAAGGATGTATTGATTGGTTTGGCCTTTTATTGACATTAAAGTAATTTTTAAAACAATCTTATATAATTTTATTCAATTTTATTGTTTTTTCAAACGTATTACGTATTTTGTGATAATAAATTTCTTAAAAGAAGCCTACTAACTCGGAAGATCTTCCAATTTCATGGAATGATATGGAATATCTCTAAAACCTGATCTGATCAGAAGAAGCTGAAATATTCTATTTTAATTTTTTATAACAACTTTTTATAACAACTTCATATTTCGTAATAGTCCACATTTGTTGTACCGTGTTATTTTTCACTTTTTGGGAGAATATCACACTTGATTAAAAATTAGGAGAAACGCAATTTTGTTTTTTAATAAAAGTTATAACAAATTATACCAAATATTTGCACAGTTGAACTGCCGAAATGCATAGGTATTTGTTTCGATTTTAGCTTTTTGTTTACAGTTAAATTGGGTTACGTTCTTAAAAACGCAAATATATGTAGTCCAAATACTCACACATTTTTTATATATAAAACTACAATAGTAAGAAATGATCTTCGGCTGCCCCGAAGTTAAAATACCCCACGACCAAACTAAAGTATAACCAAAGTCTTAAATAGCCAATAAAATGTTTTGTATGCGAGGTATGTGTGGTTTTTACCCGATTTCATACTAAGAGTACATATTAAATAGCAAAGGTCATATGCAAAGTGTCAAGTCCAAATATTAATTTTTGTGCAATTCTAAGAGATTTTACCATTTTGATAAAGGCACTTTATATGGGAGGTAGGCGCGGTTTTCATTTGATTTGGCTCATTTTCAAACCTGATTTTTTTATTTATATTTTTATATAGTTAATACACTTTTATATTTATACTTTATTTTTTTAGATATCAGTCTAAATATCGAATTTCGTTATGATAGCTTGAAAACTACGGCTGTAATCGTGATCACAGCATCGTGGTAATGCTGATCAAGAGTATATAAACTTTTCTATACATGCCACGCCCCCTTATGGTCGTTACAAACGAAATGAAAAAATTAATATCCCCCAGGGGCATTGCCTCTTTTTAAACGTTTTGTTTTTAAATAACAAAAAAAAAAAAAAAACAACAATTTGATGTGTAGGAATCGGAGATCTGCAACAAGTCAATTGAAAATCAAGTAACTTGAAAAAAATCGAGTCTGACTTGACTCTTTGACATACTGACCACAGATAAATGCGGGGTTGGTATGAATTGGTTTGGCAGCTGACCAATTTCACCAACTTCATGGTCTCCTACTAAGTATTATTGCACTCTTTTCAATTTTCCAGAGCGGGGTGGTGCGTTGGCGTCTAACTAAATGTTGAAGATTCGCAACATGACCCTACGTGATGAAGCTTGCTGATATGTATGAAATCTTGTATTATTCTTATTTACAAAGCTTGCAAAAAAGCTTTTTAAGCACTCTCTGTAAATAGTAGTTTGTAAGCTATGTATACTTTTAAATAAATTTTAAAGTTAGTCTTAACTGCGAGCTCAACTAAATTGGATGTTTGATTTGAAAACATATTAATGGCGACGAGGGAAAATTAATGACCGCGTGCTTAACTCAAAAGTGATATAGTTAACGTTTTAAAGAAATAATATCAAGAGTTATTAATACCAAAATGTCGGAAAACTCAAGGCCGTTTGTCGGCAGTATTGAATGCTATACAATTGGTGAAGATTTTGGTCTATATGCTAGAAGACTGCAGCATTTGCTAACACTAAATCAAATTCTAAAGAACGAGGATAAAATTTCGATATTGGTAAGCTTGGGTGGTCCAGACCTGTACAAGGTGCTTACATCATTAATTGCTCCAAAAACAGAATTAGAGGTCACATATTCATCATTAATTGAAAAGTTAGCGGCACATTTCGCACCTAAAAAGAATGTCATTGCTGAGAGTTTTAAATTTTTTAAAAGACAGCAAAAAATGAGCGAAAGCATTAATGATTATGTAGTTGAACTAAAACAGTTAGCTCAAGAGTGCGAGTTTGGAGACTTTTTGGAGAGAGCTTTAGTAATTCAATTTGTTTGCGGCTTAAACAATGCTAAAATTCAAAATCGACTTCTAAATGAATCAGAGCTTAAAACATTAGAGCAAGCATCACAAATAGCGGTTTCCATGGAGATGACGTGTAGCAACTTAGACATGATGAAGAGCGAAAATCTGTATAAGAGTGAAAATATAAATGCACTTGGTGGAGATCCCAGTTCGGACAGAGCTAGAGAAAGGAATCGAAGCAGAGACGTACATAACCGGTTTAGAGATGGTCAAAGAAAAGAATATCGATCAAGAAATGCACATGGGCATCAAGCTAAAAGAAGTCAAAGCAGAAACCGTAATTTTATGAGATGCTTCAATTGTAATAAAGTTGGACATATGGCTCGAAATTGCTGGGAGAGAAAAGGGAATCGAAAAATTAACTGTTTAAGAAATGTGCATGATCAATATGATTTATCGTTTTTAAATAATTTCAGGTGTCAGGAAAATAATAAAGCTGTATGTGAAGTATCTATAGAAAATGTTAATTATACAATGGAAATCGATACTGGTGCATGTGTGTCGGTTTGTCATGAATATGATTATTTAGATAATTTCAGTCACTGCATATTGAATGATGAAAATAATTATTTAAAAGTAATAACGGGTGAAAATATTAAAGTTTTAGGAAAAGTTAATGTGCGCGTAAAAGTTAAAAACAATGTTTATAATCTTGATTTAGTAGTTATTCGCACTGCAATAAGGTTTCAACCACTTATGGGAAGAAATTGGATTGAAGTAATTTATACTGAGTGGAGAAAATTTTTTGGCTGGAAAGATAACATAAATATGGTTGAAAAGAGTTTTGAAAACGCGAATAAAATTCCAAGTGCAATTTTTTCAAAATATGCAAGAATTTTTTCTAAAGATATGGATTCGGTAATTAAAAATTTTGAAGCAGAAATCAACTTAAAAGACGATGCATATCCAATATTTTGCAAGGCTTATACAGTTCCTTATGGGTTAAGAAAAAAAGTTGAGGATGAAATTGGAAGGTTATGCACAGCAGGTGTTTTAGTGCCAGTTAAGAGAAGTAAGTGGGCAAGCCCATTGGTGATCGTTAACAAAGGGGACGGATCCATAAGATTATGTGTGAACTGCAAAAGAACAGTAAATAGATTCGTTGAAATGGAATATACAGTAATTCCGCGGATAGATGACATACTTGCAGGGTTATCGGGTTGGAACTATTTTTGCAAAATAGATTTGTCGGGTGCCTACTTACAAGTGCAAATATCGCAAAGATCACGTGAGTTGTTGACCGTTAACACGCACGTAGGGTTATTCCAATATACGCGACTAGTTTTTGGATTGAAAACAGCTCCGCAAATATTTTCAGGAATAATTGAACAAATATTACGAGGGTTAGACAAGGTTCACGTTTATTTCGACGATATTCTAGTTGGTGGAGGTTCTAAGGAGGAATGTATGGAAAATCTATATAGAGTGTTAGACAGGTTATTGGAATATGACGTAAAAGTTAATTTAGACAAGTGTGAAATACTCCAAAAAGAAATAAACTATTTGGGGTACCGCATAAATTCAGAAGGAATAATACCAAGTGCTGAAAAAGTGGAGGCGGTTGTAAAAGCTCCAGAACCGTGTAATAAAACGCAATTAAAATCCTATTTGGGACTTATCAATTTTTATAATAAATATGTGCCAAATCTTTCCGCTCAATTAGCTCCATTGTATGAACTTACGTCTATAAATAAGTCATGGGATTGGACAGAAAAGCACAGGATAGCATTCTCAAAAAGTAAGGAACTAGTCAATAACATAGGCGTGTTAACACATTATGATCCAACTAAGCCCATAATCATATCAGCTGATGCAAGTCCATATGGAGTAGGCGCTGTGCTATCCCACATTATAGATGGGGTGGAACGACCTGTGATGTTTGTGTCAAGTTCTCTTAGCGCAGCTGAAAAGAACTACTCCCAGCTTCACCGCGAAGCGCTAGCGATTATTTTTGCTGTACAAAAGTTCCACAAATATATATATGGACTTATGTTTACAATTTATAGCGACCATCAGCCACTACGCGCTATTTTCGGCGATAAAAAAGATGTTTCGGCTGTGGCAGCAAATAGACTCCAGCGTTGGGCCGTTTTGTTGTCTATGTATCAATATACTATTAGGTATCGGAAAGCGGCGGATATGGGAAATGCGGACGCACTATCTAGACTTCCATTAAGTGGTAGAACTGAGGTTGAGGATGATAGCATCAATAATTTGAACATTGTAGATTTTCCGTTAAACATGAATGATATTCGTAGGGAAAGTAAGAAAGATCGGGTATTAAATCTGGTGTACGAGTATATGAAAAATGGTTGGCCATATTGTGTTCAGGATGATTTAAGACCGTATTTTAACAAAAAAGGGTCATTAGCAACAGAGTCTGAGTGTCTGTTTTACGGGGAGAGAATCATCGTACCTAAAATTTTAAGGAATGAGGTTTTAGAGCTGATTCATCAGAGTCATATAGGCATTGTAAGAATGAAATCACTGGCAAGAACGTATGTCTGGTGGCCGAACATAGATAGAGATATTGAGAAATTTGTTGAAAAGTGTTTCGCTTGTCATACCAATCAAAATGCGAAGAAACCCGATTTAGGTACATGGCCAAGAACAACATATCCTTTTCAAAGAATTCACATTGACTTTTGTAAATTTGATAAAGTGGAGATACTAGTCGTGTTCGATACTTTTTCGAAGTGGATTGAAACTGTAGTGATGAATAAGACAAACGCAACGTCGGTAATTGAGAAACTACGGGAAATTTTTAGTGTGTTTGGACTACCAGATATAATCGTAAGTGACAATGGTCCACCTTTTAGTTCAATGGAATTTATAAATTTTTGCATATCAAACGGTATCAAAGTACAGAAGTCACCAGCGTATCATCCACAATCAAACGGAAGCGCTGAACGGGCGGTTCAAACAGTTAAAACTGCATTAAAGAAACTGATGCTAGATACAAAATGGAAAAATAAATCGATTAATCTTAAAATAAATAATTTTCTTACAAAATACAGGTGCACCCCTTGTACAGTAACAAAATTATCCCCAGTAGATATGTTGTTTAAATTTAAACCAAAAACATTACTTGATTTTGTTAAAAATGATTTGCAAGCATACTCTCATAGAAAAGAAACACTAAGTCCGGACATGAGATTTTCAAAAACAAAATATGGCAGTAAAAGCAAAATGACAGGCAAACCACACACAGAGCCAGCTAAAATTCCATTTAAGGTAGGAGAAATAGTATCTTACAGGAATATTTTTAGTAATAATGTTAAGTGGATACCAGCAAAAATTATTAAAAAATTAAGTCAATACAGATACATTATTCTTGTTAATGGTTTAGAAAAACAGGCTCATATTGATCAAATTAAAGTTAATAAAACAATTAAAAAGGTGCGTTTTTGTAAAGTGCCAATTTTTAAAAATGCAAATTATAATCAAAATAAGAGAAGTAGAAGTGTAGATTTTGATAAGGAACAAGAACAAGAGTATCATGTATTAACCAGAAGCAAAACCAAACAGTTAAATGAAATAAAGCAAAAGTTATGAAATTGTAATTTAATAGTAAAATACTAATAACTAGCATATATCTCTATTGAAAAAGGTAAAGATAATATTAGTCGGTTTTCAGTATCGTAAGTACTTTATTAATATTTTATCCGTAAAATATTAAGCATAAGGAAATTATTATTATTTAAGTTATTTAGAGTTGATTTTTAAAAAAAAAAAAAAAAAAAAAAAGATTTTTTTTTTTAAAAAAATAAAATTTTGCATTTAAAAAAGAGGGAGGAAATGATATGTATGAAATCTTGTATTATTCTTATTTACAAAGCTTGCAAAAAAGCTTTTTAAGCACTCTCTGTAAATAGTAGTTTGTAAGCTATGTATACTTTTAAATAAATATTAAAGTTAGTCTTAACTGCGAGCTCAACTAAATTGGATGTTTGATTTGAAAACATATTACTTGCTTGAGACGAAATTCCCAACACGTCATTCAAATTAAAGCTGCTCTTGGGGAAATATGTGCCACGAGATGCACTTTGCCTACTGGTCAATTAATTGTTATGGTCACAGTTTATATTTCAGTCAATCATACGTTGAAGATTTAATAGACTTTTTCTAAAAGGGATTATAAGCATGTATAGAAAGGGGCTCAAGACTATTGAAGAAACATATCAAAAACTTCCGCTCATACATGGTGGCGGTGACAACATTCACTTCGATAAAGTTAAAGTCTCTGGTAGAACACTGGGGACGATTACATATGGTACAGCCATTGATGCTATGTTTTCACGATTCACGAAGGGTTACTACGTGGGTTACTCAGGTTACTACGACTTTTCACGAAGTCATGTAACTTCCGACGTCATATAAATAAAAATGCGGAGTGTCAACCTCGAAAATCCCACATTACATTTGGCGAAATTATATTAAAACTGATAGTTCAGGCTTCAGACTCTCTTTTTAAGAGTGAATTATTTAATCACTTTAAAGTTTAAACTCTCCATTTCTTTGTATATAAGTAGCGATATAAAATTTAATCACAAATGGGTGAGTATATTTATACACGCAAATTTTATTGATATATGAATACTCACACATTTTTTTATATGAAATAAACATTTTATACTTATATAAAAAACCAAATTTTTTCCGCTTTTTAGAACGTAACCCTATTTTACTGTAAGCAAAATGCTAAAATCAATACAAATACTTTTGCATTTCGCACTTCAACTGCGCAAATATTTGGTTTATCTGTTATTAAAACAAAAACGTTCTCTTCTCTTAGTCTTTAATCAAATGTTATATACTCGCAAAATATGAAAAATTACACGGTACAACAAAAATGGAAAATATCAGGGTTCTCATATGGTTGTTATTAAATATTCCCCATTGTTTAGCACGAATAAGGTTTCAGCATCTTGTGATAAAGTCATGGCAGGTCTACAAAACTTTCCGAGTTTTTTTTTATACTTAATCTCTGATTTCAATGCAAATTAGTAAGGTTCTTTTAAGATGCATAAATGTATTCGTTGTTATGAGAAGTCTTAAAATTTTCAATGCATCATTTCCAAACAAACATTTAAGATAAATAAATTTTAATAAGAATTTTTTAAAAATGACTTTTGGTCTGACATTTTGATATGATGGAGAGCCCAAAATGCAAAACCAAGCAATCAGACCTTTATTTCCATTTCTTATTCGTAGTAATTTTTTTACTTTTTATTTAAATTATAAACAACGCTTATAAAACAAGAAAACTAATCATTTTTGGAGTTGGCTCCTTAAGAATTTGAATTTAATATATAACCCACGGTACGTAAAATTTATAGTGAGTGGAATCGAGGGTTATGTTTTGAATTCGCATCGTTCGGAATTTCTAACCTATGCTGAGGTAGAAAATTTTATTTTTCTATGGTAGCTACCATCTATGTTTGGTCAGTCAGTTACTTACAATTTATTTCAAATTGGTTAGTGAATTTGTAAAGATGAGTTCTGGATACCTAAAATGAACGAGTAGTTGTGGTGATTTACTAATGAGTAGCGAAGGAACCTTTTCTGTGGTAGTAGGATAGAAAATAATGAGTAAATGGAAAATTTTCACATTTTAGCCCAGAATGTACAGTCAACAATAGCAGGGGGGTCAATGATTTTATGTTAGTAGAAGTTAGTAGATTTGATCTATCAATCGTAGGTACCCAAAAGTACCTCTCAATAGTGATGGGGAAAACAATAATAATTCGGATAATCAATCATACGATCAATTCAAGGAAATTAATTGCAGCAAAATAAATCGATTAACCGAATATCCCAATTATCGCTAGAATTTATAAAAAATTAAAAAAACCGATTTTAAAACCACAAAGTAAAAAATCATTTTTAATTAGTTTTTTTTTATCAATTTCTTAATCTTTTTTATCGCCCATTTCAGATTGAGGTGACCTATTAGTCGCACTGACAATCTCCGATTTGGCTCAAAATTTGTTTTTAGGTTGGTTTTTTGTTAAGAAAACCATTTCACAAAAATAATACACCTTATGTGTGTAAATAACTCAACAACAAATGTTTAAATTTAAAGACCAATATGAACATCAAATGTTGAAATTTATATTTCGAATGTTTAAATCTAAACGTTGTTTGCACATGCAATGTTTAAAACTTTTCATGTACAATTTTCATAATATAAGATTTCACAAAATATATTAAAAAACATTTTTTTTTTTAAATTCATTTATTAAGTTTTATAAAGAAATGTTTACGTATTTTACATACAAATGAATAAAAAAAAGAGAAATTATTAATGTTAATGATAATATGTTAGAAATTTAAAAATTAAGAAAAGTTATTTGTTATGGTTAAAAAAAAAAATAATAATATTTATAATCAATCATATTCTTATATTCACTTATATATAACACAGTGCGACACGAAAAAATAACTTCAAATATCTCAATGGTTTATAATATTGGATGGTCTATATATTATACCCTCGTACTCAGTTTTATCGGATTAGGTCGAATAAGAGAGAAATTCAAGGTCAAACTTCACCTTTAAGTCACAAATTTTTTCTTATAACTCTTAAACTAAATTCAAATTCTATGTAGTAACTGCATCTAAATATTTACAATGGATGATTCTTTACATTTTAAGACAATTTTTTACTCAAAAAGTTACGTAAGGGGTTTAATATTTTCTTCGAAAACAGGACTTCTTTAAAAAAAAAATTAAATTTTCAATAGTTCATTTACTATGTATTTGTCTTCAAAAACAATCAGATTTTACTGAATTTTTGCATACACCTTAAGTAAAATAAAATAACCCACCTGTGAAAAGATCACAACAATTACATGTGTGCATCCAAAGATATTCGGATTCAAAGATTACCAACGGTGGTAACTTCGTTAATGTAAGCCCTAGCGCAAAATCATTCAAATGAAACTTATAGACCCAACAATATTCTTTAAAACTGTCCTTAAAATTTTAACCGAAAGAGTTACCGTTTTAAAGATATGCGCGTAAATGTGTAATTACAACATATATTAGAAGGAGAAATTCCTCCTTCGTTAACGAATCGTCAAATCCGAAAAAAGGAATTCGTTAACGAGTCCCCAAAAATATAAAAAGCAATTCGTTAAAGAGTCTCCAAAACTAGAACAAGCAATTCGATAACGAATCTTATCTTATCTTAATGACAGATATTTTGAATAAAAATTTTGGTATGAACCAGAGCTTTCAAATGATATAAGTTTCATTCGAATGTGTTGTTTAAAAAAGAGGTAAAAAGGGAGGCGGTTTAAAGTTTGCCCATTAATATAAGAGGTAACAATCACAAATTTTTAAATAAGAAAGATATATTAAATATCGGAAATAAATCAAAAAATTTGCATGCATGCAATTTCGTACAGTGTACAATTTTTCGTCATCTATTCAAGCAACAGGCCAGCGCAGATGTTACCTGCTTGACGTTCGGTTGAACACTGAAGCTTTATGTACTGAACACATTGACGACGACAGCGACGACATGCTGTCAAATTAGGAATAGTTCTATATCGACGACACGACATTGCGACTTTAGACCAAATTCTCTCCATAAGAAATACATGTAAAAAAATTTGACAGATGTCGTAATGTCGTTGCCGTCGTCAATGTGTTCAGTGCATTAATCGTTCTGTACGTGAGATTAATACATATTTTTCTGTACTAACGCAATCTCAAGTGCGCTCTTGTGATTGCATATTGTGAGCGGATTACAGTGAGGATTTTCCGTTCCGCTATCCGATTCACCTCCAAATTCATCCTGCAATTGATTTCGCACGCTGCTTGCCCGCTGCTTACACGCAGTCGCAGCACGGGCAAGAATTGTGCCCACCCCTAACTTATACATATTAATTCATTGATGCCTTATATAGTATATATTGCCCACAAAGTAAATGCGAACTATAAGCGTGTGTACTTTTAAGAAAAATATGATTTTGTAGAAAAAATTCTTTAAAGTTATAGACTTTGTCGTTGATTTTGCGTACTTTTTTCTTTGTTAACAAGAATTTGTTAACAAAGAATTAAATCGTTATAGTAAATAATTTATCTTTACGGCAAATATTTTTTGATTGATTTAGCTTCAAAGTACTTCAGTCTTTTGTTTCAAAGATGTAGCAGTTGCTTAGTTAAAGAATAAATCATTAGTGCAACGATTTTTTCCTTGTGGCAAAGATATTTTGGTTACAGTCTTTTAAGAACTTTTTTTCTTTGATTTTAAGGCGTTCAATTTTTTCAGTGTAGTCTCTCTCGTATAGGAATTTTTGGGTCGAATGAAGAAGTTTTACAGTTTGGTGACCGACTCAAAAAATTGTTTCGGTTTCTCATAATTTTCAATAGAGGTACTGTTGTAGCTGAAATAATGTTTCCTTCAGAAACAGCTTGCTGCATCACCATTCTATCAAACAAATACCAATTAATGCAACCAAAAATACATTAGAAATATCAACCAATACCAACCTAAATATGCCCATCTATACTATTGTATAAAAGGATTCTCTCGCATTTTTATCGTTCAATCACGGGGTAACCGCTGAACTGATTTAAATAATTCTTTCACTATTCAATTGCTATAAGAACCGACCCTGCTACTTTTGGTAAAACTTTTTATTTAATTATTTAAGAATTTATGAATTTTAATCCATGCTGCCATTGTATGTATAAGCAGCACAAAATAACAACAAACAATAGTTTAAGCTCTTTATTGAGAAAGAGAGATGAAAGTCTACAACTCACCGCGCTGCCATCTTGAGTGGATAGTTGCACTCAGTTAATTTCTGCTGCAGTGTTGTCATAAGTACAACATATCGTATTTATTTTGATCTTACTTAAATGAAACTCATTTCATTTCAATGAGAAGCCACTCTTTATATTTCAATAAGAAATATTCTTAAATAAATAAAATTACTTAAACATATTTGGTTCTTGAATAAATAAATAAAAAAAAAATAAATAACTGGCCATTTCAGCCCTTGAAAGGACTTTGACCTAGCTTCTTATGATCAATTGTGTTGTGCGTGTTATTAAGTTTGTACACAATTGATCGAGAACCGGACCCATAGAATTAACGTCGACTCCGAATGACGATGAACGGAATGTTCTTGTTCTCTAGAAGCTTTACATGGCATTTTGATTACTCTCTGAGGTTTGCCATTGTCTACAGAGAGGTGGCGGCCGTACAGAAAACTTATTTTAATTCAAATAATTTTCTGTCTCTGCTGGAGTTCGAACCCGGGTCTCCAGGTACGTTGACATAGCGGCCACGCACTTTAACCAACTACGCCACGGATGCCACATTTGGTTCTTGAGTGTTTATTTAAAATATGTTTTGATATCATATTTATACTCCCAAGTAACGCTGGGATCGGGTATGCTAGTTGGTATATAAAATGAAAACATTCTCATTTCGTCTACCAAAACATTTGCCAAAATATTCAATCTTTTTCCCAATTTTTGTTTTTTGTTTAGCGTATCCAGAATGTCCGAATGAAGTTTCTGCCAAGGAATTTTGAAGTCTGTAAATAATTTCTTTGCAGAGTCATTAGTATCTAAACTAGATGTTAAGGCACTGGTAGATTTTATCAATGTAGTTGCATCTGGTTCAACATCACTGGAATCTGATTGAACTGCCATTATATAATACTTGCTATTTGATGGATCGGGTTTGCTGGTGGTAAATGAATTGGTTTGGAATTAACGAAAGAGTCTTGTGTGTCATAAATAGTGTTACTAAAAGTTGTATCCTTCTCTGGAGAGCATATGGCATTTGATGCAACAATGTTTCTTTCAGTCCATTGATTTCAAGTAACATAAGAACAGTGTTTGACTTTAGGTAATATTCGGAACCATCGCATTCAAGAACTGATGTGGATCCTTCAAGACCCAATGAGTGCGCTAAAATACACAAAATTACCATGAAAAAGCCCGAAGAACGAGATGATTTCATAATAAAAATATTTTGCATTGTACATTACTATATGGGTTACCTTTTTCTCTTATGGACACTATTGATGCAGCTGACATGTATACGTTTCAATACTTTTAACACTATTGCCACAAACACTACATACAAACATTTTATATCTTAACACTATTTTATATATATAATTATAATTATAACAAGAATTAAAATATTACATGCAAGCTCTTCCACAATTTACTTCCGAATGACGGATCGCGTGGCGTCCCGTTGGAAGTGTTGAATGTTATGTAGTGTATGTATTTTATGCTAGCAAGATTAAACATGTGAAAATGCACTTTTCAACATTTCATGTGTAATTCCTCATTGGGTGTTTACTTTTAAACAACAAAAATTGAAATATACAAAAAAAATTTACTTTTACTACAAAATGATTAACAATTTTAAACTTTGATTGCATAAAACCAATTTTTACGCATACAATATATAAAAATCAACAAAATGCGTAAGTATACATCGAAAACTTGCATACTTCATAGTAGTATATTTCAACCGACTTTTAAGAGTGTAGCTCAGTGAATTTAAGTCACATTTTATACCCTAATACCTTTTCAACGATATATAAAAAATAATTTTTGATGCCATTTAAAAGGTTATAAAATTATCTACAATTTTGTCCTTGGGTGCATTTCAATCCAATCGGAATTTAAAAAGTTACAGAATTACGATTTTTCTATAGATCCATTGAAATAGACAAAATCGCAAAAATACTATAACTTTTCTGATAATCAATGAAATGCAGCCAAAGCAGCAAAGAAAATCCTGCAAAAGTGAGAAAGTTGAGCAACAACAAAAAGCATGTAAAAAAAAATGTAAACAAGCAAGCTGTCCGTCCGTATGGAATTCAATGAAAAAATAAAATAAACATGGCTAACCTACAACTTTGTTGATAAGGTTTTGTAGTTCTAGAGTCTATCAACAAAATCTAGCAACATAAGTTTATGATCAGCCCTGCTTTTTTGCTTCACGTTCTCATATTTTTTCAGGTCCCAATTACTATGTTTCCATGGCGAGTTAACTCGGGGTTAACTCGCTATGGAAACGCGAGTTGAGTTGAGTTTCGTTAAATCCACGAAACTCCACGAAACTTGTAAGATTTAACTGGGTTCTATCTGTCAAAGTGAATGCTGCCATTTAGTATCCATTTCGCTAGTAAAACAATAACAAAAATGCAAAAGAAATTGACAAGTTCGACTCAACTCGATGCTGTGTATGGAAACACTATCGAGTTAGCGACGCCATTTTCTTAACTCGACGAAAACCCTAACCCCGAGTTAACTCGCCATGGAAACATAGTAATAGTAAATGTTTGCGTTTCGAAAGTCTATAGAATATATAGTCTCTGCTTAAAGGGGGAAAAAATACCAAAATATATCTCTTAATATTTAATTCATTTTTAAAGATTTTCAGCCTTATTCATAAACACATTTTAGAGGCAGCGTAACTTTAAACGGGCTTTAAACAAGAAAACGTTATTCATAAACATTTTTCGTAGTTGTTTAAGAGCTGCGTAACTTAAACGCCGAAATTGGCGTTTAAAGGTTACGTAAATACAACCATGATTTTTGTTTGTCTTTTCTTTTAATATCAAAGACATGCTCCATATGCGCCCTTTGCAGCATTTTTTTATGCGGCGGCCATTGTAAATCCATAGGAATTCTTAATTTTTGTAGAGATTTTCTATAGTTCAGACACAAACCTTACAATCATAAGCAGAAAATGAAAAAATGTTTATGAATAACAATGTTAGCAAGGTTGCATAGAAGCTGCGTAAAGCCTTAAACAGTTCTTAACTAAACAAGCGTTTAAAGGTTGTTTAAGGAAATCTAAAATCTATTGAATAAGGCTGTTTATGTTTAAAAAGATACAAATAAGCTCTATTCTTATAAAAAGTAATTCAAATGCAATAATTTTTTGTTACACATTAACTCTTTCACGGTTTTAGGATATGTCCCTTATCAAGATCAAATTAAAATGCTAACTTCCCAAAAGCTTATGGCTCAGAAGGAATTAACTATGGAATTAAATATCGAATGGTACAGAGATAATTTTAGTTTTTAAAATAATTATGTTTATTTTAACTTAAATAATTCACAATATACAATACACAAAACAAAAAAAAAGGAAACTATTGTTATTTTAAAACTTTAAGGTCCATCAAGTCCGCCAATTTCAGGTTCAAGTCTTCTAATTTAAGATCCATCCTTAGTTCTGCTTCTGTATCTCTAGCTGAAAAAAGGAATAATACAACCAATTTTAATATAAAAATTAATCAATAACTTACCTTATTTTTCATGATATACTCTGAAACAATTTCTGGCGCCATTTGGAATGCATAGATGGACATAACATTTGGAACAAAAGTATCTCGAATATCCTTTGCATCCTTGTACTTTATATATACGTTTTACAGTTGTATACTATGGCCAATGCTCAATCCCATCGAAACGAATCGAAACGGCTTCGAAGTTGAAGGGGTGTCGGCAATATCTGGGTCTTCCTCGTTTTCGAGAGAGATTTTGAACTACTGACAATGAAAGCAATCCATCAGCTACATCATTTCTGAATGCTAATAAATCCATTTGCTCTTTTTTTCTAATATTATTACTATCGGTATCATTGCGATATTCCAACCAAGAGTTGCATACTGCTAAATCGGTGAAATGGTCGAAAACTCTGAGTGTCCACTTTCTTGTCCGAATGGAAATTCGGTATAACGACAGCAAAAATCCATCTTGTCGACTAATCCCATGTGTTTATTATATACACCTACAACGTTAGGTTGAGGTAAAATGATTTTTTTCTTTTGTTCAGCACAAAATCTGGTGACCTCTTTTGTGTCATTATCACCATAAATGGACGAAGCCAATTGAACACAGCCCCCATCCAGCCATTTTAAAAGGAAAATATTTTGGTTTCTTTCAATGCAAAAGTCATAACTACCTCTTCCTAACTTTTTTTCAACTACTTTTCTGTTGCCATCGGAGCTTTTCCGGTTCTGTTTCCTCGTATAGTGCCTGTTGCCCATATCCCCTTTTCTCGCAAATATATTAATAAATTAATTGTAGTGAAATAATTATCAAAAAATAGTTTGTAGTTTTTATTTTCCGGAATCGTTTTACAGAGGTGAATGACAATATCTGAACAAAACCCTAATTTTGATTCCCCAACAATTGTACATATTTTTTTCTTGGTATATTTCGAAATCATATACAATTCCATTTGAGCTACATAGGCAAAACACTTTTAATTCCCATTTGATAGGTTTTTTGGGCATATACTGTTTTAACCCAGTTCTTGCTTTGCACGGAATCATCATTTCATCACAACAACAGGTTTCATCTTTTGAAATATCATAAGATCTTTTCAAAAACGAATTGATAAGTGGACGAACTTTATAAAGTTTGTCATTCAGGTTCTCTTCTACACTGAACTTTAGATTAGTGTGTATTAAATGAAATCTATTTTTTGTCATATGTTTACTAAAGGCTGGTATTTTAGTAGCACTACTCCAGTACATCGTTAATCGAGGATAACCGATTGAACCAATAATGATTTCTAAGCCCATTAATGTCAGAATCTCTTCTCTTGTAACATTAATTGCAGTTCCCGTTTTTATAAGTGAGGCTTGATTCGTTGCCTGAACAATCGTGTCAATAAAATCATATTTAAAATACTTTAAAAAATACGAAACTGGAGTTTTTAAATCTTGTTTAGGATAACTTTCAAAAAAATCTGAGCTTGGAATGCTGCACGCTCTCTTTGCCCATCGAAATTGAAGGATTTTTGAAATGATGAATCAGTTGATTCATCCAAATTCAATGAATCATCTACCGCATATACATTCTTCTCAAATAAATCGTTATTGGCATCCGGGTTAGTTAGTTCCTTGATTAAAAAGGAGTTGTTATGGTTATCGTTAAGAGTTTCCAATAGCGTCTCCAAAACACCATTTTCTTCTTCTTCATCATCGTGAAAATCAGATAAATCTGAGTCATCAAAATTTACTAAAATATTTCCTATTTGTTCGATGTTTAGTTTATTAGACATCGTATTTACATATATTAGAAAGAAATGTATGCGTCCAACCGCTTCAGCTCTTCTTTACAAAATTAAATATTTTAGTAACGTAAAATAAAGTATTTAGAAAAGTTAAAAAAAGCGTCGAACCGCTGCGAGTCTTCTTAGTCAAATGAAATATTTGAGTACAGTAAAATATAATAAAAAAGCGTTCAGCCACTGCGACTTTTCTCAATCAAATAAAAATATTATTTTCTTTGGGTAAAATCTGTGCCATATGGCATGGTACGGAATAAAAAAAATAGTACAGCCTTATTGAACTATGTTTGGGATTAAACTTTTTTATATTTACGAAAGCATTGATTTTCTTTTAAATTACTTAAATAAAGTTATCAAATAAAGTAATTTTTGCAATAGAATATATAAAAGTACAAAGTGATCTTTTTTTGTAAAATACATAACTTCTTAGCCACGCTCGCTTTTTGAACCATCACAATTTACTGGGTCCACTAATGAAAATTTTTTTCATTAATTTATACAAAAAACTTAAAAAAAAATATAAAAATATAAAAGAACTACCATTAAGTTTTTTACTTAAAACAGCCACTGAAAAGCGACTATGCCATATGGCATAGAATAACCGAAAGGGTTAAAAGAGCGGGGACGAAAAAAGAGCTTTTTGTATGCAATTGAACCATATAGGTTCAGAATTAGTGGATTTAGATAGATAGATATAATATTAAGTTAAGTTAAAACAAAATAATAAATTTAGTAAAAAAATAATTTTTGATGTAATTTTAGAGGTGATAAAATTTTCTAAAATTTTGTCCTTGGGTGCATTTCAATCCAAACTGAATTAAAAAATTACAGTGATTTTTCTATAGCTTCATCGAGATAGACAAAATTGTAAAAATATAACTTTTCTGACGATCGCCAAATATTAAGCTTAAAATCCTAGCGAAACAAAAACCTGCAGAAAAACAAAGAAAGAAGAGCAATAACACAAACCATGCAAAAAAAATGTAAACAATCCAACCGTCCGTCCGCATAGAATTCCAATGGAAAAAATAAACATGGCTTCTCGACAACATTATTGATAAGATTTTGTAGTTCTTGAGTCTATCAGCAAATGCTAGCAACATAGGTCCGCCATCAGCGCTGCTTTTTCGCTGCCCGTGCCAATCTTTTTCGCCGGGCTAATGTTTACATCATTCGGTATTCACAATATTGATGGAGCGAATCTCATACAATGTCTATAGAATATATAGTCTCTGTCCATAGATAAAAGCTTATTCTGGAAGACTTCTGAATCCTCTTCTGATTTAATGACATAGTACATTTTTAGATCATGTCATTCAAAATTTCAGATATATCTGCTATAAATATATTGAAGAGAAGTGGCCCAAGGTGAAGCCACCCGACGAAGTTACAATCTTTTTAGAGAGAATACCATGAAATTTTACGTATTGTGATCTTTCACACAGATAGGACTTGAGCCAATTCAGCAAAGAACCCGAAATACCGAATTTTTCAAGTTCTATAGTTAAGATTTTATGATCGACGCTATCAAAGGCTTTACTAAAATCGGTATAAGCTGCATCTATTTGATGTCCTTTTTTATTTTAATAAGAACCTCCGAGGTCATGGTTGTAAGATTTGTAGTGGTTGATCTTCCTTTACGGAATCCATGTTGTTGATCATTTAAGCGTGGATTAATTAGGTCTGTAAGTTTGGAACATATAATTTTTTCGAATAGTTTGTGATAGCAGGTAATATTGCGATGCCTCTATAATTTCGACATCTCTCTTGTCGTCGTTCTTATAAAGTGGCGTAAGATGAGAAGATTTCCGTAAAGAAGTAAAAATACCTGTTAAAAATTAAGGATTTGTTAAAAATTAATTGTAAGGGCATAACTAACTGGTCTGAGCATTGAATGAGTAAGCTTGGTGGTAACAGCTCCGGACCAGGAGACTTATTCGGATCCAATTCCTTAATAGAATTGATTATGTTACCATGTGTTAGATTGATTGTGCTAACCAATGGTGGTATGTTGGGACTCGATGATGGAGTTTGATGTTGGGTTGAATGTGTGTACAGATGACCTCTTTAAAGTGATCAGCGAAAAGAGTACAGGTGTCCTGAGGGATGTAAGAAGTGAAGTCGCATTTCCTTTAAACATGGATGTCGGGTAGCCGGTCGATTTTCGCTTGACGTTTACAAAGTCAAGGAATATTTTAGGGACTTTAATAATTCTTTCACCAATCACATTGGTGTAAAGTTTATAAGCTTCTTCGGACTTAATAGAGAACTCTTTGGAAGTTTATTTCTTTGATTTCTCAACTGTCTAAGATTTGCATAACGCCACGGTTCCGACAGTTTGTTTGTTTTCTTTATTTTTGGAACATGAGTATCAACAATAGCAAAGATGCTCTGATAAAAAAACGAAACAGCCTTCTAAGGCTGATAGGTGGGTCCAATTCAAACAGTTTACGTCATTTATTAAATTATCATAATTGCCATTAAGGAAATCGTACACAATAGAATTATTAAAAGACTGTGTAAAAGTAATATGGGTAGTGCGTAACTCTATAGTAAAGGCAGTGTGGTGGAGGGTATTAGAAAATATCTGCTCGGCTTCACATGTTGGACACACCTGTACTTCGTCATAGGAGTTAGTAAGAATTAAATCTAACCATCGCCCATTCTGGTTTGGAATTGGAGCTACTTGCTGACAATCGTTACTATAAAAGGTAGCAAGAAAGTTAAAGTCTACTGCATTTGAGAGGTTCATTGGCAGAAGATGATTATCATTTTCTTCGGTGAAAAATTAAATATTGGGACGGTTAAAGTCTCCTAAACAGATAACCTTATCTTCCTCGTTTAAAGCGGCTATTATTGCTGTGACAGTTTCGCATAATTCATTGTACGAACTTTCAGCTGAAGTAGGAGGAATATAAATGACACCAATGTATATATAAAGATTTTGGCCTAAACTGATTTTTATTATTCGGTGCTCAAAGTGTATAGAAGAGGTGGTTGTAACCAGCTCAGTCGATAAGGCGTTATGTGTGGCGATTAAAACACCTCCTCCACGAGATGAACCTGTGTTTGTATAGTCTCGGTCATTCCTGAAAATAGTCCAATTACTATCCAGAATTTCCTCATTTTCGAAAGTGTCATTTAACCACCTTTCCGTAAAGATAAGAACATTGAAGTGACAAAATTTAGATTCAACAAAAAGTTTATTGAGTTTGCCTCTCATACCACCGCAATTGTGGTAAAAACTTTTTAATGAACTTATTGCTTGGTTATGCTTGTTTTGAGAGATAGGGGTTACGCTAGGGTAATATTGAGGTGCAATATGTAGTAGAGTTTGGTGTTACATAGTGATATTTATTTGTGCCAAAGCTGTTTTTAGAATTAGTTGAGGATGCCGGTTGGCACGAATCTTTGGATATAACTTGAAGGATGCTGTTAGGAGCAATAGTAGCTTTTGAAGTTTGAACGAATTTTATTCAAATGCCAAAGACGCTTTGATGCGGTATGTGACGCAAATACTGACAAATCCTTCTTGATATTAGCTGGTGAGATATTCAAGCTTTTGTGAAATTGAACGAACATTTTCTTAAGTTCAGTTGGATTGGTCGGAAGATTTATCGTGTAGAAATGCAATGTATAGGCGTAAATTTTCGAATAACCTCCGGTCTCTTAGGCGAGACATAACAAATCGGCCATCAGTGCTTGTCTCCGCTAAATTTTTTATCAATTTCGCTGAAGGCGGAAGAAGAGGATCGAGAAAAGTAGGAGAAGTTGGTGTTGTGGTAGCTGTGTCTACTAGGGGTGTAGTGGAGTGAGTATGAGAGGCATTTAATACTCTGTTTGGAGTGAAAACTGGTGCAGTTATGTTTAGAGCACTTTTTGGTAAAACACTTCCGGAAGGTGGTGATGGATTTAAGGTATAGAGAGTGAATCAAATTAGGGTACTTATCAGTGTTGGTTGGATTGTCGTCAAGATTAAATGAGACCCGGTTCCGCTTTTGAGAAGTAGCAGATTTTTACATTAATTATTTTTTGCTAGGAATATTTACCTTATTGTTGGTTGAAGTAAAATGAAAATATGGGGAAAATATGGTTGGTTTTTAAATTCCAATTTGGATCTGGTTTCTGATGGGACTTAGGTTGTACATTAGGGTGGTTTTATCTCATAGGGTAAAAAAAAATGTCAGAACTTTTTTGGGGGCACCCCCCCTAAAATGTTTCTTTCTGTCAGATTTTAGGATTGCCAAAGTTTGAGCACGATTGAAAGATGTTAACACGTGCCACTGGGGCCTCAAAGTTTTGAAAATCTCGATTTTTTGGCAGATCGGCGACTCTGCCGACCCATATCTCTAGAACTGGTTAATATATTTGCCCGTGTTATACACCAAATTGAAGGCGATACTGTTTATATTTTACTAGCCTTTTCCCGGCGCGCGTTGCTGCACCCTGCAACTATATGGGAACATAATAGGTATATTTAAAAATTTTCTTAGACGCATAGTTTAACATCAGCGTCATTTTCCACTGCCCGTTACAGTTTCCCAGTAGCAGGCGATCACCAAATAAAAACTCCATTTTGAGTTTGTATGTAAGTACTGCTACTTTATTTTCAAAGCTATTCGATAATACAAATTTTAATTGTATGGGTGGAGCCCCCTCCACCCCCCCTCCACACCCCCTTTTATAATACCCATCCCAGTTTTCTAGTAGATGGACATTTCCCAATTTTAGTATAGTTGCTGACAGTGAGCATTCAAACTAAATTACCAAAATGTAGCCAAATCGACGAAATTCTCTTCGTCGCTCTTTGGTCAAGAACTGTAGAAATTGCTTTAAATTTTTGACCGATGTAAAAGTGATAAACGGAAAAGCTTTTGAGCATAAATTTTTGAGCAACATTTCTCTGATATAGGAAGCTTTCTTCAATTCGCAGGTGGCATGGTAGAATAACAGAGGTAGACGCATTTCGGACTGAGCTCTCTTCCTCATAGCCAAAATTGTCTTTCAATAGTAATTTGAAAATGAAAAACAAAAACAAAACATAAAAAAATTATCGCTTTCGGATTTTCTATGGGTAGTCAATTTCCTTTTGACAGTTGCGGTAGTCTGCCTATCTGAAATACTTCTACCTTGTTTTCATTGTACCATGGCAGGTGGCAAACGTGCGTTAAAAGAAATATTTCTCTTCGCATTTGCTTTTAGACGCTCTTGTTATTTATTATCAGCTGGCGAACATGCGCTGTAAAAAATTCTGTAGAAAATGTTTTAACAGTGCATAACAAATGGTTTTTATTGGCGATCTAATTTTTTTTGTGTCCAGTTTTATTCTAAGATTCTGTAAAATTTATCTCAATCTATTTATTGGATTATTTAACTCAGTAGATATTGAAATAAAAAGAGTGGCACGCAAATAAATACGATATATTGGGCTTATGGCTACACTGTAGCAGGAATTAACTGAGTGCAACTATACACTCAAGAGACCAGCGCGGTGAGTTGTAGAATCTCACCTCTCTCTTCCAACAAAGAGCTTAAGCTATTGTTTGCTGTTATTTCGTACTGCTTGTACAATGGCAGCATGGATTAAAATGCATGAATTCTTAAATAATTAAATAAAACGATTTAGCAAAAACGTAGTACCCAGTAGCAGGGTCGCTTATTATAGCAATTGAATAGTGAAAGAATTATTAAAATCGGTTCAGCATTTACACCCTTGATTGAACGATGAAAATTCGAGAGAACCCTTTTATATAATAGTATATAGATATAGATATGCAATAAAAAAATACGTAAGTAGTAGGGTGGTTTTATCTCATAGGGTAAAAAAAAAGTCAGAAACGTGACTAGGTACCCCTTTCAATTTTTGGAATGAAAACAATTACATATGTATTTAAAAACTCAAGTATAATAAATATCTTTTTCATAAAAAAATAAAAGTGGCGTCCGTGGCGTAGTTGGTTAAAGTGCGTGGCCGCTATGTCAAAGAACTTTGGAGACCCAGGTTCGAACCCCAGCCAGCGACAGAAAATTATTTGAATTAAAATAATTTTTCTGTACGGCCGCCACCTCTCTGCAGACAATGGCAAACCTCAGAGAGTAATCAAAATGCCATGTAAAGCTTCTTGAGAATAAGAACATTCCGTTCATCGCCGTTCGGAGTCGGCGTTAAGCATGTAGGTCCATTTCTCGGTCAATTGTTTCTTTTTCATTTTATTCTTATTTAAATTTATTCAAGGGACAGACATTATGTGGTTTTGGAGCTATCTGGATACAGCTGACGGCATCTGCTGACTACTTGGAGAACGTATTTCCCGCTTCAAGTTGTCTGTCCAAGACCTTCCGTTCTTTCTGCAGTAGTCTTTCTTCAGCTTGAGCCAACTTCAGGTCAACTCCGAGCATGAAGCCTGGTCTTCCTGTCTGTCTTTGTTTCAACAGAAACTCCTTGTCTTCTTCTGAAGTTATCATCGTCAGGGTATCTTAGTGGGTAATATCAAAGAGATCATCCAACTTAAGGGTAAACTCTTTTACAGCATTTCTTGCACTTTCCGTTTTTCTATCCTTGTACTTTTGCATTTTTCTCCAATCATGGTATAGTTTTTCCAGCTTTACTATGACATTTTTCTTTTGTTTTGTAGGAATTCGAACTTTTGTCCAAAAAAACAAAACCTCGTCAACAGTAGTTGTGGCAGAGTCTCTCACATTAAACTTCACAGTACGTAAATTGTAGAAGATAGTAGCTAGAACTTGTCGATTGGAGGGCAGCTTACATCCAGTTATCTGGCGAGCTGGATAGTCAATTAGAAACATTTTGTCTCTACCTCTAATTTTCATGCCAGATGTAGAAGCCATAACTTTTACGAGAAATAAAAATTTTCACTAGAAGAAAGAATAAATGACACAGAATGGCACTAACTAATACAAAGAGTACGTGTTTGTAGGTACCGACCTAATTAAAATGTCTTTTGTAGTTAATATTTAGTAGGTTTTTTTAAACTCGATCACAAGAACGTAGAACAAAATACGACTTTCACTGTTCAGCGAATACGTTTCAACTGACCAAGAAACAAAATTATAAAAGCAAGAACCACCTGGCTATCCTTTTCTTATTTTAATAACAGACTATGAACCCCTGGACTTCTACTTAAAATATAACAATAGGTAGTAGGGTAACCCAATACATTTTTAAACTAGTTTGGTTTTATCTGCTTGGGGTCGCCAGTGATACAGTACGAGGATAAAATAGATACATACCTGACATAAAAAAAACATTGTTGTGGGTCTAAAATTAACGGTATACCATAGCAAACATATTTAAATGAAATGGGATTCCAAAGTACAAGTATATGTCCATAATAAGCAATAATAATACAAATAACACATCTTTGCTCTCAGGAGTACCTACACAGAAAAAAAAGAGTAGAACTTTTACCTAAAAATGTTGTGAATTCAGCTAAAGTAATCCGGTGATTTTCAGTCAACGAATTTGATTAGGTGCGTTACCAATTTCTTAATGTTAATTATTACAATTATATTGGGTAGTTTAACTGCGAGAGTAAATAAAGAACCTAAATATTTTGGTGTACCTTCAGCCATAAAATAGATAAGACACATAATTTATTAGAAGAATAAGCTAATTTTTTTTAAACTATGTCCACTTCAGATTAGGTAAGCCACCTACTAAGTGTAGAAAAATTATCTAATTATTTAGATTGCATTCTCACTTAAGAGTGGGAATGCCGTGCAAAAAATATGCAGTTAACTGTTTTTTGTTTTGCAATTTCTATTTTGAAGTGAAACTTCCTTAGGTCACTTTACTTCATTTCGTCACACGATATAGAAGAAGGATATGTTTTATAATAGAGAGAATGAGAGAGATATATACATTGTACAAATGACTGAAAAAATTTCTTTGTCGCCGCTGAGCTTCGAACCTGCGAACTCAATATTTCAAAAACAACGCCTTATCTATAGAGCTAAATTCTTCATACAGAAATACAGTCTACATACCAATTAATGAAATTGCTGTAGATGCCCAGCGGAAAAATAATTTCAGAGTTGAGAACCTCATATTTTTATATATATTTTGTTCACAAGTTAAAAAACGGGGTAATAGCAGAGCGGTAAAACGTTTGACTATAACGCCAGCGGTCCAAGTTCAGTTCTCGCTATTGACAAAAAATAAAATTTTCTCGCTTTGTTTTTATTTATGTTTTTTATAGGAGAGCGCTGTGCTCTCCTTGGGCTAACACTCTATGATATGTTTCACTTCTTTTATGTTTTGCGTTGCACAGAAATAAAAAATTTTTGAGCCCCATCCATAGGAAGGGCTTCTAGAAGTGTTCAATGGTACAGCGATATTAGGAGGATGCCAATAAAGATGTCAATAGTAGTAGTCTTAGCATAACTTCTTTTGTTAAGGCCTAGTATAATTGCCCACTGGGTTGCTTGTAATGAATATGTGTGTACGTGTGTGGTATAAATAAAATTCAAATACGGGAAAAAAACAAGTTGTAAGGAAAACATTTGATTTATCCACGTAAATATTTAAATAAAATTTATACTGAGGCGTGGATAATGCTAATATGCGTTATTTCCCTTAGTGTACGAACAAATCGACAACTTGCATTAGGTAAAATAACTAGAAGAATTAGATGATTTAATAAGCAAAATTTTAGTAGAATTTACAAATTTTAATTAGGTGAATTACCTAATGCATGATTGTTTAATTAACTGTGTAAGTAGAAAAGTTGTTGAAAAGATTAGGTGAAATAGAAAATTTCACATTAGCTAAACTAGTTTAGGTAATAAATAAATTCTTTTATTTTCTGTGTAGTCGCGTTTTTAGGGACATTGGCTCTATTTTTTCGGTTTCAGTACCAGTTGCGTATTTATTGTGTAGAATATAAAATGTTAAAAACAGTATGGCCTTTAATTTGATGTATGACACGGGCAAATAGCTTTAGACGTTCCAGAGGTATGGGTCGCCGAAGTTGTCTAACTGCTAAAAAAATCGAGATTTTCAAAACTTTGAGGCCCCAGTGGCACGTGTTAACATCTTTCAATCGTGCTCAAACTTTGGCAATCTTAAAATCTAACAAAATGAAACATTTAAGGGGGGTGCCCCCAAAAAAATCCGACATCGAATTTTTAAAACCACCCTAATGTACATCGATTACTCCTAAAGCACTTGCCCGATTTCCGTAATTTTTTGTCAACAGATCAACAGAAAAACTGGGAGATATTCGAGAAAGGGCCGTGTCGATATTAGAAAAACACTATATTTAAGTTAATATTGACACCAGGGTACTGAAACTAACAGTAAAAAAGTAAAGGTAAAAAAGTGAGCGTTATTTAACAAAGGGGTGTGGCAATACTAGAAACACACTATAACTTGAATAATATTGACACTAGGGTACTGAAATTTAGAACATGGGTAGGCACAGTTATTACAAATTACAGTCAATAAAGTGGGTGTTATTCAACAAAGGGTGTGGCAATATTATAAAAATACTATATCTCAGTTAATATTGACACTAGGGTACTAATATTTGGTATGCAGGTAGGGGGGTAGGTAGAATAATTGCAAAAGGGGACGGGATTCTACATAGGGTGTGGCACTTTAAGGAAAGTACTATATATCGCTTAATACTGATACTTGGGAATTGAAATTTGGCACAGGGCTAGGTAGAATTATTATCTATATCTATACTATTATAAAGAGTGATTTTTTAAGTGCCTGATAACTTTTTTTTTAAAAAAAAACGCATAAAATTTGCAAAATCTCATCGGTTCTTTATTTGAAACGTTAGATTGGTCCATGACATTTACTTTTTGAAGATAATTTCATTTAAATGTTGACCGCGGCTGCGTCTTAGGTGGTCCATTCGGAAAGTCCAATTTTGGGCAACTTTTTCGAGCATTTCGGCCGGAATAGCCCGAATTTCTTCGGAAATGTTGTCTTCCAAAGCTGGAATAGTTGCTGGCTTATTTCTGTAGACTTTAGACTTGACGTAGCCCCACAAAAAATAGTCTAAAGGCGTCAAATCGCATGATCTTGGTGGCCAACTTACCGGTCCATTTCTTGAGATTAATTGTTCTCCGAAGTTTTCCCTCAAAATGGCCATAGAATCGCGAGATGTGTGGCATGTAGCGCCATCTTGTTGAACCACATGTCAACCAAGTTCAGTTCTTCCATTTTTGGCAACAAAAAGTTTGTTAGCATCGAACGATAGCGATCACCATTCACCGTAACGTTGCGTCCAACAGCATCTTTGAAAAAATACGGTCCAATGATTCCACCAGCGTACAAACCACACCAAACAGTGCATTTTTCGGGATGCATGGCCAGTTCTTGAACGGCTTCTGGTTGCTCTTCACTCCAAATGCGGCAATTTTGCCTATTTACGTAGCCATTCAACCAGAAATGAGCCTCATCGCTGAACAAAATTTGTCGATAAAAAAGCGGATTTTCTGCCAACTTTTCTAGGGCCCATTCACTGAAAATTCGACGTTGTGGCAGATCGTTCGGCTTCAGTTCTTGCACGAGCTGTATTTTATACGGTTTTACACCAAGATCTTTGCGTAAAACCTTCCATGTGGTCGAATAACACAAACCCAATTGCTGCGAACGGCGACGAATCGACATTTCACGGTCTTCAGCAACACTCTCAGAAACAGACGCAATATTCTCTTCTGTACGCACTGTACGCATTCGTGTGGTTGGTTTAATGTCCAATAAAGTAAACTGAGTGCGAAACTTGGTCACAATCGCATTAATTGTTTGCTCACTTGGTCGATTATGTAGACCATAAATCGGACGTAAAGCGCGAAACACATTTCGAACCGAACACTGATTTTGGTAATAAAATTCAATGATTTGCAAGCGTTGCTCGTTAGTAAGTCTATTCATGATGAAATGTCAAAGCATACTGAGCATCTTTCTCTTTGACACCATGTCTGAAATCCCACGTGATCTGTCAAATACTAATGCATGAAAATCATAACCTCAAAAAAATCACCCTTTATAAAAGGCGTCTCTTGAATTTTCATCGTTCAATCAAGGGGGTAAATGCTGAACCGATTTAAATAATTCTTTCACTATTCAATTGCTATAATAAGCGACCCTGCTACTGGGTACTACGTTTTTGGTAAATCGTTTTATTTAATTATTTAAGAATTCATGCATTTTAATCCATGCTGCCATTGTATAAGCAGCACGAAATAACAGCAAACAATAGCTTAAGCTCTTTGTTGAGAGAGAGAGGTGAGATTCTACAACTCACCGCGCTGGTCTCTTGAGTGGACAGTTGCACTCAGTTAATTCCTGCTACAGTGTAGCCATAAGCCCAATATATCGTATTTATTTGCGTGCCACTCTTTTTATTTCAATATCTACTGAGTTAAATAATCCAATAAATATATTGAGATAAATTTTACAGCATCCTAATATATTAAAATGAATAGTGGTTTGTTCGGATGCTTAAAACTTGAAAACGACTGGACCAAATTAGATACTTCCTTCTGTGAATTTGTTCGTAATTGTTACGCGAAGGTTTTGGAAAAAATGCACGGAACATTGGACAAGGAGGCGGGGCACCTCCAATACAACCCAAATCTACGATAGCGAAAAGCTTTGAAATTATAGGTCGCATAGCATCGGAATTCGGTGTTCTACCTCAATTTACAAGTGCCGTTCCACAGGAAAAATTTTATGGGTGTTGGACGTGGGGCGTGGCACTTTTTCAGCAGACCAAATTTTCGGTATATCTTTCAAGCTATAAGTCACACATCAATGAAACTTGGTAAGAGCGTACTATTTAGTCGCGTCCTTCGACTAGCAAAATTAAGCAAGCATTGGACAAGGGGGTGTGACACCGCCCATATAATTCAAAAATATGATATCGAATAGCTTTGGAAATACATGTCGCATAACAATAAAACTCAGAATGGAATTACTATTAGGTGATGTCTTTCTATATTCTAGAAAACTGAGACGGACTTTGGAAAAGAGGGTGTCGTTCCGCCCATTCAAGCTAAATTTGTAATAAAGAATATCTTTGGATATAAATGTTGCACAACAATGTTACTCAGTATGGAGTTGCAACTTGGTGATATCCTTCTACTGAAAAACTGGGACAGACGGGTCTTTCCATGTATAGTGGTTGGCATGTACGTTGAGTGTTTTAACGTTATCTTTTTTGGGCCATCTTGAACACCAGAGGGCGCTGTAGTACAACATTTTTTGCAAAACCACCTTAAACTCCCAAAACGTTCATGCGATTAGAATGAAAATTGATATATAGTGGTTTTTGTGTACGTTGAGTGTTTTTCTGCTATCTTTTTTGACGCATCTTGAACACCAGAGGGCGCTGTAGTATAACTGTTTTTACAAAACCACCTCAAACTCCTGAACCGCTCATGCGATTAGAATGAAAATTGGTATGTAGTGGTTTTCAGGTACGGTGAGTTTTTTTTTATCTCCTTTGATCCACCTTGGACACCAGATGACGCTGTAGTATTACCGCCATGTAAAACTGGCTAAATAGAATTTTTTGTTATTTTTGTAGGTAATATTTTTTTATTTTTATATATTATTCAAACTTGACTTATACATTGCGTTTCTTAATAAATGAAGCATATAACCAGAAAATTTGGTAGCGCTATATAGAAAAATGGCTTTGCAACAGTCAAAAATGCATAAAAGTGGAAACATTTAGCCAGTTTTGCTCGCCACTGTAGTTGCTGGGTGCAGCAACGCGCGCCGGGAAAAAGCTAGTACTATATAAAGTGGTTGGGATTAGAAAAAAGGCGTTTCACTATAATAAAAATTGTAAAGAGTCAGAAATGGAAAATACCCAACAAACTTTCAGGAATTAATAAAACTAATTTTTTAAGAACAAAGTTTTATGTTTGAAATTTTCCTCAAGAATACTATTACATAAAAAAAGGAAGAAATTAAAACTTTTTAACAAAAATAAAAACCGACTTCAAAATCACTGCAAAGTAAAAAATAATTTTAAATAACTTTTCCCATTAATTTCTTGGTTAAATTTTAAAAGTTATTTATATGTATTACTAGCTTTTTCCCGGCGCGCGTTGCTGCACCCAGCAACTACAGTGGCGAGCAAAACTGGCTAAATGTTTCCACTTTTATGCATTTTTGACTGTTGCAAAGCCATTTTTCTATATAGCGCTACCAAATTTTCTGGTTATATGCTTCATTTATTAAGAAACGCAATGTATAAGTCAAGTTTGAATAATATATAAAAATAAAAAAATATTACCTACAAAAATAACAAAAAATTCTATTTAGCCAGTTTTACATGGCGGTAATACTACAGCGTCATCTGGTGTCCAAGGTGGATCAAAGGAGATAAAAAAAAACTCACCGTACCTGAAAACCACTACATACCAATTTTCATTCTAATCGCATGAGCGGTTCAGGAGTTTGAGGTGGTTTTGTAAAAACAGTTATACTACAGCGCCCTCTGGTGTTCAAGATGCGTCAAAAAAGATAGCAGAAAAACACTCAACGTACACAAAAACCACTATATATCAATTTTCATTCTAATCGCATGAACGTTTTGGGAGTTTAAGGTGGTTTTGCAAAAAATGTTGTACTACAGCGCCCTCTGGTGTTCAAGATGGCCCAAAAAAGATAACGTTAAAACACTCAACGTACATGCCAACCACTATACATGGAAAGACCCGTCTGTCCCAGTTTTTCAGTAGAAGGATATCACCAAGTTGCAACTCCATACTGAGTAACATTGTTGTGCAACATTTATATCCAAAGATATTCTTTATTACAAATTTAGCTTGAATGGGCGGAACGACACCCTCTTTTCCAAAGTCCGTCTCAGTTTTCTAGAATATAGAAAGACATCACCTAATAGTAATTCCATTCTGAGTTTTATTGTTATGCGACATGTATTTCCAAAGCTATTCGATATCATATTTTTGAATTATATGGGCGGTGTCACACCCCCTTGTCCAATGCTTGCTTAATTTTGCTAGTCGAAGGACGCGACTAAATAGTACGCTCTTACCAAGTTTCATTGATGTGTGACTTATAGCTTGAAAGATATACCGAAAATTTGGTCTGCTGAAAAAGTGCCACGCCCCACGTCCAACACCCATAAAATTTTTCCTGTGGAACGGCACTTGTAAATTGAGGTAGAACACCGAATTCCGATGCTATGCGACCTATAATTTCAAAGCTTTTCGCTATCGTAGATTTGGGTTGTATTGGAGGTGCCCCGCCTCCTTGTCCAATGTTCCGTGCATTTTTTCCAAAACCTTCGCGTAACAATTACGAACAAATTCACAGAAGGAAGTATCTAATTTGGTCCAGTCGTTTTCAAGTTTTAAGCATCCGAACAAACCACTATTCATTTTAATATATTAGGATGCTGTAAAATTTATCTCAATATATTTATTGGATTATTTAACTCAGTAGATATTGAAATAAAAAGAGTGGCACGCAAATAAATACGATATATTGGGCTTATGGCTACACTGTAGCAGGAATTAACTGAGTGCAACTGTCCACTCAAGAGACCAGCGCGGTGAGTTGTAGAATCTCACCTCTCTCTCTCAACAAAGAGCTTAAGCTATTGTTTGCTGTTATTTCGTGCTGCTTATACAATGGCAGCATGGATTAAAATGCATGAATTCTTAAATAATTAAATAAAACGATTTACCAAAAACGTAGTACCCAGTAGCAGGGTCGCTTATTATAGCAATTGAATAGTGAAAGAATTATTTAAATCGGTTCAGCATTTACCCCCTTGATTGAACGATGAAAATTCAAGAGACGCCTTTTATATAATAGTATAGAGTATAGATATAGATATAGATAATATTGGAAATCTTATCATTATGATATCATTTTCTATTTGGTTTTATTATCATCAATATATTAATGGCTTTATGAACATAAATGCTTTGAAGTCTGCCTCCTCGTGTAATAAAAGTTGCATTTAACTATAAGATATCTACCTTAAAACATATCTTTGAGCTTTATAAGAATCCAGAAAAAGACTCAACAAATTGTATTTAGCTAAGAATGCTTTAAATTATATATTTTATTTTTGTCATCAATTAAAAAAATTATAATTGTATGCTACTATAAAAAATAAGTACATTTATTTATTATTTGTCTTTTATTTTTTTTAAATGTCGATAGTTAATTGAATGTTAATTTTTAAATCTGCACATATGCACTTTATTGTTATTGCACTTGGTTATTAGCAGATCAGAACGCAATTCGGGGGGGCGAGTGTTGGACATGTTGTTGCTGCTGTTGTTGCCGGTGTTGTTGCCGGTGTTGTTGTTGGTGTTGTTGTTGGTGTTGTTGTCGGTGTTGTCGTTGGTGTTGTTGTTGGTGTTGTTGTCGGTGTTGTTGTCGGTGTTGTCGTTGGTGTTGTTGTCGGTGTTGTTGTCGGTGTTGTTGTTGGTGTTGTCGTTGGTGTTGTTGTTGGTGTTGTTGTCGGTGTTGTCGTTGGTGTTGTTGTCGGTGTTGTCGTTGGTGTTGTTGTCGGTGTTGTTGTCGGTGTTGTTGTCGGTGTTGTTGTCGGTGTTGTCGTTGGTGTTGTTGTCGGTGTTGTCGTTGGTGTTGTTGTCGGTGTTGTCGTTGGTGTTGTTGTTGGTGTTGTTGTCGGTGTTGTTGTCGGTGTTGTCGTTGGTGTTGTTGTCGGTGTTGTTGTCGGTGTTGTTGTCGGTGTTGTCGTTGGTGTTGTTGTCGGTGTTGTCGTTGGTGTTGTTGTCGGTGTTGTCGTTGGTGTTGTTGTTGGTGTTGTTGTCGGTGTCGTTGTCGGTGTTGTCGTTGGTGTTGTTGTCGGTGTTGTTGTCGGTGTTGTTGTCGGTGTTGTTGTTGGTGTTGTTGTCGGTGTTGTTGTTGGTGTTGTTGTTGGTGTTGTCGTTGGTGTTGTTGTCGGTGTTGTTGTCGGTGTTGTCGTTGGTGTTGTTGTCGGTGTTGTCGTTGGTGTTGTTGTTGGTGTTGTTGTCGGTGTTGTCGTTGGTGTTGTTGTCGGTGTTGTTGTTGGTGTTGTTGTCGGTGTAGTCGTTGGTGTTGTTGTTGGTGTTGTTGTCGGTGTTGTTGTCGGTGTTGTCGTTGGTGTTGTTGTTGGTGTTGTTGTCGGTGTTGTCGTTGGTGTTGTCGTTGGTGTTGTTGTTGGTGTTGTTGTCGGTGTTGTCGTTGGTGTTGTTGTCGGTGTTGTCGTTGGTGTTGTTGTCGGTGTTGTCGTTGGTGTTGTTGTCGGTGTTGTTGTCGGTGTTGTTGTTGGTGTTGTTGTCGGGGTAGTCGTTGGTGTTGTTGTCGGTGTTGTCGTTGGTGTTGTTGTCGGCGTTGTTGTCGGTGTTGTCGTTGGTGTTGTTGTTGGTGTTGTTGTCGGTGTTGTCGTTGGTGTTGTTGTCGGTGTTGTTGTTGGTGTTGTTGTCGGTGTAGTCGTTGGTGTTGTTGTTGGTCTTGTTGTTGTCGTTGTTGTCGTTGTTGTTGTCGTTGTTTTTGTTGTTGTCGGCTTTTTTGTTGTTGATTTTGTCGTTGATGTCGTAATTTTGATAGTTCCACCAGAGTAGCTTAAATTTGAAAAAATAATTTTATTTAACACGGCACATAATAAATATTTTGAATTTAATTGAATTAAGAGAAAATTCTTTTTTAAAAAAGAGACTTATAATTTTATTAAATTAAAATTATCGTTGAAAGAATTTGAAAAAACACTTTTCCATACTCCTGTTTTACACCATTATAGTTGAAATCGAATGCTTCCACAAAGGATACATCGAAGACTTGGGCAACCAATAAGCTCAAAAAGAAAAGAGTCAGCTTCATGCTTTATTATCACTTCTGTCAAGGATATTTTAACTTCTGTCAAATAACTGATTGCTTTGATATGTTCTGAAAAATTTATGGCACCGCTATTTAAAGGCCTTAGAAACATGTATGTTAGTGTTAGTCACATTGTTCTAGAAAAACATTGCTTTTGTCTCTTATGGTATTGTGTGTGTGTATGAACAAAACAAAAAGCAAACGTTTGCTTAAAACCTCATTTCTAAATAATATAAAAATGATTAAATCAACATTGTAGAAGATATGTACATATGTTTGGCACTCGAATGTGTTTGAGTTTTTTTTAAATAACACTATAAAACAGCAAAAAAAAATCAGTATTTAAAATGGGGATTTTCTGAAGGGATTTTGCCTACTGATCACAAATCTCGTTTCCGTTTCTTGGATTCGGATCAGGTTTATGCGTCGTTCTTTATTCTATGAAATCGAGTGATCATTCAAGTTTTTCTTTAAGTACTCTCTGATTTCTATAAAATACTTATTTTAATCTATATTAATAAAAATCATTTTCTGTTTGTTTGACTACAATACAAATCTTAACGGCTGAACGGATTTAACTCAAGTTCGGCTCACATATTACTTGAATCCTAACTTAGGTTATGGCATACTAAGTTTTGACCACGCCTCTTCCGCCCCTTTACAAGTAACGCAAATCTAACTACTAGCGTATTTTTTTCAAGCAAAAATGCTCAATTTATTAATTTTAAGAAAATACTGTTATTTTGATACCAAAAACATTCACATATCTTTAAAATTGGATAAACTTCTGGTACAACGTCTTTTTCTAATAACATCGTTTCCTTAGAATAACAAAAAAAACTATCAGAAATTCGTATATTTTACTTGCGATGCAAATAACTCCGTTGTTTTTGAATATATTTCATTCAAATTTTTTTCGTTGATAAACTCAATTCAAGCACTTAATAAAAACAATTTAAAGGGTACTGTTATCTTAGAGGATATATTTTTAATATTTATTGCAAAAAAGGTCGAAAATATTGACTTTTTACTCAAAAAATGACACAAAAGTTGTTTTTGTTGTTAAAATAATAAAAACTCAAAATTGCATTTTCGACTACCTCTTGCATGACAGAGTTTTATAGCAAAAATGTTTCCAATTTTACAGAAAAATTTATTAACTATTTCTGTCATCAAAAAACATGACCCTACCCCCAGTGATTTTTTAAAGAAATTAATTTTTTTTTAAAGTTGTTTTCATTCTTTTTATATAATAGAATAGAATCAAAGAATAATTTATGTGAAAAAATTATACCAATATCTCTTTCCGATCAAAAGTTATCGCGATAAATATATTTTTTTTTAGACACAAACCAAGCTGTTTTTCAAATGCTTATCTATATCTATATCTATATCTTCTATATCTATATCTATATCTATATACTATACTATTATATAAAATGAAAGTGAAAATTTTTTGTGTCCGCAAAACTCTAAAAGTACTGGTCCGATTTTTTTGAAATAAGTTTTAAAATATCACATTTGTGCTACAAAAGGTTCATTGGTCATTTTCTTTACGAAATTTCAATAATAAGTATCTTTAATTAAAGTGTTAAGTTTTTTAAAAAATCATCCACAATGCCATGCATTGCTTGATCGTTAGCTTTTCATGCGTTTGTGCTGCGAGAGCCCATGGTAGCATTGACAACAGCTTATTTTCTCTTCAACAGGAAAACATAAACTGTCAAAAACAGCTTTTTGTTTAAATACATCAGCAGCTGCAGTGGTTGTTGTTTTTTTTCACTTCAACGTTTTCAACATTGCTTGTGTTTTCAATGGCGGATTGTGAGCGCTCTCTTTTTGAGTATATTTTTTGACAGTATATGATTTCCCAAGCAACTGTCAATGCTACCTTGTATTATTATACCATGGTATTATTATACCATGCGAGAGCCTCAATAAACTGCATGTTGCTCTCTACTATACTCTTTTTGTTCTCAGCAAGCACAAAACAACAAAACAAACAAACAAATACATATTATACATACATACTTTGCTGCGCTTAAAGCTAATTGGATCGAAGTACATTCTAATATGTTCAAAGCATGGTATAATAATACATGGTAGCATTGACAACTGCTTATTTTCTCTTCAACAGGAAAATATAAATTGTCAAAAACAGCTTTTTGTGGAAATACATCAGCAGCTGCTGTGGTTGTTGTTTTTTTTTCACTTCAACGTTTTCAACATTGCTTGTGTTTTCAATGGCGGATTGTGAGCGCTCTCTTTTTGAGTATATTTTTTGACAGTATATGATTTCCCAAGCAACTGTCAATGCTACCATGTATTATTATACCATGTGTTCAAAGTAGTTTTGATGTGGAGAATTAATCTAACACAGTTTTGTTAAAAGGGAATTCACTGACCACCTTTAGCATGTTGAGGATTTTTTTTTGATGAGAATGAGATTCAATCCGACTTGATGTATGTATGTATGTATGTATGTACGTATGTTTATTTTTTCGCTGCATGCAACTTTTCTACACATGTTTTGACGATGGTTTTCCTGTAATTTATAAATGAACAAAAGACACAAACGGCTGACATTTATTTAATAGAATTGACATTGTGTGATTCAATAAGTTTTTTTATAAATAAACAAGAGAACTGGGACGGGCATAGGAAAAGGGGTTATGGCTTCGACCACACAAGTCAAATTTTTGATATTGAATAGTTTTGGAACTAAACGTCGCATGACAATAAAACTCAGTATGGAGTTACTAATTGCCAAAATCTTTCTACTGGAAAACTGGTTTGTGCATTGGAAAAGGGGGTGTGGCCCGATTCTCCATACAGAATAGCTATGGAAGCTTAAATCACAGGACATTGAAACTCATAATGGAATTTTCACCTGGGAGTGATGTTATGCTACTGGGAAACTGTAACGGGCAGTGGAACATGAGCGTGGTGTCAGACTAAGGGACTAATAAAAGTTTTGAATTAACTTATCATTTCCAATATACTTGCTGGGTGCAGCAACGCGCGCCGGGTATCGCTAGTAATTTATAAAAAATATGTTTTTATGCACTAATTCAACTTCAGGTTCTTTTAAAAATAAAATAAATAACAAAATAAAAGAAAATTTAGCAGTACAATTAAAATAAAACTAAAACTTATACAGATATTATCTTAAAATACAATATTTCATATTTCCAATTCTATTTTTCCAATTCAAATTTTCCAAATCAAAACAAAACTTTTACCATATCAAATGAAACTTTTTACATGAAAAGTGGAATTTGAAAGTTGCATTTAAAATGTAAAAGATCATAACAATAATAGTTAAAAAGTAGTGGTATTTTTCTTATTTTTATTTTTGATAAACAAAAAATTATTATAAGGAACAAAAATAAAGGATGTATTGATTGGTTTGGCCTTTTATTGACATTAAAGTAATTTTTAAAACAATCTTATATAATTTTATTCAATTTTATTGTTTTGTTCAAAATAACGTATTTTGTGATTTTCCATTACATAGAATAAATTTCTTAAAAGAAGCCTACTAACTCGGAAGATCTTCCAATTTCATGGAATGATATAGAATATCTCTATAACCTGATCTGATCAGAAGAAGCTGAAATATTCTATTTTAATTTTTTATAACAACTTTTTATAACAACCTCATATTTCGTAATAGTCCACATTTGTTGTACCGTGTTATTTTTCACTTTTTGGGAGAATATCACACTTGATTAAAAATTAGGAGAAACGCAATTTTGTTTTTTAATAAAAGATATAACAAATTATACCAAATATTTGCACAGTTGAACTGCCGAAATGCATAGGTATTTGTTTCGATTTTAGCTTTTTGTTTACAGTTAAATTGGGTTACGTTCTTAAAAGCGCAAATATATGTAGTTCAAATACTCACGCATTTTTTATATATAAAAAAATATGAGCGTATGTGGCTGCCACGTACGGTAGAAATGCGACTTATATCCAAAGAGGTGAAGAGTTTAAAGTGGTTAAATATTTTACACTTAAATAGAGAGTCGCTGATAAAAGAGCTGAATCTTCATTTCATTAATTGATTTTCAAATTTCCACAAAAATTAAAATTAATTTAATAACTTGAAATAAGCTTTAGTTTGGTATTTAACGCAATCAGAGCTCAAATTAAATCAGAATTCAAATTTGGCAAAATGGAATGATAACTCTACCTACTTCCCACACATCGCCCTGAACCAAATATTATAAATTCACTGGCGCAAGGAACAAATTCTTGAACTTTAATTTGTGATCAAAGCACTGTTCATTAGGGCGCACAGTGTTACCGTTTCATATAAGCTGTGGCCAAAACTATTTGCAGTTGCTGCAAAGAAACGAAATGTGGTGTGGACGACTTTTTTACATAGATTAAGAAATTTTCGAAATATTGGCCAAATCGGAGAATGACCACGCTTACCTCCCATATAAGACAAAGTTAAAAATGTATCTTTGGACTCCTTCAATATTTTTAAAAAAATTTCATATTTGGTCTAAAATCACTTCAAAAAATATTCGTACCAAAAATGGCTATAATCAGACCATTATTTGGGGTACCCTTCATATAATCCGGATTTTAAATATCTCGTATTTTTAAAAATAAAAACTTTATTTTATTATAATCACACGCAAATATTTTCAGTATGATAGCAATGGTCTTTACTAAAAATGGGCTGGGTCAGACCAGTTTTAGGGGTACCAGTAATAAAACTTCAATTCTTAAAACCCGAGTACTTTTATCATAATCACTTCATTTGAACAAAATAACATACATATATAACTTTATTTTGCAGTCTGTTGAGTAAGAGCGTAATAAATAACTTTTATCTTAAAATTTATTTAAGGAAATTTTTCCTTACACACAGAAAAAAAAAATTCTTCAATGTGATGAATTAGAGTTGTTAGACCCTGATTCATAATATTGAATATCAATTCACAATATTGCTGAAAAATGTGTTCATTATTATGAATATTTTCGTCAATTTCATGAACAGAGATAATCGTGAAAAATTACGTTCATCAATGTAATGAATTGGCGTTCTTCAAAACGGAGGAATTGCAGGCATATAAACGTATAATGTACGCATTACATATTTTGTGTCGAGAATTTTATCCATTCTCAGTACTTCCCTTCATATATTAAGGGCCAAATTCTTAACGTCTAGTTATCTTTAACCAAAGAACTAAGAGATAAGGAAGCGGTGAAGTTGACCAGAAATGAAGTATTTTACAAATATAATGAAGTTAATTCAAGCACATAAACATTAAAACAGGGCCGCATTAGGTTATATCGTAAAGAAAGGCGAAAACATTTTGGTGTTCAGACGTATTTTTATTATTTAATTTTTATTGTACTTACACACCACTTATGAGGTATTCAATATTAAAATATAAAATAAAATATTTTTCAGTCAAAAATAACAATTAAAATTAGACTTTTATTTTTTCGGTTTAAAGGAAACACTCCTTTTTTTATTGTCAAAAATGTCAAAAATACGGGACAAATTTAGTCCCGATAAGACACTTAAAAAATTATGCAAAATACGACTAGCCATTCGACACGTCGACAAAAAACGTGTACCGGGTAAGCTAGTATTGAATATAGAATATCACTGTCATATATATATTTTTGACCGGAAAAAGAAGTCATATTTTAACATTTATTTTTGACCGAAAAAATAAGTAATATTTTAACTTCTATTTTTAACCGAAAAATAAACATTTTTCACCGAATAAATAAAAGTAAATAATAACAAAAAAAAAAAGATACAGTAGTTTCGCCTATGTCGTAACACAAGACGTAGAATTAGTCAATTCGCTTTTGATGACATCTTTTTTAAAAACTATTTAGCAAAATATTTATTCCATACACCTGAGCATATGACCTTTAAAAGACTGCCGGAGAGGGTTAATATGTATGACCGACCCCCATTACTTTTGTAAAAGGAACATTTTCGCCTTTGACACCTATTCTCTCCGACCACTCCTTAGGGGGGCTCCCATACAAATGTTATGGTTTTTGTTTATTTATTCCATACACCTGAGCATATGACCTTTAAGAGAGTGCCGGAGAGGGTTAATATATATGACCGACCCCCATTACTTTTGCAAAAGGAACATTTTTGCCTTTGACACCTTTTCCCTCCGACCACTCCTTAGGGGGGCTCCCATACAGTTTTTATGGTTTTGTCGATAAAACCGGAAACTGTCGATAAATAGGTAGCAAGTTTAAGCAAACAAAAACATCAAATGTTGGCTTTATTTTTCATGTAATTGTGTAAAATTTATATAAGTTAGAGAGTTCTAACATGAATTTTTTTCGCATTGAGGATCAAGCAGACCAACAAGTGCTAACATCAACATTGTACGATCAGTACTTAAGGCCTACCAAAGGCTCAAAAAGTTATATAAATACCGACAGCTGATCACTATCAACCACCCTACTTACCTCCGAGAATGACGTATTCTACGTCAAAAAAAAAAACAAAAAAACGGGTAAAAATAACCATTATTTATCGACTTATTTGAAAAAAATTTATAACAGTTACGGTCCCTGAAAAAAAATAAGGGCCCTATCGCTTGCCACCCTAACGAATGAATGCGCTCATGAAGCTGAACTTGTGTTTTGACAGAAGCTCTTGCACATGACTCAGGCTGCGAACATAGTGAACGCGAGTTGCTGAGCCGAGCCGAAAAACATATTAGAGCAATACAGTACGCAAGTCATGCATCTCTTTTACCCGAATGCGTTTTTGAGTTTCAATCGGCTCGGATCAGCAACTCGCGTCTACTATGTTCGCAGCCTCATGCACACAAATGGCGGGAAACCAACAAACTATAAAGCAAGATTACTTGTGAAATGAAACCTACTTATTATGTGTTTTTTGTGAACTTTCACAACTTTTCACGGCACAACGCATGCTTATTTAATTATTTATTTTATTTATGTTCGTTTTAATACAATTTATAGCGATGACAATCGCTAATTATTTAATATTTTAATGTTTTTTCACCACTCATTTTCTTTGTTTTGATGTGCAAGAGCTTATGTCAAAAAATCATGCTCTATCTCGCTTGAAAAATTCTTCAACACACGCATAGTATGTGTGAGTAGAACACCACGTCCTTATTGCCCCTATTGTGATTTACAACCAAACTAAGTTGAGTTGTCTCGGATACAACTCAACTGAAAGACAACTGGAATTTTTTTCGGTATTGTGACTTACAACCATTTTAAGTTGAGTTGTAAGGAAGTTTTCCAGTCTTAAAATGGAATGTATCACAAATTTTTGACAGCAGAAATAAGTACAAACAGCTGTTTTTAATTTGTAGTTTTTGCGTTGACAAATGTTCGAGTTCGTAGGTCTTCTTGTTTATTAAATAGTTTTTGTAGCTAGTTTTTTCAAACGTTTTGAGTGTTTGCAAAATCTCGGTATGGTTTTTAGTTTGTGTTATAATAGCACTGAGACGTTGCTCCTCAATTGGTCTCTCATTGGTTCGCCTGCGCCTAGGATTTGGAAGAGATCGGCTAGGACGTGGAGGAGATGCGGTAGGATCAGATCGGCTAGGAAATGTAGGTGATTAGATGTAGATGTAGTACTAGGATGTACTAGGATGTACTAGGATGTAGTGGAGATCGATTTCACTAGGCAGTTGGCAGTTTAACTGCCCTGAATCATTTTCCAATTCATAGGTGGTGGTGCAGCTTGCAGCTGGATGAGTAAAAGGTCGGCCGGGTGGTGTGATCGAGTTGTGGAGTCTAATTAGTTCTGCCACGCTTTCTTCGAGTGGGCTCAAACTAATTTCTTCGGACGGTCCTCCTCCTGATGCGGACAAATTATTTTTGTTGTTTACCAACTTTCTTTTTAAGTTGGCCTTATAGTGTATCCATACCTATTTGTAGAAAAAACAACCTTTTTAAAAATCTAATTTTGCTTAGTGAACTCTGTAAACAAACCCTTTGCCACTCCTGCGATGAGCGTGTTGGAGGCCCAATGCTGTTGAGCTCAACGGAAAACTGTTCCCAGAGCTCATTGGTCAGCTGCTTGCTTGATCCAAAGTGTCCTTTTCCTCTGGCCACATCTGGGTGCTTCTCCATTAAGGAAACCATCCTCTCGATCTGTTTCTTGTTAGTAATTTTCCTTAATGGTATTTATATTAATTAAAATCGTTTTTTATTAATAAGTGTTGCAACTTACAATATATTTGCCATCTTTCCTTTTAAATACAACCAACAGACAAGCTCAAAAATGCAGTTGTAAAATTTTGACATTTGACACAACCGCATCCAAGTTTGGTTGTATTTCATAATGCCAAAAATTGAACATACACAACTGGAAGGACAACTTTGCAGCTGGAAGTTTGGTTGGGTTGTAAGCCATGATACCGATTTTGATTTTACAACTCAACTTTAAGCAAAGTTGTAAATCATAATAGGAGCATACATTTTATTTCTATGTCTTTAAAGGCCGCTTTACATTGTCCTACTGTGTGTTACGACATGTGAGATAGAAAGTATAACCGAATCTTATCACACTGTCATTTTTTTATTTTTGTATAAAGAAATTCATTTTTCTCTTTTAGACTATCTCACAAAGTCACATTGCACTTTTATTCAATAAAAATGTAAAAATTGAAAATACTTAACATGAATCGGGACATAGCAGCTATTGTAAGCATTATAAGGGCCAATTGTGCATTAAAAATAAAAGCAGTCATTATTTTGCTTGCTTTTAAGCATTTGATGAAATGTAACTTGCAGCTTGGTGATTTTCAACAAATTAAATTCGAAGAAATCTTATAAAACTCATCTCTGGTCGGATAGAATGTGTGATGAAATTAGAAACAAACCAAAAAATTAAAATGTAGAACGACATGTCAAAAAAATCAAAACAGGTTCGAACACACTTTGCTTTTCGTTGTTTACACCATTGTACATTCTATCATACATGAAAATTTTGACATGTCGTAACACACAGTAGGATAATGTAAAGCGGCCTTTAAAGATATCGAAACAAAAGCAATATGGCCCTTAGTTGTATTTGTTGTTATTTTGATGCAAAGTTATTCCCGTTCTTTGTGTTGATTTCGCGCATTTTTATGATCAACAAAAGTAAAGCACATAAAGAAAATGCAATAAAAAAAAAATAATTTTTGAGCAATTGCCTTTCTTCTTAACTTCCCAATAAACATTTATGTAAGCCAGTTAATTATTCAATACTTTCCAAACGTTTTTTTCAACTGTTTCCAAATTAGTTTGTGAAAATCACTTGTCCCAAACATTTCACAAAGCTTTTGCAAGCAGGCTTGTAAAAACTTATCTGTCGCAATATTTTCGTAAGTAGTTCGTAAGTGGAATATGTTCTATTTCTATGTTCGAACTGCATTTTATGTCATTTGCTGTTTATGTTTGCGTAAAATAACTGTGTAAATTTTTAAGCGTCAGTGAAAATGTCATATAAATAAAAAAAAAATTAGAAAACGAAGTGCTGGCTATAAACGTAAGGATAGAACAAAGTAAAAACTTAATCTAATTCTTGAGACTAAAAGTTGTTTTGATTTTAATTTCATTTTAGATGCTACCATCAAACATGGACCTGACGAGGGGCATTTGGCGGAAGAGTCGAAAGTATTCTTCTATTTTTCCAAAAATAGGCAAAATCAACGAGAAGAGTATGAAAGCAAGGCAACAAAGCACTGTGACGACACTACTATATATTGTTAATTTATGAACACTTTATTTATTATTCAATAATTTATTTATTATTATATTATAAACATACTTTTAAATAAATATGTATGAAATTACAAGTTTATTACAAGCGTCTTATTTTCTTTATTATGCAATACATTACAACATTTATTGTACAATTGTGATTCAGGCTTGGAAAATATTTGGAAATATTTGTAATTGCAAATTTATTACAAACTTTTGAATTTCTTTATTATGCAATACATTACCATATTTATTTCCAAATATTTTCCAAACATGAATCACAATTATACAATCAGGGATCCCTTTTGTTTATTCGAAATTTGCAAGCAAATGTGTTACAATGCTTGCGGTAAGGTTTTACCAAATGTTATGTTTACTGATGTAAGTTTGTAGTAAATTTAATGTAAATTTATTTTGTTTGTTGGGTTGCTGTCTGTCATTCTCGTCGTGGACCATGATACAATTACCAGGTAGTATTATTCGCTGAAAATCAGCTGTGGAAAAACTGTCAATATGGGCATATAGTGTCAAAATATAGCGAGTAGGTGCAAACAATGTTGCTTATTGTATTATTGCAAATGAAAATAGCGCAATTTTTGTAACAATTTTTCATATATTTGAAATTAAAACTTTTTTTAGCAGGTTGATCACTTTTGGTAAAGCGTAAAACAATAGAATCGCGATATCATGTTGCTTACATCAAGAACGAATTTGTTTCAAGCGTGATACATACATACAAACATACATATAAAAACTTTTGCGCTATGGCAGACACTGTCAACACAGTTGTACATACTTTTACATTATACAACTGTGTACAACTATATACTAACTTTTCTAACAATTTATTGGTGTTGTTGGGTTTTGTTGTTATTGTTGATGCAGTCTTCAAATAATTTTTAAGGTTTACATGAGGGAGTCTTAATAAAATAAAGATGAATACTTCAATTTAATCATTTCATTATATTTGTATTAAATATAAAAAAAGCAAAACCTAAACATAGCTTTAATTTCGTCATTAATTCCTTCTAAATATTTAAAATGATTGGTTTAAGTATAAAAAACAACAATATCCCTTTACTTCTTGCTGTGATTGCAATACTGCTATTTGACACTATATGCCCAAAGCAACGAGTAAAAGTAGCGATTAATACTACCTGGTAATTGTATCATGGTCGTGGACCAATGAGCAGGAACGAAAATCTTCTGCGCAGCCTACGTCATGTGGGAGAGTCACGTGGTACTTGTTACGAACACATTCAAAAAATAATAATAAAATAAGCAAAACCCGAAGCAACAAACGAAAAGCCGACGAAATGAAAACGAAACAACTGCCAAACTGCTATCAAAACCAATCGAGCAACGTAGCTGCTTTTTGTGTAAAGGGTAAACACGGAAGCTAGCCCTGGATAGCCCTGTGATATAAGCAATTTATATCAAAGTTAGTATTACAAAATTTTTATATTTTTTTTCTGGACCAGTGTTCTATTTTGATAAATGTTCATTTAATTTTAAAAACCCAGATTGCATAAGAAAATTAGAAGGATTTCGAATGTAGTCCCCCTATAAAAAAATGTTTACTACGACTTTTTTTAGTCAGTTTAACATTCTCTTCTTTTTCTCAGCTGACGTCACAACAAAGATGGCGGACACGCGTATGGCGGAATCTATAATATATTATTCATGGTCGTGAACGATCAATGTTGTATTTGGTAAAAACGGGTTGTTTTATAGTGTAAAAGTACTTTTATATAAAATTATGGAGTAGCGATCCATCATACCTATACCAAAGTCGATACAATCGCAAACTGTGGATTATGAAAAATGAAATTTCCTATTACAGGTATTAGTCAATAATAAAAGAATGGATATATTCTTTCTTTAATAAAATAAAGAGACATGATTAAATTTCAAAGCAGTGCTCCTTCTTTTTTCTGAATCTATCTTCCACCCAAAGAATAAAAAGATACGGAAAACAGGAGGATTGTAAACTTTAAAGAAAATTCCGGAATTTAACGGATCTCGTCGGACATTTTTGAGCAAAAGTCAGCTAATTTTTCGGTTGGAAAGGTAAACTAATACATTAAAAAATATTTTAAATAAAAATCTGATCTTGAGAAGGTTTTGTGTATTCGTTGTATTTTTGGTATTTACATTCACTGAACCTCCAGAATTCAAAACGGTTTATCTCCAGAGGAAGGCGGAAAAAAGTAATGAAAAATGGTAATTTTGCGTGTTTTTTTTCAAACTTGCTTTATTTTGAGGGCACACTTAAGGGCACAGGTATCATTGTACTTCTTCGACTTCGACAGGCGGACATTGCTGAATCGACAAACGGATGGACAAAATTAATATATCCCTTACGCAGTACACGTGGGGCATAAAAACATGAAACAAATTCGCTTAATTAGTAATTTTAGGCTATGAGCTTACCAAAAAGTCAAAAAGTAGTAAAATGGTACTTTTAATTTTGTTCCTACGCAACACTTGCTGCAGCTTAATTTTTTAATTCACAGTTCAATTTCATTTACAGATCAGTGTGCATCAAAAATGTTCAAGTGTTTTAAGTGTGTGGAAAAGTTAAATAATTCTAATATTTTTTTTTTAATCATTTAAAGAGAGACCACAAGTGTACAACTTTTTGTGAATTTTTGTGCAAGTGCAGGAATTGCTATCAAAAATTCAATAATTTTTCTTCTTTTAATCGGCAAGTTTTAAACAAACATAGAAGTGTAGAGCATCATCGTTAAATGGAAAGTTTCGTTAGCGCCGTTGCAGAAACTGTAGCAAAGGAAAGAGCAGAAAATTGCAATATTGTGGCTCAGAATTTACCGAGTTCTAGAAATCAAGTCCATCCTTTTAATTTTTAAGAATTAGTTAATGTACTCAACAACTCTGTGCTTTCAATAATATTGTGTCTTAACAATAAAAACAATTTGTCGCGTAACGACGTTCTACCAGTTCAGAATTCTACTAGTGCTGAAAGTATGTCAAAAATTATTAATCTCTTTAAACCACTAATGTTTTCATATTTGTTTTTTTTTTTTTAGACTCTAGATATTATTATATTTTGGTCTCTACACAGTTTGTTAACGTCTAATAAGCCTGTTAAAATTGAGGAAAATGGCAACAAAAGTTTGCGGCGCTATACTGCATCAGATTCTCAGCAAGCGTTTTTAATAACTACGGCATCACATCTTGAAATGGAAGATACAATTTGCCATCTAAGCACTCAGCGGAAACCAATTCAGCCCTGTCTTCTCTTAATAGGAAGCTTTACTAACATTCAAAAAATGTTTGTTTTTTTTTACGGAATTCGTTTTTGAAAATTCGAAATATGTACAGTATAATAAGAGCTATTGATATTTGTTTCAAAATCTTTTTTGTATTTAATTTTAAGTACCCTTTAAAACTTAATTTTGAACTTTTCTATTTGACTTTCAACTGTATAATTTTATTTGAGTTTGTCCTTTAATAGGATATATAATTAATGAAAATAAATTACTTTTCATATTTTTTTCTCTGATGTTTACGTATATCCTATTTACGTATTCCTTTTGTAAATGAATAAAATAAATTTGTATAAAAATAAGAAAAAAATAATAATTTTGTGTCTAATAAGAAGTTTCAGTAAAAAGAATGAAAAATATTCATACATCTGAAGATAAATACAGATGTATGAAAGAAATCATAAATATGAACATTTACTTCATCAATTTTATAAATAGCTTTCGTCAGATATATATATGAAAGAAATCTTCAATATGAACATTTTGTTCATCCATCTTATGAAAAGATGCCCTCATATATATGAAAGACATCTTCTATGTAAACATTTTGTTCATTAATATTATGAATAGTTTCCTACGATTTTATGAATGAATACGTTAATATTATGATTTAAATCCTAAATATTACGAATAATTTCCATGAATTCATACATACCTATTATGATTCTGATCTTCAATATGATGTTTACAATTTATGAATGCCATTCATCACAGCAATGCAAGTGAACAGGGTGCAGAAATTCATAACTATGATTAACATTTTCATACTATTGATGTACAATTTTTTTGTGTGTAAGCTTCTACTTGATCTAGCCCCAGACGTTTTCGATGGGATTAGCATCGGGCAATTGTGCAGGCCAGTCTAATGTGACGATGTCTTTTTACGTTTTCAGTCGGTGCAGAGGTGGCTGCGGTGTTTAAGGTTTCCATTATCCTCCTGCAGAATCCAGTCTTCGATTTTGATTATTAATTGGCATTTGGCAGTTGGTAATGAAGTCTTCTCATAAATTTTTACCATTCTGTTAGCATTAAGGTTCTCGATAAAGAGGCAAAGTGCCGAAACCCTTTTTTGAAAAGCATCCCCATAGATTACTTCACACGACAAAATTACTTCACTACGAAGACCAAGCCCGCGATACGACCGAATAACCCCTAACAGAAGATTCGACGGAGAAAAGTTCGTTACTCCAATCGCGATCAATGGTTTCTGTTGCCCAAGCCATTCTTTTAGTAACGTGTTTTTCGGACAAGAGTGGTTTCTTCATTGTACTTCACAATTTCAAATTATTTGCACGCAAATGGTTACGAATAGTTATATATATAGAATTAAGACCAATAGAAATAAACAGGATTCTAAAACAAGTAAAACAGATTCCCAGGATCCTACTTGGAACCTTTAAACACATATATTTCCCTCATTTTTCCTCTCAAAATATAATCCTTCACATCCATTAAAGACTAATATGCCATCACAGCCATCACAACCTAAAAATAAACGTTTCTCATTCAGGCGCGGATCCAGGGGGGTTTTGAGGGTTCACAGACTAATTCAACAGACTCTACATATAGTGATCTGTGCGAAAATATCTCATCACTAACCACGACATTGAAAGAGGAAGATACAATCATTATCTTTGGTGACTTTAATCGTCCAAATATTTCCTTTGTCACTGATGAGAATGACAACTTCATCATTCCTGTTGACCTCTCCAACTCAATTGATTATAATTTACTCAGTACCTTCTATGTTAACGACCTGCAGCAAGTAAAAAGGTTTCCAAACCAAAATGGTAAATGGCTGGACCTATTCTTCATCAATACCTATGATGAAATAAACGTTGTTCCATCCCCCGCAGCTGAACACTTATTTTCTTATAACTTTCACCTTTCAGCCCTATCTACACAACTCTTTTCCACCAATATAATATTTGAATACTCATATAATAACTCAATAGTATACGATTTTCTTAATGCTGACTACGATAGCATAAAAATTTGTCTCGGTTCTATTGATTGGAACGGTTTATCAGCACTTGATCTCGATAGTGCAGTCACACTCTTTTATCAGCGTGTCCTCACAATTGTTCATAAACATGTCCCAAAAATAAAGAAAAAGGATAAGCTTTCGGAACCATGGCTAGATAAAAATCTCAGAAATCTAAGAAATCAGAGAAATAAAATCGTATAGGGCTCGTTAATAAACTACGTTACCGATTTTCAACAATTTTTTACCCCTCCCCCCCCCACCATTGCTCTTCGTAGTGTATTTCAAAACCCCTCCCCTCCCCCATAAAGTAACGTAGTATATGAAATAAACAAATTAATTGATTAAAAAATATTTGAAAATATATTAAATATATAATAAAATATAATCTATTTTATAATATATAATAAAAATATATTAAAAATTGACTAGCTCTTGGTAGGTGTGCCATCATGACTAGATAATTTTAAGAAAAAATGTTTAGAATCCATTATTTTCATCGATAAAAACTATTCCACCTTCAATCCAAGAGACGATGCTATCAATCACTGGAATTGAAGAAGCTGGAAACTTTGGGCACTCTTCGAAATAGAATTCTTCAACGGATTCTATGTCGGCCCATTCAAGTGTATCTTCATATTTTATGCAAACAAATTCGCCTGTGGTTTGAGAGAATACCCGTAAAGGCTGCACCTGTACAGCAACAAGTTCAGTGTTTTTATAAGAAAGCTTCCTTAAAATTGTTTTATTTAAATAGTATGTACTTTTATACCAATTTATTTTAAATTACATAAAACTCACTTATGAAAATTCATTGATGTTTTTGAAACGAAATACAAGCCAAATACAAATATAGGGCACAATCTTGAACTGATTTCAGAATTTCAATTTTTTTCAATTTTTTTTTTTATTTTTGGTCACGTTACTATATGTGAGACCCCCTCCCCCCTATCGTTACTTATCGTAGTACATTTTAAAACCCCCACCCCCCCTAAATTGGTAACGTTGTTTATGAACGACCCCATAAAGTCATTAAATCCACCATTAACGTAACCGATGAATTGAGAACAAAGTATGAAGAGTTGTCACAAGAATTTTCTATAAAATCCAAAGAAGCCGCCTTTAATCTTTATATTAATCTCATTGGAGAAAGAATTACTCTACAGCCAAAGCAATTCTTTGAATATGTTAATATCAAACGGGAATCAAACGGATACCCTTATTCCATGTTCAAAGGCAATGCTACATCCTCTAACACTCAAGAGATTTGCAATCTTTACGCAGATCATTTCAAGGAAGTATTCTGTGTTTGTACAAACACAGATCATTTCAAGGAAGTATTCTGTGTTTGTACAAACACATCTCACAACTCCCCTTCTATCACTAATTTATCCCCTCAAATCAATTACATCGAACTAACACGTGATGAAATATATACAGCTATAATCGAGCTAGATCCAAAGAAAGGACCAGGCCCTGACCTAGTTTCCCCAAATTTACTTATTCAATGCGTAGACTCACTGCTCTTGCCCTTACAAATAATTTTCAATAAATCACTCAATGAAGGTGTTTTTCCGTCTCATTGGAAAACATCTCACCTCACGCCAATATTCAAAAATGGTGATTAAAGGTCAGTTGAAAACTACAGGGGTATTGCCATATTATCTGCTATTCCAAAACTGTTCGAAAAAATAATATGCGAAACACTGACAGGTTTTATAAATCCATTACTCAATGAACAACATAGTTTCCGTAAAGGAACTACCACAAGATCAACTACCACAAATGTTATGATTATGGTTTCTGATGTACATATTAGGCAAGATGGAAAAAGGACATAGACTTGATGCAATATACACTGACTTTAACAAGGCCTTCGATCGCGTTGATCATAATATCCTAACTTCCAAACTGGATAGGTTTGGTATCTCAGGCTTCCTTCTCAATTGGCTTAAGTCTTATCTTCACGGTAGATTCCAATTTGTTAAATTTCAGGGTTTCCTATCCAAGGAGATTTCTGTCACATCCGGTGTGCCACAAGGAAGTCATCTTGGACCACTTCTGTTCAATATTTTTTTATCAGACATATCCGATGTTTTTTCTGATATCCCACATCTATTATATGCAGATGACTTAAAAATGTCCCATATAATCAATTTTGAACTTGATGTGACTTTTTTATAATCGAAACTATGTGTTTTAGAACAGTGGTGCAATCAGAATAGACTATTTTTAAACGTTAACAAATGCAATACAATAACTTTCTCCCGAAAAAATCTCATCACTAATAGCAATTACTCACTCAATGCTAAAGAACTTCAAAATGTTAATCATATCGTTGATCTCGGAGTCGTTTTAGACAGTAAATTGCGATTTAATCTACATTATGATAAAATCCTATCAAGAGCCAGTAAACAACTTGGTTTCATAAAACGACGCGCAAAAGAGTTAAAAAATGTATGGGTAACCAAAACGTTATATTGTTCTTTAGTACGCCCACTTCTAGAATATGGATGCATTATTTGGAATCCTGCTTTCGATTCACACAGTGAGAGACTGGAATCTATTCAAAACCAGTTTCTGCTTTTTGCCCTAAGAAACACCTACAACCCCTGCGAATACAATACCCTACCATCCTATGAACATATCCAGAAGAACATTACTCACGTCATGTTTCACATTTGATGTTCTCAACGGTGCTATAGATCAGAGTTGTAAATCCCATAGCTCAATTAGCTCTTTTAGCTCACTTACAACAACTTCAATATTTCAGTGTTTGTTGTAATTCGAAGAAATGACAGTCGGCGCATCGCGCTGCGACAGCAAGAAAAAAAGTGTGCATAGCATTGTTGTTGTTTGCTCGCGTCGAAAGATATCAAGGTTATTGATGCTGTGCAAGAATGATAGAAAAATAGATTACGCATTGCGCAGGTCCGTTATGTTGTTTACTTTTCATTTTGACATTTCTAGCTACGAACAAGAGATTTTTTACGATCATGACGTCACGCTAGACTAAGTTTGTTTCTTGAATCTTTTGCCATTGTTTCATATTTGTTCACATTCTGAACAAGACTTCACAGAGAGCCATATCGTAAGCTCATATCGTAAGTCTATCGTGACGTAGATGCGCAGATCCTTGAAAATTATTTTTACGATCTGCGCAATCTATTTTTCTATCATTCTTGGATGCTGTGTATATTTTGTTGGTATTTTGTAATAGCGCACACTCAAGTGGTAGCTGGTTTTTTTGTTGTGACATTTTCAATTTTACTAGTTTTTCTATTTTTTAACGAGTATATTAGCTCAGTGTACACATGTTGTTTTTGTTTTTCATTTTTTTCGTCGCCTTCGTAGATTTAATTTTTTTTTTTTTTTTTAATTTTTAATCCAGCTCACTGCCACGACACCACTGCTATAGATAGTGATTATATATCAAATAAGATAAAATTAAACGAACCCTCAAGAGTATCAGCACCATACTATATGCGCCAATAATGAGCCAATTAATAGATGTTGCAAAGAATTTAATAATATCAGCGACAGCTATTCACCATCCATATCTAAAGTCTCCTTCAAAACAAATCATTACAAGATCCTATTCCCGTCCTCATAACCTCCTTTCCCCTTTATATTCATCTCATCTTTAATAATATCCCTTTAACCCTTTGACGACCATTGGGACACCGGTGACCCTTTTACTTTCGAATTTTTCCTGGAAAAACTATGCAAACTATTTTTCTTTACAAAATATCATTCAACAGGGAATGAATATGACTTCTAGAAAGTACTCAATTTTCAAGGGTAGATTCACTCCTTTGCCGACCAGACCACCCCAAAGTCGAAAAATCTTAACTTTTTCTCCCCCTTCTTCTTGCTGCAATATCTTGGGGGTAGGAGGAGCTATAGGTAAAAAATGTTTGGGGAAATCGCGGGCAACCTTCCACTTTTTAACAAGAAATAGCAAAAAAAGATAGTCTACTTGGGCTATCCATGCGACCACCAAATCTGACGGGCAGGCGCGGATACAAGGGGTGGGTAAAGGGGGTAATTTCCCCCCAAGAACTTTTAAATACTTTACTTTTTAATACTTTATTTGAAGTAAATAATTGTGCCCACAGCTTAAGGGTACTTTTATGTATACATAAGCGATTTTGAAAGCGTTTTTTGAAAGAATGCTACAAAAAACAGGTCAGAGATATTGATATAAAGTTTTTTTTTTATTAATTTCAACAATTATTAAAGTATATAAAAAAAATTGTATTTTCTTTTTTTTTGTTTTGTGACGTCATTTGCGTTTAGGTAACGTTTTTATGAAGCGATGCGAGAATGGTAGGCCCATTTTGCTTGTAGAATAACATGATCTGTAGTCATCCGAAAAAAACAAAATATAATTATAAAACAAACTCTTACGTCGAGGTAGTGACTTCGAGTTTTTTTAAAGTTTTAAGACGCATCCTGCAAAAAACAAACCTCTATAAGAATGCAGCAGAACGTTCAATAATAACTTAAAGATCACTGCTTGATAAAAAAAGAGAAAACGCATAATCATATTTTAAGACAATAGGTCTGTTCCCGTACTTTTGTAGCAAAAACTTGCAAGTTGCAAAATTCAAGAGAGTAAGCAGAAAAATTGTCCCTGAGCAATAAAAATGCTAAAAAGTACGGGAACGCTCTTTAGTAAAAACTTGCAACTTTTGATCAAACATATGTTGGACAAACATTTGGTTAATTAAACGAAAAAATATTTTTGAAGATTTCGACAATGTCTGATAAATTAGCTGCACTAATTGATTTAATATATATGCTATATGTGCCTGGCGAACAATTAATTTGAATATTTGTCTTTTTATTTTTCATTTTTAGCGCAAATATTTATTTGATGCACTTGTCGGCCTGTTTTTTTTTATTCTAGCGCAAATTTTGACATTTCTGCCAACACATGACAACTTGCAAGTTTTTACTACACGAAATTTGTGTAGCAGAAACTTGCAACTTATCGCAAGGAGGGGAAATGTTTTATTCTCTCATTGTCGCTCTCTTTTGCAAGTTTTTGGTGTACGGGAACGCAATTTAGTAAAAACTTGTGCAAGTTTTCGAAAGTTTTCACAAACTTGCAAGTACGGGAACAGACCTAATATTTGCAGATGTGCTAGAATTACACGAGAGGTTACGTATGTCAATCAATATACCTCGTATTGCTGGAAGACATGTTCATCGTGGTAATGTCAGCGCTTCAACACCAGAAGACTACTTTCGAATTTCCATATTTGTACCATTACTAGATGATAACATTGCTGATATGGAGGCTTGTTTCAGCGAAAAAATCCTGCCAAACAAAATTGATAAACACAACAATGAAAAAACAAAATTGATAAACACAACAATGAAAAGTTAAAAAATCTGTGTGTTAACTTTTCAAAGATAATAATTCCATTTTGTGACGGTAATAAGGAACTAATTCCAATTCAATTATTTCATGAACTTCAAATTTGGCAGTGTAAACGGCCGAGCGAAACTAAGGTTAATGATATCAACACCGTTTTTACTCTTTGTGATAATGACATTTTTCCACTAATTTTTAAAACGTAGTAGTATAGTATTTTTGAGGAAAATTTCAAATATGAAACTTTTTTCATACAAAGTTTGTTTTATTAATTCCTGAAAGTTTGTTCATTTTCTGTCTCTACAAATTTTATTAAAGTGCCACGCCCTTTTTATAATCCCGCCCACTTTATTGATCGTACTTTATAATGATTCTACCTAGTCCTGTGCCAAATTTCAGTTCCCAAGTATCAATATTAACCGATATATACTACTTTCCTTAAAGTGCCACATCCTATGTACAATCCCGCGCACTTTTGTAATGATTCTATCTACCCACTTACCTGCATACAAAATATTAGTACGCTAGTGTCAATATTAACTGTGATATAGTATTTTTATAATATTACCACACCCTTTGTTGAATAACGCCCACCTTTTTGACCGAAATTTGTAGTAACTGTGCCTACCCATGTACTAAATTTCAGCTCTCTAGTATCAATATTATTTATATATTTATTTATTTATTGGCCAAGCAAGGCAATTTACTTATTCTAACAGGTTTTATTTTTATTTTATTTTTTATTTTTTTTTTCTCTCCCCTTTCTTTGTTTTGGTGTTCGAAGATATGCAATTCGATGTGGGTGTAATCCGCCCACCTAAATGACATGATTTTACGAACACTGACATGACATGATTTCAAAAAGAAAAGGCAAGAAGAAAAGAACAAATAAAAGTTAAAGCTACTTACTTAAATACTAGTATATTTTATGCATATTTAGTATTAGAAAAGGAAAGAGGCGTCCGTGGCGTAGTTGGTTAAAGTGCGTGGCCGCTATGTCAAAGAACCTTGGAGACCCAGGTTCGAACCCCAGCCAACGACAGAAAATTATTTGAATTAAAATAATTTTTCTGTACGGCCGCCACCTCTCTGCAGACAATGGCAAACCTCAGAGAGTAATCAAAATGCCATGTAAAGCTTCTTGAGAATAAGAACATTCCGTTCATCGCCGTTCGGAGTCGGCGTTAAGACTGTAGGTCAGGGCTGGGCATTCTAACACAGTTACATTTTATTTTGTCTTGTTAGTATTAGTGCTCTCTCGAATCGCGCACACTGAGCGAAAAAGTTGTCACAGTTATTTATAAGTTTTGTAAGTTTTTATTTTTTACATTATGTTTTTATTTTTAGTCATCGGTATTCTTCATTATTTCATTATTTAATAGGAGAAATACGAATGAATAATTCAAAGAATCTTAATAGGTAATATGGATGAATTATATGAAACCTATATAAATATACGAATAATTATCTTAATATTATAATATCTTAATATATACCAATAATTAAAATTAATAACGAAAAATAATAGTAAGTAATAGTAATAATAGTAAGTAAATAAAATAAGTAATAGCCCGAACACAACACGCACGACGAACGGCGAGCAACACGTCTCCAATCTGTCGTTGTAGAGAAATGTTGAGCGACTTGATTATAATACACGCGACACCAGCAAACTACAGCAGCATGTATAGTACACAAAAAACAATGGCTGTTTTCAGCCGACTCAACAGTTGTCGTTTAGAATAACAACACAATCAGAGCTGAAAAAGAAATCCATTCAATTTCATTTTATTTTCGAAAAGTTGAATGAGTGAATAACGAAATAAGAATCTATTCAATGAATGCAAAATTCATTTATAAATAAAAATGTTATTTCACATTCAAATTTAAAAAATTTATTAATTATTCGTTACAGTATATCAATTAATGAATAAAAAATCAATAATAACTAAGAAATTAGTAATGAGTAACAAATGAATAATGAATAACAAATGAACAATGAATAAAAAGATGAATAACGATTAAAACATAATTATATTAAAAAACAATTGCATATTCTAAAATTCTTTTTGAATTGCATTATTTGTGTATAGTTTTCATATGAATAAAAAATTGAAAAATTGACAACAAAAATTATTTATTGAAATGAATAATTAATCAAGTTTTTAAAATTAAATGTGAATTAAAATTTTATTTATAAATCAATTTTGCATTAATTTATGGAATTTTATGTCGATATTCAGTTGTACTTATTCTGAATATGAATGCAGACTTAACAACTCTGAATAAAGTTCAAACAAAACATCCCTCACTACCATCGCTACCATAAATTTCACAACAGTTTAGTTTGCTGCATGTGACCAGTAATAACCAATATAAACAATGGCGGAAACTTGCTTTTGCTGCCTGTCAAATTAAAATTAAATCTAAGCCGACGGCAATGTCGCGCGACAATGTTGAGCTACAAGTCTCCAAAATACGTCCCATAAGAAATACATGTAAAAAAAAAGTGACAATTGGCGCTTGCCGGTCGTCGCGCGTATTGTGTTCGGGCTATAAGTAAGTAATAAAAAAATTAATTATTAAAAAATGAATACAAGAATATGAATGAACAATACAAAGAATTATAAAAGGTAATATGTATGTATGAATTAGATGAAACCTTAATATATGCGAATAACATAAAATTCTCTAAAATAAAGAAATACATGCAAAACTATTATGAATCTATAAATCAATAGGTTGGGTTTTTTAAGAGTGTACATAAAATACGCAGCGCAAAGCGACATAGACCTTCACGCATCACCGTCTGCGAACGACTGAATTATATTCTCTTCTGTAGTGAGCTTTATGTACATGTGAAAAGTTATAGCCCGAACACAATACGCGCGACGACCGGCAAGCGCCAATTGTCACTTTTTTTTTACATGTATTTCTTATGGGACGTATTTTGGAGACTTGTAGCTCAACATTGTCGCGCGACATTGCCGTCGGCTTAAATTTAATTTTAATTTGACAGGCAGCAAAAGCAAGTTTCCGCCATTGTTTACATTGGTTATTACTGGTCACATGCAGCAAACTAAACTGTTGTGAATTTATGGTAGCGATGGTAGTGAGGGATGTTTTGTTTGAACTCTATTCAGAGTTGTTAAGTCTGCATTCATATTCAGAATAAGCACAACTGAATAACGACATAAAAATCCATAAATTAATGTAAAATTTATTTATAAATAAACTTTTAATTCACATTTAATTTTAAAACTTGATTAGTTATTCATTTCAATAAATCATTTTTGTTGTCAATTTTTCAATTTTTATTCATATGAAAACTATACACAAAGAATGCAATTCAAAAAGAATTTTAGAATTTGCAATTGTTTTTAATATAATTATATTTAAATCGTTATTCATTTTTTTAATTCATTGTTCATTTGTTATTCATTATTCATTTGTTATTCATTACTAATATCTTAGTTATTATTGATTTTTTATTCATTAATTGATATAAATGTAACGAATAATTAATATATTTTTTAAATTTGAATGTGAAATAACATTTTCATTTCTAAATGAATTTTGCATTCATTGAATAGATTCTTATTTCGTTATTCACTCATTCAACTTTTTGAAAATAAAATTAAATTGGATGGATTTCTTTTTCAGCTCTAAATGTGTTGTTATTCTAAACGGTAACTGTTGAGTCGGCTGAAAACAGCCATTGTTTTTTGTGTACTATACATGCTGCTGAAGTTTGTTGGTGTCGCGTTTATTATAATCAAGTCGCTCAACATTTCTCTACAACGACAGATTGGAGACGTGTTGCTCGCCGTTCGTCGCGCGTATTGTGTTCGGGCTATTACGCTCGCAGAGAGCTCAGTGAGCTATGGAGCGCCCTGCGCTGCTGTAGGTCCATTTCTCGGTCAATTGTGTACAAACTTAATAACACGCACAACACAATTGATCATAAGAAGATAGGTCAAAGTCCTTTCAAGGGCTGAAATGGCCAGTTATTTATTTTTTTTTTTTAAAGGAAAGAGGAGAGGGAAAGTAAATAGAATGAAAGTTCAAGGATTGGGTTGATTAGGAAGAGAAATAGACTTGGATAGAGATCGCTTGAATGATGATTTAGACATGGAAGGTGAGTAGTGGTTGGAAATACTATTAAATTCTCTACAGTAGGGGTGGGCACAATTCTTGCCCGTGCTGCGACTGCGTGTAAGCAGCGGGCAAGCAGCGTGCGAAATCAATTGCATGATGAATTTGGGGGTGAATCGGATTGCGGAATGGAAAATCCTCTCTGTAATCCTCTCACAATATGCAATCACAAGAGCGCACTTGAGATTGCGTTAGTACAGAAAAATATGTATTAATCTCACGTAAAGAACGATCAAAGCAGTGATGTGATTTGGTGGGATTTCGGGCTCATTTTGGAATATTTGGCCTATTTGAGAACGTGTGGGATTTCAGATGCTTAGGTGGGATTTTCTTCTGTGTCATAATTTTTTAAAGTGTAAATTCTTAGCAAATCTGGTTGGCATCACTTTTTTGTAATCTTTCAAAATTTTTCGTTTAATTGGTATTTCATTGATATTAAGTCAAGAGGCTTAAAATGAATGAAAATAAGATCCTCATTTAAAAACAAAAATATAAGCTCAGTTTCATGTTGATGCAACGAAAGAAATTTATGATTACTTCATACACTTACACCGTGGCGTCCGTGGCGTAGTTGGTTAAGGTGCGTGGCCGTTATGTCAACGAACCTGGAGACCCGGGTTCAAACCCCAGCATCGACAGAAAATTATTTTTTTAAAATAATTTTTCTGTACGGTCGCCACCTCTCTGCAGACAATGGCAAACCTCAGAGAGCAATCAAAATGCAATGTAAAGCTTCTTGAGAACAAGAACATTCCGTTCATCGCCGTTCGGAGTCGGCATTAAACCTGTAGGTCCGGTTCTCAGTCAATTGTGTGTTCAAAGTTAATAACACGCACAACACAATTGATCATAAGAAGCTGGGTCAAAGTCCTTGCAAGGGCTGAAATGGCCAGTTATTTTTTATTATTTATCATACATTAAGAGAGTTTTTATAAAAAACGCAGTGTTTTTTATTATGTACATTATTAAACTATAAAATTATTATAATGTTAAAAAATGTAGGGGAGGATGCCCACCTACTAAACACGTTTTGTTTGGAGGCTATACCTTTGGTTTAAAACATGATTTTTCAGAGCTCCTGGTTTCATTTGGAAGCTAAGTTCAGTAACTAACAAGAATTTTAATCAGAATTTAAAATTTCCAAAAAATATAATTTTGGCAATTGATCTAGCAAAAGTCTCGAAATCGATCGCTGAAAAATTCGGCCCAGCTACTGAACACCTAAAACAAATCGTTGAAAAGAATTAGAAAATCAAGTAAAAACACTAGTTTTTGAGAGTTTATAAAAAGTTTAACCTATGAATAGTTCACAATGACTCACTGAACTTTATACAATATAGATTTGAATTTCTTTGATGGCTGCAGCCATCTCATCAGAATTTATATTCGTTCTTCTTTTCACGTTTTTTTAGCCGACGGCATTCTAAAATTTTATCTGAACGTTAATGAAATTTCAAACACTATTTTCAATCATATAAATGACAATTTTTTACTTGCACGATTTCTGAAAATTTGTTCGGAAGGTGGACCAACGTTTTGTTCAGTAGGTGGGCAGGCACGCCATCATGATATGAAGAGAAATATTTTTTTCCCATTTCTCAATATTGTTCGATTCCTTGTCGAATTGTGAAAAATAAACATTACATATAGAATTCTACTCATATTCACCTTTTATTATCGATAAGAAACACTCTGAAATTCACTAAATAGAGATGAACTCTTTTTGCTCAGCTTCGTTTTATTCGAATATTTTATTTCTCAATGGCCGTGGGGCTAAAGCAGCATGCGCATTCATCTCAATGATTTATGAAAAGTGAACATTCAATAAGATCTTACTGCGACACTGTATACATTGGCGCACCATACAGACGTCAGAACTCACAGTGTTCAGTAGTAGGTGGGCCTGTTCAGCAGGTGGGCATCCTTATTTCTTTTCAAAAATTGCATAAAGAATAGTTACTAGTATAAATATTTGGGTGGGATTTTTCGTGGGTTTTTCGTGTCATTTTGATGGGATAAACAGGTCTAAATCGGGATGTGATCGGGATTTTTTACTAAATCAGAATCACATCACTGGATCAAAGCTTCAGTGTTCAAGCGAACGTCAAGCAGGCAATATCTGCGCTGGCCTGTTGCTTGAAAAGATGACGAAAAATTGTACACTGTACAAAATTTCATGCATGCAACTTTTTTGATGTTTCTGCATCAAACTATATAATTTTTTTATTGCAGTAGTTTTTTGTTTATAAATATTTTTTTCAAATAAATATAAATGCTTTTTTAAATCATCGACCCAGAAGTCCGATTTATTTTTTGTTAAAATCATTCAAGATCTATAACAATTTCCTTCCTAACAAACATTGTGGTGAGTGGTGATTCGTTAACGAATCACTTATGAATCGCTGTTTTAATTGTTTTCGAATAGTTTCGTTCCTACTGCATCAGAGATTGGCTTGATGCTTAAAGAAAGCACCGATTGAAATCATGACTTTGTTAAATTCCATTGAGTACGCTTTTAGCATCGATTTGCTATCGAATCGCCTTTCAACATTTTTGAAGTTCGTTAGCGAATCAAGTTAGCAAATGGCTTCTCTCGTTTTAGTAATTCATTTACGAATCACTACTTTTATTTTTAGCGATTCGTTACCGATTGACTTAAGCTTTATTTTACGATTTGTGAACGAATTCTTATGTCCCCAATTATTTCCGATATTTAATATATCTTTCTTATTTAAATATTTGTGATTGTTACCTCTTATATTATTGCGCAAACTTTAAACCGCTTCCCTTTTTACCCCTTTTTTAAACAACACATTCGAATGAAACTTATATCATTTGAAAGCTCTGGTTCATACCAAAATTTTTATTCAAAATATCTGTCATTATCAAAATATCTGTTATCGAATTGCTTTTTTTAGTTTTGGAGACTGGTTAACGAATTGCTTTTTATATTTTTGGGGACTCGTTAACGAATTCCTTTTTTCGGATTTACGATTCGTTAACGAAGGAGGAATTTCTCCCGCTCGCGATATTATAAGTGAATCGCTTCTAATAGTTGCTAATGAATAAAATGTACGAGAATGCGATTCGTTAGCGATAACATTAGTGAATCATTTTGTTTGTTGGGTTGTTTCAAAAAATAAAATCTAACATTCTATGAAATTGTTTGTTATATTTTTATTTTCATTTATCATTTTTCCATGAACCCATCGCCGTCCCATAATAAAATTGTGTGCACTTTTAGCCGAGATATACAAACCAAAAAATTTAAAATGGATTGTTTTAAGCTTTTTACATGTCCGTTTGCTTATCTGTATTTCACTTTAACCATCTGTCACTGTGTTTAATTTTTATAATCCGTCCACTACACATTTATTTCATTTCGCAGTATAAATAAGAGCAAAGAAAAAATCTCAAATATCTATAAAATTTCCGCAAAAACCACTTTAGCACTACTTTGTTTTCAGTGTGCTTTATAAATAGAAACCGTAAGAGCGAGAGCATGCTGTTGTGAAAAGTAAGTGTTGCATATCTAATATATTAAGAGGATTGCTTATTAAAAGGGAGTTTTTTTTTTTAAATTACTACCAGCAGCTATAAAATCGCTTTGCAAAAACAACTTCTTGGCATAATTATAATTGTTTTGCAAGAGCATGCAACCATTACAATTCTACATCTGCCTCCTAACATATTTTTAACTAATATTTTGTTAGAACTGAATCACATAATAAATTTATACTTTTATTTTGCGCGTAACTACTTAAAAGCAAGTTTAGGACACAAGACGTTATCGAGATATGATTGAATTCAACGTGATTGAATTCAGTTAAATTCAAAATATTAAATAGTAAAATTAAAATACGCCCTTTTTTTTTGTATAAATGGCATGCAACATTGATTATGAACTGCTCTGAGCGCAATGAGCACAATTATCATATCACTATCTATATTACGCTCTTCTTAAGCTCTATCTCATTATATTTGTGCATGTCCCTCGTTTCCTTTACCAACGAATTTATGAAGCAATGCTGTCGCCCGTGAAGCAAGCAGCGGGCAACCAAAATACACGTACGGGCAAAATGCCCATACGGGCAACTTTGCCCACCCCTACTCTACAGCAACGGCTGATGGGTTCATTACTTGCATATGCAGTATGATGCTGATTATTCAGTTAACAGCCGAGTATGTCTAGAACGTCTTATAGGGTCATTGATGGTAATCTTGCTAGAGATGTATTCGCAATTAGTTACACCGTTCAGAACATCGAAAGTAAAGCATGAATCCAATACCGTTCTTCTTATTGATAGCGGCATCAAATTTAATAGGCTGAGTCTGTGTTCATACGGTGGAAGGTTACAATATTCGCGGAGGTTATAAGTCTCTCTCAGAGCGAATAGGACAAATTGCTTTTGTACACTAAGGGAAATAACGCATATTAGCATTATCCACGCCTGAGTATAAATTTTATTCAAGTATTAACGTGGATAAATTAATTGTTTTCCTTACAACTCGTTTTTTTCCCGTATTTGAATTTTATTTATACCACACACGTACACACATATTCCATACAAGCAAGCAGCAACAGCATCGCACACGTACACACACACTCCGACAAGCAGCAACAGCATCGCACTCTGTTCCTGCAATTTATTTCTTGCATTTTCAGTTCTTATAGTTCTCATTTAGTTATTGTTGCAAGAGCAATATAGTATGCATGTTTGGCAAAGAAATTAAATGATGTAGGGTGGAGTGACAACTTGATATTTTCTCTGAAGTATCTTGCACCGGTTGTCATTTACCTACATATGTTGATTGCATCATATGTCTTTTATATTTATTTTTCTCCCTCTAGTTTATACTGTTTTTGACATTTGATGCATCAGCTGTCAAAAATAGTATAATTTAGAGAACGAAAAAACTAAAAAAGAAAATAAAATATACAAGGAAATGGTATTTGATGGACGCAGCTCGTGAGAAATATTTAAATATATTTTTTTTTTAATTTCAATATTTTTATATAAATTTTCATTAAATATGATAGCTTTATTTTCAAATAGTAGATATTTGAAAGATATTTTAAAAAAATTCATGCATCATTTTAATATATTTTTTATTAATTCTGTTTTAATATTTAAATATTTCATTTAATTAAAAAAGTATTCAAATAAATTTTAAATATTTACGTAGTCGATTTATGCAAATGCGTTATTGGTGCAAAAATGACTCGCTTTTTGGATAAATTAAAAAAGTGTTTGGATAAATTTAATATTTTTTTCTCTTAGTATATGGATTCGATTCTTCGATTCACAATTGCATTCAAAAGCTGGATTCAAAATAATGCAGCCATATTCGAGTATTGGGCGCACTAGTGCACAGTACAGGGATGTAGTGACCCATACATTCTTGAATTCATGTGCTCGTTTTTTAATAAATCCGAGCTGTTTGCTGGCCCTGGATACAATCTTATCATAGTGTAGATTAAAACGCAGTTTGTTGTCCAAGACCACTCCTAGAGTAACTATATAATTGACCCTCTTAAGTTCGATATTATTGAGGCGATAGTTGTAATTCGTAACTTGGTTTCTACGGGAAAAACTTATCACGTTACACTTATTTACATTGAGGTAAAGTTTGTTTTGGATACACCACGTCTCAAGAGTTAAGAGGTTTAACTGTTAGAAGTTGAAATCTTCCTGCGATTTAATTACGTGGTACATTTTTAAGGTCGCCCGCATACATAAGATGTGGAATATCCATCAACACTATGGACAAGTCGGATATGAAGATATTGAAGAGAAGAGGACCAAGGTGGCTACCTTGCAGTACTCCAGAGGAGACTTCGATTTTCTTCGACAAGATTCCTTGGAATTTAACATATTGGGATCTACCAAGGAGAAAGTTGATAACCAACTAAGTAAAGATCCAGAGAAACCGAATTTTTCTAATTCATTTATTAAGATGCCATGATCAACACGATCGAAGGCTTTACTGGAATCAGTATAAATAGCATCTATTTGGTCTCTTTTCTCCATCTTGCTTAAAACGTCAGAAACCATGATCATGAGGTTAGTGGTGGTGGATCGACCTTTTCGAAACCCGTGCTGCTGCTCGTTTAGTCGAGGGTTGGCAAGGTGTGTTAGCTATTCGCATATAATTTTTCGAATAGCTTTGGGATGGCTGTGTGTGTATTTCTAATATTGCCACACCCCATTGGTGAATATCGCCCACTTTCTTGACCGTAATTTTTAATAACTGTGCCTACTCATGTACTAAATTTCAGTACCCTAGTGTCAATATTATTCGACATACAGAGGTTTTCTAATATTGCCACACCCCTTTGTCAAATAACGCCCACTTTATTGACCGTAATTTATAATAATTCTGCCTACCCCAGTATTTCTACTGTAAATTTCAGTACGCTAGTGTCAATATTAACTGAAATACAGTGTTTTTCTAATAGTGGCGTGCCCCTTTGTCGAATATCGCCGAATTTTTAAAAAAGGACCTCCGCGTTAATGGTATCTATCTGTTGACAAAAAATTAGGAAAATCGGAAAAGTGCTTTAGGAGTTATCGATGTACATACATTAAAAAAAAAAAAAAACGGACAAACCAACGAACTTGAGAACCTCCTCCTTTTTGAAGTTGTTTAAAAAATAAGCGCTGCGATGATTTTGTCATGTAATTTTTTCTCTATCTAGTGACTATCTAATAATCAGTATACTTTTTATAGTTAATTTATTTTTCAAAGTGTACCATATTATAGTCGTAACGTCAGAACAATAAATTTCATATTCCTTTCATTTTTTTTTATTGAAAAGTACTATGTTTTTTTTTATTGCACATACTTGAAAATATAATTGTGGAATGTTTTTATAATGGAATAAACGTGAAAAATGTTAATAAATCAACCTTAATTCCAAAATTAGTTAAATTAAAAGTTTTTATTTACTTTTCGTTAAGATATTATTCCAGAAAAAGGGAGAAACAAATAAATACGGAAATGTGCGTGCATGTGTCTGGGAAAAATGCTTCTTAAACAATTCGATAACTTCCATTCAAAAAAGTACAATTTGTCTTTTTGTAAAAAGACAAAATTTTCTCAAATCGAAAATGTGTGTCTTTGATAATTTAGCTCCCCCCCCAAGATTTTTTCCAGATCCGCCGCTGCTGACGGGACCTATATGTCCCAATGGTCGTCAACGGTAAAAATCTAAGACACATATAATTTTGTTCAAAAGTTTTTGTTTTTGTGTTTGTGCTTGAAATAAAAATAAATTTGTTTGCATTTTTGATCAATGCATTGAATTTTCATTTTCTTATGATGAAATTTGAAGTTATTTCGATCATTGGTGAATCAAAATGGTTTTTTGCAAAGGCACAAATAGTATTTATTCGATGACCTTTGTGTTGTTTTGAGCAGAAAATACATCCTTACGACCCGTTTCACTTTGCAGAATTATCGAACAGGGAAGTGATATCCGTAAGTTTAAATCTCTTAGGTACCTGTCTTACAACTTGGCGGTTGGTGTCCGTATTGATCATTTGAGTAGCCAGTTGCCCTTTGGACTTCCAATGCAGATATAGAAAATGAATCATTATTCGAAGTAGAAATTTTGTTGTAACCACAGTGCACAGCGGCGGATTTCCATACGTGTTGAAAAGGCTTTAGCCGCCATCCCCCTTGAAGAATTTTTTGTGTGGGAAAAAAATTGAAAAAAGCGCTAAAAGCCGTTTCAGCCTCCCCCTTGGACTATAAAACTGCTAGCTCAGTCCTTCCCTCTCTGGTGAATCCTAGATCCGCAACTGACTGTGCACACTCAAATCAAAGCGATTGCAGAAAAGACGCAAGTAGAATTTGGTCTTTGATTTGCGATCGTGTTCGTAGTAATACTGAAATAAAAACAAAATCAAAAGTGTAATTTTCTTTCTAATGGTAGTACTTTGGCCACTCTACGACAATTGGTCCAAAAGATATTTCCAAAATAGGTTAAAAATTCGTTAAAAAATCCCAACAACTTTTTTGTTACGGCGTTTTGTTTTGCATCAAATGAAAGGTTCGATTTTTTGGAAAACTTAACCTATTTTGTGTTATTTTGAATAGTCGTAAAGAGGTCAAAGTACCACTATTGGAAAGGTTATTTTTCAACCTTTCATTGGATATCAAACATTACGCCATAGCAAATATAGAAGGCCAGATATTATGATAGAATTTTTAGGGTTTTTTAACAAATCTTTTTAAAGTTTGATTCCGCGGAAACAAACTCATTATAATTTTTCATCCTTCTTGGTCACGTTTCCTGTTGAGCCACGATCGGAAAGTTCATCGACGTTTTTAGAAAAATCGTGCTTGGTGACTTCAACGCCAAGGTGGGAAAAGAAAATATCTTTGGTCCAACAGTCGGAAAGTTCAGCCTCCACGACAATACCTCCGATAACGGAATGAGGCTGATTGACTTTGCCGCAGCGCGAAACATGGTCGTTAGTAGCACTAGATTCAAGCATCTCGATATTCATAAAGCAACTTGGCTGTCTCCTGATCAAAAGACGCGTAACCAAATTGATCACGTTTCGATTGACGGAAGGCACTCTTCCAGTGTTTTAGATGTACGCACGATCCACGGTGCCAATATAGACTCGGATCATTATCTTGTCGCAGCTAAGATCCGTACACGCCTGTGCGCAACCAAGAATGCACGCAATCCAGCACAGAGAAAGCTAGACGTCGAAAAGCTGCAATCAAAACAAACAGCCGAAGACTTCGCTACTTGACTCTCACTCCTGCTTCAAGAAAGCACTCCTCCGATCAACGATATATGCACCCACCGGAATCACATTTCCCACTCTATACGTACGGCTGCCAAAGAGTTGATAGGCTATCACCGCCCTCTTCGAAACCAGTGGCACGACCAGAAGTGTTGCGACGCCACTGCAGAAAAAGACGCCGCCTACAAAGCTACCCTGCAGTCGGTTGTAACGCGTGCTGCTAAAGAGCGATACAAAGAGAAGAGGAGGGAAGAGAGACGCATTTTCAGGCGAAAGAAAAGGGAAGCAGAAATGCGTGAGTGCGAGAAAATTGAGATGCATGGTGACAGGAATGAGGTCCGAAAATTTTTCGAAAAAATAAGACGCCTGGCCGATGGTTTCAAGACCGGGGCCTCTTCCTGCAAGGATGAAAATGGGAATCTAGTGACAGATATCCAGAGTACACTGATGATGTGGAGGGAACACTTCTCTAGGCTTCTGAATGGCGACGACGACAACAATCCCGCCAATAGAGATGATATTCTGGAATCCCCAATTTTGGATGACAGCGTTGAAGTTTCGCTGCCCGACCATAGTGAAGTCATGAAAGCTATAGCTCGGCTTAAAAATAACAAAGCCGCAGGAGCCGATGGCTTACCTGCTGAGCTCTTCAAGAATGGAGGCGAAACTCTAATTAAATGCATTCATGAGCTTCTATGCAGAATATGGTCAGAAGAATGCATTCCAAACGATTGGAACCTCAGTGTGCTCTGCCCAATCCACAAGAAAGACGATCCCACAATTTGCGCCAACTACCGGGGGATAAGCCTTCTTAATATCTTTCATCTTTCATCTTAATATGTAAAAGACTGAAGCCCATCGTAAACCAGCTGATTGGACCTTATCAGTGTGGCTTCAGACCTAGCAAATCCACCACAGACCAGATATTTACGCTACGACAAATCTTGAAGAAGACCCCAGAAAAACAAATCGACACACATCATCTTTTTGGCGATTACAAAGCCGCCTTCGGCAGTCCAATAAGGAATCATCTATACTCCACCATGTCTGAATTTGGTATTCCTGCAAAGCTCATCCGCCTTTGCAGAATGAAACTGAGCAACACCAGCAGCACAGTTAAAATCGGGAAGAACCTTACTCCTCCATTCGATACCAAACGAGGTTTTAGACGAAGTGATTCCTTATCGTGCCACTTTTTCAACCTAATGATCGAGAAGATCATCCGAGCTGCTGATTTGAGACGCAGTGGCACGATATTCTACAAAAGTATTATGCTGCTGGCGTATGCTGATGATTTCGATATCATTGGCCATAATACGCGCGAAGTCAGCGCAGCATTCTCCAGATTAGCGAAAGAGTCGAGTCGAATGGGTCTTGTAGTGAACGCAGATAAGACGAAATACCTAGTGTCAACAAATAAACAGTCCCAGCGTCTTGGAAACCACGTCACTGTTGACAACATCTCCTTCGAGGTCGTTAAGGACTTCGTCTACCTGGGATCCAGCGTAAACTCTTTCAACGATGTCAGTATTGAGATAAAGCGAAGGATAACTCTTGCCAACAGGTGTTACTTTGGGCTGAGTAGGCAATTGAGAAGCAGAGCCCTCTCTCGACGAACAAAACTCACGCTCTATAAGTCACTTATCATGCCCATCCTATTATATGCAGCACAAACCTGGACGGTGAGCAGTTCTGATGGAAAGACTTTGGGAGCCTTCGAGAGAAAGATCCTTCGTAAGATCTTCGGTCCAATCTGCGTCAATGGCGAGTACCGAATTCGATGGAACCACGAGCTATATGAGCTGTACGCTGACAATGACATAGTTAAGCGCATTAAAATCGAGCGGCTTCGCTGGCTAGGTCATGTTGAGTGAATGGAAAACGACGCTCCAGCGAAAAAAAATATTCGATTCAGTGCCCTATGGTGGTCAACGCAGAAGAGGACGCCCACATCTTCGTTGGAAGGATCAGGTGTTGGATGACCTGACCACGCTTGGTGTTTCCAACTGGCGCCAGCAAGCGTAAAACAGAAATGGCTGGCGCAATTTCTTATACGAGGCCAAAATCGACTTACGGTTGTAAGTTGTAAGGGCAGAGGTTATCTACTTGTTGACAAAATTTCAGGGTTGCACTATTTACCGACTGCGAATAATGGCGTACACGCTCTTACTTAACAGACTGTATCCCAACTAACAGCCCTATTCTGGCAGCTTAACTAAGCTCACCACATTAACAAAATAGTTAATATTAACAAATTGTTAAGGTTTCGTATTCTGGTGATAATTTGAAAGCTCCTTTCTTTACTATTTTGTTAATGACAGAAAACAACTTAACAACGAAAGATAGTTCAGTATTAAGCCAAACAAATGCTGTGTAAATAAAATAAAATAAAAAAAAATGGATGAATTCTTACTTTTTACTTCTTTTAAGCATTGATATTGAAGAAGATCAACAAAAAAATAAATTTTAAAGACTGCAAAATACTCGAAAATTGCTTGGCTATTAAAAAATTCATTTTGAAACTTAAAACAATCGAAAACAATTAGTAAATTATTCATTTCTTAACATTTTCCATCTTACTTGTAGAAAAACAAACATAAGCTATCAAAATAAGCAAGAAAAGAGCAATATAAAAACAGCTGACGCTTTATATCTAAGGCATTTACATTTTCACCATGCGTGGTGAACTTTAATAGCTTTTGAGAGCTTTCAAATTGTAAATGATTTGCCAGAATACGAACATTTACATTACATAACAAGAACATTAACAAGAGCTACTTAACAATTCCTTGTTAAGTTAACAAGCAGAATAGGGCTGTAAGTCTTTGCTTAAGGGGGGGCAAGGTTTGACAACTTTTTTATTTTTAATTTTTTTTTATTTTTGTTTCTGAAAGTACTACATCTGAAGAATATTGTATTAAATTTTTAGGTCATTCGGAGCAAAACTAACGAAGTTACAGTAGGTTGAATGACCGTACCTCCAACTAGTGTTGCTTAGTGTACAAAACTTTAAATCGATTTTCCCAAACATGTAATTTTTAAAGTCGGTGACCAGCCTACAGAAAAAACTACTAAACTGATCGGTTTAAAATTTTGTTCACATATTCTACATATAAATAGCTCTCAAGTGACGTCGAGTTTTTTCAAATTTTTTAATTACTTACAATTTTACAATAACAAATTGGTAGATTTTTTCGTCAAAAATCGTCATTTTGGCTTCAAAATGGTGCCAAAAATTGAAAATTTCAAAATAAAAAAAAAACTCATCGTCACTGTAGAGATAAAGTAATAAACTAAAGAAAGCATTTTGATTTTTTGGTTTCAGATCATCCAGTGGTGCTGGACGCTGGTCACCGCACAACAACTTTTTTTTCGAGGCGCTTGCGGAGATCTACAATTAATCCGTTATTTCTCTCTATTTTTTAACAAAAATTTTTTTATCAAAAATTTTTTTAAATATTCTTTAAATGTTGTACTTTTATATAATAATATGTAAAATAAACCTACTGTCATAGTTTTTTCTAAAAAAATTCATGAATAAAGGTCTTTTTTAGGCGGAGCAAACCTCAACCCCCCCTTAAATAACCTGAATTGATGCGATACCCCCCAAATAACCCACGTTTTTGAAACACTTTCACTTTAACATTTTATAAAAATGGTGTTTTTCCAAATAAAGATTCCTTATAAAATAAGCTAACTTCATTTTGTGCTACCCTACTATAAACCAAATTTTCAACACAAAAAAACAATTTGAGATCATTTATTAAAAAAATTAAAAAAAAAATAATAAGGGTTTTCACTTCAATGCTGAAATTTAAAAAATCGGAAATTTCCGACGAGTTGAAGTGAGCGACTTTTTTTAAAATTTTTTTTTTCCGAAACATCTGTCAAACTGACAAAGCATTGAAATTTTAATAAAATTGAATTGGAATAAATTGACCAAAACGAGAAAGTTATGTATCTAGAAATAAAAACACGTCTATTAATTGTGATAAATGCGGAAAACAAGTGAAAAAACGAATAGAATACGAATTAGAATATTTATTAGAGAAGACAATCCAAGATGTTATACTCGTAAAAGACACTGGTAAGTTAAGCTTGGACCAAAGATTAGCGAAATTTAATCAGTTTTTACTTTAAAAGACTGTGCAGATGAAATTGATGATGTGATGGACGAGTTTTGCACCTCCTTGATAGCAATGAATGCATACCGATATGCCGGGCTATAAATATATGATTCGTCGCTAAAAGTTTGCACGTGACACGTTATCCCCAATCTTGACGAGCAGCGGTTCCGGTAAACCGTCTGAATGAATTGAAACACGTTCGACTATATTTGCTATTTAGTTATAAATTATCCAGTGTTTAATGGCCAAAACTCCTGGAAGCAACTTCCAGTTTAAGTGCAGCTAGCTATTGTTTTGTATCGACTTGGATCTAGCGGAGAGTTTGCTTCAATTTGCAGTTTCAAAACTATTCGGTGTTGGTGATGGAGGTACTCTTGCTACGATTACTAAAAGAAGGCCCTATATACCAATGCAAAATTTTTCTTAAATTGGTCAATATTTACAAGAAACGTAAATAATCAAAAATAAAAATAATTTTTATCCAAAAATAAAAGCGGTCAGAGAAATGTGGTCAAGTGATTCAAGTAGTGATGAGGAATTCATTGTTATAAGAAGACCAAGGATTATTAGACCGCGGATTATTTATGGATATTTTGAGATGTCGTATGAATTCAACGAGAGGTTTCGCTTGGCAGCACATAAGCTGGAATATCTTGGCAACCTATTAGGACGCCAATTGAAAAGATGTACTGGAAGAAGCAAGTCCGTTGAATTACAATTGCAAATTGCTCTCCATTGGATGGGGACAGGAGCGCAGTACCATGCAATTGGAGATATGCATGGTGTTAGCAAAGCCAGTGTTTAAAGAGCTGTCCAGAATGTTGTAAGTGCTGTAAATAATACGTTACCCCAACTTTACGTAAAATGACCAGAAAATGTGCAGGTGATCGTAGAACGCTTCTTTGCCATAAAAGGAATGCCAATGGTCTGCGGATGCATCGATGGAACTCTCATCAAAATAGATGCTCCTACCGAACACGAAGAAACTTATGTAGACCGACATGGAAACCACTCAATAACGTGCATGGTTGTTTGTGGACCGGACTTGCAATTTTATTATTCATACGCTAATTGGCCTGGAAGTACGCATGATGCTCGAGTTTTAAAAAATAGTGGCATATTTCAACAAATGGAAAATGGTTGGCAGCCTTTCCCAAACGGAATACTTCTTGGAGACTCTGCGTATCCATTTAAGGATTGGTTAATTCCTCCGATTTTAACCGATATAAATAATGAACCCAACCGCCGATTTCTAAGGGCTCATAAGTCCACTCGAAGAATTATTGAAAACGCCATCGGTGTTTTAAACGAAAAATTTCCATGTCTCAACTATTTGCGACTAGAGCCAAAAAAAGCATGTGAAGTATTTAACAGTTGCGTAGCTTTATGCAACTTTGCACGATTTGACGAAGAGTATACAATAAATGAGACTTCTGATAACGCTGACGAAGGCGATGCAACTACACAGAACCAAAAACGTACTTAATAACAAAGAAAAAGTTCTTTGTCCCAATGTATTATACATTAAAATTGGTCCAAAGTACGAGTTCCTTGATTCAATGAATCTTTGTTCTTACGTTATTTCTTTGATATGTCATGAAGAAAAATGATTAATTAATGACACATACAACTGTTACAATAAGTTAGTCTGTCCTTAGAAATTTTAAAACAATATCAAGATATATTTTAAAAAATCATTTTCTTATTGAGATAAAATTCTCTAATGGTTTTTTAGATATTACAACACAAGAACTGGAACAAAATTTTAATGAACACGAACAATGAACTGTTCCTTAAAATTAAGAACAACGATTCATTGAACCAAAGAATTCGTTCTTTGGGGCAATGAATAGTTCTTAAAAATCAATGAATTTCGCTTTATGAACGAGATTCTTTGATTTTAAGAACAATATTTGGTTCAGTGTACTTCTCTGGAAGTAGCTAATGATGAAGAGCAACCAATTGAGAGCAAGAGGGCAGAGCAAACTTCAAACAATTTTCAACTTTTTTAGGAACTAAAATTATTCATTAAAAAATAAAAATTTTGTTAATCTCTACAAAAATTTAATTTGGAATAAAATCTTCTTTACATACATACATGAATGATATCCTTTAAGTTAATACAGTTCAAAAAGTATTCGCTAGAGCGTTACGCAAATGGAATACAAATACTCGGTCATTAACTTTTAGTTACATATTTTAGACAAGTTTAAAACTTTTCTACTCGGATTTGTTTTAAAAACCGTTTTAGAATTGACTTCCTCTTAGTTATGCATCTTTGCAGCCTCAAAATATCTTCATAGCTCAAGGGCTAGCTAATCATTTATAGTTTCAAAAACGGTAATAATTAGACAAATTGTGTTAATAATATAGATTACTCAGTCTTCATTTTATTTGTTTTAAAAATTCATTTAATTAAATTAATATGATCATAAATTTGTACTTTAAACAGGTTCATTGGCAATACCAAAATAGAATAAGATCAAAGAAAGAAAAAAAAAAAATTAAAAATTGGAAAGGAATCACTTAAAAAAGCTATGGTTAAATTTAATGTGACCTCTTTATTCAATTACTAAGACTAATTGTTGAGCTCGAGGTAAGTATGTTAATGAAGAAAATAACTAAAAATAACAACTCTGTGTAGAGTATCCACTCCGCAGACTAGACAGCGGCCAACTACTTACCGCTACACTAACTCATCACCAGTCTTGCGTGTAGCGGCCAATAAAACAGCTGTCTACTCTGCGGTGTGATTACTCTATACAGAGTTGTTTTTTTTATTTAGTTATTTTCTTCATTAACAAACTAACCTCGAGCTCAACAATTAGTCTGAATAAAATAAGCCATATTTCCACTTCATATAAGCATCAAGCGATCTCATAAGGGCTTTTTTTTAAAGTATTTCACTAATGTCAACAGTAAAAATTGAACGTGGAAAATTCAGTGATTGTTCCAACACAAGACTTTCTAGTTTTTTTTTTTAGTTGTTGACTTCCAAATATTCTATTTGCAGCATAAGTTTGCGACGTCTCAATTTATTATGTTCTTCGAGATCGGAGTATGCTTTAGAACTCTTAGTAATAAATTTCACGGCTATAATTATTAAAAAAGGTAATTTTTAAAAAATGGAAAACAAATGTACATATAGGACTTTGTAATGTACCCTATCTCGATGCTCTACTCGGCTCAGATTTTTGAATATCCAAATTTGATTCCTTCGGTGTTTCTAAGGAAACTTCCGTACTTGCACCTCCTTCTATAGTATTAGCAGCCTCTATCGAATCTTGTACGCCTATTCCTTCTTTGATAGGAGAGTCTTTACCCAAAACTTCCAAGACGAGGTCCTCGATTGGTGTGAGCTGCTGATTTTTTCCACCAGCTGCGCCTGTTTTCCTGGCGCTGTCTTTCTTAACCTATAAGATTAGACAAACAAATAATTACGTGCAAGACAACGTCTTGTTTCAAACATACCAATGTCGCACGTTTCAAGTTTGACCAAAAAGTGTCTCGAACATATGCGTACGACTTCTCTGACTTTATGAGTCCCATGGATTGGCACGATTGCCCTATTCTTTTCCACTCTGCCACTTTCATTTCTTTGGTCAATGTTTCCGAAAAGGCACCAAAAAGTACATCTTTTGACGAAAGTATTTGGCGTAAAATTGCAATTTTTTGGTCGGTCTTGCTTGCCATTTCAGAAATTAAAGTTCAAATAAAACGATCACGCTGCACAATTTAAGCCGAAGAATTTTCTAATTACAATTCAACAGCTGTTGTTGAATCTGTCAGTTGCAAAATGTTGCCAGATTGGTATTTTTTCAAATTGTGGGTAAAACTTTTATTTATTAGGAACATTTGGGGGAATAAGCGTAATTAAAACTGCATTCATATTTTAAAGTGTTGTTGCAATATATCGTGCCTATGCAAGAACAGTACATGTGACAAGAATATGTAATAAAGTGAAAACATGTTTAATCTATATATATATAAAGAGAGATATAAAAAGGAACTCCACAATAGATTGTGCAATTGTGTTCTTGTCCACAGCGTACAATGTATTGGTGGCCTAAATATACCTACACTAACGGAAATAACGCGTATTAACATTATCCACGCCTGTGTATACATTTTATTTAAATATTTACGTGGATAAATCAAATATTTACCTCACAGCAAGTTTTTTCCCCGTATATAAATTTTATACCTCACACCTACACACATATTCCATACAGCTGAAATAGCCGACAAGCAGCAACATCATCGCACTCTGTTCCTGCAGTTTATTTCTTGCAGTTGCAGGTTTCTTATAGTTCTCGTTTAGTTTTGTTGCAATGGTAATATAGCCGGGATGTTTGGCCAAAATGATTTGTGAGTGCGATGGACGCAGCTCGTGAGAAGATAGCCAATTATCAAGCCTACCTTGTATCATGGTTGGTGCAATATGAAGAAAATAAAACTATAAATCCATTAATAACACAATGAATTTAATTATGTTGTTTTTTAAATTCAATATTTGTATATAAATTTTCTTTAAATGCGATAGTTTTATTTTGAAATAGTAAATATTTGAAATATATTTTGAGAAACTTCGTGCATAATTTTAATATATTTTTTATTAATTCTGTTTAAATATTTACATATTCGATTGCGATGCAAATGCGTTATTGGTGCAAAATTGACTCGCTTTTTGGATAAATTAAAAAAGTTTTTGGATAAATTTAATATTTTTTTCTCTTAGTGTGTATGTACTGATATGTATAGAGATTGGTTGAAGTACCAGACTCTGTTGTGAAATCCCGCCTACTGTATTAAGATGCAGACTCTATATACTTTAATATATTAACTATATCTTGATAAATTTATTGCAATACATGATTTCATTTCTTAATGAATGCTTAATTAATACGCCTAACGGAAGGAAACATTTATCTGAGTTTCTATCAGCGTTAGTTTCATTATTCTACAACTAGCATTGAATGCTTAAAGATCGCAGCACATGTTCCGAGGTATTAAAAAAATATAAAATCTGGCAGCTCTGCTACTTGACAGGTGACAAAATCTCAATAAGAAACTATTCTACAAGTGTAGAAAAGCCAAAGAACTAAGATATAAGGAAGCGATGTTATTGCACAAAAGTGTGGTATTTTTCTTATTCGTGTTGGTTGACACAAATACATAAACATTCACAAAGGGCCGTATTCAGTTGCATCGAAAAAGAAGGCTCAAATTGTTTCTGATTAGAATAATATAAAATATTTTCTTGGATTTTTACGGTATTAATAAAACGTTTAATAATTAAATACCTAATATATTAAAAGAAAATTGTATTGTAATACAGAATTATTTTACTCAGGCCGTATTCGGTAAGATCGTTAAAGAAGGTTCAAATGGTTTCTAATTGGAATCACATATACAATAGATTCTGACTTAAATTTACTGATTTTGGAGCTAATTTAATTATATAATATAAAAATAATTAAATTATTATAAATTGAGGCTTTTTAAAAATATGATAATATAGTTTTGTTTTTATTATATTTCCACACCACCTATTTTGTCTTTTTTTTTTGGATATTTCATTGGGTAATAATAATATAATAATATAATATAATATAATATAATATAATTTGAGATCCAAAATACGCGGAAATCTGAAAAAAATGAAAAATAACAATTATATATCATAAACTTTGCTGAAGACAAAAGCGCCCCAAAAGTGTGTTAAAGAGTGAAAAAAGAATGCGCCCCTGAAGCAGTGATTGCGTTTTGACAACTGTGGTCGCATCAAATTGGCGCGATTATTTTTTTTTTTTACTGAGAAGACTTGTGAACAGCTGACGATCGCTCAGAAATGTCAAAAAAACACACTCTGTCTCGCTCACTCAATTTACGAAATTGGCCACAGTTCACGTACACTGTATGTGTAGACAACACCACTTCCTTATATTTTAGTTCTTTGAGAAAAGCAATAAGACTTGTGAAAATGTTTGAGAAACAGTTTTTACAAGCGCTTGTAGAAAATACACTTGTAACTTGTATCTTGTGAGCTTGCCAACTTGTAGCTTTGAGAAACAGGCCCCTGATCTAATTGAAGGATTTTTTAAAAGACCAACAAAAGCATTCGATTCTATATTTTTCAAAAATATACAATTTTGTATACTTTGAACATCTCGTTCGATAGTTATGATATTATATCTGTAGAAGGTATGTATATGCAAAGACGAAAATTGGTAAATTCACAGAAAAAAGAATCAACTTTCAGCTCATGCTGTGAGTACAAATCTTCACGTATTTTCAAAAAAAGTATTTTTGCAGAATTCTCTTAGTTGATGAATTATCTGTCGATTGATGAAAAATAAGTCATAATATTACAAAAAATAATACAAGTTAGTTTTGGCCGCAATTATTACACTGTGGGGCGTATCGAAATATAATTTTTTCGAATTTCACATTCTAAGAGGTCTCAATGTTCCCGCAAGGACGAAGCTGATTTTTGAGAAAAGCAGTAAAGAATTTTTTAAATATGATTTCCGGCATATGTCCGCCGCGGCTTTGAGTTACATTCGAGTCCATTCGATCAGACCAATTTGTTCACTTCTTCTTCCAATAAATCTGGCCATTGGCGTCAATGCACTAAGGGAAAAAAATATTAAATTTATCCAAAAACTTTTTTAATTTATCCAAAAAGCGAGTCATTTTTGCACCAATAACGCATTTGAATAAATCGACTACGTAAATATTTAAAATTTATTTGAATACTTTTTTAATGAAATTAAATATTTAAATATTTAAACAGAATTAATAAAAAATATATTAAAATTATGCACGAATTTTTTTAAAATATCTTTCAAATATTTACTATTTGAAAATAAACTATCGCATTTAAAGAAAATTTGAATAAAAATATTGAAATTAAAAAAAACATATTTAAATTGAATATGTTATTAATGGTTTATGGTATTATTTTCTTCATATTGCGTTCATCAAATGCCATCGCCTGTATAATTTATTATCGCTTCACTTTTTTCGTTCTCTAATTTATACTATTTTTGACAGTTGGTGCACTAATATTGCACCAACTGTCAAACCAGTGATGTGATTCTGATTTAGTAAAAAATCCCGATCACATCCCGATTTAGACCTGTTTATCCCACCAAAATGACACGAAAAACCCACAAAAAATCCCACCCGAATATTTATACCAATAACGATTTTTTTTGCAATTTTTGAAAAGAAATAAGGATGCCTACCTGCCGAACAGGCCCACCTACTACTGAGCACTGTGAGTTCTGACGTCTGTATGATGCGCCAATGTGTAAAGTAAGATTTCATTGAATGTTAACTTTTGATAAATCATTGAGATGAATACGCATGCTGCTTAAGCCCCACGGTCGTTGAGAAATAAAATATTCGAATAAAACGAAGCTGAGCAAAAATAGTTCATCTCTATTTAGTTAATTTCAGAGTGTTTCTTATCGATAAAAAAAGGTGAATATGAGTAGAATTCTATATTCAATGTTTATTTTCCACAATTCGACGAGCAATGGAACAATGTTGAGAAATGGCAAACAAATATTTCACGTCATATTATGATGGCGTGCCTGCCCACCAACTGAACAAAACGTTGGTCCACCTTCCGAATAAACTTTTTATAAACTCTCAAAAACTAGTGTTTTTACTTCATTTTCTAAATTTTTTCAACGATTTGTTTTAGGTGTTCAGTAGCTGGGCCGATTTTTTCAGCGGTCGATTTCGAGACTTTTGCTAGATCGACTGCCAAAATTATAATTTTTGGAAATTTTAAATTCTGATTAAAATTCTTGTTTTTTCTTGTTTATGAAACAAAGAGCTCTGAAAAATTATGTTTTAAACCAAAGGTATAGCCTCCAAGCAAAACGTGTTTAGTAGGCGGGTATCCTCCCCTACATTTTTTTAACATTATAACAATTTTATAGTTTAAAAATGTACATAATAAAGTTTTTCAATAAATATAACAAATTAAATAAATATAACAAACAAAACACAGCAAAAAAAAAAAATAAATACAAAAAGTTAAACACCGCGTTTTTTATAAAAACTCTCTTAAGGGTATGAAGTAATCGTAAATTTCTTTCGTTAAAACAAAATTAAACTGAGCTTATATTTTTGTTTTTAAATGAGGTTTTATTTTCTTTAATTTTAAGCCTCTTGAATAAACATATCCCTTTCTTACATATTTAGAATCAATGAAACACCAATTAAACGAAAAATTTTGAAAGATTACAAAAAGTGATACCAACCAGTTTTGCTAAGAATTTACACTTTAAAAAATTATGACACAGTAGAAAATCCCACCTAAGCATCTGAAATCCCTCACGTTCTCAAATAGGCCAAATATCCCAAAATGAGCCCGAAATCCCACCAAATCACATCACTGTGTCAAACATAGTATAAATTACAGAACGAAAAAGTAATGTACAAAATTACAGTTTAGGCAGAAGCAAATTATGCAGGTAAATGACAATCGGTCCAAGATATTCTTGGAAATACCGAGTTGTCACTCCACCCTACATAATTTAATTTCTTTGCCAAACATGCATAATATATTACTCCTGAAACAATAACCAAATGAGAACTATGAGAACTATAAGAACTGCAAATGCAAAAAATAAACTGCAGAAACAGAGCGCGATGCTGTTGCTGCTTGTCGGAGTATGTGTGTAAGTGTGCGATGCTGTTGCTGCTTGCTTGTATGGAATATGTGTGTACGTTTGTGGTATAAATAAAATTCAAATACGGGGAAAAAACGAGTTGTAGGGAAAATATTTGATTTATCCACGTAAATATTTAAATAAAATTGATACTCAGGCGTGGATAATGTTAATATGCATTATTTCCCTTAGTGTGGTGGCTTGAATATTGTCTTCCAATGCTTAAAGATCTTATTTATTTATTTATTGGCCAAGCAAGGCAATTTACTTATTCTAACAGGTTCTATTTTTTAAATGAAACTTCTTTAGAACCGTTTTGATTTGAAACTCTATGAAAAGAAAAAATCACACGAAAAAGGAAATTTTAACATGAAATTTATTTTTACTAATTTAACATTTTACTAAGAGTAGTCATTATAACTCTTATTCTTGAGGGGAAAAAAAATAATAAAAAAATAACTCTTATTCTTGAACAGAAAAATAAAAATCCAAAAATAACTCTTATTCTTGAACAGAAAAATAAAAATCCAAAAATAACTTATTTTTGATGAATAAAATAAAAATCGTAAGATAATTTTTATTGTTGAGCAATAAAATAAAAATTTTAAAATAATAATTAAACTTTGAATTTTTGGATATCGCTTATAACAATTACGATCCCTGCTTTAAAATCTCCAACTATTTGGGCTAAAGTGGCATTTTTAGCGCACGTGACAGCCACATACACACATTTTTTTATATTAAACTTGCGTGTGTATTATGAGTACATTTTGTTCCGCTTTTTATTACGTAAGCCAATTTAAACAAAAAGCTGAAATCAATACAAATACAAAAATCTTTGTATTTTGCCAGTGCAACTGTGCAAATATTTGGTATGTCTCTTAAAAAAAAACCTTGAGCGTCACGTAGTCTTTAATCAAGTGTAATATGTTTCCAAAATATAAAAAAAGCTGTGTGCCTATGACCACACGATAGAAGTGATAACTTCTCATTTTCTAATTCTAAAAGATATATGCATGTACATAAATAATTATGTTATATAATAAATGGTAAATTGGAAAAAGTTGAATTTTTCTGTGGTAGCTGAAATACGACACAAAACATGATTTATTTAAATTGTATCGCAGAAAATCAACCAAAGGAGTTTTCTTTGGAAAAATCCACATTAAAATCTCCACTGGCTACGCTTTTAATTTTTATATGTTTGGTTTTTGTTATTTTTTGTGTCTCTTATGTAATGTTATTTTTTTAATTAATTTTGAGAAAAGAAAAAGTTCTGAAAGATGCAGTTCTGAAATATGCCGGAAGTATGGAAGCTGAGCCAGGAAGACTGAAAATTCTAAAATCCTGTGAATAGCCGAAAATGAGAAAGGCTCTCTACAAATGGTTTTTAAAACATAGAAATGAAATTGTACATTTCCATCAATATCATCAAATCAAAAGCTTACAAGTTGCATGAGAAATTACAAGAAAATTATGGATCTTTGAACGTAAGCAATGATTAGATGTCTAATTTCAAAAAGAGGCATGGTTTTCGCAAGATAAGAATTTGTGGAAATAAAATTTGTCCAATAAGTCAGCATCTGTAGAACGATTTTTAATTCAGCTTAGAAATAAAATCAAGGAGCTAAATCTTTCAACAAAACAAATTTATAATGCTGAAGTGTACTCCTGGTCTCAAAATTAGTAAAAAAAGAATAACATTCCTGGCCGGCACAAATCTGGTACATACAGAGTCAAACTTTTTGTGCATTCAATGGTCTTAAGAAAATGGTTTTCTAGTAATAAATATTTTTTTTTATTTTTATTTTAAAGGAACTTTGAGAGATTGCTGCTCTACATAGCCTTAATAACACTGTTCAACACGATAAAAACTTTTTAACAAACAACAAAACCGACTTAAAAAACACAACAAAGTAAAAAATATATTTCTTTTATAATTCTTAAAAAACATATTTTTTAAGAATTATATTGTGAGCTTAATGCCAAATAATTCATGAAGCAACAGGTTGCTACAACAACAAAGTTCTTTGCAGAACTTAAACCAAGCTGACTAGAACATGGTTTCGTCGGACGCTACTCCGACTCATCAGTAGTCTCAGTGGTTCTAGCAGTCCACTAACTTTGACAAGCTAATAGGCGCAAGATCAATAAAACCAAAGAGGAATTATAGAAGCGCTATTCTTTGTCAAAGCAATGTTTTTCTACTCTTTTGCTAGTCGCAAAATTTCAAAAAGTTGACTGCATTGATTCTGCAAAGATTTGAAAGAAATTTTCCCATTAATTTCTTGGTCAAATTATAAAAGTATATGTATTATAATATTGGAAATCTTATCATTTTCATTTTTTCTATTTTGTCTTATTATCATCAATATATTAATTGCTTTGTGCACATAAAAGCATTGAAGTCAGCGGTAATCTTACTAATTCAAAATCTTTTTATTTGAATTTTTTCTAATTTGTTTTATTATCATAAAAATATTAATAACTTTATGAATATAAAAGCTTTTTAGCGATTTTTTTCTTTCAGTTGGCAATTATTGAGTACGCTGAATGTAGCCAATGTGTTCCATGCATTATTTGTGCAGCTGTTACACACTATATCATATTCAATATGAGCTTTACAAGCTCACCCAAACCAGTCCAGTGAGAATAATTATGTGTACAAAGCTTTTATAATTACTACAGTGGCACCAAGGCAGCATAGCATCAAATAAAAAAATTTTAAAATAGTGCAGGGATAGTAAAAGATCATGATTGTGTGTCAAAGATTAGCGCCGACTTCAAAGCTTTTATGTTCATAAAGAAATTAATATATTGATGATAATAAAACAAAATATAAAAAATGAAAATGATAAGATTTCCAATATTATAATACATATAAATAACTTTTAAAATTTGACCCAGAAATTAATGGGAAAAGTTATTTAAAATTATTTTTTACTTTGTAGTGATTTAGAAGTCGGTTTTTTTATTTGTTAAAATGTTTTTATTTCTTCCTTTTTAGAGAATATGAAAAATTTTATGTAATAGTATTCTTGAGAAAAATTTCAAACATAAAACTTTGTTCTTATAAAATTTGTTTTACTAATTCCTGAAAGTTAGTTGGGTATATTTCTCCATTTCTGTCTCTTTACAATTTTTATTAAAGTGTGACGCCCTTTCTCTAATCCCGTCCACTTTATTTATAAAAATAAATAACTGGCCATTTCAGCCCTTGAAAGGACTTTGACCGAGCTTCTTATGATCAATTGTGTTGTGCGTGTTATTAAGTTTGTACACAATTGACCGAGAACCGGACCTACATGCTTAACGCCGACTCCGAACGGCGATGAACGGAATGTTCTCGTTCTCAAGAAGCTTTACATGGCATTTTGATTACTCTCTGAGGTTTGCCATTGTCTGCAGAGAGGTGGCGGCCGTACAGAAAAATTATTTTAATTCAAATAATTTTCTGTCGCTGCTGGGGTTCGAACCTGGGTCTCCAGGTTCTTTGACATAGCGGCCACGCACTTTAACCAACTACGCCACGGACGCCACTTAATTTACCGTACTTTATAATGATTCTACCTAGCCCTGTGCTAAATTTCAGTTCCCAAGTATCAATATTAACCGATATATAGTACTTTTCTTAAAGTGCCACACCTTATGTACAATCCCGCTCACTTTTGTAATGATTCTACCTACCCACATACCTGCATACCAAATTTTAGTACCCTAGTGTCAGTATTAACTGTGATATAGTATTTTTATAATATTGCCACATCCATTTGTTGAATAACGCCTAATTTTTTGGCCGTAATTTGTAGTAACTGTGCCTACTCATGTACTAAATTTCAGCACCATAGTGTCAATATTATTCGATGTATAGTGTGTTTCTAATATTGCTACACCCCTGTCACATTTTTCATATTCTCTAAAAAGGAAGAAATAAAAACTTTTTAACAAAAAAAAAAAGAGTTGGCTGTGCCGTGGACACACCCGTAGGTTTTGACGTGACGAAGTTTCTTGTTGTTGTTGTTAATGTTGATGTTGAGGTCGGTGTTGATGTTGATGTTGATGTTGATGTTGATGTTGATGTTGATGTTGATGTTGATGTTGATGTTGATGTTGATGTTGATGTTGATGTTGATGTTGATGTTGATGTTGATGTTGATGTTGATGATGATGATGTTGATGTTGATGCTGATGTTGATGTTGATGTTGATGTTGATGTTGATGTTGATGTTGATGTTGATGTTGATGTTGATGTTGAAGTTACGGCGAGCGTGCGACAACCTAAGCTACGAAAACTGCTGACGATGCGTCTTGCACTTGCACGCGCGTCCGGTGCATGCCGGTGAGCGTGAGAACGCTGCTGTGACGACGACTAAGCGTGGGAATGCCATGTCAGCAGATATCGGGAGGTAGCATAGTTTATATTAAGCATTAATTATATTTTTAGAGTTAGTCTTAATTTGGACGTGGCCGTGTGCTTGAATAGTCAAATAAAGTTGTGTGCTTGAATAGTCAAATAAAGTTTATATTGTGAAGAATAAATCCTGTTTCTTTAAAATACTATTGGTGACAATTGGTGAGTAGAAGTAATTGGGCCAGTTGGCGGCCCAAAAGTAATTTTTTTTAAGTGCAGCCAATCGGGCTGCGCTAACTGGCGCCCGAGCAGGGACCGGTAGGTCCTTGTACATCCTAGCGATGATGTTTGGGGGAATCAGGCTGCGATTCACCACCGCAAGGGGGACCCTCCAGCCTAAATTTTGTGATGTGTAAAAATCTGCTGCGATTCACCACCGTAAGGGGGACCCTCCAGCAGGATAGAAATAGTGGGGGTAAATGAGCTGCGATTCACTACCGAAAGGAGGACCCTCCAGCTTATTTTAGATTTAGGACAATTATCTCTCCACAACCGACACATCTGTGCACTCTACTAACCCAATAAGTGCTAGAAAATTGTCGGCGGAGCGTGGGGTAAATTGCACCTTAGTAAGTTTCTGAAGGGCAGCAACTAAAAAGGATAATGCAATCCCTCCAGATAATTCAAAATTAAAATACTATAAAATATCGCCAAAGGATGTGCATCGACCGTGCCGGTCCGACAGTGTGAAAAAAGTGTATCGAAAGTGCAGCAAGGGCTTAAGTGTGTGATAAAAAAAAAAACACGTTAAATTGTTTTGCGGCATGCACTGCCACAACTACATTTAAACTATGGCAGCCCTTGCCGTATTTCAACAAATATTAAAAATAATTGTTTTAAATATATTATTAAAAATTATAGAAATGAAATGAAAATTTTGTGTAAATGCAAAGAAAAAGAAAAATTATACAGAAAAATCATACATTACGTATACGCATGAAATATGCTTACAGTTTTGAAAAACTAAAAGAAATACAAGAAATATACGAACCTATCGAGGTCACAGAAGGATCAGTCTACAGTGCTTGAGAATTCACCTGGTGATTGATTGCCTAAAAAACAATCTTCTTATTTAAGAGATCACAAAAGGTTATCCAAATGGCCGTGAAGCAAATTGCACCCGAGTAGGTCGACCGCAAGCATAAACGCGGACTTCTAAAAGGGACATTGCAATCCTTCCATGACTGATTCCAAGCTATAAATTCAGTTTACTAATAAATATTCTTTTGATTTTCTAGATTCCTACTGAAAATTAAGCTGATGTTGATGCTGTGAGTTGCAGTAACAAGGAAAAATATTTAGTACAACAAACGGGTAAGTGAAAACTTTTTCCGTAAAACCATCAGAGAAATTATTTTGAATCACAAAAAAACTCCGCAAAGAAAAAATACTTTCATTATTTCAAAAAAATGGAAGAAATGAAGAAATCATTGACAGACATGACAGGAGCCGTAAATGCCATCCTCCAACAATTGAGGGGGCTTGAGGGGCATTTGGCGGCGGTCGAGGGCAGCTCGGGGATTGCTGAAGAAATCAGGAAGTTAGGGGCGCGCCTGGACATAATGGAAGAAAAAGAAGGTGATAGGTTAGGAAACCCTTTTGCAGACGAGACGAGGGGCATTCTGCAAGGACCTAGGACCGAGCAAGAGTTACGAGAAATCGAAAGGCTTCTAGATTGCGTGAAGGAGTTAAGGATCTTTGAAGGCAATCCTACTCAATACGTGTCTTGGGTCCACAGTGTGGAGGCCATACTACAGGACTACGAGATCGTTCGAGAAAAACCGATGTACCGATCAATCCTGAGACACATAAGGCAGAAGGTAAGAGGTGCTGCCGACACTGCCCTGGTGTCATATAATGTCTTTGATGAGGATTGGGGAGTTATTAAACGAATTCTCTCTTTGCACTACGCGGACAAGAGAGATATTAGGACGTTGGAGCACCAGCTGAGTCAGTTGGCACAGAGAAGCTCGAAGATTGATGAATTCTACGCTGCCGTGAATCATCAGTTTTCATTAATCATTAATAAGGTGAAAACTGAAAATTACTCACAGGAAACGATCACAGCGCTGGTGGAAACGTACAGAAACCGTGCTCTGAATGTATTTATTCGGGGACTTAATGGGGAAATGTCCCGTATGCTGATTATACAGAAACCGAAGACTTTGCCTGAGGCTTACTCAGCCTGCTTGGATTTACAGAATTTAGGTCTAAGGAACAACATAATACATCCAAGTGCCCCGAATAAGGTAACGGTTCCCGTGAATCAACTGGCTAGGGTAGACTTTCGTCCTGCAGCTCCTTATCCCCCAAAAAGACCATTCCACAATTTTAATCGTTTTAAAACAGGTCCTGCTCCCTTTGTTCCAAATAATAATGACAGGTAATGGCAATCGGCAACACCACCGCGTCCCACTGGTCCCAAGCCAGCGGAGAAAATGGATATCGACCGCTCTATACAAACCAGGCAGGTGAATTACATGAACCGGCCTGGAAATGGGTTCAAGCGTAATGCTTCCTGGGGAAATTCCCCAAGGAAGCAACAGCGGTTGTATAATCTCGAAACTGAGGGTTGCGAGGAAGAAATAAATGTTGATAATAATATTGAAGGTGAGGCAAATTTTATGGAAAGCGCCTCTCCAGCCTTCCATATATAGAGTACCTCACAAGAAATGGACAAACGCTGAATTTTTTGATTGATACGGGAGCCAACAAAAATTTTATTAAAGAAACTTTGGATGCTGGTTCCATTATTTTACCTAGTCCTTTAACAGTTCACTCCGCTGCAGGCAGTATTGTGGTTAATCGTAAATTGATAGGGAAGTTCTTCGAAAAATTTGGGAACAACAGTCTTGTTACGTTCTTTGTTTTGCTAGGTCTTTCTTCTTTTGATGGTATAATTGGGGACGATACACTTAAAGAATTAGAGGCGGTGATAGACCGAAAGGATAATATCTTATATCTAGGTTCTGGTGCTCAAATTCCACTCAAAAATATGATTTCTGAACAGGTTAACTTCATCATAAGCGATCAAACATCAGAAGATGCCAAGGATGCCATTCATAAACTTATAGCAAAATACAAATCCCTTTTCGAACCGATAGAAGGCGGAGAATCAGTTAAAACGAACGTGCTAGCCGAAATAAAAACTACAACCCAAGAACCGATCTACACTAAAAGCTATCCATATCCCGTGTGCATGAGAGAGGAGGTCGAAAGGCAAATAAATGAACTACTGTCCGAAGGTATAATTCAACCTTCGAAAAGCCCTTACAACTCACCAGTATGGGTCGTCCCTAAGAAACCGAGACCTAATGGCGAAAAACAATATCGGATGGTGGTTGATTTTAAGTGAATCAACTCCGTAACGACTCCAGACACATATCCGATTCCAGATATAACCTCAATCCTCACAAGCTTGGGGGATGCAAGGTTCTTCACTACCATCGATTTGACTTCTGGTTTTCACCAGATCTCAATGAAACCTTGTGATATTCCTAAAACGGCTTTTTCAACGCTTAATGGAAAATATGAATTTCTGAGACTCCCATTCGGGCTCAGAAATGCACCAGCAATTTTTCAAAGGATGATTGACGATGTTTTGAAGGATTATGTTGGTCGTATTTGTGATGTCTATATTGATGACATAATAGTGTTTGGTAAGAACGAAAAAGAGCACCTTCAAAACGTTGACAAGATATTTTCCCGGCTGCAGGAATGTATTCTTAAGGTAAACCTTGAGAAAACAAATTTTATGACCGAAGACCGAAGTCGAATTCTTGGGGTACGTCGTTTGTCCTGAAGGCATCAAGGCGGATCCAAAGAAGGTAACAGCCATTCAACAGATTCTCCCTCCTGACAATTTAAAAGATTTAAAACGGTTCCTTGGAATGACCTCTTATTATCGCAAATTTATCAGAGATTACGCAAAAATCGCAAAGCCACTTACGAACTTAACCAGGGGACAAAATGCCCAAGTAAAGGCAAACCAGTCGAAAAAAGTATCGATTAAGTTAGGAACTGATGAGTTAAAGGCATTCGAAACTCTTAAAACATTGCTAGCTTCATCTGAAATACTTATTTTTCTGAATTTTAAAGAACCATTCAATTTAACAACAGACGCGTCAAACTATGCAATTGGTGCAGTGTTGTCTCAAGGGAAAGCTGGTCAGGATAGACCAATTGCTTACATCTCTCGTTCTCTAAATTCAACTGAAGAGAACTATGCGACGAACGAAAAGGATATGCTTGCGATAGTATGGGCTCTCAACAATCTTAGATCATATCTTTATGGCTCAAGTAAAATACGCATCTTCACAGATCATCAGCCCCTTACTTATGCATTGGGCAATAGAAATTACAATGCTAAGCTAAAGAGGTGGAAGGCGCGTATCGAGGAGTACAATCACGAATTGAATTACAAACCTGGTAAATCAAACTTCGTTGCTGATGCTCTTTCGAGGCTCAAAACTGAGGCAAACCATCTGAGTTCTTCAACGGAAACAGCCAGCGAAGGAAACTCCGCTACTGACACTGCTTCCGAGGGCAACTCCCGTACCGATACGGCAAGTGAGACTAGGGAACAAATTGCACACGTTGACACGCAATCAGATGTGGGAACAGCACACAGCGCCGAACAAGACTCATCAGACTTAATTCCGCATGTCGAGGTTCCTATTAATGTGTTTCACAATCAATTAATTTTTCAGGAAAAAACTGAGTTATTCTCTCAAGAAACACCTCACCCCGGATTTAATCGATTTTTTATTTCAAAACCCAATTTCACCAAGAATGATCTAATAACAATTTTAAGGGAAATACTCAATCCTAACCAGGTTAACGGTATCAAAATACCGGAACAATATTTGGCTTTACTACAGGAAATTTACTTATCACATTTTAACAGATATAAGATACGAGTGACACAAAGGGTAGTGGAAGATGTAAGGAATGAGGAACATAGATTTCACTTAATCGAGACCGAACATAGAAGAGCGCATCGAAACGCAAGGGAAAACAAGGAGCAAATCTTAGAGCGCTACTATTTCCCACGAATGAACGCTTTGACTAGGGAATATGCTGCTAATTGTGAAATCTGCAAGGCCAACAAGTACGATAGGCGACCTGTACAGCCTGAAATTCAACCGACGCCTATACCTACTTATCCAACTGAGATACTCCACCTCGACATTATGGAAATTCAAAACGAAAAATTCATTACTTGTATCGACAAATTTTCGAAATTTGCAAAATTTTTCCACATCAAAGACCGATCCGTTTTGCACCTCCGTGAAAAGCTCATTAAAATTTTACACTTCTTTTCCGTTCCAAAAATCATGGTTACCGATAATGAACGCAGCTTCATAAGCCCTATTATTCTGAACTTCATTAAGATGTTGGGCATCGAAGTATATCTCACACCATCTCAACGCAGCGAAGTTAATGGTCAAGTCGAAAGACTACATTCGACTGTGATAGAGATATACCGTTGCCTTCAGAAAGAGACTGCACGATTTAGCGTGAAAGAATTGGTTTATGTAGCTGTGGACAGATACAACAACACCATACACTCTGTTACAAACAAAAAACCGAGTGATATATTTTTTAATAGGGCGGAAAGGATTAACTACCAGAACCTAGCAAATTTTCGAGCCAAGATTAATTCCGACCTGAGAGGTCTTATTGAGAGAAAGATTTCACTTCAAAATGATAGAAGAAATAGGTCACGCTCGAAACCAAGGGATTATAGACCGGGTGAGACAATATTTGTAGCAATAAAGGGAATCAAGGGTAAGGATAAAGCTCTTTTTAAACGCGAAATTGTTAAAAAGAATAATAAAGTTACGGTTCTGACGGTCAGCGAAAGAAGAGTTCACAAAGCCCACATAAAAAATATTAGCCCAAAAAAACGTGTTACGCCTGAGGCTACCACCCAAATGTAAAAATGTTTGTTTTTGTTTTTTTTTCTCTCCTCTCAGAATTTTTTTTAACTATCATAAGGATTTTGTTTTCAGATGTTAATAAAGTTATAAAATAAATTAATATTGTATAAAATAAATATAAAATAAATTTAATTAAATAATTAAATTTTATACTAAATATATTATATTAATTATATTAATCATTTAATATATTTCTGCTAGATTATAAAAGATATATTTTTATACAAAAAGATTTAAATTGTCGAAAAAAAAAAAAAAAAAAAAAAAAACAAAAAAAAGGAGGGGTGTGAACACTCTGTGTTACATATAAATTTTTATGATATCTCATACTATAATAAATTTGTAATTTCAGTTTGTGATAAATTGAACAAATTATATTTTAATTAATAAATCATTAATTGTAAACCATTCATTTTCACAGTCCCCACTACAAAATTATGTTATAAAATTAAACAATTTGCTAAAAATGACAATTAATGTATAAAAAGATATATACATATATTAGAATCAAATTCATTAACGGCCACGTCAATTCTTAATAATATCACATATATAATAATATAATTCAAACGAAAAAATTAATCTCTACTTTGCTTACCAATTTAGTTTTACTTTTTTATATTTCAATGATACATATGTTTGTATAAATGGAAAGTAAGAGGAAGAAGTAACTTAAGAACAAGAAAAACTTGTATTATCATAAATTAAAAGAATTTTTTCACATCTCTCTTATATTAATACTTTCAGATATTTAATAATAAAACAATGAATGTAACCTCATTCGGATCCACTCATTTACATCACAAAATAATAGAGAAAGAGAATATATATTTGTAAAATTTCAGAATACTCTTGATATCTGCTGCAGACGCACTGCATGTCTTCAGCTACAATACACCCGTGATCACCGTTCGAGAGGGCACAGCATGGATAACGAACGGGTATTTCAAACTTGTACACGCAATCGATCTACAAAACTATGCAGACGCTATTATAGATGCAGAAAAGGTAATTCAGCAAGGTGCTATGGAAGAAGGGCTGCGCTTGATACTGGAATTTCATCTAGCTCAGGCCAAAGAGAGGCTTGACGAACTACGAAGACCAAGACGCAGGGCACCACGGTCGATCAATTGGATCAGATCCGCCTGGAAGTGGTTGGCGGGTTCACCAGATGCCACCGACTGGGACAAAATACTGCAAAGTCAAGCAGCCATCGTAGAGAACAACAATGACCAGTTCAAAATCAATAAAAAGGTCTTGGCAACAACAGGAGAGCTCGTTGGCAGGGTAAACGAAATAGTGGACCGCCTCAACAACATGGTCGTGAAAAAGGAGGCAAACGAAAATGATCACCATCTACTCAATAAGGTACTAATACTGAAGGAAGGTGTCAACGAAATCGTCAGAGCGTGCCAAATGGCTAAAAGAGGAATTGTTAACAGTAATCTGTTAAACGCAGGAGAGGTCAACACCGTGCTTGATGAACTAGAAACATTACCATACCAGAACGTGATAGAAGCTATTGAGTTTGGTCAGCCATCGGTTTACACGAATGGAACTCTTATGTTGTACGTACTTGCAGTGCCGAAGGTTAGAACGAACCCTTATCATATGGTTGCCTGCCGTGCTGCGGTGTTAAATGGCTCTCAGGTCGACCTCGATTATACAAAGTTGCTGCTGAACCACAACGAGACCTATGGCCTAATTGACGAATGCTTAGTCATTGCGAATGCATCGGTATGCAGTATGGCATCATTGGAAAAACTTCCAGAAGACTCGTGCATTCCTAGAGCTCTCAAGGGGGGCAACGCACAATGTCAATACGAGATCAACAATAGGGAAATAGTTGAGCTACTGAATTAAAACACCCTGTTCCTGACCAACTTTAAAGGCGATCTCATGACGGCAAATTATTCACGAAACCTGAATGGGACGTTTATAATCCAACTGCACAACGAAACAATACGTCTGAGCAATGAGACCTATTCACTGCATTCATCAACGAATTACCAGGTACTACCAGCCGTACTTGCGAACTTCTCCAACCAAGGTACCAAGGTCAACCTAGAATACGTCCACGACATCAGTTCAAAAAACATTGTTCGTCTAGGGGAATTGTCCGACCGACTTAAATTGACAACATCTACAGATTTGGGAACGCTTATCCTGGTTCTTCTCGCTATCTTCATATTTTGGCGTAAGCTCACGAAGAAGGCGCATATACCTCCACTAGAACATCCTGCAGCTCGCCTCGCACCAATCATCGAACCCACCAGCACAACCCATAATTAAATCTGCGGGACGCAGATATTTAAGGAGGGAGGAGTTACAGCGAGCGTGCGACAATCTAAGCTACGAAAACTGCTGACGATGCGTCTTGCACTTGCACGCGCGTCCGGTGCATGCCGGTGAGCGTGAGAACGCTGCTGTGACGACGACTAAGCGTGGGAATGCCATGTCAGCAGATATCGGGAGGTAGCATTAAGTAGGGAGGTAGTTTATATTAAGCATTAATTATGTTTTTAGAGTTAGTCTTAATTTGGACGTGGCCGTGTGCTTGAATAGTCAAATAAAGTTGTGTGCTTGAATAGTCAAATAAAGTTTATATTGTGAAGAATAAATCCTGTTTCTTTAAAATACTATTGGTGACAATTGGTGAGTAGAAGTAATTGGGCCAGTTGGCGGCCCAAAAGTAATTTTTTTAAGTGCAGCCAATCGGGCTGCGCTAACTTTGATGTTGATGTTGATGTTGATGTTGAGGTTGAGGTTGATGTTGATGTTGATGTTGGTGTTGGTATTGGTGTTGGTGTTGGTGTTGGTGTTGGTGTTGGTGTTGGTGTTGGTGTTGGTGTTGGTGTTGGTGTTGGTGTTGATGTTGGTGTTGGTGTTGGTGTTGGTGTTGGTGTTGGTGTTGGTATTGGTGTTGGTGTTGGTGTTGGTGTTGGTGTTGGTGTTGGTGTTGGTGTTGGTGTTGGTGTTGGTGTTGGTGTTGATGTTGGTGTTGGTGTTGGTGTTGGTGCTGGTATTCGTGTTGGTGTTGAGGTTGGTGTTGGTGTTGGTGTTGGTGTTGGTGTTGGGGTTGAGGTTGGTGTTGGTGCTGGTGTTGGTGTTGGTGTTGGTGTTGGTGTTGGTGTTGGTGTTGGTGTTGGTGTTGGTGTTGGTGTTGGTATTGGTGTTGGTGTTGGTGTGGGTGTTGGTGTTGGTGTTGGTGTTGGTGTTGGTGTTGGTGTTGGTGTTGGAGTTGAAGTTGTTGGATTTGGAGTTGGTGCTTTTCTTTTAGCTTTTTTTTTTGCTTCCCCATTGGTTGTGCTCTAATTTCAATTAATCCAGCAAAAGTGATGCATATGCGTCACATTAGGTGGTTCCCTTAGGGTTTTTGACACGCCGTCAATTTTTTCTGTTATTTTTGTCATATGCCCGAAGACCTCACCTTCGTTCTCGTTCCTTAAAATTTACCGTTGCACCAGTAGTCACAGAGTTAAAAATCTATGCAACGTTTTTTCATGGCTGTAGCATTTTTACTGCATTATGTGATTGCATCCCTGAAATCATAGCAACAAGAATTTTTTTTTAATTTTAGTTGTGGAGCCTAATAACACATCCATGCTGTCGTAAAACAAAATTTACCGTAGCACTTCTCCTGAGTGAGTAATAATTTCATGCAACGATATTACATTTCGGTGACATAAGCTGCTGTATTCACGACCTGACGAAGCCGGAATTTTTTTTTTATTTTTGTCGTAAAGCCATTTGTAAAACCTTCATTTTCCTTTTTAAACTTTTATCGTAGGTTATATACTCATTGAGTAAAAATTCAATGCAACGCCGCTGTATGAATGTTGCGATATAGATCTTTCAGCGGCTCTCTCAGCGTCCCCATGGCGACAGAAATTTTTTGTCTAATTTTGTTGTGAGGGCTTACAGTAGGCCTTTATTGGCGTATCGTATTTTTAATCCTAGCACTAATACTCAGCGAGTAATAATCCCATGTAACAAATTTTCAGTTGTGTTGCTTAAACAGTTCCCCCAGCGACCCGATGATGTTTTTAATTTTTGTTTTTTTTTATAATGAAGTCATAGAATTAACCTTTACGGTTGCATTATTTTTTTAATCATAGCTTTAATACTCAGCGAGTAACAATTCAATGCAACGCAGATGAATTTTTAAAAAACTTAATTTTTCAACTTTTTCGGAAACTAGAGCAGTACAACGTAACTTCGTCACGTCAAAAAACCGACTTCTAAATCACTACAAAGTAAAAAATAATTTTAAATAACTTTTCCCATTAATTTCTGGGTCAAATTTTAAAAGTTATTTATATGTATTATAATATTGGAAATCTTATTATTTTCATTTTTTCTATTTTGTTTTATTATCATCAATATATTAATTTCTTTATGAACATAAAAGCTTTGAAGTCGGCGCTAATCTTTGACACACAATCATGATCTTTTACTATCCCTGCACTATTTTAAAATTTTTTTATTTGATGCTATGCTGCCTTGGTGCCACTGTAGTAATTATAAAAGCTTTGTACACATAATTATTCTCACTGGACTGGTTTGGGTGAGCTTGTAAAGCTCATATTGAATATGATATAGTGTGTAACAGCTGCACAAATAATGCATGGAACACATTGGCTACATTCAGCGTACTCAATAATTGCCAACTGAAAGAAAAAAATCGCTAAAAAGCTTTTATATTCATAAAGTTGTTAATATTTTTATGATAATAAAACAAATTAGAAAAAATTCAAATAAAAAGATTTTGAATTAGTAAGATTATCGCTGACTTCAATGCTTTTATGTGCATAAAGCAATTAATATATTGATGATAATAAGACAAAATAGAAAAAATGAAAATGATAAGATTTCCAATATTATAATACATATAAATAACTTTTAAAATTTGACCAAGAAATTAATGGGAAAATTTCTTTCAAATTATTTTTTACTTTGTTGTGTTTTTTAAGTCGGTTTTGTTGTTTGTTAAAAAGTTTTTATCGTGTTGAACAGTGTTATTAAGGCTATGTAGAGCAGCAATCTCTCAAAGTTCCTTTAAAATAAAAATAAAAAAAAATATTTATAACTAGAAAACCATTTTCTTAAGACCATTGAATGCACAAAAAGTTTGACTCTGTATGTACCAGATTTGTGCCGGCCAGGAATGTTATTCTTTTTTTACTAATTTTGAGACCAGGAGTACACTTCAGCATTATAAATTTGTTTTGTTGAAAGATTTAGCTCCTTGATTTTATTTTAAGCTGAATTAAAAATCGTTCTACAGATTCTGACTTATTGGACAAATTTCATTTCCACAAATTCTTATCTTGCGAAAACCATGCCTCTTTTTGAAATTAGACACCTAATCATTGCTTACGTTCAAAGATCCATCATTTTCTTGTAATTTCTCATGCAACTTGTAAGCTTTTGATTTGATGATATTGTTGGAAATGTACAATTTTATTTCTATGTTTTAAAAACCATTTGTAGAGAGCCTTTATCATTTTCGGCTATTCACAGGATTTTAGAATTTTCAGTCTTCCTGGCTCAGCTTCCATACTTCCGGCATATTTCAGAACTGCATCTTTCAGAACTTTTCCTTTTCTCAAAATTAATTAAAAAAATAACATTACATAAGAGACACAAAAAATAGCAAAAACCAAACATATAAAAATTAAAAGCGTAGCCAGTGGAGATTTTAATGTGGATCTTTCCAAAGAAAACACCTTTGGTTAATTTTCTGCGATACAATTTAAATAAATCATGTCAAATGATAAAAATAAGAGCACGATGAAATACGGTACAACACATGACGAGGTTTTTTTTTTTTGATATTTAAATAAATTTTAATCTTAAGTTTTTGTGTCGTATTTCAGCTACCACAAACCTATTCTTTCATTCTTAGAATATAATAATAAGAATAAATAAATTTACAGAAAAATTCAACTTTTTTCAATTTACCATTTATTATATAACATAATTATTTATGTACATACATATATCTTTTAGAATTGGAAAATGAGAAATTATCACGTCTTTCTTGTGGTCATAGGCACACAGCTTTTTTTATATTTTGGAAACATATCACACTTGATTAAAGACTACGTGACGCTCAAGGCTTTTTTAGAGATATACCAAATATTTGCACAGTTGCACTGGCAAAATACAAAGGTTGTTGTATTTGTATTGATTTTAGCTTTTTGTTTACAGTTAAATTGATTTACGTAATAAAAAGCGGAAAAATATGTACTCCTAATACACACGCAAGTTTAATATAAAAAGATGTGTGTATGTGGCTGTCAAGTGCGCTAAAAATGCCACTTATACCCAAAGAGTTGGAGAGTTTAAACTTTAAAGTGATTAAATAATTCATAAAAACAAAAAATTTGTGTGTAGCTGCCACGCATGGTAAAAGTGAAATTTTAACACAAATAATATAAAAGATTTTTCGTAAAACCACGTATAAATCCTTCACTTTCCTTTTCAAGCATTTATCGTAGCTTGTATACTTACCGAGTAAAAATTCAGTGCAACGCCGTTGAATGAATGTTGCATTGTCGATCTTTGAGAGGTTCTCTCTGTGTCCTTATGACGTCAGAAATTTTTTGTCTTATTTTGTTGTGAGGGCTTAGAACATGCCTTTATTTGTATAATAAATAAATAAATAACTGGTCATTTCAGCCCTTGAAAGGCCCTACCCCTAGCTTCTTATGATCACGCATGATGTGTGAGAAGCGGACCTACAGCGGACCGACTCCGAACGGCGATGAACGGAATGTTCTTGTTCTCAAGAAGCTTTACATGGCATGTTGATTACTCTCTAAGGTTTGCTTTTGTCTGCAGAGAGGTGGCGGCCGTACAGAAAAATCATTTAAATTCAAATAGTTTTCTATCGCTGCTGGGATTCGAACCCGGGTCTCCAGGTTCGTTGACATAGAGACCACGCACTTTAACCAACTACTCCACGCACGCCACGATGGCGTGATGATTTATGATTTATTTGTGTATCATATATTTAATCCTAGCACTAATACTCAGCGAGTAATAATTCCATGTAATAAATTTTCAGTAGAGTTGCTTAATCAGTTTCCGACGCGTCCCGATGACGTTTTGAATTTTTGTTTTTTTTTTTTAAATGAAGTAAAAGAATTAACCTTTACGGACGTACCATTTCTTGACGTGATGAAATTACGTTTTAACGCGCAGGTTTCCAAAAAAGTTGAAAAAAGGCATTTGTCAAAATTTATCGGCGTGGCATTGAATTGTTACTCGCTGAGTATAAGAGCTATGATTAAAAAAATAATGCAACCGTAAAGGTTAATTCATTGATTTCATTATAAAAACAAAACAAAAATTTAAAACGCCATCGGGACGTGGTGTGAGCTGCTTAAGCAACGCAACTGAAAATTTGTTACGGAATTATTACTCGCTGACTATTAGTGCCAGGATTCAAAATATGATACACCAATGAAGGCCTGTTTTAAGCCCACACAACAATATTAGACAAAAAATTTTTGACGTCATGCGGACACGGAGAGAATCGCTCAAAGATCGATAATGCAACATTCATTCAACGGTGTTGCACTGAATTTTTATTCGGTGAGTATATAAGCTACGATAAATGTTTAAAAAGGAAAATTAAGGATTTATACTTGGCCTTATGACAAAAATAAAAAAAAAAGTTTTGGCATCGTCAGGTCGTGAAGACAGCAGCTTATGTAACAGAAATGTAATATCGTTGCATGGAATTATTACTCAGTGAGGAGACGTTGCTACGATACATTTTGTTTAACGACAGCATAGATGTGTTACTACGCCTTACAACTAAAATACAAAAAAAATTTTTATTGTCATCATTTCAGGGTGACAACCACATAATGCAGTAAAAATGTAACAACCATGAAAAAACGTTGCATGGAATATTAACTCTGTGACTAGTAAAGTAACGGTAAATCTTAAGGAACGAAAATGAAGGTGAGGGCTTAGGCCACATGATAAAAATAAAAAAAAACTAGTAAGAAATAATCTTCGACTGGGCCGAAGTCAAAATACCCCCACCAGGGGCGGTTCCAGGAATATATTTCGGGGGGGGTTTCAAAAATATTTATGTACGTTATATATATAAAGGGTAGTTAAATTTTAAAGGCCGATGTTGATTTTGAATAAAACACAAATTATTAAGGAAATTATTGTCGTTTCTTTTTATTATGATAATATTGGTATGGTTCAATTATGCATGGAACAAAATATCGGCTAAATGGCCGCCGCGACCTCGGCGGCACACCACCATCCGATGGTCCAAATTTTCGATGACGCCGAGGCATAAGTGAGGTTCTATGCCGTTAATGTGCCGAATTGGCGGGGTGCAATAAGGCCAACGGCAATAAGGCCGAATTGGCTTTATTTCCTTTTCAAAGAGAAATAAGGCCGAAATTGTGAATTCGGTTTTATTTCCATTTGAAAAGGAAATAAAGCCTAAAAAAAATTTAGCAAAATGGTAATAAGGCCGAAAAATAATTTTTGCAAACTAAGGATTATTTTTTATAATTATTTTTAATAAAAAGTACGCTCCCTGTAGTCTGTTGTTTGAAAAGTTACTGGACTCAGCGTAGGTACTCAATTTGCAAGAGAACAGTTGCCATTGTCAACCTCAATGTGCTTGTTTTCGTATCAACGTGAAAAATTTATTAGTAGTAGTTCAATAGTGAAGGTGAAGAAGTTTTAATGAGAAATTTTTAATGAAGCTTTAATATTATAAGGAATGAGCGCCGCAGGCAAAAAATTTTTATTAAAAATCGCGATTTATTATAAACCTGCGGCGCTCATTCTTTATAATATTAAAGCTACATTAAAAATTTTAGTAAAAATCGCGCATATTTTATAAATTTTCATTCATAACTTCTACGTTTATATTTTACATTTTTTTCTCGACCACTTACAAAAAGATGTATGTTCTTTAGCATTTAAACGATCATATTTTTCGCTTTAAACGGATATATATTTCTATTATTAGAATAAGATATCGTAGTCTTCTCAATAAAAAAATATGTAAATTTTTCAGACTTTCACGATTTTTATCTCTTAAACCATTTGGGACCTACCTATTTTTTTTTGCAGCATTAGATTTAGAAGTTCCATACACATTTAAAAAACAAAAAAAAAAAAAAAAGAAGCGTGTACCTAGAGTGCAATTATTCCATAATATGTACATTTTTCAAACTTTCACGATTTTTATCTCCTAAACCATTTGAGACCGACCTTTTTTTGCAGCATGTGCATTAGGAGCTCCAAATGCACATTTAGAAAAAAAAGAAAAAAGGAGCATGGGCCCTTAAGTACAATTATTCCAATACTTTATATCTTTAATTTTTCATTAAATAAAACTAAAAAACTTTTTTGATTGCGTTTTAATATTGGTTCCTTTTAAAAGGAAATAAGGCCAAATTGGCTTAATTTCTTTTTCAAATGGAATAAATGGAATAAATAAAATTGCCGTTGGCCTTATTGCACCCCGCCGCCGAATTATCTCATCCTTTAGCTTTTGAATTGTTGCTGGCTTATCGACATACACCTTTTCTTTCAAATAACCCCAAAGAAAGAAGTCCAACGGTGTCAAATCACATGATTGGTGGCCAAATGACATCGCCACCACGTGAGATAACACGGCCATTGAATTTGTCGCGCAAAAGAGCCATTGTTTCGTTAGCTGTGTGGCAAGTGGCACCGTTCTGTTGAAACCACATATCGTCCACATCCATATCTTCCAATTCGGGCCATAAAAAGTTCTTTGTCATCTCACGCTACCGAACACCATTCACAGTAACTGCCTGACCAGCCTCATTTTGGAAAAAAATACGGCCCGATGATGCCGTCAGCCCATAAACCGCACCAAACAGTCACTCTTTGTGGGTGCATTGGTTTTTCGACAATCACTCTTGGATTATCATTCGCCCAAATGCGGTAATTCTGCTTATTGACGAATCCACTGAGGTGAAAATGTGCCTCATCACTGAAGATGATTTTCTTCGAAAATTGATCATCCACTGTTGCCATTTCTTGCCACCATTCTGACCGTGTAAATGCAAGTCTTTATGCATAATGCTCATCAACGACGAACGTGAGAGGTGCAATTGTTGGGCACGACGACGAGTTGAGGTGGACGACTCTTCAGCCACACTATTGCGAACAGCAGCAATATTTTCTGCAGTACGAGCTGTACGAGCATGCACTGGTGTTTTCACATCTCCTACAGACCTGGTTTGCTCAAATTTTTGCACGATTTTTCCGATTGTACGCACATTTGGACGATTAAATTGACCGAAAAAATCACGAAGTGGTCGATATGCATTTTGATTTGAAAGCTCATTTTTATAATAAGCCTGAATAACTTTAACGGTTCAAATTGAGTTAGTCTGAAATTGAGAAATGTCAAATGAAATGCAGAAAAAAACTTGACATTTAGGTGTGGTTTATATTCAACATCGGCCCATAAAATTTAACCACCCTTTATATACATACATTAGAGCGGGATACTTTTTTTTTCAAAAAATCGTAGGCGTGGGAAGAAACCGTTAGTCTAAAATCTATTTCAAGCCTCTGGTTTTTCAAAAGAAGGTTATAAGTTGTGTTTTGCTGCAATATGTGAAAAATTATTCCACTTATTGGAAAAAACTTTGCTACGAAGAAAATAGCCATCCACATTTCACTCCATATTCACTCCATATGATTGTGTGGTGCTCAGGATTATTTTTTTGTGTTAAATACCACAAGCTGACGCTGGGGTGAAGATAATTATAATAATAAAAGTTATTTCTCTGTTTATTTGACTCGAATACAAATCTTAAAGGCCAACATAAAACCAACATCAAAATAAATAAAAACTACAAAAACCGGAATTTTTCTCCATTACTGTATAAAAAGAAATTTTACGTCAAACTACAAAAACCGGAATTTTTCTCCATTACTGTATAAAAAGGAATTTTAAGTCTACTCTTCCGATACTATCGAAACTGTGGGTTTTTAAATTAAGACTGTGCGGTGTTTGGATATATTTTATCCAAAAAATGCGGTGTTTTTGTGATTTCAGGTTAAGATTGTACGTGTGACTGTTTACAGCTACAGGCACAATATCGCAAAAACAATCAAAAACCTGAACAGAATTCAGTATTTTAGCAATACGTGTAGAAACAGCTACAAACGTTTACAGCATAGGGGTGTGAATATTTAAAGTAAATTATAAAAAACCAATTTTTTTTCTTTTTGGTACTCTTAGCATCATCACACAACATCATCATCACATCACATTTAAATACAGGTTCTTTTAGAATTTCGGGGGGGTTGAACCCCCAAACCCCCCCCCCTGGATCCGCGCCTGACCCCCACGGCCGAACCAAAGTGTATTCAAAGCCTTAAGCAATCAATAAAGTGTTTATTTGTAAAAAAATGTTCGTTATAGTTTTAATAGAAAATATTCGCTTTTGTTTTTTGATAAAGCCACTTTGTATGGGAGGTAGGAGTTACATATCAAAACATGTTACATATCAAAGTTCATATGCAAAATTTCAAGTCCATATATTAATTTTTGTGGAATTTATGGAGATTTTAGCTTTTTGATAAAGTCACTTTGTATGAGAGGTAGGCGTGGTTTTCATTTGATTTGGTTGAATTTCATACTCAGAGTGTATATTTTATATCAAAACTCAAATTCAAAATTTCAAGTCCATAAATTAATGTTTGTGGAATTCTAAGAGATTTTACCGTTTTGATAATGTCACTTTGTATGGGAGGTAGGCGTGGTTTTCATCCGATTTGGCTCATTTTCGAACTTGACCTTAGTTTTTTAGATAAAAGCTTAAATATAGAATTTCGTGAAGATAGCTTGAACATTACGACTGTAATCGTGATCACAGACAGATGGACAGACGGACAGACGGACATGGCTTAATCGAGAAAGTTAATGGAAACAACATCAACATCAACATCAACATCAACATCAACATCAACATCAACATCAACATCAACATCAACATCAACATCAACATCAACATCAACATCAACATCAACATCAACATCAACATCAACATCAACATCAACATCAACATCAACATCAACATCAACATCAACATCAACATCAACATCAACATCAACATCAACATCAACATCAACATCAACATCAACATCAACATCAACATCAACATCAACATCAACATCAACATCAACATCAACATCGACATCAACATCAACATCAACATCAACATCAACATCAACATCAACATCAACATCAACATCAACATCAACATCAACATCAACATCAACATCAACATTAACTTTAATATCAACATCAACATCAACATCAACATCATCATCATTAACATCAGCATAATCATCATCAACATCAACATCAACAACAACAACAAACAAAATCTAGTTAGTTATGATTTCAACAGTTGTTTTCGTGGCAACCAACACTGTTCACAAACAAAAAAATAACACGATGAAACCGGACTATGAAACCGGAAAAGGACTATGACATGAATATGTCCTTAACCCTTAACCCGTCTTAATACGGGTTAGGACAAAAATTAAGACACACCTTTCCAAATTAGGAAAGGGATTCTGTGATATTTGATTCAGTCAAGAATTTGGTCATGGATTAAAACAAGAGTTTGGATATGAAATAGGAGTTTAAAAAAACACCGTCACGTCAGAACCTACGGGTGTGTCCACGATACAGCCAACTCTTTTTTATCATAGCTTTTTTACTAAGCGAGTAACAATTCAATGTAACGCCGATGAATTTTGAAAAAATGCCTTTTTCAACTATTTTGGAAACCTGCGCGGTTAAACGTAACTTCTTGACGTTAAAAAGTAGAGATTTTTAAGTGGTTAATTGATATACTCTTTAAAATAGTCTTACTTAAAAAGTCCCATGTCATATAATGGCAAGAGTAAATTAAATCTGTTTTAATACAATTTCGTAAAGTTTGAAGTTATTAAGACAAATAAGAACAACTTCAGAGTTATACAGTCATACCAAACCCATCATACGATATCATACCATCATATCATACCATACCATCATACCATACTATCATCCTATGTCTTCGTACTGTATCATAAAACCATGTCATAATATTTTATATAATTTTATATCAAAAACATAAAGATATAAGGAAAATAAATGCTATATAGAAATATACTCTGTGTACTCTTTTTATCTTGGTGAACACACAGTATTTCTCAGGGAACCCCTTAAAGGAAACTTAATGCTTCAAATGCAATAGCAAAAGCAAAAATAAAAAAAGAAATTAAAATTAAAATTAAAATAAGGGTAAGGACTAGGACAAGAATTCAGACAAGAATTGAGAAGATGACTTCTGTAAGGACTGAGACAAGGGCAAGGACAAAGATTGAGACATACCTAAAATAATATTTAGGACAAGATTGGGAAAATTATAAAGACAAGAAATTGGCAAGGAATAGAAGAAAAATTTTAGTAAACTAAACACAAAATTAAGGACAAAAATTTGGAAAGGAAGTGGCAAAAAAAAGGATTTGAACAAGGATAAGTTGAGGAATTTGGACATGGATTAAAAAAAAGAGTTTAATCAGGAAAGCAATAAAGGACAGGACGTTAGACAATTATTAGAACAAATATAAGAATAAGATTACAAATGATAATAAGAATGAAAAAGTTTAGTAAAGAGTTCTTGTTAATCGTTATTTTTTTTTTTTTTTTTTTTGATACCTATATATTTTGTATTTATAACCTAAAACGACCTCAATTTTGTGTTCAAAAAATGAAAATTTTCTTTCTACGCCCGCCATTTTGTGAAAAATCCATATATTTCAAAATTAAATGATTACGCCCAAGAACCCTAAAAATATTTTTTTTTCAGAGGAACAAATATTTTGCTCATTTGGAAGATTGCTGGTTCATGCAGGATGGCGCACCAAACCAGACAGCCCATGCGACATTCGATCTCTTGCGCACCAAAATTCCAAAATTGTGTTATCAGCCGTCTTGGCGATGTCAATCGGGTACCTCAAAGCTGTGATTTGACCCCGTGGAGTTTTTTATTTTTGTGGGGAACCGTGAAGGACCGATGTTATGCCAACAATCCGAAAACGATTCAAGCACTTAAAGCCAATATCGTCCAAGCAATCCGTGAGCTACTGCCCGAAACCATCAACAATGTCTTGGAAAATTGGAGTGAAAAAATGCGCTACTGCGAAGCCAACCGAGGCAGCCACTTGAACGGCGTTGTGTTCCATAATTAATGGGAATGTTTGCTCTTACAACTAAAGCCATAATACATGGAAAAGATTTAATTTTATTCATTTTATTGCATTTTTCAAAGAAAAAGTTGTATTTGGCCCACCCTCTATTTTCCCTTAAAAAAGACGAAGTAACTTTTCCAATGATACCCTATTTACAAAAATCACATTAAAATTGACTAAGCTACGTTGTCTCAAAATACATAGACCCTACTTTGGCATTCACATGGCTGTGGGTCCTCGAAAAAAAAAAATTCTTAAAATCTCAAACTCCGGATTTGGTTTTCTAAATAATAAAGCAATCTAAGAACAAAATATGAGCCAAATCGGAGATGGTCAGTGGAACTGATATTACACTTCAATGTAAAATGAGCAAACCACGTTGTGATGAGCAACTTTATCATAAGAAAATGGAATCTTATACGTGGTAAGCAATGAGGAATCTTTTATAACATCCATATGAGATCCCTAATGTTTTGTTGTACATTTTTGTTGTATAGTGTAATTTTTCATATTTTGCGAGTATATCCATTTGATTAAAGACTAAGAGAAGCGAAAGTTTTTTTTTGTTAATTAAATATTTTCAAGTTTTATGATATAGCATATATTTGCACAGCTGAACTGGCGAAATGCAAAGGTATATGTATCGATTTTAGCATTTTGCTTACAGTAATTGGGGTACGTTCTAAAAAGCGGAACAAATTTAGTCTAGAGCTCTAAATTTTTTGTATAAAATGTTTATTTTATATAAAAATGTGTGTATATATTCATATACTCATAAAATTTGTGTGAACAAATATACGCACCCACTTGTGATTAAATTTTATATAAATGTGTGTATATGTGGCCGCCACGTAGGGTACAAGTGATTAAATAATTCACTATTAAAAAGAGAGTCTGATGACTGAACTATCCGTTTTAATATAATTTCGCCAAATTTAATGTGGGATTTTCGAGGTTGACATTCCGCATTTCTATTTATATGACGTCGGAAGTTACATGACTAACAAATCGTGAAAACATCGCATCGATGGCTGTACCATATCTAATCGTCCTCAGTGTTCTACCAGAAACTTTCTTTATCGAAGAGAATACGAGGGTTGACTTTTAAGTCTTGAGATAGGCAAATAAAAACAAATATTTACAATCGGAAATGGCTTTATTGTCTTTCAAAATATTCTCCATACACTTTTTCATGCGTTTGAACCAATTTTAGAAGCACTTTTTCCACTCCGATTGAGGTAGCTCCAAAACATGTGATCTGAATGCATCAACCGCTTCTTTAAGCGTCGAAAAACGTTAACCTTGCAATTTATTTTTGATCTGCGGGAATAAGAAGAAATCATTGGGTGCCAAGTCAGAACTTAACGGAGAATGACCCATCAACTCTATGTTTTGAATGCTCGCAAACGTTTTTGTTTGAGCTGATGTGTGAGAGATGCTTGCTTGGTCGTGGTGGAAGGGGATTCGTATTCTGTGATTGGTTTCCATGATTTTTCCGAACACTTCTGTCAAACATATGGTGGTGTACTATTCGGAATTGACCGTTCTACGTTGCTCTCATGTAACGGTGGCGACATGTCCAGTTATTTGAAAAAAAAACAGGCGACCATTTCCTTCGAAGTGCTTCGTGCGCGAACAACTTTTGTCGCATTTGGCTCGTCTTGAAAGACCCATACAATTTATTGATATGTAGTTTCGGGTTCATGTGCATAAATCCATGATTCGTCACCTGTTACGATGCCATATACATGTTTTGAAGCTCCGCGATTGTATTTTTTTGATCATTTCTTTCGACCAATCGACGGGACTCTTTTTTGAGCAATTGTGAAATTATGCGGAATCCAACGCGAACAAATCTTTTTGCCGGCCAAAAATTTATGCAATATAGAATGTATGCTGAGTTCACTAATCCCCAAACATGACGATCTTGCAATATCAATTCACGCACAGCATCGATGTTTTGTGCCAAAAACAGCCGATTTTGGATGGCCTTCACCAAATTTGTCCTGTAGCAAAGTGCAACCGAGATTGAATTCAAGATAATGCTTCATTATCAAAAGTCGAAGCGAGTTTATCGGCACACTGCTGTTGGTTAAATCCGCATCGAAAGTCGTAGAAAATCATTACACGAAAATTTTCACGATTTAATTCCATGTTTTTACCAAAATGAATGTTCCAAGCATCTGAAAACAACACAAATGGCACTCATATGAAAAAACGTTCTGATAACGTTCACCATTAAAAATGTTAAACTTTACGATGATAATGTCAAACCTGACATATTCACATTAGTGTTGCAATATCTCAGGACTTAAAAGTCAGCCCTACGTATTGTCATCTTCACCATGTATGAGCGGTTTTGATAAGATTTGTTCAATAGCCCCCATTCTATAGATAGTTTGAGCCCCCATAATAATAATTTAATAGATAATAGTTTTGAGCCCCCATTCTATAGATGTTAATAATGCCTATTGAAAAAAATCTATTAAAACTTCATGGATATGATTAACTGAAATATAAACTGTGACCAAGATAATTTGTTGACCATTAAGCAAAGTGCATCTCGTGGCACATATGTGTGTCCCTAAGAGCAGCTTTAATTTGAATAACATATAGGGAATTTGGTCTCAAGCAAGACTTCATCACGAGAGTAGAGTCATGTTGCGAATCGCCAATATTTGATAGGTGTCGACGGTTTAAGTGGAAAATGGTTTCTTTTAATATGAATATATTTATTTCCCTTTGAGAGGTAGTGATGGGACGATTAACCGAAAAGTTATACATATCGGTTATTTTCATATTCTTAACGATTTAATTTTACTGTATTTTCTCATTCGATTAACCAAAAAAACTCATTGTCAGTAAAAATTTAGATTTATATTTATTTTATTTTTCACGACAATTTTTACCTGACTTCTGAAAGGCGGAGGTTCTCAAGTTTGTCAGTGAGTGTTTTTATTAATGTCGGTACAGCGATTACTCTTAAATTACTTAACTGATAGGCGTGATTTTACTTTTAAAAGTTAAAGGCAAGGCTCGTGGTAGGTTTCTTACAGTTTTATAAAAATTTGCAGTTTTATAAAACTTCTCAGGAGGCGGCCTAGATAATCGAGTAGGTAGCGTGCTCGACTGCTATCCCAGAGGTTCCGGGTTCGATTCCCAGTCAGGTCGTGGTCCTATACTTTAAACCTTTCGTATTTGCAATTTTACCGTTTTACGAGTTGCAGTTGTAGTTGATGGTAGAGAAGTTTGTGGATGAGATTGCCTTATAACTTGAATTGACTGAGGTAAAGGCATTACACTTGCCTCTGATTCAAATTCACATGTTTCTTTAGCTTTCCACCACGCTTAGAACATCCTACACATGTTTCACTTGATTGCACTTTCCTTCCCACTAAACTATCATCCCATTTCGAACCAAGGCAGACTCTACTGAATGGGTATTCCAGCTGAAATCCTTGGTTCAAAGCTAAAAAAAAAAATGTACTGTCTGAGGTTTGCCATTGTCTGCAGAGATACTCTGCGATTATAGGATAATAAAAATATATATATAAATTAATATTCCTCTCTGAAACTATCTGCAAAGATTTCCTTAAATCTATTTTATTTATGTTATTCCATGAACAAGGAGTTCATGGATATTATGTTCGAATAAGGTCCAAATTGTATTTTTTTTTTATGATAAAATAATTTGCCTTCCGTACAATGGCAAACCATTTTATCACAAGGATTTTGAAATTTCTGAACTTTTTGGGAATAAACAAAAATTCGGGCGTTTTTTCCTTATTTTAATTTGGCAAAAATGCCCATTTTTTTCGGGCCTAAATTTCAATTTTTTTTCTCTTCGTCTTTAATCAAGTGTTATTTGTTTTCAAAATATGAACGGTAAAACTTAATTAAACTGACGCAAAATTTTCAATGCGTCCCTTCCAAAAAGTATCTCTGCAGACAATGGCAAACCTCAGACAGTACATTTTTTTTTTTAGCTTTGGAAAAAGTGCTTCTAAAATTGGTTCAAACGCATGAAAAAGTGTATGGAGAATATTTTGAAAGACAATAAAGCCATTTCCGATTGTAAATATTTGTTTTTATTTGCCTATCTCAAGACTTAAAAGTCAACCCTCGTATTCTCTTCGATAAAGAAAGTTTCTGGTAGAACACTGAGGACGATTAGATATGGTACAGCCATCGATGCGATGTTTTCACGATTTGTTAGTCATGTAACTTCCGACGTCATATAAATAGAAATGCGGAATGTCAACCTCGAAAATCCCACATTAAATTTGGCGAAATTATATTAAAACGGATAGTTCAGTCATCAGACTCTCTTTTTAATAGTGAATTATTTAATCACTTGTACCCTACGTGGCGGCCACATATACACACATTTATATAAAATTTAATCACAAGTGGGTGCGTATATTTATTCACACAAATTTTATGAGTATATGAATATATACACATATTTTTATATAAAATAAACATTTTATACAAAAAATTTAGAGCTCTAGACTAAATTTGTTCCGCTTTTTAGAACGTACCCCAATTACTGTAAGCAAAATGCTAAAATCGATACATATGCCTTTGCATTTCGCCAGTTCAGCTGTGCAAATATATGCTATATCATAAAACTTGAAAATATTTAATTAACAAAAAAAAACTTTCGCTTCTCTTAGTCTTTAATCAAATGGATATACTCGCAAAATATGAAAAATTACACTATACAACAAAAATGTACAACAAAACATTAGGGATCTCATATGGATGTTATAAAAGATTCCTCATTGCTTACCACGTATAAGATTCCATTTTCTTATGATAAAGTTGCTCATCACAACGTGGTTTGCTCATTTTACATTGAAGTGTAATATCAGTTCCACTGACCATCTCCGATTTGGCTCATATTTTGTTCTTAGATTGCTTTATTATTTAGAAAACCAAATCCGGAGTTTGAGATTTTAAGAATTTTTTTTTTCGAGTACCCACAGCCATGTGAATGCCAAAATAAGATCTATGTATTTTGAGACAACTACTATGTTTCCATGGCGAGTTAACTCGGGGTTTACTCGGGGTTAACTCGCTATGGAAACGCGAGTTGAGTTGAGTTTCGTTAAATCCACGAAACTCCACGAAACTTGTAAGATTTAACTGGGTTCTATCTGTCAAAGTGAATGCTGCCATTTAGTATCCATTTCGCTAGTAAAACAATAACAAAAATGCAAATGAAATTGACAAGTTCGACTCAACTCGATGCTGTGCATGGAAACACTATCGAGTTAGCGACGCCATTTTCTTAACTCGACGAAAACCCTAACCCCGAGTTAACTCGCCATGGAAACATAGTAAACGTAGCTTAGTAAATTTTAATGTGATTTTTGTAAATAGGGTAGGTTGGGTAGTTCATGAACGAACTAGTTCAATTGAACGAATCCCACTCATGAACTATAGCCCCATTCTTTTGCTACCGACTTACAAAAGAACACTAGGTAGGATAACTAAATACATGCAAAACAACAACACAAACTCGGCTATTTATACGAGTTCGATCCAACTCGGTAAGCTAATATCCGACTTGATATGCAGTGTTGAAAAGTAAGAAAACTGCTCTATTGTGAATGAGCTCTGAAAAAATCCTTAGGAAATTTCATGAAAAAATAAACATTTTTTCATTCCTTGCTAATGTTTGTAAGGTTTATGTCTGAACTATAGAAAATCTCTAGAAAAATTAAGAATTCCTATGGATTTTCAATGGCCGCCGCATAAAAAAATTCTGCAGAGGGCGCATATGGAGCATGTCTTTGATATTAAACGAAAAGAAAAAGATCATGGTTATATTTACGCAGCCTTTAAACCCCAATTTCAGCGTTTAATTTACGCATCTCTTAAACAATTGCGAAAAATGTTTATGAATAACGTTTTCTTGTTTAAAGCCCGTTTAAAGTTACGCTGCCTCTAAAATGTGTTTATGAATAACGCTGTTTATGCTCATTTTCGTATGTTTATTTCAACAAACTAATCATAAGTTTTTTGACAGTTGTTGCCAGTGTTGTTAAGCAACTAAAAGGAAATTTTAACCGAGTTACAGCGTTCTTTTGTCACTCGCTTACAAAAGAACGCGGCTTATATGAACTAGTCCAGTATTTCTCGTTCTTTTAGTTCAATTGATATTGCAGCGAGTAGGAATAACTAAATTTCCCAAGCTAGGGTTTGAGTCCTTGGTTTGAGACACTTTTTGTGTCTTCAATAATAGATATGGTGGATTTGGTGGCTGTCACATATACAGACCAAGTTTGTTTAATTTTAATCGTTAAGACATGAACGAGTAAGCGAAATGAACTAAAAAACCAATCGAACTAAAAGACCTAACGAACTAAATGATCGAACGAACTAAGAGAACAAACGGAGTAAAACATGCAACGAACAAAAAGAACGAACGAACAAAAAGAACTAAATGAACGAACTAGTTCATTATATACGATTGTACTAAAAAGAGCGATCTTTGTGGTGAACTAAAATGCCCAAGCCTAAAATAGAGTATCATTGGAAAGGTTACTTCGTCTTTTATAAGGGAAAAATAGAGAGTGGGCCAAATACAACTTTTTCTTTGAAAAATGCAATAAAATGGACAAAATTAAATCTTTTCCATGTATTATGGCTTTAGTAGTAAGAGCAAACATTCCCATTAATTATGGAACACAACGTCGTTTAAGTTTGTCTCGGGACTTATTTTTTTCGACTTATAATTTTTGTACCTTTTTGTTTCGACTAATTTTTGAATTCTCAATTTTTTGGGTCTTTATTTTTTTCTTTTCTTTAAATTATTTTTCTCCTGTCTTTAACTTTTTCTTTAAATTTTAAGCTGCTTTTTTTCAATTGTCTTTCAAACTATCTCGTTTCGTAATTCTTTCTCCTTATTGGAACGGTTATGAATCCGGTTTTGAAGTGTTGCCCGCGGAATTTCATATTTCCTTGAAGCTTCGTGAATTGATATGCCGGATTTAATGTCGGTAAGGGCCAAAGCAATGTCACATACGTTATACTTTCTTCTGAATGTCATTTCAAAAGATATTATCTGTATAAAATAAATAGTTTATTTAATAGTGAGTGGAGTCAATCTGGCCAACATACGCTCTTAACCCATTAATGCATGGAATCGAGATTTAATACATGTAAGTTCAAGTGCAGAATCTGGCATAAATTACAAACAAATATCAAGATCCTGATTATTTTTGCGTTTTTTTCAAAGTTTATTTTCTAATTGTAAATGTTTTGAATATGTTTGAATATCTAATAAGAGAGCCAGGCTTAATGGGTTGATAAGAATATTTATAACAATTTCTGTTTTCCTCCTTCGAGCCCCTCGGGCTCACATTTGGATATTTAATTTTTCCGTAATATTCCAATTGTGAGCCCCCAAAGCTCATAACTGGAAACATCGAATTTAGTTATCCAGATATGAGCCCCTATTTTTTTTGCTTTGACAGAGATTATTTTTAATGAAATATTTAAGAAATAAACAATAAATAATATTCAATTTTTTTTAAATGAATAAAAATCATAACAAAATGTCTATACCTGAAGGTTTAAACTTTAAAGTGTGTGACTCCTTGTCAATATTGTTTAACAAATCACTTGACTGAGTAAGAAGACGAGACACGTATTTTTACTTTAAAAAATCACTTTAAACTGAATATTTCATACTCAGCATGATAGCTGAACGAACTAAGCGAATTTTGACGAATAATTATAAATTTACCGTTTTAAGTGACATTCAGACAATTATTAGCTAGAGACAGTTTAATAAGCGGTGGCCTCAGAATAGGATGAGGGCTCAAGACTGGGTGTTTTACCCTAGGTTTCTAGCGTTTGTATAGTAAAAATAGCATTGCATACGTATAGGGATTCATGAATTATTTTGGCAAAAGAAGTTCGCTCGTATTTAGTCGAATTAAGCTTATATGAAATGAAAAAATGATACATGCCTAAATGCACACAACAAATTGTACAATTTTATTATTTTATAATACAGTGAAAACTCTCTTGGGCGGACACTCAGCATATTTGTGTCCGCCCAATAGAGGTGTCCGCATAATAGAGGGGCTGAGTTTTATATATTTTAGTTTTGTTATAAATAAATGTTCGATGTTAACGATGTTCTTCATATAGGTGACCGAATAGTAGCTGAATAAAACAACTTTAACTTTACAAACGTGCTTTATTAATTATAATTGAAATAACGCAGAATGATTTTAGCGATGTGGATTGGTTGGCTGTTCACACTCGACTGCCCGTCACTCAGTGCTCGCTTGCTAACTGTGCTCATTCTGACATATAGAGCGTTTTACTTACATTCAGATAACTGAAGAGAACTTATATTCTAAGAGACTCTCTGCATGTGTCTTTCCTACTACAACTCGGCCGTCCTGACTTTTAAGATCTCCTGATCTTGTTTTGTTTTTTTTTTTTTTTTAATTCTATGCAATATGTTAACCGAGTGATTAGGACATTTGTTTTTAAATATACATTATAAATTAGTTACAGTTTACTTATTTTATAATCTTACATTTAGTTATATTATTATAGTTATACAAAAATAGATAAGAAAAAAAAATAAATCTTCTTGCCAATAGCTATTTAAATCTTATTTTGTTTGCTTTCCCCTATCCAATGTTTAATATTTTGGCCACTCCAAATACCATGATATGGGTTACGAGACAATTGAAAATTTTCTACATCCTTTAAAAGAAATCTATCATTCCTGAGCACTTTTTCTATCACGTACGGTCCCTTGTGTTTCGGTATTGTCTTCCTTGAAATCCCTGCCGTTCTATCGAAATTTTTGACCATAACGTAGTCACCTTCCCTGTATTCAGGTACTCCTTTTCTTTTCTTATTGTAAGCCTTCTCATTATAAGCTTGCGCTTTTTTTTGTTGTTGTTCTGCCTCTTTTCTTATTATCTCTAAATCTATGGTTTCCATACTATTTTCTAACTCATTTAATTTCTCTTTCAATTCGTCAATTATTTTTCCTTTCTGTTCTATTCCAAACAACATCTTACTTGGTATTTGACTAATGCTTCTTTGCATCGTATTATTACAAGCATATTCAACATTTTCAATGACTCGATCCCAATGTAGTCCTTGTTCAGGATCTATTAACTTTGCGATCATTGGGCCTACGCTTCTATTCAATCTCTCCACCTGTCCATTAGCTTGTGGTGATGCCGTTGCTATCCTTACGTGTTTAATGTTACATTCATCCATAAACAGCTCAAATTCCTCTGAAGTAAAACAACTTCCCCTGTCTGAAACTATACAAGTTGGTCTGCTGTATGCCCTAAAATAGTCTTTTAATGCAATTATAACTTCTTTAGTGCTAGTTGTTTTTGTTGGGTATAGTCTGACAAATTTCGTAAATCCATCAATGACCAGAAATAAATGCTTCACTGACCGGCCTATATCTACCGGTCCGTAGTGATCGATATGCACTATCTCAAACGGTTTATGGCCTTTTGGTTTATGGCCCTTACCCGACTTAGATGAAAATGCTATACATCGTAAACAATTCCCTATAACTCTTTCCCGAATAACTTTTTCTTTAAGTTTTGGAAACCAATACATTTTTGAAATCGCATCCATTACCTTGTCTCTTCCCACATGTCCTAACTCATTGTGGTATTTATACAGTACTTGATTTTCCATTTCTTCTGGTACATAAAATAATAATTTATCTTCATTTGTCTTTCTATAAATGACACCATTTCTCATTTCAAACATTTTTTCTTCTGTTTTTTCCAATCTTTTCTTAATTCCTTTTAATTTACTATCCCTTGCTTGACAAATAACTAAATTATCTTCAAAACTGTTTGTTTCTACTACTAATATATTTGTGCACCTGCTTAAAGCATCTACATGGTGCATCTGTTTACCTGACCTATGTACTAATTCAAAATCATATTCCGCTAACTCTAGAGCCCACCTGGCAATTCTAGGGTTAAGATCAATTTTGTTTAATGTTAACGTCAGTGAATTGCAGTCCGTAAAGATTTTAAAACGTCTACCCTGTAAATAAATCCTGAATCTTCGTAGTGCATATATTATGGCTAGCGTCTCCAGCTCAAAACTGTGATACTTAGCCTCTTCCTTTGTTGTTGTTTTTGAAAAATACCATATGGGGTGTAACTTTTTATCTTCTTTTCTCTGTAACAACACTGCTCCAAAGCCTAGTGCACTAGCATCACAGTGCAGTTCTATTTCATCTTTATAATAATATAAAGCTAATACCGGCGCTTCAATCAATTTTTTCTTAAGAATTTCAAAGCATTCAAATTCTTCTTCTCCAAACATAAATTCTTTGTCTTTTTTTAGTAAATCATACAGTGGTTTGGCTATCTTTGAAAAGTCCTTTATAAATCTGCGAAAATAGGAGCACAGCCCCAGAAAACTTCTGACTGTATGTACTTTATCGGGTATCGGAAAGTTTCGAATTGCATCTATGCCCTTATCATCAGCTCGAATACCGTCACTTGTAACCAGAAACCCTAAGTACTTAATACTCGACTGTAAAAATTCACATTTATCCATCCTTAGCTCTAAATTATTTTTAACCAACCTATCTAAAACTTCCTTAAGCGTTTCTAAATGTTCCTTCATGTCTTTGCTGGCTATCATAATATCATCCATGTATACAATTACTTTATCTTCTCTGATCATGTCCGCAAACACCATATTGATGAATCTTTGGAATACTGCTGGTGCATTCTTAAGACCCATTGGCATTCTTAAAAATTCGTATTGCCCTAACGGTGTCATAAAAGCTGTATATTTTACAGAATCATTGTTGACATAGACGTGAAAATAGCCATGTTTTAAGTCTGACTTTGAAAATATTCTTTTTTTAACCATCTTGTCCAATAAGTCATCAATCAATGGTAACGGGTAATTGTCTTTGATCATAACTTTATTCAATTTCCGATAATCTATACATAATCTTAAATCCCCTGTTTTCTTTTTCACAAGTACTATTGGTGATGCATACTCCGATTCACTCGGTCTAATGATTCCTTTCTTTAGATATTCGTCCAATAATACTTGCAACTTCTCCTTTTCAGTATAAGATAACCGCCTGGCTGAACAGCTAAAAGGTTTAGGTTTTTCTTAATTAAATTTTATTTCACATTTTATCTTTGGTTCATCGGATCTCTGTTTAACAACATAATTATCATTCATCATTTGAATAAATTGACAACGAGCTGCATGTCCAATGTCTTCTCCTATTTTATATTCAATATTGTCATCTAATATATTGATTTCAATTAACTCTCTTTCTATTTCGCTTATTTCTAACTCATCGTTCGTTTTTTTTTTCTCGGCTCTCACACCATCAGCATCATTGACTTGCATTGCCTCATTAACTACTTCACCATCTCTATTCCATTTTATTTTAGGCTCTTTAAACATTTCGTAACTTGTCTCACTAACCATTTCACTATTTGCTTCATTACTTACATTTTCTTTTTCGTATACTTTAGCCACTATATTTCTAACTTCATAACGATCGCATTGTTTATCAATTTTCTCTAGCATGTCCCTGGTTTTAACTTTCACCATTTCACTACCTATTTGCCTTTTGTTGTTATTCTTTTTTTTTATAGGCTCTTTAACTATTTCATAACTTTCTTCACTAACTATTTCATTCATTGCTTCATCACTAACCTTCTCTATTTCTATTGCTTTAGCCATTTCCATTTTTTCTTCACAACATTCGGTTTGTTTCAACATTTCAACATTTTCCACTGTGACCATTTTCAAAGATTCCAAGTCTAACTTTAGGTCACATGCATGCATAAAGTCTCTACCTAGTACAACATTATGACTCATAGATTCGTTTTCCACAATAGTTAAATGAAAGTGAATTTTATTAGACTTTTTCAAAACATAACATAAAATTTTTCCATTTGTTTTAAGACGACTCTTATTTAAACCATAGTATGAATTCAATACTGGAAATTTGCAAATGTGTTTGGGTATCCATGATAATTTTATAAATGAAATCGGACTTCCCGAATCTATGAGGCATTCTGTAATTAATGGGGTTTTTTTTTCTGAATACATAAAATAAATCTTAAACCATCTTACATAATTATTTGTGCCTATTTTTTCGACTTTTTCGCTGTTCAAACTTTTGTTTCCTCGGCATTGCGCTACCCAGTGCCCCATTTCCCCGCAAGCATAGCACGAACCTGGTTCTCTTTTTGGCTTCTGACAATCCTTTGCGAAATGGCCTCGCGAGTTGCAATTGTGACACCTTAAGTCTTTATTAATTTTTCCACTTATCGCTGACCCTTTCATTCTACTAGTGTCTGCTCGAACTATTTCGCCCGTTTCATGTGTGCGATGTCCGTAAAACATTGTATGCGTGCTTGAGTGCGTAACCCTTCGTTTGGTGTTCCTTCTATCACTCGATCTAAGAATTCCTCCTCATCGATATTGATGTTGTGTGCCAGCATCCATTTTTCCTCCACATAAGCCGAAAATTTTTCTTCAACTTGCCACACTCGGGCTTCGAACTTTCGTCTAGCTTCCAATTTAGAACTTTTCTCGCCAAACGTCAAAATAAGCTGTTCACATAAATCCTCCGCTGGTTGCAGTGCACGTATAGGGTTGGCATGTAGCCATGCATTAGCATTTCCCTTTAATTTACTTACAAGCAACATTCGTAAATAAACTCCCTCAATGCCATATATGTTTGCAATGTTTTTCATTTGCATAACCCATTTGTGTGCACATGTCTGTCCATTGTACTCACTTAAAACATCTGTTGCTAATCTTAACACAATGTCATTGTTGTGGTGTAACAATTCACCTAAGCTTTTCACCACTTTTTCACCTTCGCCAGCGCTGCCAACTGCTAGATCAATGTTAGTACTCTCGGTTCTGTCCTTTGACACTTCTTCTTGTTCTTTTACTTCTCGCTGTTCTGTTGTTTCGTTCTCCGACAAGAAAGAGAGGAGCCGTTGATAGTTGTCATTTTGTATTATTTGTTTGAGTTGCTAGCTGATGATGTTTTATAGTTTTTGTAGGTTATTGTGCGAATAAAGTTTAAATAAATATTTAATTGAATTAATTGTGCCGTGTTGTGTTTACAAGAAGTTATTGCAGTTTGCTTTGTTCTGAGTTTTCGTTCTGCTTTTTCTCCGTGTTAAGTTTTGAGGGCAACTGAATTTCTTTGTTCGATGTTGATGTTGCTTGATTGTACTGTTGTTGCTGTGACAGCGCTTCCATGAAGGTCAATTGTTCTCGAAAGCGCCGCATTAACTGTTGCATTTCACTAGCACTATCTCCGTCGCTTTCTGGCTTCTGCGATGCTGTTACGATGGTCTTTACCTGCTTCTCGTCATCAGCTGCACGTTTTTCGCTTGGCGTTGGTGCTGCTTTTTTAGTTCTTTGTCCCAACTGTAATTTTTCCATTATATTTGGGGCCCCTCGCTGCTCCACCGGCACGTTATGTAATCGTGTTAATAGCTCCACTTTTGTGCCCGTTGTTGGTAACTCAAGTGCAGTCAACCATTTTTTTAACACTAAAGTTCCCAAGTCTTTAATTTCTATGCTCATTTTAAGTTTTTCTGAGCTCGCTACCACTACTGATTTTATAGGTGACCGAATAGTAGCTGAATAAAACAACTTTAACTTTACAAACGTGCTTTATTAATTATAATTGAAATAACGCAGAATGATTTTAGCGATGTGGATTGGTTGGCTGTTCACACTCGACTGCCCGTCACTCAGTGCTCGCTTGCTAACTGTGCTCATTCTGACATATAGAGCGTTTTACTTACATTCAGACATGGTGTAATAATAATAAGGTGTTAGTGAATTTTTGACAACACCAAGAATAGCTTTCTTTCTGTCAAAATATTGAGATCGAAAGAGAGGAGCCGTTGATAGTTGTCATTTTGTATTATTTGTTTGAGTTGCTAGGCCGTGTTCTATTCGGAAACTTTTCACTCGGATGATGAAATTTTGACAGTCTGAAAGAGAATATTTGGCACTTGTGAGGTGAATATGATTGTTAAAAATTCATGTAGCCCCAGGGGCTAGTATAATTTTTGACAATCGGAAAGAGAATTTTTGACACAAGCAAAAATGAAAAAAAAACACTTGTGAGTTTGTGAGTCGTAAAGCAGTTAAAAATTTTGTGTTTCCGACAGCATAGCAACCAGAATCCCTAATTTTCAATATATATCAACAATTTCGCAAATTAAATTAAATTCTTGTGCTAATGCACTACCAAAATCTAAAACGTCAACATTTCTAGTTGTCAAAATTTCATCGTCCTTTTGGCACAGCAAAAATTACAATTTTATTTCAACAGACAGAAATGTTATTCAACTCAGTAAATTCTCTCCTACCACGAGTGAAAAGTTTCCGAATAGCACACGGCCCTAGATGATGATGTTTTATAGTTTTTGTAGGTTATTGTGCGAATAAAGTTTAAACAAATATTTAATTGAATTAATTGTGCCGTGTTGTGTTTACAAGAAGTTATTGCAGTTGTCTTCGCCTATTGGGCAAGTTCGCCGTTGAATGGTTCTGCCATTTTATCAAAAACGTGCGCTGGAAGGTGCCACCGACATGAAGCCTTCGCCAGCATGCAAATTGTTTTGCATTCACATCGACTGCTTCAAGAAAATATCGAATGCCATCAAAGAATGTTCAATACATCAACTGATAATAGCCATCAAAAGAAGTGGACATGGCATTGAGCTTCGACCGACTGCACGTTAGATGCTTTATTTTCATTCCAATTAATCATCAGCTGTTTTTGACAGGAGCAGGGCGAAAAAATTTATCATATTGAGAGAGAACTGTCAAATTAACTAACACCTCATTATTATTACACCATGCATTCAGATAACTGAAGAGAACTTATATTCTAAGAGACTCTCTGCATGTGCCTTTCCTACTACATTCATTATTGATTTCCGTATCAGTATCGTAGTCAATTAGCTCCGCTGTTCCGTTGCCACATTCGATATCAAGCTCGAACTTTGCCAAAATATGTTGGTGGGAAGGAAAACTATCTTGATGTTTTTTAACTCCATTTCACGAGGGTGTGATGTTGCATTATCTACGCAAACGCTTAGATAAACGCTTTGGGGCGAGCAGCTTTTGACAAGAGGTTTTTCTTTATCTCCCTCCATATTCACAAAAAATAGAACTGTCAGTCGTTCTTTTGATAGTTTTCCGCCGTGGCATTTGTCATTTTTCAATGCCAAAGTTTTATTTGGTAGAGCTCTGAAGAACAACCCAGTCTCATCGGCATTATAAATATCTTTCGGGCCGTAACCGACTAGCATTGACGGAAGTTTTTCTAAAAACTGATTAACATCCAACGAGTAAGTACATGCTGTAAGCAGCAGCTTCTACGGATATACAGCGAAAATTGATGCTATGCCTATTGCGCCACACTTTTCAAGCCTAACATTTGATGCGGTGAAATCATTAATTCCCAGTTTCAAAGCAATTTCTTTTGCCTTGGCTTGAATAATTGGGCCGGATAAAGGAGTATTGTGGCTTCTTACCTTACAAAATCACTCAAAACACAGATAATCAATTTTGCTGCCGCATGCTTTCATAAAGCCTCTCTTTTTGTTAACGTTGTCACCAGATAACCATTGTGCCAGCATATTGTCTTTGTTTCGAATGATGAGGACCGCCTGCGTTTTTCCAATGTTGAATCTATTTATGAATTGTAAATTAGGGCGTATCGAATTACAATTTTTTTTCGAATTTCACATTCTAAGAGGTCTCAAAAGTTGCATGGGGTTGTCAAGATCACCCAAAAAAAATTTTAAGAAAAAGAAAGGATGTCTTCCTGCCCCGCAAGGACAAAGTTGTTTTTTGAGGAAAACAGTAAAAAATAACGACCTTAGAATGCTTTGACTTTTATAAAAAAAAACTACGTATGTCTTAAAACAAAAGTAGGTATAGGCTTAAACTAACAATATATAGCTAAACACGATGCTACTCACAATTCTTATCCACAGTGTCCTGAGTGAAGGATATTCGAAGCAAAAGTTGTAATCGAGATAGCACAGATCTTTTGATTATTACCCAATAGTCTCAATTTTAGTGGTATTGATTATACTTCTAACGTATTCCTTACATTTGCCGAATTAATAATTATCATAATTTTTGCATATGCATTTTTCTATTTTTGAGAAATGTATACTTGAATGCAATTTTTTAACTTATTCAAAAACATGAATATAAGATTTTATATCTCGGGTACCAGAAATGGTACCGAAATTTGAATTCTTCAAATATTTCTTAACAACACCCTGTCTAAAAATATTATTTTAAAATACCAGCTTAAGGCCACGATTTTGTTTTCTATTTTGATACTTAAAAAAAAAACAAAATACTTCCTAATATGAAATTTAACAATTTCATCAAAAAATATCAAAGTAGAAAATAAAATTATGACCTTAAACTGGTGTTTTAAAATAATACTTTTAGACAGGGTGTTGTTAAGAAATATTTGAAGAATCCAAATTGAGCAAAGTTTCTTCAGTACCATTTCTGGTACCCGAGATATAAATCTTATATTCAATTTTTTGAAAATATTAAAAAATTGCATTCAAGTATGCATTTCTCAAAAATAGGAAAAGTCATATGCGAAAATGATGATAACTATTAATTCGCCAAATTTAAGGAATACGTTGACACTATCATTAATATCACCAAAATTTAGACTATTGGTAAACAATCAAAAGTTCTGTGCTATCTCGATTACAACTTTTGCTTCGAATATCCTTCACACAGGACACTGTGGATAAAAATCGTGAGTTGCATCGTGTTTAGCTATATATTGTTAGTTTAATCCTATACTTACTTTTGCTTTAAGACATACGTAGTTTTTTTATAAAAGTTAAAGCATTCTAAGGTCGTTATTTTTTACTGTTTTTCTCAAAAAACAACTTTGTCCTTGCGGGGCAGGAAGACATCCTTTTTTTTCCTTAACACTTTTTTTTGGCTGATCTTGACAACCCGATGCAACTTTTGAGACCTCTTGGAATACGATCTAAATTTTTCGATACGCCCTATTGTCCATCGGTTAATTGATATTCTTACTGTGAAACCTAAATAAGAGCGATGAGCGGCGCGTTACTAGCCGCTTTGCGTTAACGCTGAATTGTCATCCCTAAATAAAAGCGGCGGCTTTATGTCAGATGCGCAGGCAGCCAACAAATTTTTCACAGAAATAGCAATATTTTCGAAGTCTGCAGCCAACTTTAGTTCCTAACGCTCTGTCAAAATTGGATTTTCCAACCGCTCAGCGTTGCCGTCGCGTTATTATGGTTTGCTTCATACAATTCATATTAGCATGACGATTTTTTGACAGATAAACAACACTGACGCTCTTGTTTAGGTTTCACAGTTATGCATTTTAATTATGGATTTTCTTTGTTTGTACAAACCTTTTGTGTGCTAACGCACAGAAAGTTGTTCTTTTTCATTTGTGTTTACAATTTCAATTTCTTCTTTCAAACTCAATGTTTTTCTGTTCGCCATCTCGTATGTCGTAATTCACTGCAACGTTCTATAGCTCAATGAAGCGATGGCAAGGCAAATGAAAAAAAAACAAGCGAGGCGCATTGTGAGGGAAATTCCCAATTTAATTTCTTTATGTTTACACTCACTTTGTCAGTTATTTTTCTCGCTCGTGTCCGCTTGAGAGAGGTTCGCGTCCGCCTAACAGAGGTTTTTCGCCCAATTAGACGAAAATATACTGTCCGCGTCCGCTCAAGAGAGGGTCCGCTTAGCCCGGCGTCTCGACAGGCAATAATTCATTGCTTTCCATCTATCAAATTTCATTGCTGGCAATGAAAAAATTTCAATAGTGGGCATTTCATGTTAAGCAATAATCCATTCTGAAAATGTCGTCAAAAAACACAGTTCGCTCTTATAATTTCTTAATCTTTATTTCAAAATCTAATCTCTTATAATTTGGACTTTAGTAGTTTCATAAAAAACAAAAATAACTGGCCATTTCAGCCCTTGAAAGGACTTTGACCGAGCTTCTTATGGTTAGTTGTGTTGTGCGTGTTATTAAGTTTGTACACAATTGACCGAGAACCGGACCTACATGTTTAACGCCGATTACGAACGGCGATGAACGGAATGTTCTTGTTCTCAAGAAGCTTTACATGGCATTTTGATTACTCTCTGAGGTTTGCCATTGTCTACAGAGAGGTGGCGGCCGTACAGAAAAATTATTTTAATTCAAATAATTTTCAGTCGCTGTTGGGATTCGAACCCGGGTCTCCAGGGTCGTTGACATAGCGGCCACGCACTTTAACCAACTACGCCACGGACGCCACAGTAACACTCAAAACACTCAAAATGTCTGTATAAATTTATTATATTATATATATCAGCTGTGCACCACACCATTTAATTGATGTTTTCACTTCCACGCTTGCAGAATTATAAAAATTTCCTCTCACACTGCAGAAGTGACAGTTCTAATGTCAAATCTATTGTGGCAATACATGGAAAGCAATATTGCTAGCCAGGAATTGCCAACCATGGCAATTGAGTGGTCTCGATTGGCAATAATTGCCAATTGACATATGGAAAGCAATAAATTATTGCCTGTGGAGACGCCCTGTAAGAGAGGTTAATTTGTTCGAAAAAGCGGACGAAAAACTTCGTGGAAAAACTGTCCGCTCAAGAGAAGTGTCCACTTAAGAGAGGTGTCCGTTAGTAGAGGTTTCACTGTATATGTAGATAAATTAAAACAAATGGAAAACAGTAAGCAAGATAAACGTCAACTGATTTATTTTGCATTTTTGTTTTTTTGTATTTTTATCGTGGAAATAGTTATAAATTTTAAGATTTTTTCGAGCTTAATAAATAATTAAAATAAATAAAATGAAAAAATTTGGAATTTCTTATAAAGTGATTAGTGAGGAGTTATTAAAAAATGGACAAAATTTATCAAAAGTAACCATATTTTTAAAAGAAATACCTACTTATTTAATGAAGAACTTAAAATTATTATAAGCGATGTGAAAAACCAATTTCTTAGCAAGTTTCGGAGGAAATTGAGTGATTCTAGCTGCAAGTGTGAAGAAGAAGTAGAAAATGTTCTGCACTTTCTCTGCGAATGCCCGGCACCAGCAAAAAGGAGAATGTCAACTCTGGGACATCCCTACATAAATAGACTTACCGAAGTCTCATGCCTGGAAATCAAGCATATCCTAAAGTTCATCATCCGTTCGAACTGTTTTGCTGAGGAGGGAAATCGCTCATAGGTTCAAAAGAGATTCTGTGGTATCACAACGAGCCTGCACTGGCCTAAGTGTACGAGTCGTCGGTCGGCAGAGCCACCTCAACCTAACCTAACGTACTTTACACAATTAAAAAAAAAAAGTATGGTGCTTTTTTATTTTTTACAAAAGAAAACTAATACCTGTTGTTTTCAAAATCTAGAGAAAACAGCTTTTTTCCAATATATCAACTGTATCAAAAATAACTGTCTTTTTCCCAAAAAAACTACATTTTTGACCACTGTGCTTCGTCCTGCTGCAAATTAGCGTTGGCCACGTCCATAGCATCAATTTCAGGCCAAAAAAGCCAGTCAGTCAAGAAACATGGATGACACCGCCATTCAAAACCCCAAAAACCGCACTCGTTGTGGATGGAGAGGTTATTCAACTATTTCTTTTTGGTTTTCGGAGCCACAGTTTTGCTTATTCATCCTAGACGAATGTAAAGGAGCCTTATCACTCATAATAATTTTGTTTGAGAAATTATAATCCTGTTCATGCATTTTCAGCACCCAATCAGCGAATGTATGGGCGTTTTATATCGTCTAAACTTTAGACTCTAAAGCAATGATGGGCAATTTGGCTCGCAGGAGCCTTTTGCACTTACGAGCTACCCGTTTGCACTTGAGTGCTAGACGAAGGGGTTAGTCAAGAGCCAGCATGAAGGGAAGGAATACAAGAGCAGAATGAAAATCTTTACTGTCATATTTCATATTTCTCTCTACTCTCTCTCTCTACTTATTCTGCTCTCATATTTCTCATGCATGACAACATGCTTTGCCCACAAGTACAGTGGAATAAACACCAAATTCTCATAATACAAAATATAAAATTTAAATAATACATATAGTGGAATTTAAGAAATTTCCGTATATTTTCCAATCATAGTATTATTAACGTACAAAATTTCATTTGCAAGGCATTATGCATTTCTCGAAAACATACACTGGTTAAAAAAGGTATATTCTCATATAAAAATATGTCTGCCAAATAAAGATTACCTTTCAAATATGGAATACTCAAATATGGAAATACTGCAACCTTAAAGAATATATAGGAATGATCTACATATATAAAAAAATGTTGTCAAATCTGTTTGTGACGAGTGTTTGAGAGTTCGGCTGGGTAAAAAAAAAATCTGCCGATACCATTTTGTAGGGTACGTTCTCTAGATCAGGGCTGGGCATTCTAACACAGTCACATATTATTATGTCTTGTTAGTATTGGTGCTCTCTCAAATTACGCACACTGAGCGAAATAGTTGTCCCAATTATCTAGATTTGTAAGTTTTTCTTTTTTATTTAATTTTTTTATTTGTAGTCATCGGTATTGTTCATTATTTCTTCTATTAATTAATTAATTAATACAAATAATATGAATGAATAATGTCAAGAATCTTAATAGAAAATATTAATGAGTTATATGAAACTTTAATGTATACGAATAATAATTTTAATATAAAATCTTAATATTTATGAATAATTAAAATTAATAACGAAGAATATTTAAGTAAATAATAAGGAATTAAATAAAATAAGTAAACAAGTAATCTAAAAATTAAGTATTAAAAAATTAATAAGGAACGTGAATGAACAATACAAAAAGTTTTAATAGCTTATATGTATTAATTATATGAAACCTGAATATATACGAATATAAAATTCTACAAACTAAAAAAAAAATATGCATAAGTATTATAAATCTACAATAAGTTCATTTTTCACGAGTGTACATATTATTTGCAGCGCAAAACGACATAGGTCCATACAGCATCACCGTCAGCGAACGACTGAATTATATTCTCTTCTATTGTGAGCTTTATGTACATGTGAAAAGTTACGCTCACAGAGAGCTCAGTGAGCTATGGAGCGCCCTGCGCTGCTCTAGATGGTTTTAAAAGAAAAATTGTTTGAAAATGTTTTGATTTGGTCGAGTTATATGTGTTTGAGTGAAGGGTTTTGGACCTATTGGAAATTTTTTTTTTTTGCAAATTTGATTTTAATTGATATGAAAAGTAAATGTATGAATTTTATGCAGTTCCGGAATTCGGTGTTCTACCTCAATTTACAAGAACCGTTCCACAGGTAAAATTTTATGGGCGTTGAATGTGGGGCCTGGCACTTTTTCAGCAGACCAAATTTTCGGTATAACTTTCAAGCTATAAGTCACACATCAATGAAACTTGGTAGGAGCGTACTATTTAGTCGCGTCCTTCGACTAGAAAAATTGAGCAAGCATTGAAAAAGGGGGTGTGGCACCGCCCATACTATTCAAATTTATGATATCGAATAGCTTTGGAACTAAATGCCGTATAATAGTGAAATTCAGTATGGAGTTGCTAATTGGTGATATATTTCTACTATAAAACTGGGATGGGCTTTGGAAAAGGGGGTGTGGCCCCGCCCATACACTTTAAATTTTTGATATGAGATAGCTTTGGAACTAAACGTCGTATAACAACGAAATTCAGTATGGAATTACTATTGGGTGATATCCATCAACTAGAAAACTAAGACGTCATTGAACAAGGGGGTGTGGCTCCGCCCATACAAGCCAAATTTGTGATATCGAATAACTTTGGAATTATAAGTAGCATAGCCTCGAAATTTGGTTATCAATTTACACGAGTCGTTCCATTTAGAGATAGAGATAGAGATAGAGAAAGAGATAGAGATAGAGATAGAGATAGAGATAGAGATAGAGATAGAGATAGAGATAGAGATAGAGATAGAGATAGAGATAGAGATAGAGATAGAGATAGAGATAGAGATAGAGATAGAGATAGAGATAGAGATAGAGATAGAGATAGAGATAGAGATAGAGATAGAGATAGAGATAGAGATAGAGATAGAGATAGAGATAGAGATAGAGATAGAGATAGAGATAGAGATAGAGATAGAGATAGAGATAGAGATAGAGATAGAGATAGAGATAGAGATAGAGATAGAGATAGAGATAGAGATAGAGATAGAGATAGAGATAGAGATAGAGATAGAGATAGAGATAGAGATAGAGATAGAGATAGAGATAGAGATAGAGATAGAGATAGAGATAAGGATAGAGATAGAGATAGAGATAGAGATAGAGATAGAGATAGAGATAGAGATAGAGATAGAGATAGAGATAGAGATAGAGATAGAGATAGAGATAAGGATAGAGATAGAGATAGAGATAAGGATAGAGATAGAGATAGAGATAGAGATAGAGATAGAGATAGAGATAGAGATAGAGATAGAGATAGAGATAGAGATAGAGATAGAGATAGAGATAGAGATAGAGATAGAGATAGAGATAGAGATAGAGATAGAGATAGAGATAGAGATAGAGATAGAGATAGAGATAGAGATAGAGATAGAGATAGAGATAGAGATAGAGATAGAGATAGAGATAGAGATAGAGATAGAGATAGAGATAGAGATAGAGATAGAGATAGAGATAGAGATAGAGATAGAGATAGAGATAGAGATAGAGATAGAGATAGAGATAGAGATAGAGATAGAGATAGAGATAGAGATAGAGATAGAGATAGAGATAGAGATAGAGATAGAGATAGAGATAGAGATAGAGATAGAGATAGAGATAGAGATAGAGAAAGAGATAAGGATAGAGATAGAGATAGAGATAGAGATAGAGATAGAGATAGAGATAGAGATAGAGATAGAGATAGAGATAGAGATAGAGATAGAGAAAGAGATAGAGATAGAGATAGAGATAGAGATAGAGATAGAGATAGAGATAGAGATAGAAATAGAGATAGAGATAGAGATAGAGATAGAGATAGAGATAGAGATAGAGATAGAGATAGAGATAGAGATAGAGATAGAGATAGAGATAGAGATAGAGATAGAGATAGAGATAGAGATAGAGATAGAGATAGAGATAGAGATATGGATAGAGATAGAGATAGAGATAGAGATAGAGATAGAGATAGAGATAGAGATAGAGATATGGATAGAGATAGAGTTAGAGATAGAGATAGAGATAGAGATAGAGATAGAGATAGAGATAGAGATAGAGATAGAGATAGAGATAGAGATAGAGATAGAGATAGAGATAGAGATAGAGATAGAGATAGAGATAGAGATAGAGATAAGGATAGAGATAGAGATAGAGATAGAGATAGAGATAGAGATAGAGATAGAGTTAGAGATAGAGATAGAGATAGAAATAGAGATAGAGATAGAGATAGAGATAGAGATAGAGATAGAGATAGAGATAGAGATAGAGATAGAGATAGAGATAGAGATAGAGATAGAGATAGAGATAGAGATAGAGATAGAGATAGAGATGGAGATAGAGATAGAGATAGAGATAGAGATAGAGATAGAGATAGAGATAGAGATAGAGATAGAGATAGAGATAGAGATAGAGATAGAGATAGAGAAAGAGATAGAGATAGAGATAGAGATATGGATAGAGATAGAGATAGAGATAGAGATAGAGATAGAGATATGGATAGAGATAGAGATAGAGATAGAGATAGAGATAGAGATAGAGATAGAGATAGAGAAAGAGATAGAGATAGAGATAGAGATAGAGATAGAGATAGAGATAGAGATAGAGATAGAGATAGAGATAGAGATAGAGATAGAGATAGAGATAGAGATAGAGATAGAGATAGAGATAGAGATAGAGATAGAGATAGAGATAGAGATAGAGATAGAGATAGAGATAGAGATAGAGATAGAGATAGAGATAGAGATAGAGATAGAGATAGAGATAGAGATAGAGATAGAGATAGAGATAGAGATAGAGATAGAGATAGAGATAGAGATAGAGATAGAGATAGAGATAGAGATAGAGATAGAGATAGAGATAGAGATAGAGATAGAGATAGAGATAGAGATAGAGATAAGGATAGAGATAGAGATAGAGATAGAGATAGAGATAGAGATAGAGATAGAGATAGAGATAGAGATAGAGAAAGAGATAGAGATAGAGATAGAGATAGAGATAGAGATAGAGATAGAGATAGAGATAGAGATAGAGATAGAAATAGAGATAGAGATAGAGATAGAGATAGAGATAGAGATAGAGATAGAGATAGAGATAGAGATAGAGATAGAGATAGAGATAGAGATAGAGATAGAGAAAGAGATAGAGATAGAGATAGAGATAGAGATAGAGATAGAGATAGAGATAGAGATAGAGATAGAGATAGAGATAGAGATAGAAATAGAGATAGAGATAGAGATAGAGATAGAGATAGAGATAGAGATAGAGATAGAGATAGAGATAGAGATAGAGATAGAGATAGAGAAAGAGATAGAGATAGAGATAGAGATAGAGATAGAGATAGAGATAGAGATAGAGATAGAGATAGAGATAGAGATAGAGATAGAGATAGAGATAGAGATAGAGATAGAGATAGAGATAGAGATAGAGATAGAGATAGATAGAGATAGATATATGGATAGAGATAGAGATAGAGATAGAGATAGAGACAGAGATAGAGATAGAGATAGAGATAGAGATAGAGATAGAGATAGAGATAGAGATAGAGATAGAGATAGAGATAGAGATAGAGATAGAGATAGAGATAGAGATAGAGATAGAGATAGAGATAGAGATAGAGATAGAGATAGAGATAGAGATAGAGATAGAGATAGAGATAGAGATAGAGATAGAGATAGAGATAGAGATAGAGATAGAGATAGAGATAGAGATAGAGATAGAGATAGAGATAGAGATAGAGATAGAGATAGAGATAGAGATAGAGATAGAGATAGAGATAGAAATAGAGATAGAGATAAAAATAGAAATAGAGATTGAGATTAAGATTGAGGTTGAGATTGAGATTGAGATTGAGATTGAGATTGAGACTGAGTTTGAGATTCAGATATAGATAGATATCTTTTTTGCTACGACAGCAACGCGTCGGGTACCAGCTAGTTAAATTATGAAAATACTGCAAATAAAAATATTTAAAATATAGAAAAACTCTAACAAAAGTTAAACAAAATTTTTCATACAAACAAAATTTGAAAATTTAGGATTTAAAAACATGTTATTGACCACAGTGCTTGGTTGAGCGACGTCGAAAATGAAAAGTGTTGCCGCTTACACATAATTGTATACTTTAGATATAGAACAGTTTCAACATTTGCAAAATATATTAAAATTAGCTTAAAAATTGTAATTTAAAAAAAAGGAAATTTAGTTACATTTTTTAAAAGTAAAGTCAATGTAAAATTTGTAATTTTCAAACAAATAAATGTATATAATTATCATTTGATATTTGCAGTTGAAATTTGTATTCATTAATTGAGGGAGCTGGTAACCCTATTGCAGTCTTTGCTGAAAGAAAATTTGTTGTCAATGTTAGTTTCTCCGCAATAGGCCAAAGCACATAGGACGCATGCATGCTTCAAGCATCTGACATTTGTGATTGAATATACATATTCTTATGAAGTAGCCCACATTAAAAGCATACACGCATGCATGATGCTTGAAGCATGCCTGAAGTTGGCGAACTTTTAACTTTTTGCAGGCATCAAAGCATTGACAGAAGACATGTGTGAAATAAAAGCAATATCAACACAACCAATAAGCATAAAATATCCTCAAATTCTATTTTTAGTTGTTTTTGATTAAATTTAATGTTTTTTCACTACTTTTTCTTTAAAATTTCTATTCAGTTTAACATATTTGAAATTTATCACATAAGCGATGCATGCTTTCAATGTGCTTTAACCAAGCATGCTTCACAGGCATGATACATGCTTGAGGCATGCATGCTTTCTATGTGTTTTGGCCTAATAGGCTTGTGCAAAACAGTTCCGAGGTCGGAACGAACATGGAACGATTCTTTTGTACAGCGGAACTAGTTCGCGGAAACATTTCCGCGGAACTATGTAGTTCCTTTGAGCTGTAGTAGCAATTCTCTACACCTGAACAGAAGGGTTTTAAGAGAAGGCCGAAGAGGATTAATATGTATGACCGACCTCCATTACTTTTGAAAAAGGAACATTTTTTCCTTAGACACCTATTCCCTCCGACCACTCCTTAGGGGGGCTCCCATAGAAAAACGCAATAGGGGCATATTCATTTTGTCACTCTGTTTGTAAGCCCCATAAAGAGGTATAGGTATAGCAAAGTATATATATTCTTGATCAGCATCACCACCCCAGTCGATTTAGCCATGTCCGTCTGTCTGTTCGTCCGTTCGTATGCAACTTAGAAGTGCTTAAAAAGAACAAATTGAGTACTCTCGAGTTGCAAAACGTGTCCGCGGAACTATCTAGCTCCGCAGTTCCATTTGATTGAAAGAAACTCATATGCAGCAGATTGTAACATGTTCGCGGAACTATTTAGCTCCGCAGTTCCATTTGATTGAATGAAACTCATGCAAATCATATGCAGCAGATTGTTACATGTCCGCGGAACTATTTAGCTCCGCAGTTCCATTTGATTGAATGAAACTCATGCAACTCATATGCAGCAGATTGTAACATGTTCGCGGAACTATTTAGTTCCGCAGTTCCATTCGATTGAATGAAAGCATGTTCAAAACGAAATAAACACAGCATTGCGCGCAACAAAAACGTCGAAATGTCATCTTACCATTTCACACATCAGTTGTTTCGTTCGTTCGCAAACATATCTGCACTTATAGTCGATCACAAATTCGTGTAAGCCATAATATGTGTGAAAGAGAAGTCGGTTCATATTGATTTATAGAAAAAAATTCTGAACATGCTAAAAATGAATGGAAGGAACGGTTGGAACTATGTCCGACTGTGAACATAGTTCCAGGAACTATACAGGTTTGGAACGACCCATCTCTACTCCGCAACTCTTGTGCGATGAACATCATGCACGGGTGGATGTAGTAATTTTTGTCGTTTCCCTTTCCCCGCAAGTAGTTGTGCCCTTTGTCTAGCACTCGTTTGCACTTTGAGTATTTTAGGAGCCGAAATTTTGCCCATCACTGGTCTAAAGCAAACCGGCCACGTAGTGGGCCTTCATACAAATTTTTTTTTCTATCTTAATTTTGTCTTTACGATGAGCCAAATTCAAAGAACGCATGCAAAAAATAACAACACAAATCTCACTAGTTCAGTGTTCAACACATTTTCCAGCGAACTTTACAAAAACAAATGCATAAAAAAAAAAAAATAAATAACTGGCCATTTCAGCCCTTGAAAGGACTTTGACCTAGCTTCTTATAATTAATTGTGGTGTGCGTGTTATTAAGTTTGTACACAATTGACCGAGAAATGGAGATCCAGGGTCGAACCCCAGCAGCGAGAGAAAATTATTTGAATTAAAATAATTTTTCTGTACGGCCGCCACCTCTCTGCAGACAATGGCAAACCTCAGAGAGTAATCAAAATGCCATGTAAAGCTTCTTGAGAATAAGAACATTTCGTTCATCGCCGTTCGGAGTCGGCGTTAAGCCTGTAGGTCAAAACAAATGCATGCACAGCCAAAATAAAAAACGCACACTCGATGATGTCGATGCTGAAGCTGATTTGTCCCGTTTCTTGTGTGTTGAGTAATTTTTCATGCATTGATTGTAATTTTAATAGAAATTAAGATTGGCAGTGTACTTCATAATATGTAATTTTATTGGAAATTTTTAAAATTTCTTGGGCCCCACTGGTCTAAAGGTTTCAATTCTTGTGCCAACTGCACCTATAAGCACGGTATACATACTGTGAAAAGTGGCTGTGGATAGGCCCAATTCCTGTGATCGTCCGAAATGGAAAAATTTGGGCTTTCAGCTACACTATCAGCTACAGCTGTAATATTTGCAGTTGACCTAACCGAACGAGAATGAGTTTGGGTCTTTACATCATTGACTTGTCAGAGATGTTCGAATTTATCGTTTAATTCCACTATAGCTGGTGAGAAGGCGCTTTATGAAGGCGTAATATTTTGACCGTTTTTGTAGTAAGTTTTCACTATTTCAGTGTATTGTGCGAATGTATATCGATTTATATCCGAAAATCTCATAGTTTTGTTTTGTTGTGTCATCGAATGACAGTTGTATAATGTCACCAAAAAAAATGATATGAAATTTAAAATGACACCTCTTGTTGAAGGACCCTATACTTATAAAGGGAAAATAATAAGTAAAATGACAATAAGAGTATGAAACTTTAAGGTACTCAAGCGGGTTGGGTAGTTAAGCGGGGAGATACATACTTAGGAGGGTTTTTTTTTTTTAATGAGGAGTAAAAGCATCGAAAGCCTTAGTCAGTGCGAGATTTTAACCCGCTAAATATCTCCTCAATCGAACGGTTGAATCCTCCAGGAACCACCGTTAGGTATTTCGTCTGGAGGCCGTCAGAGCATTACTGACTCAATCGTCAGTTATTAATCATCAGATCGTTGGTCCGGTTGTTCGTCATCAGTAAAGATGATCAGTAAAGAAAGCCGTTGCGCCTGCGTTGCGTAGGTTCGTGCGCTCGTTGTGTCATACCCGTTCAATTCGGCGAAGCTCAATCATAATTTTTGCAGCTGCTGCCTGAAACGCTTCCCATTTCTGCAGTGTGTCGCACATGTGATCCACAATATTCCCCAAGGTAGGAACCACACCAAAAGCTTCCGCTACTTCAGCTCGTTCTACGATGAAGCGCGGACAACCGATAAAATATGCACAGCATCTTCAATCTCCTCAGGATAGTTTATGCAGAACGGGTCGTCTTCATGTTTAAAACGGTGAAGGTACTGTTTGAAGCAGCCATGTCCGCTAATAAGCTGTGTGACGTAGTAGTCCACTTCACCATGTTTGCGGCTAGACTATTTGTCCACATCAGGGATAAGAGCAAATGTCCATCTCCCCTTTTGTGATTGCCGTTGCCAAGACTCGATAGTGCGCCGTCTCTCGTCAGCGTTTGATGAGTTTGCGCCAGCTTGAAAGGAGCGCTGAAGTTCGCACGCCAGTATGTCTATCGGCGGCATTGCCGCTATCACTCCGATTGCTTCGTCTGATACCGTGCGAAAGGCGCTAGCAACCCTCAATGCACTAAGGCGATATGTGGCCCGAATACCCGATATGTACGACGCTTTGTGAGTGGCATCCGCCCACACTGGTGCTGCGTAGAGAATGATGGAACTTGTGACTCTAGCTAGGAGTTTCCGTCTGCTGGATCTTGGTCCTTATGAGGGTAAACATCCATCAATGTTCATGAAAAATTCTTGCCCGAATGTTCGAAAATTTTAGATACTTAAGCGAGTGAGGTACTTGTTTGGCATTTTATTAGCATACAACTTAAAACCATAAAAATTAATGTTTTGATCTGTACGCAGACTTTTTCTAACTAGTGTATATTTAAAATTGTTTAGGGAAACCAGTCAATTTTATGTTTTACCTTCCAATAATTAATAGTAATGTTTTTGAACCTTCTTTTCAAGTACATTTTTGATATATTTTCTGAAATTGCAACTAAGTTTTATTTATTTTTTTTAAGTACCTACAAAATCATCTATTTTTTTTTATATAAAAATGTACATCTTAATCTAATAAATGCATATAAAAACTACATATGTGTAATAATTTTATCTCAGACCAATAATAATTTATCTTAAACTATTTGTAACTTTTATTTTATCTATCTATAAAATTGGATAACTGCACTCGCTTGCAATGCCACAAAAACTATCACGATTTCGCGCTAGCTTCATGAAACCATTTTCACCCCAATTCTCTGAATACGAATTCTTGATGATCCAATAATCTTTGCCATTCTCACTGCCATAACCCACCACAACGATTGAGTGGTTAACTTCTTCTTTATTACATTCTTCATCATCATAGACGCCACCCATGTATTGTTCAAACGAAATCGGTGATCCGTTCATAGAGCAAGCCAGTGGTCCCAATGTTGCGATGACCTCCTTCATTTTATCCTCATCACCTGGCTTAATACGCGCGTAATCACGAATTCTGACGCCGCTTCCGGTTTGATTTCTCGCACACTGAGTGTTCTCCATTTGTGTGTAGGGATATTTATTGGCCAATGAGATACCATTATCGCGAATGTACTCAAAGGCATATTCCTGAAAACCGCCATCACAACCCATACTGCCGTAAGCATCACCACAATCAACAAGATTCTGTTCGGAAAGTGGCACCAGTAGGCCGGTGCGTCGAAAGAGATGGCCTTCAATCGCTCCAATTGTGGCAAACGACCAGCAAGAACCACAATCCAGACCTTGAAAACGTGCTGGTGTTACACCACCTTTTTCACGCCAGTCAAAAGATGCCGGTAAATTGTTGCTATTGAGCTTCGCTGTCACAAAATTTGAGTGACGTGATGTGATATCTCTGTAGTAGAAAAAATGATAATGCGGAAATAAATTAATAAATGAGATAAGAAGATAAGATAAATTTTATTTTAAGATAGATTAAAATGTGAATATTTCAGCGGGAGATTAATGTGTAAGAAATTTCTATATTCTACTTCTCTCATTACAAATAGACTCTTTCTTGCTTTAACTGCAACTAACTTAAAATTCACATTCACATTTTCTTATGAACAGCTATGGGCAGAGAGTGCTCTGAGAGCGTTGAGAGCAAAAATTGAGAGCAAAGGCTCATGTAGCAACACAAAACAAAACAACAAATAAAAGACAAACACAGAAACAACACAGAAGCTTTAAATGTAGTGATGCTCATACCCTGTTATGAATGATATCTAGTCCGCAGTCATGTCTGACATATCATACATATGCCTGACATTTAAGCGATAGAATGCAGATGTGCTAGAGCTATCAGTTCTCAGTTATAATCGCCAATGTAAAATCTCGTAACTGTAAAGGTCTTTGTCGCACATCGTTTCTAACAAAGAGTAGTAAATTTAAAATAGGAATAAGGCTTCGTAGTCTGATCATTGAAAGCCATTTGCATACTAAATCGTTAAAGATGCTGCCGGTCTCCAATAGACGGCTCCACCACTCTTCAAATGCATGCCATTTTTAACTGGTGGAAACCTTTACACCAAACATGAACACACCATAAATGTCAGATCGATCTGTCAATGAATAGTGACGTTACAGTGTTCGAAATTAAACAACTTTTGGTATTGTTATAAAAATAGATAAAGAAGAATTTCGTACCTTGATTAAGCATTACTTTTTGGCTATCAAAAGTACGAAAGAAACAAAAGAAAAGCTCGATAAATATTATGGTGAGTCTGTGAATCAGCATAAAAGATGAAGATGCCGGGGGAGCACCAAAAACAGCGACCACTCTAGAATGTATTGGAAAAACCCACGATTTCGTACTGGACACTTCGAAAGTGAAAGTGCGTGAGATAGCTACAGCCATAGGCATATCAAGTGGGCCAGTAGCCAGGTCCCATTTATCGGAGAAAAAAAAGCATATTTATTCAAGACAATGTTCCAGCCCAAAAATCGAAACCATGGCCAAATTGCACGAGTTACGCTTCGAACTGCTTCCTCATCCGCCATATTCTCCAGATTTGGTTTCCAGCGACTATAATCTGTTCCCAAAACTTCTCCAAAGATGGCTCCAGGAAAGGAGATAAGCTATTAATGAACAGATCAGATTGAAAACTGAAGCATATTTCGGAGATTTTGAGAAATCTTACTATTCAAAGGGCATCGTAATGTTAGAAAATCGTTGGAATAAGTGTATCGAGCTGCATCGTGTGTTCCCTTGTTAGGCCGGCAGCATCTTGAACGCCCTAGTAAATTTCAAAATTACATTATAATTGGAAAATACTGGAAAGCTGCACAACTAATCCGTACAGTATCTTAATGCGTCTTTGCATACTAGATGAAATCCGAGTACAACTGAAAAATGTGACTGTGAATCAATTTTTAAAGATTGGATGCATTTATTAGGCGAATATCCCCTTTATAAAAACATGCGAGATTTAGTGCCATGATGATAATTGTAAACAGATAACAGATATCCAGAGTACACTGATGTGGATATCACTTCTCTAGACTTCTGTCTCAATCCACAAGAAAGGCGATCCCACAATTTGCGCCAACTACCGTGGGATAAGCCTTCTTAATATCGCATATAAGGTCCTGTCGAGTGTATTATGTGAAAGACTGAAGTCCATCGTAAACCAGCTGATTGGACCTTATCAGTGTGGCTTCAGACCTGGCAAATCCACCATAGACCAGATATTTACGCTACGACAAATCTTGGAAAAGACCCTAGAAAAACAAATCGACACACATCATCTTTTTGTCGATTACAAAGCCGCCTTGGACAGACCAATAAGGAATCATCTATATTCCACCATGTCTCAATTTGGTATTCCTGCAAAGCTCATCCGCCTTTGCAGAATGACACTGAGCAACACCAGCAGCACAGTTAAAATCGGGAACGACCTCACTCCTCCATTCGATACCAAACGAGGTTTTAGACAAAGTGATTCTTTATCGTGTGACTTTTTCAACCTAATGATGGAGAAGATCATCCGAGCTGCTGATTTGAGACTCAGTGGCACGAAATTCTACAAAAGTATTATGCTGCTGGCGTATGCTGATGATATCGATATCATTGGCCATAATACGCGCGAAGTCAGCGCAGCATTCTCCAGGTTAGCGAAAGAGTCGAGTCGAATGCCAGCCTTGTCAGTTCAGCCTTGCTTTTGTTTACATCGGTCATGTCGTTAAGATCTCGCTGCTTGGTATGCAGTAAATCAACTGCTAAAGATAGTGCGGTCTCTTGTGCTATTTGCAATGGTTTCTTTCATAAATTGTGTTTGAATCTTGATGAAAACATTTCTGGATTCCTAAAAAAAAATACTAATATTGTTTTTAATTGCAATGACTGTTTAATTTGTGACCTTAATTCTAATAAAAACTTGATTGCCACTGTTACACAATTAGTGCAAGAAGTAAGAGAGCTGAAAGCTATCCTATCTGAATCTCTTCATTTCAATGCTGTCTCTTCAAATCATCGACCTTCAATTAACTTGAGTTCATCAACCGATAGTGCTGCACATGCCAATGCTGCTGCTGCTGCTGTTTTGCCGAATGTTGTTGTAACCTCTCCTAATGCTGATACTCCTAATGCTACTGAGAATTCTTCTTCACTTTCTTTTGCGAGATCTGATGTTGTTGTTGCTGCTGCTGATGTTATCCGCTTTTTGCCTAAGCCTTCTTATTCTTCAATTGTTCGAAATGTTCATGAAGTGTCTAATGCTAATCATACACCATCAACTAACTTCGATGACTTAGGCTCTAATGTTGTTGCTGCTCAAAGAAGAGATGTAAGCAAAAGTGCTCTTGTTGTTGGGCAAAATAACAATATAGACCTGGATGTTGTTGATCGAAAGAGATGGGTGCATGTGTCATCGTTTAAACCTTCTGTGTGCGAAGAAGACATAATGGATTATGTTGTCAAATATGCTAATGTAGGCAGACAGCATCTCTCGTGTAGAAAGTTAGTTAAAAAAGATGCGGATTTAGATTCTCTTAAAAGTGTAACTTTTAAGCTTGGGATATCGTCATCTCTTTATTCTAAAATAATAACACCTGATATTTGGCCTGTTAATGTCATAGTACGTGATTTTAAGTTTTTTCAAAAAGAGCCAAACCCTCCATTCATCAATTAGTAAAACTACGCATAGTTTTAATAATGATAATATTATAAAAATCTATTACCAAAATGTATCTGGCCTTAGAACCAAGTCTAACGCCATATATGCTGAAACTTCACATAGTGACTACAATATAATAATTCTAACGGAAACCTGGCTTAATCAACATTTCTTTGATCAAGAGTTTTTTGATCCGTTCATCTACAATGTCTATCGCAAGGATCGTGACTTTATGGCTTCTGGATTTAATCGTGGTGGAGGAGTGTTAATTGCCGTCAATAAAAATCTTTCTTCGTCAACTGTTCTTTTACAAGATACTGATTTGCTGCTTGACCAGTTATGTGTGGTAGTTAATTGCCAAACTTGCTCATTTTTCTTTTGTGTATCTTATATACCTCCAAACAGTACTTTTAATTTATATAAATCGCATGTAGATAATATAACATCATTGTTTACTAGTAATATAAGAGGTGAAGATCAGCTAATTGTTTTAGGTGACTTCAATCTTTGTCATATCTCTTGGTCTAATTATCTAGATAATTCATATCTTATACCATGTAATATATCTAGTAATATTGAAACCTATGTAATCGATAACTTCTTAGCTCTTGGTCTTAAACAAATTAACAATCGTTTTAACTTACTTCATAGATTATTGGATTTAATCTTTATGAATGATAATATTAATTATACTTTACATGTTTCTCAATCTCCCTTATCTCCGCCAAATGCTCATCATATACCCTTGGAGTTAAATATTTCTTTTTATAAGTTTTTAAAAGTTCTTAATAGTCAACCTCCACTTAAATTCAACTATAAGGCAGGGAATTTTGCTTTATTAAATAATGCCCTTATTTCAACTGATTGGGTAAGTGAGCTTTCCAATCTAGAAGCTGATTTAAGTTTTGATTTCTTTGCTAATCGTGTAAATTCTATATGTAATGATTTTATTCCTAAGTACAGGGCAAAAGTGTTTAAATTACCGTGGTATACAATTGGTCTGAGAAAACTAAAAAACTTGCGGAGTAAGTTCTACAAAAAATTTTTAATAACTAACCTAAATGTTCATTTTTATAAATACCGTCACTATATGAGAGAATTTAACTTTCTCAATAAATACTTATATAAAAAATATGTATCTAACTATGAGTTCAACATTAAATCTAACCCTAAAGCATTTTGGAGCTTTGTGAAGTCTAAAAAAGGATGCTCAGATATTCCATCCTCAATGTTTTATAATGGAATTAGTTCAACTGATGGCATAAGTACGGCAAATCTTTTTGCAAAATTTTTTTACTCAAACTTTGAAAATCATAATAATTTTAATTTTGATGGCCGAAATGTTGAATCCAGAATCAGTTTTGGCTCCCTCACAATTTCTGAAGATGATGTCATCAAAGGTATCAAATTACTCAAAGTTTCATATAATGTTGATAGTGATGGTTTTTCGGCCTTTTTTCTTAAAAAATCTGCGGTACACATAAGTCTACCATTGAAAATTATCTTTAATAAATCATTAAATTCCGGATTATTCCTGGATCGCTGGAAAGTATCTTTTATAACACCAGTACACAAATCTGGATCAAAACATGACATTGGTAACTATAGACCAATATCAAAACTCTCATGTATTTCAAAACTTTTAGAGATAATAGTTAAAGAAAAATTAATTTTTGCTACTAAAAGTATTATTTCATCTTGTCAACATGGGTTTGTACCGGGACGCTCGACTATATCGAATTTAGTACTTTTTTCTGAATACTGCTTTTCAGCCTTCAAAAGTCGTCTCCATGTCGACGTAGTATATACTGACTTCTCGAAAGCTTTCGATAAAGTTTCGCACATTTTACTTATAAAAAAATTAGAAATAATCGGTTTTCATTCATCTTTTTTAAATTGGATCAAATCTTATCTATCTAACCGACGTTGTATAGTAGTGTTTGACAATTACAAGTCATTTTCATTCGTTTCAACCTCAGGGGTACCGCAAGGTAGTATTTTAGGACCCTTGTTGTTTTGTTTGTTTGTTAATGATATTCCGTCCATATTTAATCATTCTCAATGCCTACTTTATGCTGACAATCTTAAAATATTTCTGAAAATAAGTAATAATTCCGATGTTTCCCGTCTTCAAAGTGATATTGACAAACTTTACTCATGGTCATTAACAAACTCTCTATCGCTAAATATAAAAAAATGTGTTTCCATGTCCTTCTCAAAAACTCAACTTCTATGTCCGTCCGTATATACCATCGATAGTTCGCCTTTATCTCATCTTAACCAATATAAAGACCTGGGTGTTGTCTTTGACACTAATTTTTCTTTCACCTCTCACCTAGACTTTATTATTCCTAAAGCTTACGCATTATTAGCTTTTATCCGTTGCCAATCAACATCCTTTTCAGACCCGTATACTTTTAAAACCCTATATATAAATCTAGTTCGCTCTCGTTTAGAATATGCATCAATAGTTTGGAATCCATGCTATGTAGTACATAAAATGCGCATTGAACGAGTACAAAAATCTTTTACTAGATTTGTACTACGCGCTTTTTACACGAAAAGTTCGCTCCCCTCATATAGTGAGCGATGCCTTTTAATTAATCTTAAATCTCTGGAAATTAGAAGAAATTTGCACTCTTTAATGTTTATCTACGATATTATTTCTGGAATTATTGATTGCCCTGAACTTTTGGAAAAAATTCAATTTAACGTCCCTGTTAGGTTGCTTAGAAATAACGATTTATTTTTTGTGGATACTTATCGAACAAATTATGCTGCAAATGCTCCTGTCTGTAGGGCCTTAAAACACTTCAATAATATAAATGCTTTTTATCGTATAGATTTCAATGTTAATAAGAATGCCATGAAGATGTTTTTAGAGAGTATTCTTTAAGTTTTCGTTCTTAAGTGTATGTTTAGTTTTATATATAAACATAAAAAAAAAAAAAAAATAAAATGTATTAATAGTCTTTTAATCTATAAAGATGTATTTATCTAAAGACTAGCAACTCTCCGCAGCTTTGCCCGCGATGTATCTTGAAATAAATTAACGCATTTTTTGTAAAATATTGTCTTATTATCGTTTTAATAGGTTTATTTTTTTCATGACATATTAATTGCAATCATGTAAGAATTTCTGTATTAAAAATGTTTTTTGATGTGTTTGTGTTATTCGTAAGAATAAATTAGTTTGATGGATTTCCTATTTTAGAAAGACCAACATTTAAATGCCCATGGGAAAAGCAGCTATCTCGCAAAAAAATAAAATTCATTCATAGTCTTAACATTTGTGTCGATCGCACATCAAGTTTTTTGATTTCCAACTGATTTTCTGGGGTGGCTCATAACCGGGCTCAAATTTTTTTAAGCAAAAAATAAAGTTTAAGGCAATCGTTCATAATTTGTTTGCTTATAACTAAATCGATAGGGTTTTTTTTGGGGAAAATTAAGCTTAAATAATTAAAATTCGTTTGACATAAAAACCATGGAAAAATATTAAGCACAGCCAATTTTATGTCGATTTAAGGAAACATGGCTCTTAACCGGAGACATTCCCCTACTTATTTAACCATATTATTAAATGGTATGAAAATACATTGTACTCCGGCTAATTAACACAATTTATAGCTCAATTATATAAGGCTCGTATTCGATAACGTGAATTGTTTTGGAAAGATATTGGTTTTAATAAGTCCTTACCTTTTCAAATATAAATTTATGTTTATGGAATGAATTAAAAATACTTTCTTATCACTTTCAATAAATAAAATCAAATTAAGTTCAAATATTTTCATAGGTCTTATTTCAGTGACGAAATTATACACTTACGCTACGCAATGCCGTAAAAACATGCTAAAAAACCAATTCAACACATACCAATGCGCAGCTTCAAAGCGATGTAATTTGCATCGCACGGCGCACTGTGAGATTTTGGCTGCAAAAACCCCCTTTTTTGAGTGTAAAATATCAAAAATGTAATGATGCAGTTTTGTAGAAAATTGTTTAATTAAGATAAATTCATCATACAATTTTTTCTACAATTTTTTTTTTTAACAAAATAACGCGGTAAAGTCACCTAAACGAAATTCTGCAGTAACTGCCTTAGATTTTCATCCCATTTCAATGGGCTGGAAACATAATTTCTTTTTCTCGTATCTATATGATGTAAGTATATTTGAAAAATATAGTATTTCAGCATTAATTTAGAAGTAAAGGAATTGCATTACCGTAATATTTTAATATATATTTAGGTTCTTTTTTGAAGGCACTCAAAAAGTCAGTGTTTTTAGTTTTTCTTGGACAAAAAAAAGGTGAGCGTTATCGATCGTTGTGTTCTGGTTGCAAAAAAATGAAAGGTGGGACTGTCTTCTTTAAATTTACTCAAAAAAATCCACCAACTTTTCTCAATATTTTACAAACGCATAAATTTTATAAAAAAAGTCAATAGTATTACAACGAAATTTTGCAATTAAAAAAAAAACGCTAAGCCATGGCCCCCTAATTTTTTTTGCAAATGTTCAGCTAACATATTAGTCTTTAGTTATTTATCGGCATCGTGGCAGTTATGTGGCATCGATCACAAACTACAAAGGCTTAAATCTGTTTTTTTGAAAATCGTGAAAAATTAAATTTATCATATGGGCGTTGGGCGTGGCACTTAAAATTTTAATATAATTGAGGACTCAAATGCAACCACTGGTAGTAATTTTTATTAATATACATATGAAAATAAGGAAAATCCAACGTCTTTTAGTTTTACGTCATATGGGAGGTAGGCGTGGTTGTGGGCGGATTTTAACAAAAATTTATTTTTCATCTAATTTGGCAATATGAGAGATGTGTGCCTAATTTCAAAGCCCTACCTCATTTTTTGCAGCAGCTTGTATGAAGAAATCCCACTGTGCGGCGTTTCAATTTAAGCTTTAATTGTTACCATAAATTTCATTCACTTCTATTTTTCAGCTTAAGAATTCTGCACGCAGCTATTCAACATTTTGTATAGAAAAACTCTCTGAATAATGAAACATTGAAGCAGCAGCAACAAACGATGCGCTTGGAGAAAATGCTTTAAATTTTGCATTCTGCTGTTCGCGAACAAAGAGCTATCTCTCTCTGCTTCAATGCAGAGAATCTCTTTTCTGAGCAATGAGCAGCATTTTATAGCGAAACCAAAGCAACATTCTGCTAGCTGCAAGCAATGACAGCGTCGAAGCCAATGAACAAATCAATGCTTGCAAGAAAATGATTTAATTTTTCAATAAAATATGAATTTTACGACCAAACTATTGATCTTAGATGCACGTAACCATGGACTTTTTTGTTGGAATCGGCAAGATCATTCATTTGTCCATATATCATATTCACTTATCTTTTACGGTTTAAGCAGAAAATGGAAAAAAGCGCCAAATTTTTCCAAAAATACCGAATTTTGCCAGTTTCTTAGCCAATAACTTCTAAGCATTGAAATAATTTAAAATTTTAAGTATACAGTGTTAATCTACAATTAATTACGATTTGAATAGTGAAAATTTCATTTAAATCCGTTTAGCCGTTCTTGAGTTTACTTTCATCAACGCCAAAAAGGCAATATTTCAAGTTTCATTTTTATATAATAGTAAGATAAGATAAGATAAGATAAGATAAGATAAGATTAAAATAAAAAACTGAATAAATGAAATAAAAAAATGAAATGAATGGGTCTTGTAGTGAACGCAGATAAGACGAAATACCTAGTGTCAACAAATAAACAGTCCCAGCGTCTTGGAAACCACGTCACTGTTGACAACATCTCCTTCGAGGTTGTTAAGGACTTCGTCTACCTGGGATCTAGCATTAACTCTTTCAACGATGTTAGTATTGAGATAAAACGAAGGATAACTCTTGCCAACAGGTGTTACTTTGGGCTAAGTAGGCAATTGAGAAGCAGAGCCTTCTCTCGACGAACAAAACTCACGCTCTATAAGTCACTAGTCATGCCCGTCCTATTATATGCAGCACAAACTTGGACGTTGAGCAGTTCTGATGAAAAGACTCTGGGAGCCTTCGAGAGAAAGATCCTTCGTAAAATCTTCGGTCCAATCTACGTCAATGGCGAGTACCGAATTCGATGGAACCACGAGCTGTATGAGCTGTACGCTGATGAGGCTCCGCTGGCTAGGTCATGTTGAGCGAATGGAAAACGACGCTCCAGCCAAAAAAATATTCGATTTGGTGCCCGGTGGTGGTCAAAGCAGAAGAGGACGCCCACATCTTCGTTGGAAGGACCAGGTGTTGGATAACCTGACCACGCTTGGTGTTTCCAACTGGCGCCAGCAAGCGCAGAACAGAAATGGCTGGCGCAATTTCTTATACGAGGCCAAAACCGACTTACGGTTGTAAGCGCCAGATAAGTAAGTAAGTAAGATGACAATTGTAACAAAATTTCAAAATGTTTAGCATAAATGTCAAAACTTTTATTTCATAAAATTTGAAAATACTAGAGAGCTGTACACTGTCTTAATACATTTCTGCATAAAAGAAACTTGAGTACGACTGAAGAATCTGACTCTATAGTAGTCCTTGAAGACGCATGTCTCGTACGAATGTCCCCTGTGTGAAGACATTCGAGATTTGACTGCCATGTCCATTGTAGCAATTGAAGAGGTTGACATGATCAATGTGCCGACACCTAGTGGTCAAGTCGTAAGGTTGAACGAATTCACATGTCAGGTGTTTACTAGACGCCGTAACAGCTAAATGATTCTCGTAAATATTCATCTGTAAGAAAGTCTGTTTGATCCCACTTGATAACTATGAGTCGTATATAACTTGAGTTATATGATCCGTTGTTCTTGAGGAACATTTTTAACTGACCATCAATTCGGAGCTGTGATGAGACTCAATTGGCAGTAACTTCCTTTGAAGTCCCACCAAAGACTTCAAAATTGGCACCACGGACTGATGAAATTCCATTTTGTGTAACGGGGACACCTGCCGTATAGGCTTAATTCCACGTTGCCTCATGCCAGTGGGGTCGAGGTTCATGCAATTCATGCCCAGGAGATAAATATTCAAGATGTCAGTGCCATGCTAATATATATACGACGTTCGTCATACCCTTCCTAGGCATCACTTCCATGACTCCAGACGCGAGCAACGCCCTGTCATAGTAGTTTCAATACCGATCGCATACCATACTTAAGTGTGTATTTAAATTAATAAATATACTCTATGGGTAGTAACCAATGCTGGAACGCTACGGTACAAATTGTGGATGATTAGTTGGGTCACCATCCACATTTATTGGTGGAAATCGAGACCCATCTAACATCTTTGACAATTGGAAGGCATTGCCGGTGGGACGACATAACGTCCATGGACATAAGGTCCATAAGCTAATTTCACCTTTTACATAATAATAACTATGGGATCATAAGAAGCTAATTAAAGTCCTTTCAAGGGCTGAAATGGCCAGTTATTTATTTATTTTATTTATTTACTCTAAGGCTACTAAGATGAACTTTTTACACTTGGAGCACCCAATATGACACTTCTTGATTATACACCTTATCAATCTGATACTCCGAGGCTACTAAGATAAACTTTTCACACTCGGAGTACTCAATATGACATTTCTTGACTATCATCGTTTTACCAGCCTTACAAGACTTACAAGACTTATAAGACTATCCAGAGACATTGCTAAATGTTTCAGTGGAGACTGTGACAGTACGTCTGTCGAGCGTAACGACTATCCCCGTGCTAACAAATTTTAAGGATCATTGCTATTCCCTCGTAGGCATACGCTACCGTTGATCAAGTCCCTCTACATTTACACAGGATAGGGCGAACCCGTTGCCTGCGACCATCCTCCTTTATCCTGGCTTTGGACAGGCTGCTCGTGAACAGGCGGAGTTGGCACCACGGACAATCGGTTGCCCCTGAATGATTGGAGTTTTTATCACTCATATCGCGGACAGAGCTCCTCAGCGCGATGTGGAGTTGCATTACCCAGCCGTGTTCCGAACACCAAAACACGCAAGAGGTATTAGATTATCCTGCACCAACCTGCCAAAGACTGCAACAAATCATCACAACATGAAGTTAATTTATTACCCTTAAACCCGTCACGTGGGCGCCGACTGACACACCGAGCATCGTAGAATTAAGCGATCAAGGCAGATGTCTACATAAAACACGGTTGGTGCTGGAATTTCTGAATGCTGAGAATTTCGAAAAAGTGCCCTTAAAACTAACTATTTCGAAAGATAGACAATAAAAGATTTGAGCGTGTGATTTGATCCATTATGGTAATATAGTTAAAATACAAAAATATTATATTAAAAAAAAAGAAACTTACTCTCCCCTATAGGTGATTTTCGAACCGGTCATTTTTGCCACTTCTGCGCGTGTCATATCGGCCAATGGATTAATAGCCATGTTGAACGTACTCAAGCCGGCTTTGGATAGTTTATTGCTCAAATCAACTACATTTTTCTTGCCAATAAAAATTGACTCGCGAAACTGTCGTTCCTTAACATCTTGATACGTTTTACCCGTCTGTTGCAGAAAATCATTAAAGTCCGCGACATCACAAAGTTTTAGAAATACTTGTTGGGCATAAGTAACAGATAACAATGTGATGAGAGGAAGCAGCGCTACGGATGTTAACTTGTACATTTCAACTGCAAATAAGTAAAAAAAAATATTTTATTATAAAAACAAATTATTCAAAAATTGAAAATTAATAAAAGTAAAAGTAGAGGGTTCACGTCTATGTCTTGCGATAGACAAATAAAAACAAATATTTACAATGGGAAATGGATTTATTGAAGCCCACTAATCCCCAAAGATGCCTCTAAATCACGGTAGGTCACATGACGATCAAGCTTTATCAGTTTGCGTACAGCATCGATGTTTTGTGCTAAAAACAGCCGATTTTTGATGACCTTCACGAAATTCGTCCTGTAGCAAAGTGCAACCACGATTGAATTCAAGATAGTGCTTCAGTCAAAGCGAGTTTCTCGGCACACTGCTGAAGAAAAACTGCTTTTCTCGGCTTCGTAGAAAATCATCGCACGAAAATGTTCACGATTTAATTCCATTTCTTTACCAAGATGAATGTTCTAAGTATCAGTAAATAACACAAATAGCACTCGTATGACAAAAAGTTTTGAGTACGTTCATCCTTAAAAATGCTGCTTTGTTGTTAAAATATAAACATTTATAGTGGGAAAAGTGCAAATAATGGTTTGTGTATTAGATAAATTCAATGGCCCTTAGTAATAAAGAAATTTTAAGTCGAATTTATCTTAAACTTTAACCTTCAATCGGTAGTAATAATAACAAAAAGTCACTTTAAATTTAGAAAACATCTAGTTGTGGCTCGCCGGCTTTTAAGTCAATTTTAAAATGACATTTGAAATTATTGCACTGAATATGGACGATGAAAGAATATTTATGGATCTAGAAATAATAAATGATTTAGAGCTTAAGGAAACAAAAGAAGCAACTTACTTTTATAGCGGCATCTATTTGTTTTGCTTGATGCAAAAATTATAAATAAATAAAATCAGCTGTCAAAAGCAACCAGAACAAAGGGTACGTTCAGAGGTGAAATTTAAGATCAGTTCACAGTAGAAGCACTTAAGTCGACTTTTGTTAGATTTGTTTTATTACTATGAAACCTAAAAAGTAGCTTAGAATCACCTAACTAATAGCATCATTTTATAAATCCCTGCACATCACTTCACGCTGCGTTGCTGAAATTCGCAATTTATAAAACGCAACGCTTCACGCCGTGATTTTCAGCGTTGAGTAACGCAATAGCTAGTGAAAACAGTACAAAGTTCGCATTTTATAAAACGCAGCACTTGAAATTCGTTCACTTGAACTGTCGCTTTCATCACTTGCTTTTGAGCTGCCGTTAGAACGAAAAAGTTGGTATTGAAAGGGTAATAACTGTTTGTTTCACTCATATATTCTTAAATGTTTAAATATATCGTTTAAATATAGGTTAAAGGCAGCAACAACGAACCAACAGTTCGAAATGTTGCTAAAAGAAATAAAAAACTACCGCAGGTAGCAAATGGTACGCCAGTGTTTGGCGTTTATATTGCAATTTCAATTTAATGATGGCTGAGGAGAACAGCTGATACAAGTCAGAATTTGGTGAATCTTAAATATTTCAAAGATTTGCAATAATGATGCTAGTTTTATTTTGCATGTGACAACCCTAAACTGTTGTTGACTGACAGTTCACCGTGGTAACGTAACATAGCTAACGCAATAACGTAGTGATTAATAAAATGCAAATTTTAAATCCAAGTGATGCGCCACGTTAGCGTTGCGTTTCATCACGGTGATTTATAAAATGATGCCATAAATTTGAGTTTAGGAAGCGAGTTTTTACGTTTCTATTACTAAGGGCCACTGACTTTTCGTTTATTTGTCGCAATTTCGTCAACATTTTGATATTCAAACATCAAAAGATTTTTTTCATCAAAGCTACCCTCTGCACTGAATAAATTGTCATCGTATAATCTATTTTTATAAATATTTTCACAAATTTTCTTGTTTTCATTTTCTTTTTTGGGAATTTTTTTGTATATTTCGAATTTTCTTTTTGTTATATTTTGCAATTGCTTGAAATATTTTGAATAAATTTAACCATGGTGGAATAAACAAGGTAGATGCAGGGCTGCTTATGCTCTCTTTTGGTCAACCATAAATGTCAAAATACGTTTACGAATACAACAGAAAGGGAAAAGGGCAATAAATTTTAAAGAAGACACGGACAACATTAACAATAATTATGCAGGAGCACTGGACGAACAAAGTTATTTTAAAATGTGAAAAATAATATTAAATAGGTACAATTGTAATTTTTAGCATAATAAGAAATAATATTTGTGTTTTTTAGTATAATTTAATAAAAACACCCCTGAAGATGTCAACAAATTATTGACGAAACGTCGGGTAAAAATTGAATTTTTATTTTTCAAACATTTAAAAATTGCAAATAAAACGCACTGGTCAAAACCCTCCTTAAAACAATAAATTTATTTATTTATTTAATTCATTAGTCTTTGAACAATATTTCTTACAGAATAGGACAGAAAAGAGTTAATTAGAAAGAATTTAATTACAAAATGCTATTAAGAAAAATTCTCATTTGATCCTTAGACATAAGAAAATCCAAATTATGATTGCTATGATATAGAACATATTTAGTACCCTATAAATAGGTGCATTTGCAGCATAATTACTGCGACACATTTCCAAGTAGAACGGATCAAAATTTCTAAGCGTCCTTGCAGGCACATTAAAATTTATCATATCCAGCAATTCTGGACTATCAACTACACCAGAAATAATGTCATGGACAAAAATAAGTGACAAAATATTTCTCCTTATCTCTAAAGATTTCAGCCCAATTAACAGACATCGGGCACCATAAGACGGCATCGAACCTTAAAAATTAAGAGAGCGGAATGCAACCCTGGTGAACGATTTTTGTACGCGTTCAAGTCTTAACTTATACATCGCATACTGTGGGTTCCAAACCACGGCCGCATACTCAAGTCTTGATCGAACCAAACTAGTATACAACGATTTCCAAGTATAAGGATCCGTAAAGGATGAACCATTTCGACGAACAAAAGCCAGCATAGCATAAGCTTTCGGAATAATATAGTCCAAATGTGGGACGAACGAAAATTTAACATCAAAGACAACTCCAAGGTCCTTGAACTGATTAACAGATGACAGCCTAGAGGTGGCAATATGATACGATGACAGACAAAAATTGGCAGACCTCGAGTAGGACATGAAAACACATTTCTCTATATTCAAAAAGAGACAATTCTTAGAACACCAATCAAACAATTTATCAATTTCACTTTGAAGAAATTCACAATCCGACGCGTTTTTTACTTTAAGGAAAATCTTAAGGTCATCTGCATATAACAAACAATTACTGTGAGAAAAAAGATAAGTTGTTTCGTTAATGAACAGAATAAAGAGAAGAGGGCCCAAAATGCTACCTTGAGGAACTCCAGACGTAGCCTATGGAGAAGGCAAAAAACAATTTAACCTTAACAATCGATTCAAACAATTTCGAAATAGTAGAAATCTTTGAAATCGGTCAATAATTTTTGATATTATTCTTCGAACCCGATTTATGTATAGGTGTTACATAAGCAGTTTTCCAGCCATTTATAAAAATTACCGAGGTAAGCGACTTATTGGGTGTTGGAATTAGTTTTAAAGGTTTTCTAAGAGATGGCGTAACTATCAATAGATCGCATCGGGCACACCTGTGACTATATTCATTTCAAAGCACATTTGTAGCATAGAATTAAAACACGTCCGTCTTGGTTTAACGTATATTTCGGAATGCTCCGTTTATAATGTTCACATACTTAAAAAGAGCTTAAGAGATAATGACTAGAAATATACAGTTAACTTGACGAAGTTCAACATAAATAATATGTAACAATATTATATACTATATGTGAATATAACAGTGTATACATATGTAAATATTCTACTACACATTGTCTAAGCTTCATTTTTCAGTATGTGTCATTCCACTGAAGTGAAAACAACATATATTTTTTTCTCTGTGAACATTATTCGTTTTGTTTGATGTGTGCTGAGTAGACGTGTTTTTCTGTGCCGGCTAGTGTTTCGCGCTTTTTAGACAGATAAAACGAGCCTAACACTGTTTAATTAAAACAATCGCACATTATTTTCAATCGCACATTTTTTCTTCTCTGAATTTGCGCCTGATAAATACGTGCCACTAGGTGCTCGTTTAATTAAAAACCTCAAAAATACTTCGAAAAAATAAAAGTCTTGTATAAATTTCGATATGCCAGCAACTCGGGGCAGTAACAACAACAAAATCTCACCGTTAACACCACACTCACTTTCTGCGCGTGGTGACTCATCGTTGGCGAGTTGGATGAAGGTTCTTACCGAAAAACTGGAGCAACAAAAAGAGTGCATCATTGAACAGCTGACCGCTAAAATAACAAAACTAGATGAGAGAGTGGCGCATCTGGAAGAGAAGGTAATGCTACGAATAGAAGAGATTGCTGGTGAACTGAAGAGTTTGGATAAACGGCTCACAGACTCAGAGAAAATGTGTATTGAAGCTTGCGCGCTTAAAAACGATCTAACGGCAATGCAAACACAGCTCGAAAAACATGAGAATAACTCCGTTGCTGCTGATCTTGTAATAAATGGAATTCCAATGTGTGAAAAAGAGAATCTGCAAAAAGTTTTCTCTGATGTATGCAATGCTGTTCACTCCCATACCCCTGTAGTTCGTGAATGCTTCCGAATGCCATGCAAAAACAAAAACAGAGCAGCACCAATTTTAGTTAAACTTAATTCAGCTCATGATAGAAATCAGCTGTTCAAATCAATTGCTGGCTTCTGCAAGTCACAAAGGCGATCGGTAACTCTCAGTGATGTTGGAATGAGTGGGGATGAACGAATATATGTGCATGAAAGTCTCACAAAAAAGAATAGAGAAATAATGTATCATGCTACGCAGCTTAAACGACAGAAGCTTTTGTCATCGGTCTTTTCAATTCGTGGGAGAGTCTATATAAGAACAGCTAATAGTTTGGGCTCGAATGAAGTTCTAAGTATTGAGAGCGTGAATGCAATAGTCGGAACAAACAAATTGCATAAATTATAAGCAAAACAAAACAAAGATAACATCTATATTTAAAACTATTCTTTGTATGCATAAAACTGTCTTTACATATGTTTAAATTTTTGTTCTCAATGTTTCAGTTTTTATTATTATTTATTATCTCATATATGTCGATAGCAATGAGGGTGGGTTTTATGGGGATATTTTCATACGTTTTTTGTTTTTCTTTTCTATTTCTTATTTACTGCCTATTTGTAGTACAACTTATGAACGAACATTTTTTATTCAACTATCATGCAAATTAATAATACTTCGACGCATGGCACTAACTTAAAAACCATCTTGAATATCGTAAGTAACTACCAGCGCGGTTTTCAACTATGTCATGTCAATGCACGTAGCTTGAATCCGCATAAAATTGACTACTTTAATCATATCTTTTCAGATACTAAAATAGACGTCATATGTGTGACTGAAACGTGGTTCAGAAGTGAAATAGAAAGTAGCACATATAGGTTAGAAAACTTCAATGTTGTTCGAAATGATAGGAAAACAGGTTCGCGAGGGGGCGGGACTGCAATTTATTGCAAAAACTACTTACATTGTAGAAAAATTTTCAATTCTGATGATCACGATCAAGTCGAGTTTCTTTGTGCGGAGGTCAGTGATAGATTCACAAAATGTTTAGTAATTTGCGTTTACAATCCTCATCGCTCAAATGATCTAAATGTCTTCTTCCAAAAAATCTCAAAATTCATGATTGAATACGAACATATAGTACTTTGCGGTGATCTCAATATTGATCTCTTTACTGATGATGTTCGATCAAATACATTGTACGAGTTAATTAAATCAGGTGGTCTTCAGATCGTCAATGATATGCCAACTCGTTTTGCTCCGAACTGCAAACCAAGCTTGCTGGACTTAATTTGCGTCACCGAAATGTCTTATGTTTTTCATTTTGAGCAACTTCCACTAGCTGGGATATCTGATCATGAATTGTTGTTTCTTTGTTATAATATTCAGTTTTGTCGCGTAAACTATGAAGAAAGCATATCCTTCAGAGATTTTAATCAAATAAATCATGAAATGCTTTTTGCAGCTGCTAGTGCGATATCATGGCATGACTGCTGGTACTATCCTGATGTTAATGAAAAACTAAGTCACTTTACACAGTTCATAAATGTTTTATTTCAGGAACATGTACCCATAAAGAGCATTAAATTCAAAAAAGGACAACAACCATGGTATAATAGCGAAGTTAGACGGGCTATTCTTAGTAGAAATAAAAAATACAATGTCTGGAAACGTAATAAAACTCAAGTCAATTGGGAAGCATATCGTTCTCTTAGAAACCAAGTTCATATTGTGACAAAGAATGCCAAAAAAGCTTTTTGTGAAAGAAAATTAAATGTCAGTGTGCCCCCAAAAACTTTTTGGAAAAATTTAAAATCGTTTGGTTACAAAAAAGACACATCTGAATGTACTATTGATGCTAATGTTGTTAATGACTACTTTCTATCCGCCAGTGTATCTGATGATGGATCTACCTATATACTTGATGAAAACCTTTTTCACAAATTAAATCGAGAGTTCACGTTCGAAGTTTTAACTCAATATGAAGTTATACAATCAATTTTTTCAGTAAAATCCAACGCAATTGGAGATGACCTTATCAGCATAAGATTCATTAAGTTGATCATGCCCTTCGTTATTTCTTCTATAACTCATATTTTCAATTTTTCTATTACGTCATCGACTTTTCCGGAGAGATGGAAGGTGGCCAATATCACACCAATAGCTAAAATAAATAACCCAGTTTTACCTCAGGACTTTCGTCCAATTAGTATTTTATCGGCTTTATCAAAGGCTTTCGAAAAACTCCTGGCATCACAAATTGTTAAACATCTCTCTGTTAATAAGCTGCTGACTGAGAACCAATCAGGCTATAAAGCTAGACATAGCTGCTCTTCAGCAGTTGTGAAAATACTTGAAGATATTCGTCCAGCTTTTGACAGAGATGAGATCACAATATTGGTGCTATTGGACTTTTCGAAGGCCTTTGATACTGTAAACCATGATATCTTGTTGAAAAAACTGCGGCATTTTTTTGGTTTTGGTGCAACAGCTCTGAAACTGCTATACACGTACTTGACAAATCGTCAGCAACGAGTATTAACCAAAACGACATCTTCACAACTGCGATACAATTTATCTGGGGTACCACAAGGTTCGATACTTGGCCCTATTCTTTTCAGCATTTTCATCAATGATATCGTACACTCCTGCAAGAACTCTTCTATACACATCTATGCTGATGATACCCAGATCTACCTTTCTCGTCCCATTGGTCTTTTCGAAGATTTAATATTTAGAGTCAATGAAGACCTTGAGTGCATAAATATGTGGTCAAAAAAAAACTCTTTAAGATTAAATGCCAAGAAAACACAGGCGCTGACTATTTCCCGTCATCCTTATGTGTTAGATAACCTTTCGTCATTACATCTTGCTGATGCAAATATCACACTAGTAAAATCAGTAAAGAATCTAGGTTTCCTAATAAATTCTGATCTCAGTTGTGTGGACCATATAAACGCTGCTGTAAGCAAAATCTACAATGTTCTGCGAAAGTTGTGGTACTCGGCATCGTGCTTACCACAAGACACCAAGCTTAAATTGGTAAAAACATTCATAGTACCACTTTTGTCATACGGTGCTTTAGTTTATGGCAACATTGACTCGGCATCTAAACAAAAACTGCAACTTGTTATTAACAATTGTGCCAGATACATCTACGAAAGAAGAAAATATGATCATATTTCTGACTGTGCAATAAAGATCCTCGACTGTGATATTTTAACTCATTTTAATGTTTGTAATCTCGTATTCTTGCATCAACTTGTCTACACCCACACTCCTGAGTATTTATATCGAATGCTGCGTTTTTCACAATCTAGACGTACATTTAATTTAATTGTTCCTTATTTTAATTTTTTGAATTCTAAAAGATTGTTTTTTGTTAGTGTTGTAAAATTATGGAATTGTTTACCAATAGAAATTAAAACCGAAAGTCGTAAATCGTGCTTCAAACAGGCAGTAGTGAGGTTTTTAAATAATAGATAAACTGAGTTAATTCATTTGAATTGTTATTAAAATTTTAGTGTCATTGCTATCGTATTTATATTATAACTTGAAATTTTTTATACACATATCTATTTTTAAGCTATTTCATACTTATGTCTAATCTAATTTTAATGTGTCAAATACGCAATCATTCATACCATTTGTAAATGTACTTTATGAGATGAAAGTCTTACGGTACACCTAATATTCTTAATAAACTTAAACTTAAACATGTCGACTTTCGTTCCAACAAAACGCAATTTGCGGGAAGGTTTACTTTTGTGCTTCCATTTGAAGAAAAAAGCGGTTGAAGCACAACGCACGCTTACTGAGGCTTACGGGGACTATGCTCCATCGATTTCTATTGTGAGTACTGGTTCCGTCGGTTTAAAAGTGGTGATTTTGATACGGAAGACAAAGAGCGTCCGGGCCAGCCGAAAAAGTGTCGTGTACTATGAGCTGCTAAAACCTAACGAAACCATCACTGGGGAACGCTACCAACAACAATTGATGCAATTGAGCCGAGCATTATAGGTTAAACGGCCGGAATATGGCAAAAGACACGACAAAGTGGTTTTTCAACATGACAACGCACGGCCACATGTTGCAAGAACCGTCAAGGAAACGTTGGAGGCGCTGAATTGGGATGTGCTACCCCACCCGCCTTATAGCCCAGACATAGCCCCTTCCGACTACCACCTATTCAGATCGATGACGCATGGCTTGGCTGAGCAGCGCTTCACTTCTTATGAGGATACCAAAAAATGGGTCGATTCGTGGATTACCTCAAAAGACGAGTCGTTCTTCCGGCGCGGAATCCATATGCTGCCAGAAAGATGGGAAAATGTTGTAGCTTACGATGGACAATACTTTGAATAAAATACATTGTACCGCTGTTTCTAAATAAATGCTCAAAAACCGAAAAAAAACCTTTAAAATTAATTCCAACCCCCAATATTAAAAATAAGCATTAAGGCATACGCCCCAGTATGCATGCATTTTTTTTTGGAAGGAAAGAACAAATGCCATCTAAATCTAATTTGTGTGACGATTTAAGACTTATAATGCCATCAACAACAGCCGCTTCTATCAGAGAGAGAAATCCAAAATCTATCTGAAATACCACAGTATCTTGCATCTCAAAATCTACAGAACTGACAGGCTCATAGTTTGAGAGAAAAAAAATTAGCAAAAAGATTATCTGTAGAACTTACATTATTTGAAGTGTTGTTATTTAAAAACATCGATGCAGGGATATTAAAAGATCCTTTTTTTGATTTTACGAAACGCCAAAAAGACTTTGGGTTTGATTTTATATCACTCTCAAATTTCAAGATGTATTGTCTATAAAGGTATTTGTCTATAAAGTTGAATTCCCTCTTATAGTGCCAATATTTTAGAAAATCAAAATTTAAATTTGTTTTTATAAATTTTTTATAAAATTTAGTACGCAGATTTTTTAATTTTTTAAGACCACGCGTGTAAGCTTTTTGTTTTATATTTGAACTTATTAAAACAAGCGACCGTATCAAGATTATTAAATTCATCAATCCAATTAGTTCTGTCTATTACTGAGGTGATTTAAATAAAATTATACGCACTGAAATTAAAATTTGTTGTCTTATCAATACGTAACTCAAAATATTTATAAAATGAAATATTGATCTCTAAAGGAACATGGTTTAGTAGCGTCCGTGGCGTAGTTGGTTAAAGTGCGTGGCCACTATGTCAACGAAGTTGGAGACCCAGGTTCGAATCCCAGCAGCGACAGAATATTATTTGAATTAAAATAATTTTTCTGTACGGCCGCCACCTCTCTGCAGACAATGGCAAACCTCAGAGAGCAATCAAAATGCCATGTAAAGCTTCTTGAGAACAAGAACATTTCGTTCATCGCCGTTCGGAGTCGGCGTTAAGCCTTGTAGGTCCGGTTTTCGGTCAATTGTGTACAAATTTTAATAACACGCACAACACAATTGATCATAAGAAGCCAGGTCAAAATCCTTTCAAGTGCTGAAATGGCCAGTTATTTATATTTGTTTCTATTTAAAGGAACATGGTGCGCACTAATAGCTGAAATTGGAAAAGCTGATTCAGATAGGTTGAAATTTATATTTCCAGTAACAAAAACAAAGTCTAATAATCTAGATAGCACGTTAAAACATGAGTTAATTTGTTGCAATCCAAGACCTAAAAAGCTATCAATTAAATACATTTCAAAATTGCTCGACACATTTAACGGAGATTAAGTCTGAGATTAATATGTACCTGAAAATGTAATGTTTTTGTTCCGTCAGTTTTTAAGACTGCGAAGTTAATAAGTTTTCTTTTTTACCTTATGCCTACATATCTAAATATGTAGACACCTGAAAATGTAATATTTTTGTTCTGTTTTTTACAAATTCTTATTGTTTGTCATATGTTGTTTGTTTTTTTTTTTTTTGGAAAACATAAAGATAATAATAAAAACACTTAATTTCATCCAATTGGTTTCTTTTTGCATTTAGAAATCTTTTATAGGGGTGACACCATGAGTATCCGCCCCGGGTGTCACCAAGCCTAGGAACGCCACTGAGTGACATTAGACCTACGTCGATGTTTTGATTTGCTTTGCTTTGCTTTAGTTTTTTTCGTTTTTTATTTTACCATGATTTTAATAATTATTTTGGGAATATTTGTGCTCAAATGAGAGCAAATAATTTTAAAAATGCTTAATGAGAGATTTATAGCTTTTTCAGTAATTTCCCAGCAGAAAAGTGGACCAAATTTGAAATAGTTCTGAACTAGTTCCAAAAGGGACCAGTACTAGTTCCCCTACAATGCCCTTTAACATTGAACGAACTGACGCTTTCTGCGGGTTGATGTCATAGGAAAAGACAATTGTCCCCAGAAACACTCCTTTTTCCCTATATTTGAACTAGTTGCATTTGGAACATTTTTAAACTGGTTGCTTTCGCAGTAGCCTTAAAGTGGTTCTTTTTTAACTAGTTTTAAAGTGAACATATCAAAAGTGTAAGAATTTAGTGCAATGGAAAGGTCCTAAAGATCTCATTTGTACCATCTTTTCCATCCACAATCCAGAAAACATTTTGTCTATAAACTTTTTGAAGTGAAACTTCTTAGGCGGCTCTTCGAAATTTGAATGAGAATATTGAGAGTGAAATTTCAAGGTCAATTTACTTCATTTCGTTACACGATAGAGAAGAAAGATATGTTGTACAGTAGATAGAATGAGAGAGATATACATTGTATAAAAGACTGAAAAAAATTTCTTTGTCCGCGCTGAGTATCGAACCTGCAATCTCTGTTTTATAAAGCCAACGTGCTATATTTAGGGCTAAGGTCTTCGTACATAAATGTTGTCTACATACCAATTAATCAAACTACTTTTGCTGTAGATGCCCAGCGGGAAAATAAACAGCGCTCCTAGCGGGAAAATATAACAGCCTTATTCATCAACACATTTTAGAGGCAGTGTAACTTTAAACAAGAAAACGCTATTCATAAACATTTTCGCAACCATGTTTTTTGTTTGTCTTTTCGTTTAATATCAAAGACATGCTCCATATGCGCCCTTTGCAGCATTTTTTTTATGTGGCGGCCATTGCAATCCATTGGAATTCTTAATTTTTGTAGAGATTTTCTTTAGTTCAGACACAAACCTTACAAACATGAGCAGCGAATGAAAAAATGTTTATGAATAAGGCCCAAGAATGATAGAAAAATAGATTGCGCAGATAGTAAAAATAATTTTCTACGATCTGCGCATCTACGTTACGATAGACTTACGATATGAGCTTACGATATGGCTTTCTGTCAAGTCTTGTTAAAAATGTGAACAAATATGAAACAATGGCAAAAGATTCAAGAAACAAACTTGGTCTAGCGTGACGTCATGATCGTAAAAAATACTTGTTCGTAGCTAGAAATGTCAAAATGAAAAGTAAACAACATAACGGACCTGCGCAATGCGTAATCTATTTTTCTATCATTCTTGAATAAAGCGTAGTATGCTGTAGAAACGAAAATTTCTTAGCATTTAATTTTACACCCGAACTATTAGTGTAGAGTCAAAAATGTTTGTATGGAAAAAAAAGTAACTACAGTACGACCTTGCTCAATGCAACTAATAGAAATTCGGGCAATTGACATAGTTAACGTTGAAGAAACGCAATTAAACTTCTAAACATAAAGCTTTATGTCTCTGAATCTTAGATATTGTGGGTTAATGCACTTTGTATCCTTAAATATTGTTTGAATAGATTTTTCATTAAAAATGTATTTTACAAGCAAAGAAGAACTGAAAGAATATAAGATAAAAGTTTATGCAAGTTTACGCAAATGAAAGTTGCGATAATTGTGCAATTCCATGACGCCAACTTGATACTGTGCGCAAGAAAAGTTGGAATAAGTTCTTTCAATAGATAACTATTTTATACATATCTTAGTTATATAATTTTATATCGAACTATTTACTATTAATAATAGTAAGTATAATGTGTGTGTGAAAGTTTTAGTTATCTTTTCACATTTAAAGTTTTGAACAAAAAAGTATTTATAAGGCTTAATTTTTTTTAAAGCAAAAATAATAACTAAAATTTGTCCCATAGTTTTTGAGTACAAAATAACCGGTAATTTTTGATTTTTAGTTTTTAAGGCAGAAATAAAAATGAAAGTTAAGATCAAGTTTACAGTTGAGGTAGATTTATTGTTGTGACATTGTTCTGTGAAACTCCTTATTAATATGCCAAAAAAAATTTTTGAACAACATATTTATAAATGCACCTGAAGCTCCCATTGGCAAAAAAATCGCTCATTGTAGTTATGTAAAATAAAAAAATCCCTTTTTAAGAAATTATTCTCTTAATATGCGGAATATGCAACACTTGATTTTCTCACGATCATACTCGCTCTCAAACTTTCAATAAAGCTACGCTCTGAGTTTTCTCCCTAGTGCAGCGATGGGTTCTATTCCAGATAGAACTCTACGCCACGTTACGTTGCGTAGCTTTACGATTGCATAATCGAGCCTTTACACTAAAATCGTTCTTATTCTAGAAAAGAAAGAGTGTATACAAAGAAGAAGTTTCACTTCTTTACTGTATGCACGGTATACTGTATCTTTTTTTTTATTATTTTTTCTTGTGCGCAGGAAATTTTAAAAAGTAAACAGAACGCGTTTATTTTTGTCAGCAATACTTTTGAAAACAAAAGCAAAGATAACTGTTCTACACTGAACGCCTTTTGAACCTTTTCAGAGCTACTGCGAACTGCGCTAGAAATTAACTAGTTCACTTTTTCAACTGACTCCAAAATAACTGCTGGGTTCTAAAAAGTCCTCTCATTTATAAAACATTTTCAAACATTTTTTGACGTTTTGTTTGTTTCTGATATATTTAAAAAAATAGTTTAATATATTTTAGACAATATTTATGCACAGATGAAAACAAAAAAAAATTATAAAAATGCTTTATCGACGGTTTAGTGAAGGTTTCAACTATTTTTAAAATTCTCTCATTTATGAAGCTTTTAAAGGAGATTTTTATTGTTATTGAATGTTTATGAATAATGTTTTTAAATTTTTTTTTGATTTTTTTTTATAAGAGGTTTATAACTTGGTATGAATACAGCCGTAAATATGTTTTGTACTATTGTTCTGTAAATTCAATTATTCCTTTGTTCTCTCTCATTAAAAATTATAAAATTTTATTTTATCAGTTTTGCTGGCTCTATCGAGATGAACCGGAGTGTAGTCCTAAACCTATCTACCCCCTTAATCTATGTAAGTTATGCTATGTTAGATTAATTCATTTATGTCTCTAATGTTCAAACACTGTTAATTAAAATACAAATAAATACAGTTCTGTGAAATTTTTGTAAAACCTGTTTTTGTTTTTTTTTTTTGCACCTATAAATCAAATATTGTATGTCATACATACAAAAACATCCGAGTGTGAATAAGCATTTTTAAAACATCTTATAAATTAGTTAACTGGTCAATTTTGTTATATTTACATAAATTATCATTTGATTAAAACACTATTATGTGAAGATTTCACTCTTTGTTGGTATTAGCGTTTTTTTTTTTATTAAGGTAAATAGTTGCACAATATTTTTAAAATTTCCGGTTTTGTTTTTATATTAAGTCATTTTGTAAAACTTTTGCTTGAAAAATGCTTTCACTTTGGTGTTGAGAGTGCTTTGAACTATTAATTGACAGAGTGACCACAACAACTTTTGTGTGAATTAAACTTGCTCTCTTCTCAGAGTGATTAATATTTAAAATCAAGCAGCAGAGTTTTGAACCTTAATCATGATGGCTGCTATTTATCATCACCAAATTTTGTTATTTATCTCATTAAAGTACACTCCGCGACAAAAAGATAGCACATCAACATTTTCCTGATTTTTATTTTTAAAGAATGAAATAAAAAAAATTCAAATAAATACTTATATATTTGAAAATTAAAATGTCAAAAGAATAAAAATAAATGAAAATGTTAAATTAAGGTATAATATACGTGTAACAACCAAAAACAGGAGCTGTTTTCAAAAAATTTTTTTAGATATAAGGAGTTATTATTTCTTTTTTATTTATACAGGTTATTGTACATAAAAAATACTTTATAAAAATATTTTTTTTTTTAAATACAGTTCTGGCTTTTATATAGAGGGCGCTGAAAATGGCATTGAAAAAAACATTCAAAACGGTTCGATGGATATGGCCTTTCCCATGTATCGGATATAAAAAATTCAAATGACATTTTAAAGCATATACCATATATTAAGCATCCCCCCTACGCAAGACTCCCCGGGTCTTTTTTTTTAATTATGGCGGAAGTTGAAGTAAAAAGTTCGAAGAATAGATACATTTTCGCGCGCTTTTTTGTTTATATAAAAAAAACAAAAAAAAACTAGATAATTGAATTTAGGGGGGGATACTTAAAGGACAAATAAAAAACAAAATGCAAAAAAAATCATTGAAATTGAACCAATGGATTTTGAGTTATCTCTCGAACCGTTTTAAAAAAACTAGTTTCGAGGAAATCGCGTTTAAAGTTTTTTATTTGTTGTATGGAGCTTAGACATAGGTTAACGAAAACCGTTATAACTTCTATTTTTTTTAAATATTGATTTAAAAATGTGTATGTATATTCTTAAAACTATAAAGTATACATTAAAGATATTTAAGCTTTTATCTAAAATTATCAAGGTCGAAAATGATCCAAATAGAATGAAAACCACGCCTACCTCCCATACAAAGTGACTTTATCAAAACGGTAAAATCTCTTAGAATTTCACAAAAAGTAATAAATGGAATTGAAATCTTGCAAATAAGCTTTAATATTTAATATGCACTCTGAGTATAAAACCACGCCTACCTACTTAGAGTGACTTAGTCAAAAAACAAAAGCGAATATTTTCTTTAAAACTATGACGAAAATGTTTTTAAAGATAAATATTTTATTGGCTGCTTAAGACTTTGAAAAAACTTTGGTTCGGCCGCGGGTATTTTAACTTCGACCCAGTCGAAGATCATTTCTTACTAGTAATATTTTGTTTTATACTTAATATTAAATTTTATATTCTATTTTATTTTAAAGAAACAGAATCATTTTGGGAGGTTTATGTAAAAGTGGGCGGATCACGCCCAGTTTTGGTAGTGTCATTTGTAATGATGATATGAAATTACCTACCAAATATCAATGAAATGCACTGTACGAATCGAAAGTTATGCCCTTTGAAACCATTATATACATGAATGTTATATGGGAGGTAGGCGTGGTCTTTGAACAACCATGCTTATTTTCAAAACTAAACAATGTATTGACAAAAGTAATATTCACTCCAAATTTCATTCGCTTAGATTTCTCTGCTTGTAAGTAATCGTATTTTTAACACAGAAGGACAGACGGACGGACAGACGGACACGGCTAAATCGACACAGGAGGTGAAGTTGATTAAGAATATATACATACATACATGTTTGTACCGGAGATGTCTTTTTATCTGCGTTATACATGGAAGAATGCATACTTCCCATACAAAAAGGCCTTGTATTAAGGCCTTGGTCAAATTACTTTCTTTGGCATAGAAAGCATTGGTAAAAAATTTTATGATTCTAGCTCTGAAAGCTTTTGAGATAATTGCAAATGTCATCCTAAAATCGAAAAAAGCGCACTGTGGGCCGCAAGCATGTACCACCAACTGTTTTTACATATCTTTAAAGAGAAAATTCTCAGATTTCATAATATAATGAGACGACCGGGGAAGATCGAGCTTAATTCATATTTTCCATATAAAATAAAAAAAAAAAAATTTTTTTTCATGGACCAATTTTGATTATATGGTAACTTTTAAAATATTCATGTAATCTACAAAATTTTTTCGTTAAAATAATAGCAATAAGGTATAAAAAGTTATAATAATTTGCTAGTAACAAATTTACAGTGTATTTGTTTACTCAAAAACACTGCTAAGTTGCATGTAAATTTAAATAAATTTTTTGCTTATATCCTATGACTTTGGTTAATATTTTCTAATAAAAAAATGTAATTTTATGGAAAGCATTAACCCTTTCGGCATATTTGTTGCCATTCGGCAACAGTTTGCTTTGTGGCTCTGTTTCTAGTTTGGGACACCCCGCTTTTTAACAATAGATTTTTAATAATAGATTTAAATGTGATGAAAAGGAAGAGAAAATCAAAAATACGAAAATTAATTTTTATAACATGTTTTTCAAGGTTATTCCAAGTGAACTCATGAGCGCAACCACGCGGCCACGCGACTTCAAAAAAGAGCAAATTAAAAAATTATATTTTTAAATATTTCCGAGAATTTTCTAAAGCTAAAGGTAATTAAATATAATACTGCGAATGTAAGAGATCTTATTTACATTTTTAGTTTGAAAAAATATGTGATATTTATAGCGCTAGAAGTTTTTAAAATTTTTTTGAATATTTCTAAAAGTTTTTGTAGTATCTATTAGGAAAGCAATACGGCTTTCAAACTTCATACTCAGCTTATTTTAGTCAAAAACTGATCCTGAACGAAGTTTGGAATGTTTGGCATTGCCAGTGCTATTTTGGCACTGAAAGGGTTAATGGATTCTTCGTTATTAAAAATTTGTCTTCAAGTCTGCATGACCACATTATAAAAATAGAGTGGTCGAAAAATTGATTTTTTCCACCAAAATCCCACTGTGTGTCCTGCTAAAACCATTTAGGACTTTACATAGACTATTGGGTATTGACGTAGGGAAGCAAAAAGTCGCGAAGCGGTTGCCTGTAGCGCTCACCATTGATGGTTATGTTGGCTTCATCTTCAGTTTTGTAAAAGTATGGACCAATGACGCCTACGGCATGCAAACCACACCAGACAGTAAGTTTTTTGGATGTAAGGCGGCCTGGAGAGTCACTTCAAGATTTTTCTTACTCAAAATGTGGCAATTTTGCTTATTTGTGTACCCGTTAAAGCAGAAATGTGCCTCATCGCACATGATCTGAAGATGATTTGGCGGTAAAAATAAGATGCAGCCCATTTACCGAACGTACGATAGAAACGATGATCTGATGGCTTCAAAGGCTGCAAAGGCGGACTTGTTGAGAACAGCGTCGAATCGATAAATTTAGGTCCTCGGTCACATTCACCTCAACAGCGACGATGGTTTCTTCGATACGCCCAGTATGAGCTCGTATGGTATGAATATTGTCCTTAAGAGTCAATGTAGGCATAAATCGATTGGGTATAACCTGCTCAGGTGGACTACTATGAGCACTGTAATGTGTGCGAAGCAGGGACCGAAAATAACTGTTATTTTCGAAATTTCGATTCAAAAAGTCAGGCGGAAAAAATGTGTCTTTTCGATATTTGAATAAAGTAGTGCGATGCTTGCTAGCTAAGGAATAATAATCTTAAAAGATTTTTATTTTTTTGATTTTTTTAAAAAAGCCAAAAAATAAGTTATTTTTTGACCGATTTTTCATCGGTCAAAAATAAAAGTTGAAAATTGACTTTTATTTTTTCGGTCAAAAATAAAAGTTAAAATTTGACTTTTATTTTTTTCGGTCAAAAATAACAGTTAAAATTTGACTTATATTTTTTTCAGTCAAAAATAAAAGTCAAATAATGACTTATATTTTTCGGTCGAAAATAAAAGTAAAAATATGACTTTTATTTTTCCGGTCAGAAATATAAGTTCAAATTTGACTTTTATTTTTTTGGTCAAAAATATAAGTTAAAATTTGACTTTTATTTTTTCGGTCAAAAATAACAGTTAAAATTTGACTTATATTTTTTCGGTCTAAAATAAAAGTTAAAATATGACTTATATTTTTCCGGTCAAAAATATAAGTTAAAATTTTACTTTTATTTTTTCGGTTAAAAGGTGAAAAAATATAACAAAAATATAAATTCTATTCACTATACTCTTATCTGCTTATGTTTGGCTTATCACTATACCTTGCGTTCCCTGTCACTGTTGTGAACTGAAATGATCATCAGAGAACTGAAATGAGTATCCGACAGAAATTGGATACTCAAATCATACCCGAGTTACTTGTTGTTCTATACCCTATCCATACTTATTGTTTTAAAACTTTTTTCTGACATAAAATAATAAATTTAAGGGAATTTTTTTGGTGTTTTATTTTATAGAATTTTTTTTATGAATTTTTAAAAATGTTACCTTTGGAGAAAAAAAATCTGAGCTTGGATTCCGAGTTAAATTAGATAGGTAGCAAATTGTAAGTATTTATATAAATTAAGTACTTTTCTATTAGGTATAAAATTATTTATTGTGCTATTATTATTTTTATAAGAATTTAGTATTAGTTCAATGACAATCATACGCCACGTGGAATTTGCATTTATAATAAATTCATTTAAAGAAATGAATGTAAATGTCTCAAAAATGTTAAAACAGTATTGCTAATTTTTTAATTTAATTTGGCATCAGATCCATATCATTCACTCAAGTCAAATCATTTTACCAGTAACTAAGTGGAAGTATTCTAATTTACCATTTCTATATATACCTAACCATTATTACCATTACTATTATCTATACATAAATAGGCGTAGTAAAAACAGTCAAGAACTATTTTCTCACGTGTTTCTTAACAGATTTTGATAATTTTCTTTTTTAAATCAATAAGAGTAGGGAGAAGGAGTGCATCGAGTATATATGGTGGGCGTGGCACATTCCATACAAGCCAAATTTGCGATATCGAATAGCTTTAGAGTTATAGTTCACACAGCCTCCTACTAGAAAGTACTAGAAAGTAGAATATGGGAAGTAGGGTACTGGATAAAGGGACATGGCTCCGCACATATAAGTTTTTTGATATCGAATAACTTTGAAAGTAAAAGTCACAAAACATGGAAACTCAGAATGGAGTTACTATTTTGTGATTTCCTGCTAGTGGTGCGTATGGTGCGGTATGAGTTCGGATACGTTTGCACATGAGTAAAGAGAGACAAAAATTTTTTAATTAAAATACAAAAAAAAAACAAAAAATTTCTTTTTAAATGGTCGAATATTGAATATTGCAATACTATTTATAATTAATTACTATAAACAAGGACGCCGATAATTTTTTCCCCATCTAGTTTTCATCTTCAAGTGAAGAAAAGGAACTTTCATCTTTTTGTTAAGAAAGTTGTGTTGCACAGTATAATAATTAAATATTAATAAAAATCATTTTCAAACAAGCGAAAATCCAAAAAGAGCACGACAAATAAATTTAGGCTGCAAAACAACGTGTGCCGGGTAAGCAAGTATTTTATATAGGATATCACTGTCAAATTATGTACCTTTATTTTGACTAGAAAAAATAAAACTCAAATTTTAACTCTTATTTTTGACTTAAAAATAAAAGTCAAATTTTAACTTATATATCTGATCGGAATATTAAAAGTCATATTTTAACTTTTGTTTTTGACCGAAAAAATATAAATCAAATTTTAACTGTTATTTTTAACCGAAAAAATAAAAGTCAAATTTTAACTTATATTTTTGACCAAAAAATTAAAAGTCAAATTTTAACTTATATATCTGACCGGAATAATAAAAGTCATATTTTAACTTTTATTTTTGACCGAAAAAATATAAGTCAAATTTTAACTGTTATTTTTGACCGGAAAAATAAGAGTCAAATTTTAACTTCTATTATTCACCGGAAAAATAAAAGTCATATTATAACTTTTATTTGTGACCGAAAAAATATAAGTCAAATTTTAACTGTTATTTATTGACTTTTTTTAAAAAAGTCATAACAGTTACGGTCCCTGGTGCGAAGTGCTCTGTAAGTTTCCTGCACAGAACGCGAATTTTGGAAAAGAATTTCCGCTATTTGTGAAAATTATTCCGGTGTAAGTCTATGGGGGAAAAGTTTTTACATTCGTAAAGAAACATATTTTTGCAAAAAAGTACAAGTGCTATCATTTTGACGCGGAGTGTAGAAAGACGTCAGCCAAAGATTGCGTAGGTGACATGGATAATTTATGGATTATATTAGCTAATTAAAATGGGTATTCTTTTAAATTTTAACAAACTTGCATTAAGCTCTTTGTACACATAGCAGATAATTTCTAAAGAGTAGTCATTAACGTTAAGTTTAAATTTCTAAGAAGCAATGAGATGTGTTCGAGCGTGTCTCATCGAGATGCGTTGGTGCTCGCTCTTACGCGTGTATGAAATGTTATTTACTCAGTTTTTTTTTTAAGCAGTAGAGTGTAGCTTGTAAAAAGCCATAATTTTTAATCATCTTTTTATTAAAGAAACTTATTATATACAATAAATAACATTAACCCGTTTACGGCCAAGTTGAAAAATTTTCAGGAAGTTAAATTTAATCTACAATTTTATAATGATTGGCATACCAGACACTCAAAAAAGTGAAAATAAAATTTTTCTAACCAAGTGCTTTCCAGGAAAATGATGTTCCTAAATAGGAATAATGGCCTGTATATGACAAAATTATAATTTTAAAAATATATAGAAGAATACTAAACTTTTCTTATCTAATCTTTTATTGAAATTAAAAATAAAAAAAAAATATTTAAAATCTGAAAGAACATTTATTTTTTTTTTTATGACTGCTTATGTTTTTTGAAGCAGTTAGTACGTAAGTTACAATTCTAGCACATATTGATTATTTTTTTTTGTTTTGTGGTACACCTTGAAACGTCGACGAAAACCTTCTTCTTGCAGAACCACTAAGTGCTCTCCAGATATTCAAGGTAGCTCACTTTTGAGGAAAAATTCGTTATCGGCATCACTATGTTCATTTGATTGCATCGCGAAAATTTTTTCAGTTTAGTTATTCCCAAGCATTTACAACAGTCGCGGCGGGGCATGAGACCCACAAGGGCCGTTACCATTTTTATGATCGAGTACTGATCCTTGAATTTTGAATGGCACATTTGAGTAGATCTACTCCATCCATACCTTGATTGTAATTGTAAAACAATGCAGGTTGTTGATACATTACGTATTTTCTAACTTGGACTGAGCCAGCTTTCTTCACCTTTTCTTCTTTTGCCATTGTTTTACAGCGTGTGTTGGATTTATATTATCGTACATCGCAACTTTTTTCTTAGTTTTATCGAAGGTAGCATCGAACTCACCTGACAAAAAAAAAAAAAAAAAATAAATAACAGCTGATGCACGTCGGTCACTACACATATTTCGGAAATAAACATATAGACAAAATTTTTTTCTTTATGTTGAGACTAATTGTTGAGCTCGAGGCCAAATATGTTTATGAAGAAAAAAAACTAACAACAGCTCTGTATAGAGCAAATTACACAGCTGTTTCGTTGGACGCAACACCAACACTTTCACTGTGATCCACTCAGTAACTTAAATTTGACTTATAAAAGGTCACATTAAATTTAACCACAAAAGAAAAAGTTTTTCTTTATTTATTTTTTATTTTTTTAAATTTCTCCTTTAAGATTTGCATGCGTTCGAAGCTTTTTGCATGCGTTCGAACCATTTAATATAACATTTATCCCATTCCGCTTGAGAAATCTCCAAAATAGAGAAATATAAATATAGTTTTTAAAAAAAAAGTCATTGGGTGCCAAATCAGCCGTTCTCAACAAGTCTGCCTTTGCCTGTCCACTGTGGGGAAGATTTTGAGGAAAGACCTTGGCCTTTACCCGTATCTAAAATCTAATTGGTGCAAGAATTGAAGCCATGAGACCATCGTTTCTATCGTACGTTCGGTAAATGGGCTGAACCTTATTTTTACCGTCAAATCATCTTGAGATCATGTGCGATGAGGCACATTTCTGGCTTAACTGGTGTCCAAATAAGCAAAATTGCCATATTTGGACTGAGAACAATTCGAAGAGACTCTCCAGGCTCTCTATATGCAGCAAAACTTACTGTTTGGTGTGGTTTGCATGCCGAAGGCATTATTATATACCACAACTGAAAAATTCACCAACTATACTTCGTTTGCGAGCTGTATTTGCCGCAAACGAATATTCAGTTGTCACAACTTAAAAATATATCTTAAATTTATAAACCGCAAGCTATTTCGGTCATTATTATTTATTATATTAATAATCTTTCTCATTATGTCCGTCCGTCTTCTTATGGATTCCACCTATGTTGCTATCTTCGTCCGCGTATTAAGCAAACTACCAATTTCCTTATATAGTAACAATTTGTCCAAAAAGTAACTCTAAACTATAAGCGTTATGTTTATACAACGAAGGGAAAAATAAACAAAATTTTCAGTTGGGAAAAACGAAGTTTTCAATTGCTGCAATTTAAAAATCACTCGCGTTTATGACAAACGAAATTCATTTCCTGCAAGTAAATGACTCGTTTCTCACAACTGAAAATTTTATTTATTTTTCGTTCAACGTTTATAACAACTGTTGAAACGTTTGCAATAAACGATTTCAAGCACGACAAACGAAGTTCGTTTGCGGCAAACTGGCGATAAACGTTTTTTTTCTTTGCGTGTACTTTTTCGAAACTGAATATGAAACCAACGTTACCGTCAATGGTGAGCGCTACAGGAAAATGATTTGCAACTTTTTGATTCCTGCTGAATGATTTCTGATGATTGCTGATGCAACAAGCGATACAGCGTGTGAAACCATCACTTTATTTAGATGACCCATCACTTTATTGGTGACCGAATCATATCAAGAAATGGGCCTGTCAATTGTCCATTTAGCTCATGTGATTTGACCCCGTTAGACAAATTTTTGTAGGGGTTACAGTGTGAAGTCACTGGTCAATGCTGAAAAACCAGCTACGACTGACCAGTAAGAAACAAACATTCGGCGCGTTATTGGCGCTTTGAATATCCTTCATACAGGACACTGTGGATAAAAATCGTGTGTTAGTTAGTTTAAGCCTATACTTATTTTGACTTTAAGAGATTCGTAGTTTTTTTTTTATAAAAGTCAAAACATTTTAAGATAGTTATTTTTTACTATTTCCTCAAAAAACAACTTTGTCCTTGCGGGACATGAAGAAATCCTTTTTTTTCCATAAATTTTTCTTTGGGTGATCTTGACAACCCAATGCAACTTTTGAGACCTCTTAGAATACGATCTAAATTTTTCGATACGCCCTAATGGACATGTCAATAAGCGAAAAATTGCCGCATTTGGAGTGCACAAAATCTACAAAAGATTCTCGAGGCAATGTTATATCCTCAAAAAAAATCACCGCTTATGGACTGGTGGAATCATTGCTCCATGCTTCTATGACAAATGAGGCCAGCGAGAGCGTTACTATCATCGGCCCAACGGGCCGAAATCGGAGTGCTTCCAACAAGAGCGCTCAAAGAGCACTCTTTTCTGAGCTTTTTTTGTGTGAAGCCAGGAGAAGAAGAAGAAGAAGTACAACTGCTCCTGCTACTCTAGGCTAAGGAGAAGCTTCGGAGCACTAAAAAAGAAAAACAAAATAAAAATAAATAGAACGAACAATTGAGTGCTATACTTTCGCTGCAGTTCGGATCACAGACGAAGCACAGTATTCAGTGCTATACTTTCACTGTAGTTTGAAGCACGAATGGAGTAGTAGTGCTCCCTTCCAATGACATGTTATGTTAAAATTACAATGTAGATGGGAATATAGACGGAGCGCTTCGTATTGCAAAAGGAGCGCTCGTAAAGCCCTTAAAGAGCGCTCCAAAGCTCGCTGGGGGCGAGCGCTATAAAGTGATATTTATTGAAGACATGTGTTACCAATAAGACGATGCAACAAGCCAACTCCACATGTTCTCACTAGCAGCCTGTTTAAAGCCAGGATAAAGGAGGATGGTCGCAGGCAAAGGGATCCTGTGTTACAAAGGGACTACTCATATCCTTGAGTTGCTCGCCCAATTTGGGGAGTAGGTTGTTTTAAACAGAGTTATGCCTACGAGGGAATAGCAATAACCCTAAATAAATTTGTTAGCACGGGGATAGTCCTTACCTTGGTAGACACACGAACTCAACTTCCACTGATATATTTGTCTTTTTGCATGTCTTATGGATTTAGTTTAACTAAGTTTAACTAAGGCTGGTAGTATATACTGCATAATTGCAAATTTTCTGAGTGCAAAAAATGAACAGCCACCGTAGATATTTAACGTCCTAGTGATGTTGATGGATGCGACAGAACAAAATAGCGATCTAGAGTACTTTCTGAATGCTGTGCCCCCAACATGGGGGAACGAAATGGTCGCTAAAGTACTTTTGGAGCATCGAATGGAGAGGATGAAAAGAGACGAAATAGCTTGACTTAGTAGTTTCAGAGCATGTAAGGGTTCTCTGGTCGAAAAGCTGGCTAGAGTGTACTTTCGGAGCGTCAAGAGGATACGAAGAAATTAAAGGTTAATTCCGAGTCATTTCGGAGTGTCAGCTTTTGGGTGTTATCTAAGGTATCAGATTGGGATACGAAGAGATGAAAAATTTGCCTTAGTAATCTCGGAGTGGCGTCCGTGGCGTAGTTGGTTAAAGTGCGTGGCCGCTATGTCACCGAACCTGGAGACCCAGGTTCGAACCCCAGCAGCGACAGAAAATTATTTGAATTAAAATAATTTTTCTGTACGGCCGCCACCTCTTTGCAGACAATGGCAAACCTCAGAGAGTAATCAAAATTCCATGTAAAGCTTTTTGAGAATAAGAACATTCCGTTCATCGCCGTTCGGAGTCGGCGTTAAGCATGTAGGTCCGGTTCTCGGTCAATTGTGTACAAACTTAATAACACGCACAACACAATTGATCATAAGAAGCTAGGTCAAAGTCCTTTCAAGGGCTGAAATGGCCAGTTATTTATTTTTTTAATCTTGGAGTATCAGAGTTAAATGGGGGGCTGTTGACTTCTATTGATGGCTCAGAATGAAGATGAAGTAATAATGGTGACTTAAGTGCCATTTATATAGTCAAGTATGATTTGTCATATGTGTCAGAGTGTGTGAGTGCTATGTCGAGATCCTTTTTGCCCGGAAGACTATTGCAGGATTTGCCCGTCGGGGAGTATCCTGCTGGCTGTGATAGCTCAATGTCGCGAGCAGACCAGCGTTGGTCGGCGTGGAGTTGCGCAGTTGTACTACCGGGTGGCAATGCCCAAATATTGTCAGAGGTTTTAGATGGGTCTCGATTTCCACAAACAAATGTGGATGGTGATCCAACTAATCATTCATAAATTGCTACTGTTGCGTTCCAATATTAGTTACTATCCATACAATCTATTTATAAATTTCTATCCATTAACACTTACTATCTATTAAAACTAAAATATGGGATGTAACCGATGTTGAAACTACTATGACAGGCCGTTAGTCGAGTCTGGAGTCATGGACGTGACGCCCAGGAGATGGTTGGATGGACGTTGGTGAGAGTACTAACGTCCGGAAGATTTATCTGTTGGGCGTCAACTGCATTAACCTTGACTCCTTGCCAAGGGGCACCATAGAATTAAGCCTAACAGACAGGTGTCTATGCTAAACACAAGATCAGGTCTCACATACAATTTACGTTAGTCGTAGAAGAAACATTTAACGAACGCGTTATTTTTCGAAATGAACCAGTCAATTGACACCTCAAATCCTGTGATTTAAGGCCTTTGTATTATTTTCTTTGGGATTATGTAAAGTCAATATCTTATGCGAACAGACCAGGAACTTTGGCTGCCTTGAAAGACAAAATTGTCGATATACAGCCCCGAATGTGTAAAAAAAAAATGGTCGAAAATTGAATTTTAAGAATACGAGGCTTCATGCCTGAAATCAATTTGAAACACTTATCGCATAGAATTTACTTTGTAGGAAAGCCATCTTTCAGTTTGAAATTATGTAATTTCTGTGTTTTATTTAAAATCAAACTTCTACACCTCTTCAAAAAGCAACCTATATTTATTTTTAGTTTTTTTTTTGATAATGCGAGAGTTTTTGAAGTGAAACTTCTTTAGCCGCGATGGGGACTAAAACCAATGAATCAATTTGCCGGCGAAACACTTCGCTGTGAAACCCTTCGGCGTGTTTTTAACACAGTGTTACGCAAAAGCAAATAATTATAATATAGTATGGATATAGTGGCTTTTCAACTGCATGGTTCATACATTGAGTAATTATAATATTGCCATAAAAATTCGAAGCATATGGAGCATGTCTTTGATATTCATATTGAAAACATCAACCTTAAACAAAAATACAAACACTGACTGCTGCTAAGTAGCAGAGTTGTAATGTACAACATTTCAAAGTATATTTCAAACTTTTGTGCAGTAATTGCAGAAAATCAAAACGAGTACTATACAACATTCGGCTTGTTGCGCACTCTTTGATTAACCGCAGAAGAGCAGATTGCTGTGATGTCTGTTTAAAAAACAGTGTGTCCACCAAAAAATAAAGAGTACACAGAGTAAATTTCTGTATTGCATTTATTATAGCCCTCCGTTTAAAAAACGTAAAAGGGGTATATTAATTTTGTCACTCCGTTCGTAATGCCCATAAGGAGGTGTGTCAGGTAAAGAAAAGTACATATATTCTTGATCAGCATCACCACCTGAGTCGATTTAACCATGTCCGTCTGTCTGTCTGTCTGTGATTACGATTACAGCCGTAATTTTCAAGCTATCATCACGAAATTCGATGTTAAAGCTTTTATCTACGAAATAGAGATCAAGTTCGAAAATAAGCCAAATCGGATGGAAACCACGCCCACCTCCCATATGGAGTGACTTTATCAAAACGGAATATCTCTTAGAATTCCACAAAAATTACTATATGGACTTGTAATTTTGCAAAATTATATGATATGATACATGGTCCAATAACTCCCGAGACCAACTACTAGCTGGCACCTCTAACGAAATGTCGATATAATATTTCGATAGTTCCCAGCTAGCATTTCGTCGTTGCGCATACAAAAAAGGCTATGTGTAAAATTTCGATTTTTTTTTTTTATTTTACCATTTAATAGCCATATGTATCCCCCATCTATTCACCAAATGGTTTCTTGATATTCCTATTGGTTCGGAAGTAAGCAAATATGAAAGTTAGCCAGCTATGTGAAAATAGTATTGAAATTGTTAAAAAACAAAATTGTTTTTTTCGTCTCCTGAAAAATTGTTCAAAAACACATAACCTTTTTTGTATGCGCAACGACGATTTGGAAGATTGTATGACGATCGCGATCATTTCGCGATTCTTTTTTTAATCGTCAAGACGATTGTTAAGTAGAATTTTATATTGCTCTTCCAAATGATGCTATTGCGAGTCGTTGTGACGATTTTTGGACGAGTGAATCGTCGCTCACGCATCTTGGCGAGCATTAAAAGAGTGCAAGCAAGAATGCGACTCATTTTGATGATTGATTGACGAGTGTTTTTTTTTGTTACTCTACAATCGTCGTTTTATCGTTCTGACGACCATTCGTATACTTGTGTTACTCTAAAATCGCCGCTTATGCATTCTCGCGATGGTTTGGCGAATTTAACCGTTATGTTTAGGAATCGCCGCTTACGCATTCCCGCGATCGTTTGACGAATTAAACCGTTGTGTTTAGAAAAGTTTACAAAGAACAACTGATGATTGCTTCATATTAACTCAGTTGTTAGCTAGTGAACACGTGTCCAAGAATTATAGCAAGTGAGTACTTTTTATTTCATGCTCTTACAGTTTCCTAATTTGTTTTTCTTTTTTAAGATGTATGTCACTCAAAATTTTAAGGTGACGACGCAGGAATAAATAAAGTGCTAAAACAACATTTTGTCCATGCTGGTGACCGACTCAGGAAGGGTGATCAGACCAAGAAGGATGACGAAGAAAATTAGGGGGATTTAGCTCCATAATTTATTTTTTATATATTTTTTTTTTCTCTATGTCTGAATTTTGTTTTTTTTTTTAATTAATAATTGAATTATTTTTATTTTATTTATGCGAGTTTAAACTAATTACATATATTACAATTAAAAAATGAACAATACAGAACAATGCTTTTTATTTTGAAGCATTTGGTGTAAATTAAAGATCGTCTTGGCAATAGTTTCAAGACTCTTCAGCGATTCTTTCCTGAGCATCGTAGACGACTCAATTAGGCGATTGATTCAAGGGTCGTTTGAAGTAGGAATAAAAGCATCTTACACGATTCTTTTTTGAGCATCGTACACGACTCAATTAGGCGATTGATTCAAGGATCGTTTGAAGAAGGAATAAAAGCATCTTACACGATTCTTTTTTGAGCATCGTAGACGACTCAAATGGAAGAGTCGCCGGCTTGACACAGTTTCTCCCGTTGTACTGAACTTCCGCGATCGGAATATGACATCGTCGACGATTTATTTAATCGCCCGCTCCGATCGTGAAAGAGTCGCCTACGATTGAAAATGCTAGCTGGGTTCCAGCCTTCAAACAATACTTGTAAAAATTTCATGACAATCTAACGTTTAGTTCAGAAGTTGCAGTGATTTAAGTGACGCTACTATTGATATTTTCAAAATAATGGATTCGATGCAATTCCGTCGGGTGTTGAATTATCACTGTTTTTTGATGGGATAAAATACCGACCAAGCTGGGCAATGGCTTCGAAAATGTTATTCGGACTATGCTCCGTCAAAAGCAACCATCGGCAGATGGTATGCTGAGTTTAAACTTGGTCGTACAGACACAAATGATGCTGAACGTTCAGGACCCTCAAATGAGGCAGTTGTTCCACAAAACATAAAAAAGTATACAAAATGCTATTGGCCGACCGTAAAATGAAGGTGCGCGAGCTAGCTGAGGCTCTGAAGATATCAAAAGGCAGTGTGGGAACAATATTACAGGAGCATTTCATTTCATTTGACCCCATTACACTTTTTATAATCTATTGTTTTGTCATACTATGTTTGCCTGCATTCGCCACTTGTGCTCATTTGCACAACTGAATGTAGAATTTATTGATCTATCTATAATTTTGCCTTAAATTTTAATGTATATTTTATATTTTGAAGATTTATAATAAATAATAATTAATTAATAAAAAAAAAAAAAAAAAAAAAAAAAAAAAAAAAATTATATATTCAAAGAGAAAAAAAAAAAATATTCAAAGAGCATTTTGCGATGAGAAAACTGCTTACCAAATGGGTGCCGCGTTTTCTCACACCCGACCAAAACAACAATGTGTCGATGATTCGGAGAGCTGTTTGGCAATGTTTACAAAGAATAAACATGTATTTTTGCGTCGGTATGTGACAATGGATGAAACATGGATCCACCATTATACACCGGAATCAAAACGATCGTCAGCTGACAGCAACCGATGAAAGCAGGCCAAAGCAACCAAAAACACAACAGTCGGCTGGAAAGGTTATGGCATCTGTATTTTGGGATGCGCATGGAATTTTGTTCATCGACTATCTCGAAAAGGGAAAAACAATCAACAGCGCTTATTATATAGCGTTGTTGGAGCGTTTGAAAAATGAAATCGCGAAAAATCGGCCCCATTTGAAGAAGAAAAAATTATTTTTCACCAAGACAATGTACCGTGTCACAAATCGATGAAAACGATGGCGAAAATCCACGAATTGCTTCTTCATCCACCGTATTCGCTAGATTTTGCCCCCAGCGACTAATGGCTCTTTGCTGACCTCAAAAAAATACTTGCCGGCAAGAGATTTGGTTCCAATGAAGAGGTGATAGCTGAAGCGTATTTTGAGGCGAAGCACAAATCGTTCTACAAAACCGGTATTGAAAAGTTAGAAAAGCGATGGAATGAATGTATTGCTCTTGAAGGAACCTATGTTGAGGAATAAAGAAAAATATTTGCAAAATAAAGTTTTTTTATTACTTAATCTCAGGACTAGTGGCGTCCGTGGCGTAGTTGGTTAAAGTGCGTGGCCTCTATGTCAACGAACCTGGAGACCCGGGTTCGAACCGCAGCAGCGACGGAAAATTATTTGAATTAAAATAATTTTGTACGGTCGCCACCTCTCTGCAGACAATGGCAAACCTCAGAGAGTAATCAAAATGTCATGCAAAGCTTCTTGAGAACAAGAATATTCCGTTCTTCGCCGTTCGGAGTCGGCGTTAAACCTGTACGTCCGGTTCTCGGTCAATTGTGTACAAACTTAATAACACGCACAACACAATTGATCATAAGAAGCTACACGCAAAGAAAAAAAAAACATTTATAGCCAGTTTGCCGCAAACGAACTTCATTTGTTGTGCTTGAAATTGTTATTTGCAAACGTTTCAACAGTTTTCATAATAAAAGTCAGTTGCGAGAAACGTGTCATGTAGTTGCAGGAAATTAATTTCGTTTGTCATAAACGCGAGTGATTTTTTATTCCAGCAATTGAAAAATTTGTTTTTCCCAACCGAAAACTTCGTTTGTCTTTCCCTTCATTGCATAAACACAATGTTTATAGTTCAGAATTACTTTTTGGACAAATTGTTACTATATGAGCAAGTTGGTAATTTGCTTAGTACGCGGTCGAAGACAGCAACAGGGGTGCGATGAGTGCAATCCATAAGAAGACGGACGAACATAGGGAGAAAGATAAATAATATAATAAATGATAATGACCAAAATAGTTTGCGGTACATACCATATATAAGATATATTTTTAAGTTGATGACAACTGAATATTCGTTTGCGGCAAATACAACTCGCAAACAAAGTGTAGTTGGTGAATTTTTCAGTTCCGGTAAACGAAAAATTTCTTTGCGTGTAGGTCAAAGTCCTTTCAAGGGCTGAAATGGTCAGTTATTTATTTATTTATAATCTCGGGACTTATTGGACCATGTGTTATATGAACTTTGATATGAACATGTACTCTGTGTATGAAATTCAACGAAATCGAGTGAATACCACACCCACCTCCATACAAAGTGACGTAATTAAAAAACAAAAGCGAGTATTTTCTATTAAAACTATGACGAAAATATTTCTACAGATAAAAATTTTATTGTCTGCTTAAGATTTTGAACATACTACTTTGGTTCGGCCGTGGGGGTTATTTTAACTTTGGCCCAGTGGAAGATCATTTCTTACTAGTTTTCCTTATATCCTTATGTTTTTTATACAAAATTCTATATATCACATTGTTTTATGACACATATTAACTCTCTCCAGCCATTCCTTAAAGCCCCACTGTTCAAGTGTAGGGGTGATCGGAGTGATCGGAGGGAGTGATCCTAATTGGGAGTGATTTTAATTAATTTGTATTTCTTATAAAAATTTAACCCTTCAGGGGGCATATATTTTTGGTTTTTGATATTTTTTATTTATAAAAAAAAACTATGATTTCGGTTGAAAAGCCGCAATAAGACTGCTTGTAGGTATTAGCTTGTTGCGCGCCCGCCACAGGTTAAAATACTAGTTTTTTAATTTATTGTTAATTTTTGTAAGTACATAATGTGAATTTAATGAAATGTAATCATACTTTTAGCATAATAAAAATGTATTTATTTATTGTTGATATTTATACCTAAATTGCACTAATTTCATGAAAAAGTGGGAAAAGGCTGCGGGAGAAATTTCGACAGAGCAGGGGCGGTAGCCACGCCCACCATAAAAAACTTTGTAGATATCATATTTCTTATGCATGTGTTCCAAAAAATGTAAAACATTTATAAAAAGCAGAGAAAAGATTTTTTTTAATTTGTGCAAATATGGTCTAATATGGGCATTTTTTCGAAACTTTCGGGCCCGATTGGCACGGGTAAACGTTGTCGTAAAAAAAAATTTTTTTTAGTTTCGTTCTTAGAATATAAAAACGCATAAAAAAACCTTTCAGCCCCTTGACATTTCCAAAAATCGCAAAATAAGGGACACTCTATTGTTCAGGTGTAGGGAATAAAAATTGGCATGTGCCAGCAACAAAGCTGTGTGGTATTTTGAGTTTTATGTTTGAGGAAAAAAAAAATAAAACTGGAAAATGATTTTTACTTTTGAGCGTTAAATAAAAATTGAAAAAAAAACTGTTATTTTTGAGCGAAAAAAAGAAAAATTAAAAAACCAATTTTTTATTCTTGAGCAAATAATTAAACTCAAAAATAATTCTCATTATTGAACAAAAAAAAAAATCACAAAATAATTTTTATTTCTGATCAAAACAATAAAAATCGTAAGATAATTTTTATTGTTGAACAATAAAATAAAAATCTAAAAATAATAATAAAAATTTTAGTTTTTGGATAAAATTACGATCCCTGATTAAAACAGATTTAATTTACTCTTGCCATTAATTTACTCTTGCCATTATATGAAATGGGACTTTTTTAATAAGACAATATTAAAGAGTAAATGAATTAACCAATTAAAAATCAAATTTTTTGAGTTTAAGTTTCACTTCTACCGTGCGTGGTGGCCACACACATATTGTTTCTTTTTTTTTTTGTGGTCCTACATATAGAATTTTTCTCTCACTTTGTTGCACATTTCCACATACATATTGCTATTATATAACGGCAAAAAGAAACTATTTCAGCTATGGCTAGTTTCGAGTTTTCTCAATTAAATTTTTAACTCAAATGGTTAACTCTCGGGACACAAAAATATAATGTATGTCCTTTAAGTTGCAACAGATGATCGATGATTTTGCATTGCAAGTGGAAAACAATTTATAACTTTGTTAAAGCTTACACCAAATGAAAAGTGCCGTTATCAATAAACTCGCTTTTCTCACACGTTATGCTCAATAATTTAATAAAATTCACTCACAGCTGATTGTTTATTTCTCAAAACTTTCTTTGAGGTTTAATGTAAATCCTGTTAACCCTCTTCTGGGCTTATAGGTATTTCAATTTAATTGGAAAATATCCTGCGTTTATATTTATTTTTTTAATTTAAAATTAATCATCTTTTCCCACAATAGATTTACACTGATCTTAATTTTGTTGCATATAAAACTAACCAACATATATAAACCCTTTTGGCCGACTTTAACTTCACGTCTTGGCGTTTCGTATCAAACTGAGTTTTATGTTTCATGTAGTAAAAGTTTTATAACTGTTTTGAGACCACAACCAAGCATTTAAAAAAAAAAAAAAAAACTATAAACAGTAGATGCAACGTTCAATACCGACTTAACCAATACCCAATTCAGCTGACCATTCATTGAAAGCAAAAACTGAAAAAAAACAAAAAAATCACCCACTGACAGTTCAAACACAACAAAAATCTCAAATAATTTAATTAATGTTAATTTCTTTTGATTTCTTTCTCTCTCTCTTTACATATATGTTCGGTCACAGCTTCAGCATTCGTTGTGGCTGTTTTATTTCTTAAGTGTCATCTATTGTGTTGTCTGTCATCCGATGGTTTATTGTACGGTCTTTTTTCCTCAAAATGTTCAAATTTTTTTTAAAGCGTAATTATGTTAATTTAATTACAATGCTTAATTATATATTTGAAATGAAATATTTAGTCTCATTTCTTTTGTGATGAATTAAATCTATTTTAATCTCAATAACATTACCTTCCAATATGACTTTTATGCAATAAGTTTGTATCAGATTGAATAAATAATTCAATATTTGTTCACCTTACCATTCATTCATCTTTTGGTTTGGTCTCCACAGATGCGATTATTTACATCAAATTTTTGAATGCTTCTTTGTTTTTTTTTTGTTTTGTTTTTATGTAATTCATTTTGCATGCCAGTTCCTATTATTAACTGAACATTTCCGTTTCAACTCGTGACGGAACTAACATCCAATGCTTTGATGACTCTGTAATTGAATAGCTATGAAAATACTCATGGTTTGTTTCTTAGCATTATGGTTATTACCAGACATAATGTTTAAGAAAACCAAAAATTTCATATTCGTCGATGGATTATTTAAACATCGACTCATTGTCGCAAGTGTTCAATTATAATTTTGACATTATTTTCAAAAATTAAGGTGCTTTTTCTAATAATTGTTTTACATCAAGAATAATAGAATATCTGCTTCCGCGAAGACATCATTAATAAATTGCACCGCTTTGCGTCACCTAAGATTAAGCTGTCTGTTTCGCGCTTGGAGGGAAATTCAGAAGCTGAAATGCTGCATTTTAAAGCAATAACATTTTTGTATTTAATGTTGACTGGAAATGGGTTTTTACATATTTTATCGATAAAAATGTATAGTTTGTGCAGAATCCAAGTATGATCAAGTACTTATTCAATAGAACAGGATTTGAACGGGTTTTCATTATTTATCGAGGTATTCTACTATTTCGTACAATTTCGAAGTATATTTATATCCCCACGCATTGAGTGTAAGGAATATATATGGCGTGTAGTACTTAGAGGTGTAAAACTTTAAATTGAATAAAATACTGAGATAACACACGAGGGTAGTCGTAGAAGAACCCGACCTAACAAAGAAAACACAAAAAAGAGTTGACTTAATCCTAGTTCGAATCCCTTCCCTTGCTTAGAAAGTTGTACCAAAGGTTATTTCTTTGACTTCATTATAAAAACCAAAAAAATAAAAATCCACTACGTCATGGGGACGCGGTAAAAGCTGCTCAAGCAAAGCAACTGAATATTTGTTATAAGGCTTGGGTAGTTCATGAACGAACTAGTTCAATTGAATGATTCCCATGAACCAACAAGACAAGATCAAGCAATCAGCAGTGCGAGAAAAAAGTATATTTTTCATGCTACGTCATCGGTCACAAAAAAAGCTATATTGCATACCTTTTTTCATGCAAAACATGTGAAAACTTAGATAAAAGTGGAAAATTATAAAATTAACAAGTTTAATTCGCGAAAAAGTGTTTGAATACTTTGTTCGTTTATATTTTCATGCAGTAACGAAATTTAAAGTAATTTTTTTTGCTGTTGGAATTATTGCACGTCGCTACAGCACACTTCATTTTTATAAAAAACACTAAATATTACTGAATTAAAAACACTAACAATTCTTTAAAACTTCAAGAAATAATTTTTCATATCCAATCGCTACACGTAAACAAAAGAATTTGTGACCGATGGCGTCAGAACTATCAGCTTTGTTTGTTTACAATATGGCGGCTCTTTTGTTTGCATGATCTTTATTTCTTGGTTCATGAACAGCTATGGGCAGAGAGCGCTCTTGGAGCGTTGAGAGCAAGAATTGAGAGCAAGGGCTTATGTAGCAACACAAAACGCAACAACAAACCAAAGACAAAAGACTAACACAGAATCAACACAGAAGCTTTAAATGTAGTGGTGCCCATACCCGTTCATGAATGATTCCCACTCATGAACTAGTTCAGTGTTTCTCGTTTTGTTTGGTTCATTTGAGTTCAATTGATTTTGCAGCGAGTATAAACTAATCCTCTGCACGAGTGCGCTTGAAATGCGTTTCAAAGCACTCGTTTGTAGTGCAAGCTTTTGCTATGTTTTGCTCTCATCAATGAAATCAAGCCTAACACTACTCGTCGCTTGAGCAGAACAAGAACCAACTAAAACCAAAGCAATGTTAGGCACGATTCGAAAAAGAAGTGTGCACTGACTAGAAAGTTATGTTGTTATGTACACAACAGCAGAACGCTTGGAGTTATGCTGTCTTTGAATAGCTTTGGAAGTAAATGCCATATAACAATGAAACTCAATATGTATGGAGTTCTTACTTGGTGATATCCTTCTACTAGAAAGTAGAATATGGGAAGTAGGGTACTGGGATGGGGATTTGACAAATGGGTGTGGCTCCGATCCAAATAGTTCAATGAAGTGTAGGAAAAACTTAAGCGTATTAAGACCGTTTAGAGTTCTGTAGATTTCGTGTTTAGCCATTTTTGGGGGTAGCTGACTTCGAATCTGATTTCAGAATTTTAAAATAGGGTTGCCACCTAAATTTTTTGTAGCTTAAAAAATTCGGTGCTGGGGTGAACACTAGGTAAAAATTGGTCGGTGAATCCGAATCCGATGTCAGATGTTCAAAAGTATGATATTTTAACAATAGGGTTGCCACCTAGTAATATGTTGATTTTTAAAGAGTTTTAAACATTATCTAACAGTTTTAGGGGGTCGCTGATTTCGAATCTGATGTCAGAATTTTAAAATTCAAGATAGGGTTGCCACCTAATTTTTTTTTATTTTTACGAATTCGCTGCTGGGGCGAACACTAGGTAAAAATGGGTCGCTGAATCCGAATCCGTTGTCAGAATTTCAATATTTCAACTTTTCTTGCGTAAATTGCGCTTTTTGACAGCTCGTAACAAATAGCGAACAACGAGAACAAAAACAAAAAACGAGTTTATTCTTTGAAATTTTCAGGGATGACCCTTTATCATGAATTTTAATAAATAAATATTTAAATAAGCTATTACTTGTAATTTTGTTCACATTCCTTATTTTATGCTTATGGTTAGTAATTTATATTGGTAAACATCAAAATATTTTCAAGATCTTAGCGTTAATACACCTAATAGTGAATTTCAAGAATAAGAAAAACGTTCAATCATTTTGTATCCCTGCTGTAAGCGCAAACTCTGAGCGCAATAACATATTTCATTTGTACGCCCCTTATATTTTGTTGCGTAAATTACGCCAGCGAGTAGACGGAAGCAAGCGCATCCGCATTAGAGTGTCCCTTATTTTGCGATTTTTGGAAATGTCAAGGGGCTGAAAGGTTTTTTTATGCGTTTTTATATTCTAAGAACGAAACTAAAAAAAATTTTTTTTTACGACAACGTTTACCCGTGCCAATCGGGCCCGAAAGTTTCGAAAAAATGCCCATATTAGACCATATTTGCACAAATTAAAAATAAAATCTTTTCTCTGCTTTTTATAAATGTTTTCCATTTTTTGGAACACATACATAAGAAATATGATATCTACAAAGTTTTTTTATGGTGGGCGTGGTTACCGCCCCTGCTGCGTCGAAATTTCTCCCGCAGCCTTTTCCCACTTTTTCATGAAATTAGTGCAATTTAGGTATTAATATCAACAATAAATAAATACATTTTTATTATCCTAAAAGTATGATTACATTTCATTAAATTCACATTATGTACTTACAAAAATTAACAATAAATTAAAAAACTAGTATTTTAACCTGCGGCGGGCGCGCAATAAGCTAATACCTACAAGCAATCTTATTGCGGCTTTTCAACCGAAATCATAGTTTTTTTTATAAATAAAAAATATCAAAAACCAAATATATATGCCCCCTGAAGGGTTAAATTTTAATAAGAAATACAAATTAATTATAAGTTTTTTTTAAGAGCATGTATTTTTTTTTTTTTTTTTTTTGACAGTTCGAGTATTTTGGACCACAATAAGTAGGTTTTGAAGCTGCGCTTCTGATTTTGTAAGCTCGAGAAATTCTTGAGCAAGTTGTACCCCACGCTCCGCAACATCATTTACAATACAAAGATCTTTAAAATAATTTTTTACTCTCTGGTATTCTTCATCTTTTTCCCATTCGTCAGAATCATATTTTAAAAAATTGCATGTCAAACTAAACCTACGAAATAGATTTGTTGTTCGACAAGATGCAAGACAATCTAAATATTTTTTGTCTATTCATTTAAAGAATTTGGGTTTGCGATTGGATGATTATATGGAAACTTCTGAGCTTGCAATGCTGTCACCATACTGCGTTTTCTCTCAATAGAAACTGCATCATCGACAAAAGCGAGTGCTACAAGTTCTTCGCCAAGGTACCAAAGATGCCGACCAAATTTTTGACTTGCAGCAATGAATATTTTTTGTTAATTGTCTTGTTTGCAACCAAATCTTTTAAAAAAGACAGATCCCGATTTGGAGGTTTTATGCTATTAGTAGCTTCAAACCAGACTTTGATGTATAGTAGAACTACAAAAATACAGACTTGACGGATTCCGATAATAATGAATAGCATAAACGCTCCAAATAAGGGTCTGTCTTTTTTAATTAATTTGTATTTCTTATTATAATTTAACCCTCCAGGGGCATACATTTTTGGTTTTTGATATTTTTTATTTATAAAAAAAAACTATGATTTCGGTTGAAAAGCCGCAATAAGACTGCTTGTGAATATTAGCTTGTTGCGCGCCCGCCGCAGGTTAAAATACTAGTTTTTTAATTTATTGTTAATTTTTGTAAGTACATAATGTGAATTTAATGAAATGTAATCATACTTTTAGCATAATAAAAATGTATTTATTTATTGTTGATATTAATACCTAAATTGCACTAATTTCATGAAAAAGTGGGAAAAGGCTGCAGGAGAAATTTCGACGCAGCAGGGGCGGTAACCACGCCCACCATAAAAAAACTTTGTAGATATCATATTTCTTATGTATGTGTTCCAAAAAATGGAAAACATTTATAAAAAGCAGAGAAAAGATTTTATTTTTAATTTGTGCAAATATGGTCTAATATGGGCATTTTTTCGAAACTTTCGGGCCCGATTGGCACGGGTAAACGTTGTCGTAAAAAAAAATTTTTTTAGTTTCGTTCTTAGAATATAAAAACGCATAAAAAAACCTTTCAGCCCCTTGACATTTCCAAAAATCGCAAAATAAGGGACACTCTAATCCGCATGGCTGAATTACAATACTGCGTTAGGTCGGTCGGCCTTTGACAGGTCGACTAGAAACAATGGGTTCTTATGAAGCAACACAAAATATGACCTCATGCATTGCGTCGACCTCATCCCGTAAAAATGAATTCGAGGGGGTGACGTACGATCAACGCTATGAGTAGCGACATGCTCTACTAGCTAGTGCTTTTGACATTCCATATTAACGCTGGGTTGCATTTTCGTTGAGAAATGCTAAAATGTGGGTATTCTTGGATTCCGATGGACAACTAAGATTTTCATAGGATTATCGTGGGAATTTATATTTTGATGCGAGTTTTTTTTATATTGATAAAATTTTTTAAATTAACATGCTGCTTAAGTAGTATAATAATGATTTTGATGAATTTAGCATGATATTAATATTATTCAATTAAATATTAAAATTTATACATTTTTTAGTATATTATAAATACTATTATGAGGGTATTCATGCAAAATGGCAAACTTATATATTGGGCAATTATATATTGTAACGAGGTTGGTTGAGGACGAATACCCTTAATATCATTGTTTGATTAATATAACACACAAAGGAATATTGTGGTAAGGTAGATTGTTAAGGTAGATTGGCAAATGCCGTTCATTTTGTTTTTGAAAAGTTGTACCCAAGTACTCACTAATTACAAGTGATTCAGCGAGCATTGTACAAGGGGGCGTGGCAGCTCGAATCTGCAATTTCGAATAACTTTAGAATTATAAGTCGCACAACATTGGAATTCGGTGTTCGGCCTCGATTTACATGTGCCGTTCCACTGGTAAAATTTTATGGGCGTTGGGCAAAGGGCGTGTCACTTTTTCGGCTGCCCAAATTGTGGGTATAACTTTCGAACTATTAGTCAAAAATCAAGGAAACTCGGGAAGAATGTACTATTTAGTCTTGTCCTTTGACTGGAAAAATTGAGTGAGGATTGGACAAGGGGGCATGGCACCGCCCATATAAGTCAAACTTATGGTATCAAATAGCTTTGGAGTTAAATGCCGCATAATAATGAAACTCGGTATGGAGTTTCCACTTGATAATGTCCATCTACTAGAAAACCGAGACGGGCATTGTACAAGGGGGTGTGGCTCCGCCCATACAATTACAATGAAAGTAAGTCACAAAACGTTGAATTTTAGAATAGAATTACTATTTGGTGATGCATTTCTACTAAAAAATTAGGACAGGCGTTGGTCAAGGGGGTGTGGCATGAATTGTACTACAGCGCCATCTGTTGTTCAATATTGGTTAAACAAGCTAGCAGCAGAACACCCAGTGTACATGAAAACCACTATATACCGATTTTCTTAAAATTTTTACCTAACCGCCCTCTGGTGTTCAAGCGGGATAAAAATTTATTGAAATTGCCCCAAAACACGCACCGTCCCAAAAAACTTGTACTCACAAATTTACATGAATATTTCCATACATATTTCCAAATTGCCCTCGTTGACGAAATTTCCTACATTTTATTCTCAAAATTTGCAAAAATTTCGGCAAAAATCAACAGTAATAATAATAATAAATAGCAGTAATTTTGACAAAAACAAGAAAAATAATGACATCAAGCAATCACATTTTATAAAAAAAAATATTTATATATATATATATATATATATATATATATATATATATATATGTATATATATATGTATAAAAATATCGATAAATCAAAAACAAATTTTTTGCCACATTTTATCATTTAATTGCAAAGCGTTCATTTATTTTAAAGCTTCTAGTCCGAATTTTCACATTAATATGTGACATTTTTCATTATTTCGCAGATTATATTACACTTAATAAAAAGATCTTAGCTTTCTAAAGTAGGTTTTATGGTTCTTAGTGAGTTTAGGACAATATCTTTTAATTTTTCATTGATTAAAATTATAATTGCATGATTTCGGAAAAAGGGACGTTTTGTGGGATTTTTAGTATAGCTGCTTTTATTGGCATCACTAAAATGACAGACGCACGATCTGTCAACGCAACATTGTGTTTTGCAAAGTTTGAGGTCGTCCGTTTGGACAGCTTATATCGTAAAGTTTTTACAACGGAGACCAACGTACGGTCAGCGCACGACCGACCTAACGCAGTATTGTAATTCAGCTAGCAATCATTCTACCGGCTTTAAGCTTGCTTCCGCCTACTCGCTGGCGCAATTAGATTCGAAATGCACGAAAGCTTATGGTAGTGAGTAGAATGCTGACAGGCGCAAATTTTGTCAGCGCAATTTAAAATTTAAATTGCGCTTTTTGCTAACTCGTTACAAATAGCGAATAACGAGAACAAAAAAAAAAACGAGTTTATTCTTTGAAATTTTCAGGGATGACCCTTTATCATGAATTTTAATAAATAAATATTTAAATAAGTTATTACTTGTAATTTTGTTAACATTCCTTATTTTATGCTTATGGTTAGTAATTTATATTGGTAAACATCAAAATATTTTCAAGATCTTAGCGTTAATACACCTAATAGTGAATTTCAAGAATAAGGAAAACGTTCAATCATTTTGTATCCCTGCTCTAAGCGCGAACTCTAAGCGCAATAACATATTTCATTGTACGCCCAACATATTTTGTTGCGTAAATTGCTCCAGCGAGTAGACGGAAGCAAGCGCATACGCAATCAATAAAGCGGGAAGTTCATTCACTGGTTTTGCATATGCGTCCATCTACTCGCTGGCACAGTTTACGCAAAAAAAATTATAGCAGAGTTCAATGATTACGTTTTACGTTCAGACTTAGTAGGGCTACAAACTTGTAAAATATTTGGTATGTTCTTAATGGGGAATTTTTTATCGTATTTACACAAAAATACTTAAAATGTCTTCATTTATTATTAAAAAAATCTTAAATCCTGAGTATAAAAAAGTTCTTTTGAGAAATTAACAATGACAAAATTATAGACATTTTAAATTTTTAAGATTTATTTAGAAGAACCATCCCTAAAAGTAATGAGTTTCTGACTCGTTTCTTTTATTTCTTCTCTCTGCTCATTATAAAGCCGGGAGTAAAATGATTGCGTATGCGCTTGCTTCCGTCTACTCGCTGGCGCAATTTTTGCAACAAAATATGTTGGACGTACAATGAAATATGTTATCGCGCTTAGAGTTTGCGCTTAGAGCAGGCATACAAAATGATTGAACGTTTTCCTTAATCTTGAAATTCAATTTTAGGTGTTTTAACGCAATATAAATGACTAACCATAAAATTCATGATAAAGGGTCTTCCCTGAAAATTTCAAAGAATAAACTCTTTTTTTTTGTTCTCGTTGTTCGCTATTTGTAACGAGCTGTAAAAAAACGCAATTTACGCAAGAAAAGTTGAAATATTTTCATGAAGTTGAAATGCAAGAAAAGTTGAAATATTTTCAAGAAGTTGAAATGCAAGATAAGTTGAAATATTTTCAACTTTTGTTGCGTAAATTGCGCTGACAAAATTTGCGCCTGTCAGCATTCTAATCACTACCATAAGCTTTCGTGCATTTCGAATCTAATTGCGCCAGCGAGTAGACGGAAGCAAGCGCATACGCAATCATTCTACTCCCGACTTAAGTAACGAGCTGTCAAAAAACGCAAATTACGCAAGAAAAGTTGAAATATTTTCGACTTTGCTTGCGTAGCGTGTAAACGGACGCATATTCAAATGCTGTAAATGAACTTTCATCTGTAAGCTTTCACATATTTCTATTGCACTGCGTTTAGCGAGTAAACGGACGAATATGCAAATGCAGTAAATAAACTTCCCACTTAAGCAGGGCTTCAAACTTGTAAAAAGAACTAAATGAAGGAACTAGTTCATTACCTACGATTGAACTAAAAATAGCGATTTTTGTGGTAAACTAAAATTCCCAAGCCTATTTGTTACATGGAATTATTACTGGCTGAGTATTAGTGCTAGGATTAAAAATATGATACACCAATAAAGGCCTGTTCTAAGCCCTCACAATAAAGTGTGACAAAAAACGATATTGTATTGAATATTTACTCGGTGAGTAGATAAATATTTAAAAAGGAAAATGAAGGATTTATACTTGGCTTTACGACAAAAATAAAAAAAAAATATGTGTGTGGCCACCACGCACGGTAGAAGTGAAACTTTAATCCAAAAAAGTTGCTTTTTATTTGGTTAATTTATTTTCTCTTTAATATAGTCTTACTAAAAAAGTCCCATTTCATATAATGACAAGAGTAAATTAAATCAGTTTTAATACAATTTCGTAAAAATGTTAATAAGACAAATAAGAACAACTTCAGAGTTATACAATCACAACAAACTCATCATACCATACCATGCTACACCATACCATACCATACCATACCATTATTCCATTATTCCATTATCCACCATATCATACCATCATACCATACTATCATCCTATGCCGTCATAAAAAAAAATAAATAACTGGTTGTGCGTGTTATTAAAGTTTGTACAAAATTGACCGAGAACCGGACCTTCAGGTTTAACGCTGACTCCGAACGGCGATGAACGGAATGTTCTCTTTCTCAGGATGCTTCACATGGCATTTTGATTATTCTCTGAGGTTTGCCATTGTATGCAGAGAGTTGGCGGCCTTACCGAAAAATTATTTTAATTCAAATAATTTTCTGTCGCTGCTGGGGTTCGAACCCGGGTCTCCAGGTTCGTTGACATAGAGGCCACGCACTTTAACCAACTACGCCACGGACGCCGTCATACTGTGCCATAAAACTACATATCACATATGTAGAATTTTTTATCGAAATCATAAAGATATAAACAAAATAAATGCAATACAGAAATATATTCTGTGTACTCTTTATTTTTTGGTGAACACACTGTTTTTTAAACAGGCATCATTGCAATCTGCTCTTCTGCGGTTAATCAAAGAGTGTGCAACCAGCCAAATGTTGTACAGTACTCGTTTCGATTTTCTGAAATTACTACACAAAAGTTTGAAATATACTTTAAAATGTTGTACATTACAACTCTGTTACTCAGCAACAGTCAGTGTTTGTCGTTTTGTTTAAGGTTGATGTTTTCAATATGAATATCAAAGACATGCTCCATATGCTTCGAATTTTTATGGCAATATTATAATTACTCAATGTATGAACCATGCAGTTGAAAAGCCACTATATCCATACTATATTATAATTATTTGCTTTTGCGTAACACTGTGTTAAAAACACGCCGAAGGGTTTCACAGCGAAGTGTTTCGCCGGCAAATTGATTCATTGGTTTTAGTCCCCATCGCGGCTAAAGAAGTTTCACTTCAAAAAAATTAACGGCGTCATGAGGCCACACAGTGAACATCGTAATCAAGGAAAAACACAATCAATGTAGAAGCAAGTAAAATAAAGCAAAAGCAACAACAACACCAATAACAACACCAACAACAACAACACCAACAACAACAACAACAACAACAACAAGAACAATTACAACAAAAATCTAGTAAGTTATGATTTCAACAGTTTTTTGTCGGGGCATCAACACTGCTCACAAACAACAAAACAACACAATGAAACTGGGCTATGAAACCGGAAAAGGACTATGACATGAATTAGGATATGGATTAAGACAAAATTTAAGACACACCTATATACACCTAGACCTTTCCAAGCTAGGAAATGTATTCGGTATATTTGATTAAGTCAAGAATTTGATCATAGATTAAAACAAGAGTTTGAACATGGAATAGGAGTAGAAAGAAACACCGTCACGTGAAAACCTACGGGTGTGTCCACGACACAGCCAACTCTTTTTTCTTAATAATTTTAGTTTTTAGTGCTTGATTTAAGCAAATGAGGATTAATTTCAAATTTTCTTAGATCAAGTAAAATATTTGCTTAATATAAGAATATTATTTCTCTCCGTGCATAAATCTATTACTTTACATAAGCCCAGGTAAAATAATACAAAAACGTTAAAGCACTATTTTGGGAGTCAACTGCCTGGTCCATTTCGAGAAATAAAGCGTTCGCCAAATATTTTCTTCTTTAATTCAACTTTTAAGTTAAGTGACGCGCTGTATCGCATATTCCGCGGTCCTATTGAATATACGTGTCGTCACTCTGTTTATAAAGCACTCGCCGTTGTCGCTAATGCGACAACCAGCTTAATTTTTAAAGATTTAAAAAACAAAGATTTCTCTGGCCTATAAAGCGCACTAATCTCTGGCCTATAAAGCGCCTTTCTTGATAAGAGCACTAAAACTTTTAATTAAAATATACTTAGCACTCTCATAGTTCTCAAACTTCCCCGTTTTTTTGCTCATAAAATGAAAACAACAAAAGATTTTTTCAAATTATTTTTGTTAATTATTGAGACATTCAATAGCTACAAATTGTCGAACAACTTATTCTAAATTGCCACCATTTGATTTTTAGCACGAGCGAAGTCGATCCGGTCAGTCATCGCTCGCAGCACGCACGACATTCATAGGAAATTTCTCCACTCCTCGGACAAGAGCGAGCTTTAGAGACTCGATATTTGGGTTGTCGATACCATACCCCCTAACCCAAACCACAATTTGTAATCCAATGGTTTCAGGTCTAGGCTACCCGAGGGGCACTGATATGTGGAAATTAAGTCCGGTGCATTGTTTTTGAGCCACTTTTCAGTCAATTTAGCCTTTTGAGACGGAGTAGAATCCTGTTGAAACATCCACGGCGTGTTTTGGAATAATGTCGTGCTAAGAGGCTTCCAATTCCAAAACATCGGATTCATACACTTTCACCGAAGTTTTAACTTCTTTTTCACAAAAATGGAGTTGATGACCCCATCATAAGCGAATCCCACACCAAATCATTACAGCAGCGAAGTGGTGACCTCTCTGAACTTTCCGAACGAATTCTGTTGCATGTCGTGATAACACAGCATACACTCCCTCATTCTATTTTTCGAACGATTCCTCTACGGTGAACATTTTTTCGTCAGTAAACAGAATTCGTCTGTGGGAATTATTTGCCTGCTTGAGAAGTAACGCTTTCGATTTTCGCTTACGTTGTTCCTTTAGAAGGTGTGCGGTGTGTCTTTTGTATGCTCAAAACTCCAAGTCATATTTAAGAATGCGAGCGATCGATTTTGCCGAGATATTCATCTCCCGCAACAAGATTTTCTGCTTTCGCAGCGGTTTTCGCTTGGTTCGAGACTTCACCGCCTTGATGGCTAGTGGTGTTCTTATAAAACGCACACAGCCAGATTTTGGACGATCGATTATTACACTAGTATCCTCAAACAATTTGACAGTACTATACACAAAACTACGAGTGACTCCGAATGGTCGCAAGGTCTGAAAGATATCTCCTCTTTCCATGCCACATTTTTTAGACCAACTATAACAACACGATTTTCGAGCGAGCCCTATTCCATGATTATAATGAACTGCTGCCGAAAGCGTTTTTCTCGAAAAAGAAGCATACATATCAAATAGGCGTCCAAAACAAAGAGAGTGTGTTCAGTAGAGTGTCCCGTCCATGTATGAGAAAAAATTTTTTTGAGCTTTGATACAAGAGTTATCAAAATATGCTCTACCTCTATTTTATCTTGAGGGCTCTACCGACTTGGTAGTTATGTAAGTTTTACGTTTTTGCAAACAGCCCCTACAATATTATCAAAATAAATTTCAAAAGGTATTTTATTTTTGAAATTAATTTTAAAAAAGCACAAGAAAACAAAATTAATAAAATACCGTTTTTAATCAATGACAAAAACATAGGATTTAAATGTATTTTTGTGTCTAAAATTTGGAATTTCCGTCGAGATTGCGACCTAGTTCTGTTTCTTTTCGCCCATCAAAGTAAATGCTTTTTATTTCCAATATTTTTTGAAACTTCTGTCCGTTCTTTACAGCTCTGTGAATTTTATTTTTATCACTAACCAGAGTTAAATCTTCGGCAAAAATTAAGCCGACGTCGGCCAAAACCGCAGAAGCAACAGCAGCAGCAGATCACGTCGATAAACCGTATCTATCACAGACCTAAGCAAGTGTTGGCAACGGTAATGTAATCCGATTCGCCGTTAAAGTCGATGGAGTCTCTGTAGAAGGCGTGTTTGCGGGAGATTCTTCTGTTATCAGATAAATTTCTGGGGAAGATTCACATTCCGAATCTTCATCACAATTTGCTGAAACAGAATCGGTTTCTGAATAGAACATTACTTTTTTGCTTCCCTTATTGACTCTTTAATTTGTCTCTGCTGTCGTTTCATTCATCTAGCCGTTCCTTTCTTATCAGCACCGAAAAAAAAATATTTTAGTTTGTTTTCAAATGTATCATTTCGCTTGCTTTTGGATTATCTTTTCAAATTGAGGTACTTTGCGAAATCGGATTTCAGTAATTGCATAACTCGTTTCTTAGTTACAACTGAAATTGAAGCTTTGGTCCAAATATTATTGATCTCTTAAAAATAAAATCGAATGTATACCTGAATTTGATGGATCCTTTCCATTATTTTTCAATTTCAGGTCGTTTTTGACAGCTAAAATGCATTGAATAACGTCCCTTAAGATGGTAGCTGCCGATTTTTCAATTCTTTGAATGGTCCCAATATAGCACAAGCAGTCTTACTACGCCTCTATCTCATTATGTGATGTTGCTTGCAAATCTAAACTGGGTGGGCCAAAAACAAGTTTTTTTTTTAAATGCAATAAAATGAACAAAATTAAACTTGTTCCCATTCATTATGGCTTTATTTATAAGAGCAAACATTCCATTCCCATTAATTATGGATCACAACGGCGTTCAAGTGGCTACCTCGGCTGGCTTCGGAGTAGCGCATTCTGTCATTCCAATTTTCCAAGACCTTGTTGATGATTTCGGGCTGGAGCTCACGGATTTTGGCCTTAAGTGCTTGAATCATTTCCGGATTGTTTGCATAACATCGGTCCTTCACGGTTCCCCACAAAAATAAGTCCAAAGTGGTCAAATCGCTGCTCCGAGACGGCAAATTGACATCACCAATGGAATTTGGAATTTGGTGCTCAAAAGATCGATTATAGCATGGGATGTGTGGCAAGGCGCGCCATCATGCATGAACCAGAGGTCGTCCAAATTCATGTCTCCAATTTCAGTAAAAAAAAAGTTGGTTAACATGGCTCTGTAATGCCCACCGTTGACCAAAACGTTGTTCCCAGCCTCATTTTCAAAGAAAAATGGTCCAATGATGCCACCACTCAACAATCCGCACCAAACTGTAACTCTCTGTGGATGCATCGGCTTCTCGACAATAACGTGCGGGTTTTCCGAGCCCCTAATGTGGCAATTTTGTTTATTAACGTAGCCGCCGAGATGAAAATGCGCCTCGTCAGATTTCGAGCGGAAAACAGCTGTCAGTGTCAAAATAAACTATGATTTAAAAAGAAACCACTAGATGGCCCAGCCTGTATGTATTTATCTGCAATACTTTGAAAATGCAAGGTAGAAAAGCCATCTGCGCTTCCTTGACATTTAAGCAGAGTATCTATACGATTTGTACCCGCATCTAAAAATGCTTGTATCCGGTAGATAATTGCATTTCATGAAGTGGTTTGGGAGTTTTAAGCTAAGTGTACAAGCAGAGCAACAACAAATCATTGTCAATCAAATACCCACATACTGCCAATAACACATTAAGTTGAACTAGGTCAGTGTAATTTCAAAATTAGCAACTAACTGATAAAAATAAACATTTGAGGTTAGACAGACTATGTTGACTACATTCAAGATCATTAGCATGAAATTGGTGAGAATATCTGCAAAAGCTTGAACAGATCAATAAGCGGAATGTTCTAAAGTTTTGTTTAGGGGAAAGTAATGCAAACAAAATTGTTTTATTACATTCTTTCTTTTTTTTCTTAGGTGTTGTGTATATTGCACCTGAGTAAGAATTTGCTTTAAATAATTTGGTGTTAGCTGTAATTTTTGCAATGCCCAAAATATTTTTATATCCACCATTTAGATAAATAACCTAAAGTTCTTAGACTGTTTACTTATGTCATCATAATGTAATCAAAAGGTAGAAAAAAAAACAAATAAATTTCAATGCTAAAGAGATTAAATTAAACGAAGATAGTGGATACAAATTCTAAGGTAAGAATTTTAAAGCATATAAATAAGAGTTGGTAAAGGCGGAGAGAGTTAGTTCAGTTTAAGAATAAGTGGAGCTAACGTTTGAAACATAGCAAAGGATAGAAAAAAAATTAAGGATGCTAACCTTACATCAAATAATCTGCGTGTGTGTGCTGGTCATCATTTGCCGCCTGGAGTTTGGCGAAAGTTATATTTCGAGTAACGCAGAATGGAATGACTATAAGGTAGAATTTCAGGGCATGAAAGTTATTAACTGGAGGAGACAGTAATGCAAATAGTAAAAACAAAACAATATCAGGAATAGGCATTATAAACGGAATATTTTCAAAGTCTTTAATAGTTCTTAGAAAAAAGTGGTTTCAAGTTGTTTAAATACTTGAAATGAGTTCAGTGATATTGGGGTTAGTAGAGTAGTTCGTAAGGGCGGAAAATTTTAAAGAAAGTTAAAAATATTTGATTTAACCCTCTAACTGGCTAGTTTCTATTAACGATCCATAATGGTTGCGAGTTTTTTCTAGCATAAATTGGGCACTAGAAACTCAATAGCAGCATCCATTTGTCATTTTGATTTTTCGTTTGTCTTCCAGAGGGGAAAAAAGAAACATTGCCTCCAGGCACTCTTGTCGGTTAAAACTTAAAAATTGGTACAATTGGAAATTTTATTTGCGTATAGTTTTATTACTAAAAATTAAGGAAGAACTACTACACTTCGTATCATGACTATAGCACACTATAAAATGCTTTTTAACTGCTTATAAGAATTTGTTAAAACACCCATTTGTTCATACACATTTAGAAAACTTTCTTACTCTCTTCTACTTCTTCTCACCTCATTTTTTTTTTTTCCTTAAATTCTGCTCTTTGAAAAGAGCCGGGAAAAATTATGAAGTGATCGCATATTTGCACATTTTTCTTTCGTTTTACATCTATAGCACACTTTAGTAAACACACTTAAATAAAGGGTCCGCCAAATAACTGTTTTTTTTTTTTGAAAATGCTATAAAAAAACTACTGAATATTTTCTCAAATTTCTTTTTTTATTTGAATGTACAATCCTTCCGGTTAATAATGGAAAATAATTTCATTCAAATGGCTGCCTCAGCTGGCCATGCAGTAGCTTACACGATCGGTCCAAGTTTTAAGCACATTATCGATTGTGTGCAGCTGTATTTCACCAATGGCTTCACGAATATTGTCCTTTAAAGCGTCAATTGTCTCTGGCTTGTCGGCGTAGCACTTATATTTGAGGGCACCCCACAAATAATAGTCCAACGGTGTCACATCGCAGCTCCGAGGTGGCCAAACGACATCAGCTCTGCGGCTGATATTGCGATCTTCAAAAACAGGGCGCAAAACATCGAGTGTAGCTTCGGCTGTGTGGCACGTAGCGCCGTCCTGTTGAAACCGAATGTTGCCAATATCCTCCTCTTCAATTTTTGTGAACAAAAATTCGTTCAACATGGCCCGATAACGATGGCCATTGACTGTAACGGCCACTCTTTGCTCATTTTCGAAGAAAAATGGCCCAATTATGCATCTGGACCAAAATCCGCACCAAACAGTGACTCGTTTTGGGTGCATCGGCTTTTCAATGTATGCAAGCGGGGTTTCTGTGCCCCAAATGCTACAATTTTCCTTGTTTACATACCCGCCAAGATCAAAATGAGCTTCATCTGAGAAGACGATTTTTTTGGCAAAATCGGCACCTTCTGTAAGTCGATCGCAGGCCCACTCAGCGAAGCGAAAACGCATTGGATGGTCAGTTGGCTTCAACTCCAGAACCAATTGGACTTTGTATGGCGTCATACCAAGGTCTTTATGCAAAATTCGTCTCAATGATGTCTCCGAAATGTTCAATTGTTGAGAACGACGGTGAATTGATGTTGATGCCACTTCACGCACACTTTCTGCCACAGGAGCAATATTCTCGGGTGTACGCACTGTTTTTGGCTTTTCACGCTTTGGGTTATCGATGAGGATGCCAGTTTCTTTCACTTTTTTCACAAGACAACGAACATACGGAGCTGACGGTGCTTCTGTTCTTCCAAAATCCGTACGCAATTTTTGCACACATTCTGCAACATTACCATGATTTTCAAAGTAATGTCGCAATATTTCCCAGCGTTGTTCAAGCGTATACACAACCATATTCGTTCAGCGGAAGGATAAAACTAATTATCTGTCAAATCTGTCAAAGAAATGTGCTAAGTGTTACCATTCACGAAATAAGCACTAGTTGAAAAAAAACGTTAGATGACGGACCCTTTTTAAGTTTTTCTTCTTTCATTTTATTTAAGAAAAAAATTAGTAATGAGTCGCACCTCCGTTATGCTGTATACATTCAATTATTCGGTTTTCCATAGAACTAGCTAAGTTTTTTAAAATATTTTCTTCAATACCTTGCCAGGCATTGAAAATTGCAGTTTTTAGTTCTGGAATTGAGTTGTACTGGCGGTATTCTGCAAAAGCTTTTCTTGTTAATATGCCCCAGATGTTTTCGATCGGGTTTAGATCGGGTGAACAAGCTGGCCACTCCAGAACCGAGATATTATTAGTTTGAAGCCATTGCTTGAGTGTATAGAAGCGTTATCTTGTAGCGTGCTCTTGTCTCTGCTTGAGTGTATAGAAGCGTTATCTTGTTGAAATGTATATTTTTTTTTTCAACATTCTGACTCAGAAATGATAGTAGAGTACACTGGAGCACCTTGATGTAATCGCTGCTCTTCATTTTTGATGAAAAAAATTGCAGTTCCAACACACCATCCGCCGAAAAGGCACCCTATACCATGAACGAGCCACCACCGAAATATCTATGAGAAAAATATTGTGTTTCTTTCCGTAAATCACGCTAATATTATTTGTGACCATCAGGGCCATCTTAGTTCCATTTCTTCTCTTCAGAAAATATAATCTATAGAACAAAAAATATTTAGAAAAGTATAGAGAGTAATAGATGTACCTTGAATACCTGAGACCAATTTGTTTGCATATTTCGCTTAGCAAAACTAAGCCGGGCAATCTTATGACGTTTCAGTAATCTGGGTGCCGTTTTCATTTTTTGTCGACAGATGTTTGGTGCATCATTAAGAGGTCTCCATACCGTCGATTAAGAAATTTTTGTTGTGATTGTAGCAGCAAGTTGACTACAACTTAGTGCAGAGTTGCTGGCTTTTTGTATAATTCTCCTACATTCGCGACTCGAAAGTTTTTTTTTTTGGCCACCTCGTCGTTTACTATCGTAATCTTCCGGATTTCAGAGGAAATTATAAATAACTTTCCTTCTTCTGGAAATTTTCTTTGAAATATCGCTAATTCTTAGGCCTGCCTCATTAAACCCAAGAATTTTGCCTTTTTCTAGGTCAGACAACTTCCTTCCTCGTGGCATTTCATTTTTCTGTTTATTTTTTTTTTAATTTATTATACAAAAAAATTATATTACCTTCACGTGTTTTCACTTTAAAGCAGTGGTCATCAAACTCTATACAAGCATACTTTGTTTATGTATAAAAGCTTATTGAAAGCTTTGCACTGAAAAAAATACTACTTGAGTCTCAGTCCAGCTTTCATGCAAGACGATGGTTCGCTTGTTTGATTATTCAGTGGCACCGGGAAAAGTTTTCATTTGGTGTATTACAAATCTATGGGAGAGGCGTGAGGGGGAAATTTCTTTAAAAAATTTTGCGATTTACGTATGCTTACTACTGTTCATAATAACATAATTCATATCGAAGAAACATATTTACATTCACTATTTTATGCACTGTTACAAAAAAGGAGAAAACTTTAAAATAGTAAAGGTTAATTTATAATTTAATTTAAATTTTTAAAATTCAATTTCCAATCCAAAACAATTCATAACATCTTGCGTCAGGTCTATTCTTCATTGTTCGCTGAGTATAGCTGCAAGTGTGAAGAAGAAGTAGAAAACATTCAGCATTTCCTCTGCGAATGTCCGGCGCTAAGTAAAAGGAGATTGACAACTCTGGGCCATCCCATCTTAAATGGACTTACCCAAGTCTCATGCCTGGAAATCAAGCATACAATAAAATTCATCATCCGTTCGAACTGATTTGTTGAGGAGGGAAACCTCTCATAGGTTCAATACAGATTATGTGGCATCACAACGGACCTGGACTGGCCGAAGTGTACGCGTCGTCTACCGGCTCAGCCATCAAAACCAAATCTCACCTAACAAAATATACAGAGATGCACTAACTACGCTTTTGACCCACAGTTTTTATTTATTTTTATATAATATAAACTTATTTAAAGTTTATATTTATTATAGTTATGCAATATTGAATTGCAAACAGACAGCTGATTGGAAAAAAAAAAATAAATGCACAAAAAAGTGATATTATATGTTGCAAAGTAAGCCGAAAAAGACCGTTCACAATTGATGGGAAATTTTTACAATTGCACGAATTTACAATCTCAAATACACAAGATTGTGAATTGCCCTAATGCTTTAAACGCGTTTGCATTTTATAGGCATTAGTCTGCAATTGATCGGTTACAGTTTATATTTCTTGCTGGGTTGCTTACGTTTCTTTTTTGCTCACAGTGGAACATTTCTAAAATTTGGTGATTGCGTTACAAATTTTATTTGAATTTTGTTATTTCTCAGATTGCAGCTGTGCAATGGATGTCATTGATATCAGTTTAATTTAATATTATTTTATGTATAAGTAAAATGAGTTTGAAGTGAGTTTGAAGGTAATTTATGACACTTTTCTGTATTTACGCTACACAGGTTGTCACACATGGAAAAGTGAGACAACTACAACAAACAACCTTTACAATACGTTACTTTGTATTTTATTATTTTTGCAAAAACAAATACAACACTCTATCATTCTATTCAGATCGAATAATTGACTAAATCCTCTCATTGCAGACCCGTTTTCCAAAAAACTATCGAGAATTGGGATTAACGGAAAGCTCGGCACGTAGCAATTACAACTACAATATGGCGTATATTACCAACCACAACAATTATTATGCTCTAAAGCGGCGATCCTACGGCTTGAAAAAGAATCAATTCACCGATATGCGCTGGACAAATTTTATTAAGTTCTTCCCAACTACCACGCCACGCACAGAACCAAGCGAGTCCCCCTTACCGCCACCATCAAATATTGCACCACCTTCATCTTTTGACCCTCGTGAAGAATTGGGTCTTATCACAACTGTTCAAGATCAAGGTTTCAGATGCAATTCCGGTTGGGCATATGCCACTGTCAAGGCGATAGAGCTGCGTCAAGGTTTCGAGACAGCTAACCTCGCGCCAAGCGTGCTCTCCGCACAAAATCTAATTGATTGTGCGGGTATCGGAAGAGGTTGTACCAATCAGATACCACAACAGGCATTCGATTATTTGGTCAATTATAGCATGCCTTTGCGTTTCGAGGAGAGCTACAACAATAATAATAATTTGGCAGAGCAAGGCATTTGCATCCCTGAGACTAACAGAGTCACGTTTTTAAATGAATACGCCAGAATTCCGAATGGCGATGATGCTACCATGAAGACATTAGTCGCTAGCGATTATCCAGTAATTGTTGAATTTGATCCAACATCATTTGAATTTTTGCACTATTCGGAAGGCGTATTCACACCGCCCAACTCTTATAAGGGTTCACACTTTATGACTGTGATCGGTTATGGCAGGGATACAGTAATAAATCAAGATTACTGGCTGGTTCAGAATTCATTTGGCAAAACATGGGGTGAAAACGGATTTATACGCATTGCTCAAAAATGGGGAACAAGTGGATCATTGACAAAATCGGCTATATTGCCTATATAGACAATTTTATAAAATGAATGTCAACTAAATTTTGAATACTGTGAATATAAAGTATTATGTAAAAGGAAATAAAAAAATGAAATAATTCTCTGTAGTATGCATAAGATATGATTTAAATTAACTAATTCGTGATTTTCAATATTAAGTTTTCTATTATTTTTAACGAATTTTTCCCCTCTCTTAACAATATCTATACCTTTATCTTCTATCATGTAAAATGAACAAACTTGATCTATTTATGGAACTCAACTGTTGTGTGTTTTATATTATTTCTTTAAAATTTCCAGGGAAAGGTTTCGATTTTTTCAAATCAAATTGATTTTTTACAGATCGACTTTTAGTCAAGAAAAAAAAGATCCATCTTATTTCCAGTCAGAAAGCCGATTTTTCGTGGATATCTTCCATGAAATTTAAAGTTTTAAAGTATTTTCGATTCAAAAATTATTACAAATATTTTTGATAGTTATTGAGAAAAAATCTTTTTAAGATAAGCCGAAAATGAATTTAAATATGGTTATGAATATGAATATGAGTATGAATAAACATAACTATGAATATGAATATGAATATGAATATGAATATGAATATGAATATGAATATGAATAATTTAAATACGAATATGAATATGAATATGAATATGAATATGAATATGAATATGAATATGAATATGAATATGAATATGAATATGAATATGAATATGAATATGAATATGAATATGAACATGAATATGAATATGAATATGAATATGAATATGAACATGAATATGAATATGAATATGAATATGAATATGAATATGAATATGAATATAAATATTAATATGAATATGAATATGAATACGAATATGAATATGAATATGAATATGAATATGAATATACAAATGAAAAATAATATGAATATGAAAATGAATATGAATATGAATATAAATATGAAAAATAATATGAATATGAATATGAATATACAAATGAAAAATACAGTGAGGCCTCGATTTTCCGTGATTCGATTAACCGGCAACATCAATCATCCGTGAAAGAAAAAAGACAATTTTTTTTTTGCTTCGATTTAAATTTCTTTTTTTTGCATCGTTTAACCGTGATTACCTCTAGTATCCGGGATTATAAGCACAATTGTTTTTTCGATTTCTTTCATTGCATGATTTTTTTTAAAAAAATTACTAAACAATAAATTCTTATGCTTGCTTTTTTCTGGCAAAATACTTTTTTTTTTCTATATTATTTAAACATGTACATTAAATGCTTGAATTTGTTACTGTAAAACTATGTAGAACAATATTCCTTTATTAATTAAAAAAATATATAAAAAAAATTTGTTACTCATTACATATAATCGAGGCCTCACTGTAATATGAATATGAAAATGAATATGAATATGAATATAAATATGAAAAATAATATAAATATGAATATGAATATGAATATAAATATAAATACGAATATGAATATGAATATGAATATGAACATGAAAATGAATATGAATATGAATATGGATATGAATATGAATATGAATATGAATAATATGAATATGAATAATATGAATATGAATATGAATTTGAATATGAATATGAATATGAATATGAATATGAATATGAATATGAATATGAATATGAATATGAATATGAATATAAATATGAATATAAATATAAATATAAATATAAATATAAATATAAATATAAATATAAATATAAATATAAATATAAATATAAATACAAATATAAATATAAATATAAATGTAAATATAAATATAAATATAAATATATATATAAATATAAATATAAATATAAATATAAATATAAATATAAATATAAATATAAATATAAATATAAATATAAATATAAATATAAATATAAATATAAATATAAATATAAATATAAATATAAATATAAATATAAATATAAATATAAATATAAATATAAATATAAATATAAATATAAATATAAATATAAATATAAATATAAATATAAATATAAATATAAATATAAATATAAATATAAATATAAATATATATATAAATATAAATATAAATATAAATATAAATATAAATATAAATATAAATATAAATATAAATATAAATATAAATATAAATATAAATATAAATATAAATATAAATATAAATATAAATGTACATAAATATAAATATAAATATAAATATAAATATAAATATAAATATAAATATAAATATAAATATAAATATAAATATAAATATAAATATAAATATAAATATAAATATAAATATAAATATAAATATAAATATAAATATAAATATAAATATAAATATAAATATAAATATAAATATAAATATAAATATAAATATAAATATAAATATAAATATAAATATAAATATAAATATAAATATAAATATAAATATAAATATAAATATAAATATAAATATAAATATAAATATAAATATAAATATAAATATAAATATAAATATAAATATAAATATAAATATAAATATAAATTTAAATATAAATATAAATATAAATATAAATATAAATATAAATATAAATATTAATATTTATATAAATATAAATATAAATATAAATATAAATATAAATATAAATATAAATATACATATAAATATAAATATAAATATAAATATAAATATAAATATAAATATAAATATAAATATATATAAATATAAATATAAATATAAATATAAATATAAATATAAATATAAATATAAATATAAATATAAATATAAATATAAATATAAATATAAATATAAATATAAATATAAATATAAATATAAATATAAATATAAATATAAATACAAATATAAATATAAATATAAATGTAAATATGAATATGAATATGTATGTGACTACAAATATCAAACCTTTTGGAAACATGAGAAAATTGACTATGTTAGAAAAAACAATTTCTGCTTTCACTTTTTAACTATTCTTCATGGTACCCTTCATTATTGGGAAAATTTCTCCGAAAGTTATCAAGATTGTTTAAAATGTTATCAACTTAAGATTCATCTATATTTAGTTATAATGACTTTCTTATGTTGGCGCAGAGGATGCAAGTGATGCTATCAAATAAAACGAAAAAAAGAAAAATAAAAAAAAAAACAATTTCAACATGGAGCAATAATTTGATAAGCGTGCGTTCGTTGCTTTTATCAGCAACATTTCTCAATTTTATAAAAATAACAAACAACCCAAAATCACAGATAGATAGACGCGAAAGCTTTGGTCTGAAAATATAAAAACTTTGCCACCAACAAAAAACTGCAATTATTATCATTTGTGTTAAATAAACAAAGATTTTGGAAGCGCAGTACCATTTCTGGGTATTGCAAATTTTTTTCTCAACGAATAGCCATTCATCAACAACTTGGACCCAATGAAGATCATAACTTTCACGACCCTATTGCTACTGATCGCATTTTCGATTGGGACTCAGTCATGTAGTAATGAGAGTTGGCACATATACAAGGTTTTATTTCTAACTTCAGTCTTTAGTTTTTTTTAAATAATATTTTATCATTAGGCGCAGTTTCACAAAACCTACGATAGTCTTAAGAATGAAATGGATCGCCGGGCCATCTTTTGTGATAACTTAAATATGATCATGGAACACAACGATCGTTATCGACATGGAGATGAAACCTTTGAAATGGGCGTCAATCAGTTTGCAGACTGGACACGCCAAGAATTTCACAGTTGGTTGACCGGTGTCAAGGATATTGTGAAACCACATTAACTTTTTGCAATATTTTTGGAGTTATGAAATTGTAATGTGGAAAAAAATTAAACGCATTCCAAAATTTTTAAACACATGTACTTATAATGAAGGATTTTTTACACTACAACATTAATCAAATATAAAAAAAAAAATTGAGTGAATATGAGTAAATCGGTAAGTATGGAAAAAGGAGAGGGATTCAGTTGTAAAGTTGTATAGAAGTTGTCTGTGAGTTGCAAAATTCAGAAAATGCTCACAATAGATTTTCTCCCTTCATAAATGAATTACCCCAAAAACTTCCTCAACGTATTCTTTATTAAGCATAAACTTATTGGTTTGGAAAGCAGGTAAAACCAATCAAATAAGACAGAAAACAATTTTTTAAAATTTCGAAACAAAAGATAGCCGAGAATTGCAGAAATTGCAATCGCTAGTCAATGAAATTTTTCCAAAAACTTATCTGGGTATAGCTCGTAGTTCCATCGTATTCAGTATTGGTAATGGGATGGACATGATAAGTGACTTATAGACCGTGAGTTTTGTACGTCAAAAATGGAACCTGCTTCTATACTTAGTAAGTGTAACTTAACAGATATTAGTTGGTAAAAGCTATTTTTCGTTTAATCTCAATGTTGATTACATTGGAGGATTTAGATCCCTAAATCCTATGTTCTCAAAGTCCTTAATAACTTCAAGGAGGGTTGCCAACAGAAACATGGTTTCCAAAATGTTTATTTATTGATACCATATTTTTCATCTGATCTGCGCTCATTTCAAGACCCACTTGATGCTCTACTCTCTCTCTAATTTGGAGATTGCTGCATGGCCTTCGTGTTTATATTGGCTAATGATAGCAATATCATCAGCTTACGCCTGCAGCAAAACACTAGCACAAAATATCGTACCACTACGTCTCAGATGAGCAGCTGGGAAGAATTTCTTGAATAAGGTTAATAAAGTCGCACGATAAGAAATCATCTTACATGAAACCTTGTTTGTTATTGGATAATGGGCAAAGCATTTTTCAATTGTAGCTGAGCTACCGATTTTGCTCAGTGTCATCCTATAAAGACGGATTACCCTTGCTGGTATACCAAAATCAGACATTCAGTGGAGCAAAGGTAAATTTGTCTCAGTCTAAATATTTGGACGATAGTAGATTCTCCAAGTCTGACGCCAAACTGATAAGGTTCAATCAGCTGGTTTGAGATAGATTTCAGTCTCTCACATAATTCGCTCGACAGGGCCTTATATGCGAAATTAAAATAGCTTGTTCCACATTATCTATCGAAAATGGTGGGATCGCATTTTTTGAGGATTCGGCAGATCAAACGAGGTGCAAATAATTTAGAATGCATTATACCGACAATGTTCTGCATATAAGCTAGTGACAGTGATTTAACAGCGCTTCGGCTGGGCGGGGTCGGTAGTCGAGAAGTTAATGCGCTTGACTGCCACTCCAATGATACCGAGTTCAAATCCCGGTCATGCTATGGACCTTTACTTTAAATTTTCTGCATTTCTTTCCTCTTTTCTTATCAACTGAAATTGAAAATTCATCAATATTTACGACTAAAAAGTTGGAGTTGTTTGTAGAGAAGTTTGTGTATGGAATTGCCTTTTAATTAGAGGCAATTCCTTATACTAGTATCGCCGTTGGTCGAAATTCGACCATTTAAAAATTTATTTATTTTTTTGTATTTTTATTGAAAACATTTTTTTTTTCTTTAGGCCACACCCCTTTGTCCAATGCCCGTCCCAGTGCCCTACTTCCCATATTCTACTTTCTAGTAGAAGGATATCACCAAGTGGAAACTCCATATGGAGTTTCATTGCTATACTTCCATTTACTTCCAAAGCTATTCGATATAAGAACTTTGAATTGTATGGGGGGTGCCGCGCCATCTTGTCTTATGCTCGTTCAATTTTTCCAGTCGAAGAACACGACTAAATAAGAAGTTCCTACCGAGTTTCTTTCCTTTGTGACTTATAGTTTAAAAGTTATGCCGAAAATTTGGGCTGCTTAAAAATGGCACACCCCTCTTTTAACGCCCATAAAATGTAACCAGTGGAATGGTATGTGTAATTTGAGGTCGAATACCGATTTCTGAGGCTATCTGACTTATCACTCTAAAGCTATTCGATATCGCAAATTTGGGTTGTATGGGATGTGCCACGCCCACCAAAGATATTCGGTGCACTCCTTCTCCCTACTCTTATTGATTTAAAGAAAATTATCAAAATCGGTTGGGAAACATGGAAGAAAATGGTTCTTAGGCGTTCTGCCTACGCCTATTTATATAAAGATTCCTTATAATTGCGTTATAAATGAGATAAAAGCAGAACACTTACGCTAAAAACGTCCTACATACGTTTTTCTTGATTGCCCCTTCTCTCCCACTAATCTATCACGTCAATTGGAAGAAGGCAAACCTACTGAATAGGTATTACATCTGAAATCACCCTGTACTGGGGGTTTTTTGCCATCCGTATCTTATCTTGCCGAAATAGTTCTCAGCGAAGGCATTCAGCAGCCTAAAGTACTGTTCCCGCCACAACTCAGTGCACTCTGGATTTCTGTCACGATATTCGTTTTCGTACTTTCAGGAAGCTGTCTTGGACTACAAACTATCGGTCAGGCGTCTTATTTTTTCGATAAATTTTCAGTATACTCGTTCCTGTCACTGCGCATGTCAATTTGATTACATTCTCGTATATCTGTCTCTTGTTTTTATCGTCTGAAAAGTCATCTCTTCCCTACTCTTCTCCTTGTAACGCGTTACAACAAACTGCAAGGTGGCATAAGGCGGAATATTCTTTTTAATAGCGTCACGACATACTTGGTCCTATCACTGCTTTCACCGAGGGCGGTGGTAGGCAGTCACCTCTTCGGAGGCAGTATACATATAGTTAGAAATGTGTGTCCACTGCGCGCATATGAGTGCAATTTGAGATGTCCGTGACTTTTTGAATTTCCCGCATAGTAACTTTAAATGTAACACTGGTTCTGTCAATTATAATCTGTAAATAGACTACAGTTAAATTTTGAGCAATCTGCGCCATTTAGGTTGTGTTTGATTGAAAGCAGACAAACCAAACCAACTGCGAAAATGGATATCTATATATTAATAGGCAAACAAAAAGTTTGTGTTCCCTTTTTTTCTGTGTTACCTTCAACATATTCACATAATACTTATATCGATGGATAGGTATTTTCGAGTAGATTTGCACAATATAATTTTTATTCGAATATGTTGTCATTAAGATAAGTAAAACTGAGCAAATGTAAAACGCTTATTTTACCAATGGGACAATGAGAAACTACAAAGCGACAAAGCTCTGTTGAACATCGCTGCTGTAGCTTTCAAAAGCAAGAGTAGAATGCGGGAGTGACGCAAACACTTAAAAAGATCTGAGTAGCATCAATGTTGTTGTTGTTGATGTTGTTGTTGTTGTTGTTGTTGTTGTGGTTATTGCTTTCTCTTAATATCTCTCAGCGTTAAAAAAACAAAAAACTGGTGCTTGCTTCTATTACACGGTGAGACCGCCAAAAAGTTTCAGCCTAAATTCTTAAAAATTCCGAAAGAGGGACACCTTGTGATTATATCGCGACCAGTCCGACTACTCAGTTCCATCACAATTTTTTTTTAAAAATTCTCAAAGCTTAAAAGTAGGAATTCTAGTATTCCGACTTTTAACAATATTTTACAAATGCTTAGGTTGTGAGAATTTGAAAACAAAATGCACTTTTGTTCAATAGAATTAAACTTTAAATTTAACAGTGCCAAAAGATTTTTGAAAAAACATATAAAGTGAGTTTATCGCAATGGAGAAGTAAATTTTTCAAAAATTTTGTACAAATGTTAGTTCTTCTTAATTTTTTTAAAAATGGTAACAAGCAAAAATCCTTAGTTTTTTTTACAGGAATTATTAAAACTACTAAGTATCTTTCAAAAAAATTTAAGATAACTGAAATCAGTTGAAAATTGGAAAAATGGCAGAAGTTTTAAAGTGTTTTTTAAATCGACAATCATCGATTTTTCTGATATACGTTCACAGCGTTCAAACTGCTGCCATTTAACCAAATGATAACGGATTTTGCTCATATATGGATTGTTAGAATGCACAAGCTAAATGCCACATTTTGCAATTCTAGTTTTTGTAGAAAATAAAAACGGCGATATCTTATGACTGCGAATAATAAAAGTTTTATTTATTTTTGGGATAAAGGTTCAAATTTTGATTGAATGTATGTTTGTGCCTTTATTGTAAATTGTATTTATGTTGGTGCTCTTCACAACACCTCATCCAGTGCCAAAAACAAACACAAATAAGCAATAAAAGATTGCAAATTTTTATATTTGTACCGGTCCACCATTGTTTTTGTCGTTTGATGGAAGCGCTCGCCTTGTTCATCAGACTTGGTTGGAATTGGCTGTTCGAATACATCTATGTATATGATGGTGCAGAAAGAGTACTTTAAGCAACATTCGAACATTGAGCTGGTTAAACGCTTCCATAAAATCAGTGACAAGACTTGGTGCTGCGTTTTCTTCTGGAACTGAATGTAGCATTGGCAATTCCTCAGAATGTTATTTGGGAAGAAATACGAACATAGTGTCCTGATATAGGTATGACTTCTGCATTTTTCGATTGAATTTCAATACTTTTTTGTTGACACAACAGTTGCAGAACTTTTAGCATGACGATGAACAGATTTGCAATCACAGGTATTCCGAATGGCATTACTTTCTTGAAGCCTTTTATGAAAGCCAACATAATGTATTGCAAGGAACATAAAAAATTGGGTGCCCAAGAAACATTTTTTTGCATATCAAGGACAAAATAACTTTTATAAGCGTTTTGAACTTCATCTAAAATCGCATCATGAATAAAAAACGTCTGAAAAGTATAACAGATGGTAAACCCATTGCATCAGTAAAAAGTCTGAACACACTTTTCACTTTTTTGATCTGCTCAAAGTACACAATATTTTACTTACCGCAGGATATAACAACAGCAATGAGCTCTAATAAAATTTCTTTCGGAAATAATTTGGAAAATATGCAATGCACTTTTCACTATTCAAATTACACAATTCCAAATGAAGTAGCACAAATAAGAAGTTTTTCAATCGTATAGACACTCAAATTATCTCACAACAATCTTTTGATATCTTGTTTGATATCGCCTTTTTTTTATTTTCTACAAAAACTAGAATTGCAAAATGTGGCATTTAGCTTGTGCATTCTAACAATCCATATATGAGCAAAATCCGTTATCATTTGGTTAAATGGCAGCAGTTTGAACGCTGTGAACGTATATCGATGATTGTCGATTTAAAAAACACTTTAAGACTTCTGCCATTTTTCCAATTTTCAACTGATTTCAGTTATCTTAAATTTTTTTGAAAGATACTTAGTAGTTTTAATAATTCCTGTAAAAAAAACTAAGGATTTTTGCTTGTTACCATTTTTAAAAAAATTAAGAAGAACTAACATTTGTACAAAATTTTTGAAAAATTGAATTCTCCATTGCGATAAACCCACTTTATATATTTTTTCAAAAATCTTTTGGCACTGTTAAATTTAAAGTTTAATTCTATTGAACAAAAGTGCATTTTGTTTTTAAATTCTCACAACCTAAGCATATGTAAAAGATTGTTAAAAGTCAGAATACTAGAATTCCTACTTTTTAACTTTGAGAATTTTTAAAAAAAAATTGTGATGGAACTGAGAGGTCGGACGAGTCGCGATATAATCACAAGATGTCCCTCTCTCGGAATTTTTAAGAATTTAGGCTGAAACTTTTTTAAAGGTCGAATCGGTCACACAGTGTTATATTGAGAATTATCATATATCTTGATTTATTTGTTATACTTTTCTACCGTTTATTTACTTTTACTTTATTTACTTTACTTTTAATTTATTTTTTTTACTTTAAATGAATATTATATGTTGACTAAATTTTTGTTATTGATTGACATATACTTCCATTTTGGTCCTTTACCACAATTTTCCTCATAGCGTCAAGGGAAGCATTAAGAATTTCCATGCAAATTAATAACCATTCATTATTTGAAAAACAATTTGAGTTCAGTTACACTACAGAAACAGATGGCTGAATTTCGGCCACAGGCAATACTAGTTATTAATATTATACATGAATTTTTCTACATGAAAAAGCTATCCACGCGATGGGTGCCGTGATAGTTCACACTTGACCATAAGCGCAACCGTTTGACCGCGTCAAAGAAGTGTTTGACGATGTTCAACCGCAATCCGAAGGAGATTTTGCGCCGTTGCGTAACCGTAAACGAAACATGGATACATCACAACACAGCAAGGAACAGTCAAAGTAAGCCAAAATGGGCCTGTCGGCCAACAAGGTCATAGCGTCAAACGTCAACAAGGGTCAAGAGTAAAATTATCACCGGCGAATATTATTCACAGCTGTTGCACAGATTTTACATAGATTTAAAGCAAAATCGACCGCATTTGGCAAAGAATAAAGTACTCTTCCACCATGGCAACGCACCGGTGCACACGTCTGTGGTGGCTATGACAAAAATTCATAAATTGGGCTATGAACTGCCACCCCATTCCATTTATTCTCCAAATTAAGCCCGCTGCAACTATTTCCTATTTTCAAACCTGATAATATGGGTCGTCGGTAAGAGATTTGGTTGAAATTAAGAAGTCATCACTAAAACAAACGCCTATTTTGAGTACCTTGATAAAACCTATTATTTGAAAGGAGTAAAAAAATTGGAGCAATGCACGCAAAGAAAAAAAACGTTTATCGCCAGTTTGCCGCAAACGAACTTCGTTTGTCGTGCTTGAAATCGTTTATTGCAAACGTTTCAACAGTTGTCATAAACGTTGAACGAAAAATAAACAAAATTTTCAGTTGTGAGAAACGAGTCATTTAGTTGCAGGAAATGAATTTCGTTTGTCATAAACGCGAGTGATTTTTAAATTGCAGCAATTGAAAACTTCGTTTTTCCCAACTGAAAATTTTGTTTATTTTTCCCTTCGTTGTATAAACATAACGCTTATAGTTTAGAGTTACTTTTTAGACAAATTGTTACTATATAAGGAAATTGGTAGTTTGCTTAATACGCGGACGAAGATAGCAACAGAGGTGGAATCCATAAGAAGACGGACGGACATAATGAGAAAGATTATTAATATAATAAATAATAATGACCGAAATAGCTTGCGGTTTATATATATAAGATATATTTTTAAGTTGTGACAACTGAATATTCGTTTGCGGCAAATACAGCTCGCAAACGAAGTATAGTTGGTGAATTTTTCAGTTGTGGTAAACGAAAAATTTCTTTGCGTGTGCTTAACTAACTGCAGCAATTTAGAATTAAACGCTTTTTGCCGAAAAATGTGCCACTTATTCAAAGAGTCACTGATTTATCAAATTGCCTCGTATATCGTCGATTGGAGGTGTGCTTTCTTGAAGTAGGACTAAGAGTCGCGTAGCAAGGGATTCAGCTATATATATTAATTGATTTCTTGAAGTGTGGGTATCTTGGATTCAATAAGTTAATGAACGGAGTCGGTATTGACACCATGGGTCACATGTAAAACACTAAAGGAGTGCCTTCCATCAATCAGAGCGTGATCAAGTTGGTTGCCAATTTATCGTTTCTATGCAACGATGCAAAGTCGACTTAAGACGATTTCACTTCTCACTTCTTTGCACTCGGCGCTGGCTAGAAATCACTTCCTCCGCTTAGTTGGAAGAGTAGCTAAGAAGGAAGAAAAGCCTAATAAGGCCAAAACACATAGAAAGCATACCTGCCTCAAGCATGCACCATGCCTGTGAACCATGCTTGGTTAAAACACATAGAAAGCATGCTTCGCATAGCACATGGTCCAATAAGACCCGAGACTTACTACTAGGTAGCACCTCTAACAAAATAGAGAAGTTGCAGTGATTTAAATGACGCTACTGTTGATATTTTCAAAATAATGGATTCAAAGCAATTCCGTGTGTTGATTTGTCATTGTTTTTTGATGGGAAAAAATATCGTCCAAGCTGAGCAATGACTTCGAAAGTGTTATTCGGACTATGCTCCGTCAAAAGCAACAATTTGCCGATGGTATGCTGAGTTTAAACTTGGTCTTACAGACACAAATGCTGCTGAACGTTCAGGATGCCAAAATGGGACAGTTGTTCCACAAAACATAAAAAAAGTACACAAAATGGTATTGGCTGACCGTAAAGTGAAAGTGCGCGACCTGGCTGAGGCTCTGAAGATATCGAAAGGATGTGTGGGAACAATATTACAGGAACATTTGTCAATGAGAAAGCTGCTTTCCAAATGGGTGCCGCGTTTTCTCACACCGGACCGAAAACGACAACGTATCGATGATTCGGAGAGCTGTTTGGTACTGTTTACAAAGAATAAACATGAATTTTTGCGTCGGTATGTGACAATGGATGAAACATGGATCCACCATTATACACCGAAATCAAAACGGTCGTCAGCTGAGTGGAAAGCAACCGATGAAAGCAGGCCAAAGCGACCACAAACACAACAGTCGGCTGAAAAGGTTATGGCATCTGTATTTTGGAATGCGGATGGAATTTTGTTCATCGACTATCTCAAAAAGGGAAAAACAATCAACAGCGATTATTATATAGCGTTGTTGGAGCGTTTGAAGGATGAAATCGCGAAAAATCAGCCAAGACAATGTACCGTGTCACAAATTGATGAAAACGATGACGAAAATCCACGAATTGGGCTTCGAATTGCTTCCTCATCCACCGTATTTGCCAGATTTGGCCCCCAGCGACTACTGGCTCTGTGCTGACCTCAAAAAAATGCTTGCCGGCAAGAGATTTGGCTCCAATGAAGAGGTGATGGCTGAAACTAAAGCGTATTTTGGGGCGAAGCACAAATCGTTCTACAAAACCGGTATTGAAAAGTTAGAAAAGCAGTGGAATGAATGTATTGCTCTTGAAGAAACCTATGTTGATGAATAAAGAAAAATATTTGCAAAAAAAAGTTTTTTTATTACTTAGTCTTGGGACTTATTGGACCATGTATTATGTTATAAATTTCAAATATGTCAAACTGAATAAATATTGTAAAGGAAAAGTAGTGAAAATAAATTGAATTTAACCAAAAATAATTTTAAATGAAATTGGAGGAAATGTGTTGGTCGATGGTTGTATTGATATTGCTTTTATTTCACACATGGCTTCAATGCTTTGATGCCTGCAAAAAGTTAAAAGTTCACTAACTGCAGGCATGCTTCAAGCATCATGCATGCGTGCATGCTTTTGATGTGAGCTACTTCATAACAACATGTATATGCAATCACAAATGTCAGATGCTTGAAGCATGCATGCCGTCTATGTGTCTCAGCCTATAGTGTCTCATTCTGATTCTCATGTCATTGTTATCTCCAGGTCACATTCACATTAAAATGTTGCCGCCAAATGAACTTCATTGAGTCAAAAATATGCAGTTTGCTTGTGTTGTTCAATCTCTCTGTAATCTCAAACTCCAGCAGTGTCTTTATTTCATCATCAATAAGTAAGTGTTTATACAAGTCTTTATAACCCCTTAAACCGGAAATAATTTTTTTTTTAAATACAGTTAAATTAAGAGGAGTTATATACCCAGAACTTTTTTTTCAAAAAAAGCTTTAAGTCTCAAAAATATGTGGTGAAAATTTCAAGTCGATATCTCAAAAAAAAACATAGTTATGGCCTAGTAAGTGAACCGCTTTCTAGAGCCCGCAGTGCTGGCCCTTATTTTCAAACGAGTTTTTCTCGAAACCATGTTTTCAAAGACGGTGACCAAGATTTCTCGAAACTCAGTGAATCGATCGTTTTGATTTTTTTGCAGGCTTATTTTACTTATAATAATCTCGTACTTGTCATAAGATTTTTTTTTTCGTAGCTTCGTTCATTTTTTATAGGCAAAATAATAACAAATTTTTGGTCGAAAATCGTTAATTTACGTTCGGAAGTCCGCTATTTTGTGAAAAAGCAATATTTTCAAAATCGGCTATGATAAGTACGAGTTTTAAGTATCTAGTTTAATAATATTTTTAATTTTTTTGTTTCAGTTGAATTTAGGAGGAGCAATCTTGGTCACCGCATTTTCAGAGCGTTCTACAAAAAATGCAATATCTACCATAATATTAATTTTTTTTAATAAAAAAGTATTAAACATACTCTTGAATGTGTATGTTTTAAGGTATAAAAACCCTCATTTAAAAATATCCCTTAGGTTTCCTTAAAAAAATGCATAAACATGACCTTTTTTGTTCGGCCTCTGGATATATAGCCCCCTTAAGTCTAATCCTTTTAACTATACCGTGCATAATCGAGACGCGCACAATGGGGTATTTTATGCCAAAAGTGACGATTGATTGACAGGGGCCACTTATCGAGACAAAAATTGTACTTTGGGGGTTTGTGGGGTCACTGATCACGAATCTGAAGTCAAAAATCTGAAATTCAAAATGGCGGCTTCGAAATGGCGGCCATGCACAAGCTAACTTCTACAAAAAACGTTTAATGGAAATAAAATTTTGTATTCAGGAGTTTGTGGGGTCGCTGATTACGAATCTAAAGTCAAAAATTTTAAATTCAAAATGGCGGCTTCAAAATGGTGGCCATGAACAAGCTATGTTCTGCAAAAAACGTTTAATGGAGGTAAAAATTTATATACTCGGGTTTGTGGGGTCGCAGATCATGAATCCGAAGTCAAAAATTTAAAATTCTTAATGGCAGCTTCAAAATGTAATCATTAGCTATGTACCTTTTACCGAATTACATAGTATATAGAACATAATTTTCGTTATTACTACAAATTGCACAAAACAAGCTTTGAACGACATTTTATGCAAAAACAAAGGATTGCAATAACAATAGTTAATAAACATAAACAATGATGTTGATTTCAAAATGTAGGGTAAAAAATAGAGGATAACAAAATACAAAGTGAAGAAGAGTACTGGTAAACAACAAAAAAAAAAACCAAAAACAGCAAAATCTGTTTAGTATTTCCATTTATTTTGTACTTTATTTCGTTTGTTTTAATTTTTCGAAATAAAATCGTAAATTCGTGACTGTAAGTTAAAGTAAAAAAATCGAAATACCGCGAAAGTGCGCAACTTTTTATTTTATAGAATATAGCTAGAATGTTCATAGCTTACGATTATCAAAACAGTTTTCCTTAATTCCACTCAACACACAACTATATCTCTATTAACATATTGAAAAATCCAACTTTTTAAGGTTAAATTAAAATAAATAAATTAATATATATATAAACACTATTACATAAAAAAAATTTAATTTTGTATTGCTTAAATACCTGAACAAGAAGGTTCCATCGTAATTTTTTGTAATTTTTAAAAAATAATACACAAAAAAAAACTTTAAAAATTTAAAAACACTCAAAGAGAAAAAAAATTATGACTTTCAAACTGCATTGCGGGTAAACGGTAGAATATTTTTCAATTATTATTTCACCTAGTGATGCAGAATTTTATCTTCTTACATCGGGTACCTAACATCACTATGTACCTTCAACGTTTTTTTTTTTTCAATTAATCGTCACTTTTGGCATAAAATACCCCATTGTGCGCTGTTTGATGGCCCTTCCTTTCATAAACCGTGTAATTCTAGGTACTAATATACAGTGGTGGCCACGAATTTAGCACACACTGTATCAGTAACTCTAGATACATTGCAGAGATTTATCGCTTATTAAAGTGTTCAAGAAAGTTGGTATATAATGCTATACGACACGTGGAAACTTTTGGAGTCATCAAAAATGTGAAACAAACTCCTTGACCGTTTAAAACTACGCCAAAAGAAGATAAAATAATACATCGCATCGCAACTAAGAACCCATTTAAAAGCTCCAGTTCTATACAAAAGGAATTAAATACAGATTATGACATTAATGTGTCTTCCAGAACAGTGAGGCGTCGTTTAAATGCTTTTCATTTACGTGGATGCATAGCTCAATGCAAGCCACTTGTATCAGAAAAAACTTGAAGGCCAGACTAGCCTTTGCAAAAGAGAATTTCGGCAAACCACTAAGTTTTTGGAAAAATGTTCTTTGGAATGATGAATCCAAATTCTGCAGGTTCAGGTCTGACGGAAAAAGATATGTATGGCGACCACAAAATATGCAGCACAATCCAAAGTACACAATAAAAACCGTCATGGTTGGGGCAACGTTTTCTTGGCATGGTGTGGGCCCTATCATCAGAGTTGATAATAAAATGGACCAACATGTTTATAAAAATATTATTGAAAATCACATGATACCATTTGTTGAAGACAACTTGCCACTAAGATGGAATTTCATGCATGATAATGATCCTAAGCACACTTCACGGCTAGTAAAGAGTACCTTAGAAGTTCATAATATCAGTGTTTTGAAATGACCCGCACAATCACCAGATCTCAACCCTATTGAGAATCTGTGGAATGACATTGAACATCACGTGGAGCAAAAAAAACCCAGTAGTATAGCAGAATTGTGGCAAGAAATCCAAATCGCTGGAATGCTATTCCAAAGAGACGTAGTGAGATTTTAGTAGAAAGTTTAGGCAGAAGATGCGCTGCTATTATTAAAAACAAAGGATTTTGAACTAAATATTGAAGAAATTTTAATTTTACTCATTAACATTACTCATTTTAGCACATAACTCATACATTATGTGCGAAAATTGTGGCCAAACCAAATTTTAATTATTTTCTATTTTTTCTTTTGTAAGAACATTGTATATTAACCCCTTGACGTATCAATTAGCGCAACGAAGTTCGCTTCCAACTGTTCGCACACAACTTGCACTAAACAAACCAGTTTTGATGCTCACGAACAGTCGCAAAACGAAACGAAATGTGAATGCATGTAATAAAACTATTTATTTTAGATTAGATGTTGTGCACGGCATCAACTAATTTTATTCTTATTATTATGAGAATCGAAAATAATAATCTGTTAAAAATTAATGGTATTTCATAGTAGATAACAAATAACAATTTGAAAACTATATTTTTCGAATAAAATAAATTTTAATAAAAATTATATTATTATATACTTATATTATTAATTATATTATTTTGATGGTCTTCAAATATGCCTTTGTCCTTGAATGAATATTTAATAGAAACTTACAACTCTAAAATTCTCTTTTCATCAAATGTACACTTCTACACACCACGAGTCAGACTCGTGATAATCATGTTAGGCACAAAAATTGTACCACGAGTCAGACTCGTGGAAATACGTCAAGGGGTTAAAATGCGGTTACTTAAAAATCTTCACTTTTCATACATATTATAAAACTATGTATAAGTTTAACCTTTGTCAACTAAATCATTGAATAAAATATTTTCTTTTACTTGAATATAAGCGTGCTATATTCGTGGACACCACTGTATATGTGTCTAACAGTTGCTACACTGTAAAAAATAAACACAATTTCTTATTGTTCTTTGTTTAAAACTTCATTTATTAATAGTTCACTTAGTTTCTCAAATGCAACCAAATCATAAATATACTATTTATAATTTTTTTGTTTTTTTTATAAACATATTAAGTACCCTTTTATATGTACTTTATATAGTAATTTAATCACACACAATTAAATAATGATAATTATAATAATTACATTAATAAGTATATTTCGGTTTTAGTTTTAAATTTTTATCTATTATTAAATTTTTAACTAAAACGCACATCTACTTGAATAATACACAGTTATCTTTATTTATGAATATACAATAACAATATGTGTCTTATACTTACATACATGTAGTATTGAAGCCAATTTTTCATTTCAAATTTATATAAATTTTATACTTTCGAGCCAAATTTTTTTTGGGAAAAGAAAACATATGAAAAATATTCAAATATGAAAAGGAAAATGTTTGAACATTTTCAGTAAATCGATCATTAATTTGCTATAAAATCAAAATTTAGACTTAATAGGTAAATAGTTCATTTCGTTAGAAGTTAAAAAACAAACGACTATTTCATGTAAATTGCAGAATACCGTTCTGTAGTAGAAGTAAATGATATTATTATTCTTTATCAGTTACGGAGTCTTTTAATTTAAAAACTACAGATTTTAGTTTTAACAATCCGTTATTTTTTTTGTCTTTTTTAAAACATTATATCTTGTAGGTATATCAATGTTTTACTTACAAAGTGTTTTTTTATTTTTGTTTTTTTTTTTATTTATAATTTTTATGTAATGCTTGCATCAACAATGTGTAGTGTTAAAAACAAAAATATAGGCAGGTTTATGAAGCTCTATTATCTCTTGTTTTTTAACAGTGTAGTTGCGCTATTTTTTCATAATGCTGCGAACTATTGTTGTTTGGTGTAGAAGGTGGTATTTTTGTACTTTTTTGAACAAATCTTTGTTTAGTGAGTATCTTTGTGTTTGTGTGTATGTTTGTGTGTTTGTGTGTTTGTGTGTGTGTGTGTGTGTTTGTGTATTTAAAAGTATCATTATCAAAAATAAATGTTGCCAAGCGACATGCGTCGCTAAGGTGCTTTATAAATGAGTTAACATTTCATAGACAGTTCAAATATTTATACAACTGTGAATACTCTTAATAAAATGAAACTTTTATCAAGCTTAATAGCTTGACAAATTTCCCAAACGCAGTTAGAAGGTCAACAAATTTTTATTTTATTTGTACAATCTTCTTAATATGTTACATGAAAGGTAATGCCATGTCTACACAGAGAGTTTAGTTTGAGTTTAGTTTTAAGTTAACCATAACTGTTCACACAGAGATGTGTCGGCAGAATTGTGTTTAGTGTGACATTTCCTTGTTTACTTTTGTGTACTCATATTTTTTCGGCACATCCACCATCGTGACATCAATTCCACTTGAGGGCAAGGCTGCAGTCATTTCTGCGTGCACATGCGAGTTCTTCCATGCGCTGCACAATTTGGAATTTTTATCGGCCCTTACTAATCCCATAAAGACCTCATCCTCTACACTTGCCCAAGTTTTTTTCTTCGCTTTTTTGTTCATTTTTGCAAATAGTAAATTGCACAATTTTAGAACATCTTTTTTTTGGCATTTCACATCACAAAATTGTACAAGTTGCATCTGAAAGTACCTTTTTATAAGAACATTAGCATACTTTTAGGGATTTCTCAAATTGAGTTTTTGTAAATACAAAAACCAAGTTGAGTTTAGTTGAGTTTCATCGTGCAACATTAAACAGGAGAACTGAAGAGTTTATTTTGCGTTCAGTGGCAAAAATTCAACTTTGTACTGGAAACTCAAACTAAACTCTCTGTGTAAACATGGCATAAGCGTGCTGCTCCACACTTAATATCGGTCAAACTGTAATTATTTCTTGCTATTACAGTGCTTTTTAAACTTTCACCCTGAAAGTATACACACAAAATTTATTTTTGCCAATTTACTATATGGAACGTTTACCACCGAAGAGCACGTTGTTAAAATGTTGATTTTAGTTAAATGTTGATTTTTAGAATCAAATTCTATTCAGAGATAAGGCCCATTTCGCGCAAGGTGGATACTTGAATAACCTAAATTGCCGTATATGGGGCTCTGAAAAAAAGTGTGGACGTCTTCACTTGACAATCGATCACAATGTTGATTCCAAACATCGGGAAATCATGGATAATGACAGACAAGTTCCGGTTAGTGTTTAACGTAGACACCTGCCTCGACGGCTCTATTCTACTGTGTCCCTTGGCACAAGGAGTCTATGGTTTCAAGGAAATGAGATCCAGCGGATTAATCTTCAAGAACGCCAGTTTAGCAACGTACGGTAATTAACGTCCATCCAATACAGATGATCTTCCGGACGCTAACCCAGCCACGTTTCAATAACGTCCTTCTGACAATCCACTTCACTCCATCTTCTTGATCTCAGAGGCGACCAACGCCTTTTTTATTGTCTCAATAACGGTTCCACCACCACACTTAAGCATATTTAATTTAATAAATATCCTGTATGGATTGCATACCGACATGGAGACCTTAGTACCAATGGTGGAAGTGTAGTGTTATCACCTTCCACATTTATTGGTAGAAATCGAGATCGATCTAAAATCTCTGACAATTTAAGGGCATTGTCACCCGGTTGTAAACAAGCCACAGACCTTCTCGCGACATTGTGCTACCACAGCTAGCACGAAACTCCCCGAAGGGCCAACCCTGTGATAGTCTCCCGGGCTAAAGGATTTGCCCCGACATATCACTCACACACTTTGACATAAAGCGTATCACGCATGACTGTGAAGAATATAATTCAAATGACGTCCAACAGCATGTCCATTACCACCAATTTTGTACTACTGCGTTGGCAACCACAGTACCATAATACCTCCTTGAGAATGCCGAGAACCTCTTAAATTGAATAGAGATTCTCTTTGTGCCCAAATTCAACCTGAACGCTCCGAGACCACTTTTGGCAGAAGTGGAACTCGTCACGCCCATAATCCACCTGAACATCAGTACAAAGACATCTATGTACTGCGTCTTGTATGAGAACGCAATGAGAGTTGCATGTACTGAGTAAAGTAAGCGTGTACTGGTTGCATATGCGTTTATTCACTTTATAAAATAAATAAAAAATATATTCAATACAGCGAAATATACGTTGAATACATTGCAGACTTCAATAAATATAAACAACGTGTACTCAATCAATATTTTATGTAACGTTTTACAAGAAATGTACTCAATACATAAACTATAGACTCAGTTCATTTCTCGCTTGCACAACGGCATGGTAAAAGTGCTATTCACTCACTACAGAGCACGTCTACACATCGATTAAAGCGACACATGTATTCAATTTATAAAATATGCACTCAGTACATGTCTCACTTATGCGATTAAAGTAAGGCATTTATTTAATACATAAATACGGATACCAATACGGATTTGGCTGTTCTAAAGGGGGTCTCGAACTCGAAACGCACAGGTAGAGAGGTCGGTCGATATGATTACCTTAAAAAATTGAGAAGAACGACATATCTTGAAAAAGAAACAAGATGGGCCAAAAAGATCGGTTTTTGCGACGTTCACGTAGTGATGTCGGCCGATGGTAAAACAAAAAAATTAATAAAACCCAATGATAGATGGCTTGCAAGTCATTTTTCGTATGCTTGCGTAGCTTTCTAATATGCACTCATTAATTATATACTCAAATATGTAATGAGTCAATTATGTATGTACTCATTACATACAATTATGTACTCAAATATGTAATGAGTCAATTGTGTATGTGCTCATTACATAAAATTATGTACTACAAATATGAAATGGGTAAATAATTTATGTAATGAGTAAATAATGTATGTACTGAGTACATGAAGATGGTTCTTAAATACTATACTCATCACATAAATGTTGTACAAATTTTATGTAATGGGTCAATAATCTATGTATTACTTACATCGGAACTGTGCTCATTATATAAATTTATTTTCAACAATTTTGTGATGAGTACATAAAACTCTTTATTGACTACAGCAGTGCTTAAGTTATGTACTCAGTCCATACGTTTTTCCCTCTGTGTACGTCTTTAGTTACTTCACATTATTTTCGCTCTGAATTTACTCTTGCTTAGGCCTTTTCAAATCTTCGCATTTTTGCTCCGAGTTATATAGCTCCACTATATCACACATCGCTTACTAAAACTAGGCTGTCAGACTCTTCTAGTGGCACACATGTACTGCACAAGCAATTCCACCGTTTTGCAGTTATTACTGCTACCCATTTTAAATCATCCATTTAACGCACTCTAAAAACATGCTATTGTGCGAATGTATTTGTGTTCATGTTTCTGTCAGGACAAGGACTATTCCCATGCTAACAAATTATTTTTCGGATCATTGCTACTCCTTCATAGGCATTAACGCTACCGTTGATAATGTTAAACGGTCCAGCCTACTGCCATTGATTTAGCTAAACACGCAAGGCTCAAGAAGGGCCTGACTTGGATTATGACAGTACAAAGAATAACAAAGAGACATATTATTAGAAATTCCAAACCAAAATTAGGGCGCCCAAGAAAAATTAATAATCAAACTTGTCGCCATATTGCGAATTAGTTGACAAGCGGCAATGGTATTTGTCCGGCTGAAGCAGCAAAAACTCTTGCAGTTGAAGCAAGTCCGTGAATCATAAGTAGAAGTTTACGTAGAATAGGTTTGAATGCTGCAGAAAAGAAAAGAGAACCATATATTTCACCAAAAAATCACTTAAAAATGCGAAGGACATTCGTCGAGCAGTATGAAAACTGAGCTTTGGCGGACTTTTCCAGTGAAAGGCAGTGAAAATTTATGTTTTGGAGTTTGTTTTATCCTTAAATTTTATTTTGGTCCAATTTTAATAGGCTATATGGTCCGATGAGATTAAAACAAACCATTTTGAATCGGATAAATGATCGTGTACCAAGCCGACTCAAACACACCATGAAACATGGCGGTAGGTCCATCACGGTTTGGGATTGTTTTGAACTATGAATAGTGTTGGGCCCTTAGTAAAAATAGGGGGCATATGAGAAAAGAGCAATATTTATTCAATTTACAAAATAATTTTCCAGTCGATATTGAAAAAAGGGTCTTTCGTCTGTAAACGTGATTTTCAGCGCGATAATGAACCGAAGCATACCGCTAAAATAGTAACAAAATTATTGCAGAATCTAAAATTTTCAGTTTTAAAGTTGCCTCCACAAGCACTTAATATGAAAAGGATAGAAAATTTTCAATAGATACGAGTTCCGATAGGAGTAGCATCAAAGCGAAATTGGCAAAATACTCCGAAACCCTTAAAGGTGCCATAAAATTTGGGAAACTGTAGTGAATGATGAAGTGTTTGTCAGTTATTGCAATAACATCCCTTCACGCATTAAGCAATTAAAAGCAACTGAGGCTATTGGACCAAGTGGTAATATTTTTCACAAATTTATTTTTTTTTTATTTAAGTATAGAGTTGAAACATTTTTCCTTAAACTGAATTTGTTAAAATATTATTTTTTTTTTGTTTTTTTTTTTTTTTTTTGTCCAATGAAATGTGTTTAAAAAAGGATGTTTTGGAAGACTTTCTTCTAGAAAATGTGACTCGATCAACGCTTTATTTCATTTTCAAACGATATGAAACTGGTCAAGCTGTTGATATAAAGAAGGCAGGTCGCCCAAAAAAATGAAATTAAACCCAGCTCATGAAATTAAAAAAAGGCGCAGTTGACAAAATTGATGCATCGAATCATTAATATAAAATATTTGATCAACCACGTTGAAATAATTCTACATAATGAAAAATGTTTTACAACTGCATGAAATAACGGTGAACAGAATGTCGGATTTTACACGGACAATATTCAAAATACTCCTAATACTTCTAATATGAGATGTACTTCTAAACGGAAAATTTGAGCCGAAATATCTTTGTTTGGGCAGTCATATCTGTAAAAGAAGTGTCCCAACTTTATATGTACGATTCAAAAGTTCCGGCCATAAAATCTGATACATACATTAATCATTGCCATACCAAAGTTAAAAAAATTTATTAAAATAAATCGAGCTGATGACAATAAATGACAAAAAGAGAACATTTTGAATATATTCAGCAGCCATTATGCTTCTATGACCCAAGACTACATATTAGGTTTGCACCAAAGTAAGAAAATCCACCAAACATTCCGAAGACAAGACCGATCGAAAAGTTCTGGGGTCTTTTAAATGAGAAAGTGTGCACAAATGGCTGGGTAGCTACATCGAAAGCAAAGCTCAAAGCAAGAATCAAGAATAATGTGAAGAAAATTGATATGGAGGTCATCTAAACTATGAAGATCATTAGTTTAGTAAAATTGAAGATCACGGCGCTTTAGTTCTCTGCAAAAATGCAATTTGATATGTACAATGAAAATGATATTAAAATAAGTTAAAACTTTCTAAAAATAAAAAATTTACAAATGATGAAATTTACAAAATCTCTAGCTACTATGTACTTACTTGGCACACACGTTAGCCCAAATGTAAACAATTAAGATAAAAGAAAAAAGTGCCGAAAGCCATCTTGAAAAAACCAGCATATATAAAAAATAAGCAAACCAGTACAGTGCTAAACAGCTTTGCCCCACAAATACATTCTCATTATGTTTTAACACCAGCGAGCTTTTAAGCTTTCACTGAAAGAAAATTGCGTGTTATTTTGCAAAGAGACTTAAGCAAGTTGACTTGCTATTGCACACAGTTTATATTTCAAGTTTATTTATGGAATTCACAAAGGTTGATAAGGTAAAAACGAAATTAAGGTAAAGCCAAACCTAGAAAATCTAATGATAATAATAGGTAAGAAAAGAGAAATTGATAAAAGTTAGAAAAAGTATATAAAAAAAGATACGGGCTAAGAAAAAATAAATGAAGAGAGTGGAAATGACTATGTATAAGACAAGTATAAATTTGATGAGATAAATACAGTCTTCTGATTTCTTTTAATTACTTATTACAATTAAAAATGCTGGATGAATAAATAAAAGAAAATAATTACAAAGACAAACATTTGTGTTAAAATAAAGTAAAGTATTGAGAAATTAAATTACTCGATTAAAAAATAATGTGTTAATTAGTGAAAATTAAATTTTACATAAATAAAATAAAATTTTATTCAGTGTAAGAAGACCATCTGATAAAACTGAGCGTATAAGCACACAACTGCTCGACGGAGAATTTCAAACTGAAGCTTTCGTCGTGCTGTATGTGAGATATATTCGTGCTTTTGCTCTTGTGAATGTATTTTGGGGCAAAGCTGTTTAACATTAACAGACCTATTCTGGCTGTCAATTTACAAGAAATAATTAGTCAAAATTTTGTCAACCTGACTTGTAAAACCTATTCAGGCGAACACTTGACAAATGAAAAGCTTTATTTTTTCACCACAGGAAGGTGAAAAGCATGTTGTCAGAAAGCAGCTGTTAAGTGTTGCACTTTTATTGAAAAAATTACCCCAATTTTCTTAAGTTTTTTTTTTAAATGAAAATATGAATTTATCGGTGAGAATTTGTTAGTTCTTTTGATATTATACATTTGAATATTGAAGCCTTTAAAACAATGGCACAAAAAATTTCTTTCTCTTTTCTTTCAGAAGTTATATTGGTTCAAAGTTATTTTTTAAGAGTATGATAACTCTGACAGTTTAACAGTTACTATAAAAAATTATATATCAAATTGAAGGATAAAAATATGACTTTTTTATTATAATAATAAAAGAATTCCATAATAATGAATTTTTTTCTTTAAAATAAGTTTATTGAAAAAACAAAACTAAAAAAAAAGTAAAATCGTTGTCTGAAAAACCCTCAAAAAATTTAGGAAAAATTCTAACTAGTATAATAAGGTAATCAATTTACCTTTTCAATGATACCAGCTGTGATGAAATATCTTCGAAACTTTCCGAGATAGCACACTTTTAAGATGGAACTTTTAACCACTATATCTTCCAAATCAAAAGAGAACTACACTTTTTCTTTTCAAAATCTTTTTAAACTCTTCAATATTGTTAAATCATTTAAAAATATTTAAAGAAACAAAAATTTAAAAATTTCATTTTGTTCTTGAATTATCCCCCACAATATATTTGATCAATACTGTTTATAGGAGGCAACACTTTGTTTTGACAATGTTTAAATTATTTCAAGAAAATGGACGAAATAATCATTATTTTTATTCTTCTTTATTTTTATTTTCTTTTTTTAGTTCTTATTGTTTTTTTAATATGTATTAAATATTATAATACAATTATAATCATTTATTTGATTTGGCGAGCAAAATATGAGCGAACAAACCAGCAGCAGCTGGAAGTTCTTACATACAAAATTCACTGTCAACACCTCTTTTGCTATTGACAACTGTGTCAAGAAAATAGCTTTTAGAATTGAACGAGAATAGGAAATATTGACAATTGTCAATATATTTACTATTGTAAATACGTTGAACTTTGTCAACTCACCGGAATAGGTCTGTAAACCAGTATAAAGTAAAGCCGCGGAAAACCATCTTGCAAGTCGCTCCAAGCTTAAAATAAGCCTGTGCTATAAGCACTGAGCTTTTTCCATAGTATTATACATGAAGCTTTTTTCAGCAGCGGTTATCAGCTTCAGCGCGCATTGAGCGCGTGGCTTTAACATTATAATTTTGCAACTGTTCAATGTTGCTTAAGAGAAAAAGAAACGAAACTCTTATAGTTCAGAGGTATTTTTTGGACAACTTGTTACTGGTAATTTATTGGTAAAATTACAAATCGCAGCAAACTGGTAATTTATTTATGTATGTTATTAAATATGTTTAAAGAGTCCATCGAACTTTTGAGTCGGTTACCGACTGTCTTTATTTTTCTCTCTACAAATCGATCCGTCTTAATACTTTTTTCATTATTATACCCAGGGATCGATTCCGTTTATTCTAAAATTACTTATAAGCATTTCTCAATAGTAATCTCAAGCTTTTTCTGAGATTGTTGCTTATGCTTTTAAGCTTGTTTTGAGCTTTGTTTGGCTGGTTGGGTTACTTATGTGTAGCACTTTGCATGCAATGGTGTGTGTGTGTGTGTGTGTGTGTGTGTGTGTTTATTTATTTGTGTGTTTCTAGTTATTGATATTTGTTTGGTGTTACTTTTAAGCATTTTTGTCTTCTTCTTTTAAACATTTATATATTTGTTTTTGTCTTTATAAAAGCTTGAGGTTGTTCTTGATTATATGTTAATCTTGCACTACAAATATTTGTAACATTTTTTTATTTTTACTTTATAATCTGAGATCTGAGCATAAATAAATAAATAAATATTTCTATCAGACATACATACATATCTATTTATATAATTTATAATATGAAATTAAATTTACTTTGATTGCAATATGCAATTCATTAAACATTACTTTTTTTATACCTATATCTATATAGATATAGTTTTATAAATATAGCAGTTAATAAATTATTATATAACAAATATATGTATGTAATATGCAATAAAATTCATTAGTTAAATATTTACTCCTTCTAAGCCAAGAAAAAAAAGCAAACACATTGTAGATGAATGTGTTCAAAATAAAGCTTGGATTTCAAATAAAATGTAGATGCATGCTAAATAGAATTTTAATAAACTATTTAAAGCATTTTTAATAATTATTTACTTTCAAACCTAAAATAATATGATTAACGGGGCATACAAAGTCAATTCATAGTTTGCTAGACGGGGTGGTTACAAACTCTGCTAAAGTTTTTAGAAATCATTTCAAGCTTGTTGTTTGCGATAAGTTTTGGTTCAGAATCTAGAACGACAATGATCCGATGGAATTAAAAAAACACAAAAACAATTAGGAATATTAATAATGTTCCTTTTGCAAAAGTAATGGGGGTCGGTCATACATATTAACCCTCTCCAGCCCTCCCTTAAAGCCCCCCTGTTCAGGTGTAAGGAATAAATATACAAAAATCATTAAATTTGTATGGGAGCCCCCATAGGAAGCGGTAGGAGGGAATAGATCCCCAAGGGAAAAATGTTTCTTTTGTAAAAGTAATTGAGAAACAATTTATATTCTTGAGCAAAAAAGTAAAACACAAAAATAATTCTTATTCCTAAACAAAAAAATAGAAATAAAAAAATTATTTTTATTTCTGATCAAAACAATAAAAATCTTAAGATAATTTTTATTGTTGAGCAATAAAATAAAAATCTAAAAATAATAATTAAACTTTTAGTTCTTGGATAATTATTGCGATCTCTGATTAAAACATATTTAATTTACTCTTGCCATTATATGAAATGGGACTTTTTTAGTAAGACAATATTAAAAAGTAAATCAATTAACCACTTAAAAATCAACTTTTTGGGTTAACCCTTTCCGACCGTTTACGCACAATTGTGCGTATTTTGTAATTTAACTTATTTTTTAGTCATTTTTACACTAAGTGCAACAATTGTGCGTGTTAGGACTTGTTTCACAAAACATTTTTTTGTTTATTGCGTCTTTTAGAAAAATTAACTCAAGAGGAAATACTAAGTATTCTTTTGGAGTCGAATTTAGAGGACTTCAGTAGCGATGATGAGTATGGAGATGCAACCTAGCAATTACCTCTTCCGATAGATGAATCTCAAGGTGAGGAAAGTGACGAAGATGGGGAAGAAGTAGGGTTAGAAATCCTTCCAAAACTCACGGAGAATGTCAGTGAAGACACAAATCGCACCAATATCTGGAGAAAGAGACCGTTTGATGTTCAAGTAGACGTGAATGTCTGCACAAATTTTGAATTGAACACAGCAGTGGAATCACCTGAACATTACTTCAGAGCATATTTTAATGCTGATTTTTTTGAAAAAGTCACGGAGTACACCAATAGAAACCATGTGGCTGTTAAAGGAAAATCACTAGGAGCTACAGTTGGTGAAATAAAAAAATTTTTTAGTATTGTTATTGCAATGGGCTGCATACGTTACTCAAAATTACGGATGTACTGGGAAAAGAAAACTAGATTTCCGATTGGAGGTGATACAATGAGCCGAGATCGCTTCTTCCTGTTGCGCGTTTGTCTCCATGTGGTGGACAGCCATGAAGTACCAGAAGAAGAAAAGCAACGTAACGCATTTTGGAAAATAAATCCATTAATCGAAGCAGTAAAATTCACATGTCGAAGTATTCGAAGAAAGCCAGGTGATAATTACTCCTTAGATGAGCAAATGATACCATTCACTGGTCGGTGTCCTGTGAGACAAAGTCTTCCGAATAAGCCCAGAGGTATGGAATTAAAGAACGAAGTGTTAACAACATCGGAAGGGCTGGTGCTCGATTTCGAGATCTACCAAGGCAAGACAACATCTCTTAAAATCATGAACTTAGGTTTGGGGCCAGCTTTTGTTTTGCGTTTGGTTGAAATACTGCCAGCAGGTTCTAAGGTGTTCTTTGACCGATATTTCACCACAATACCGCTTCTTCAGGCTCTTTTAAAACGTGGTATCTATGCTACTGGAACAATAATGAGAAATCGAATTAAAAACGTCCATCTCACCAATGATAAACAAATGAAAAGGGGTGATATGGAAGAATTTTGTCACAGTGGAGACGATATTGCTGTGGTACAGTGGAAGGACTCTAAAGCTGTAACTCTAGCATCATCAGCATATGGATGTGGCCCAGTTGAAAATGTCAAACGCTGGGACGAAAAGGAAAAACGGTATGTAGATGTTCCAGCTCCAAGAATAGTGAGAGAAACCAATAAGTCAATGGGAGGTGTAGACATTTGTGACCAGTTAATGGAGGCGTATAGGTCTTTTTTCAAAACTCGAAAATGGACTTTGAAGGTTTTTATTCATTTTATTGATCCCGCTTGCTGCAACGCTTGGCTACAATTAGTGATGGGACAAGGTTAAACACCCAAATGGTAAATTGGGTATTTAAATGTAAATACCCAGGTATTTACCCAAGCACCTGGGTATTTACCCAAAATGTGGGTATAAATCAGAATAAAGAAAAATTTAAATAAATTAAAAGAATTTAATTTTTTACTATGAATTATGAGGCTCAAGCTTGAGTTTCGAAATTTGAATCTTTCTAGTTGCTTAAGCATTGTTGTTGCCATCGCTCCCACTCATTACATTGAATTGCCATAAGCACGCTGATTAGCGGTTCTTATTAAGAATTGTTGTTGTGTTTGATGCAGTCAAAACTGCCTTATCTGAGCAAAACGTATCAAGAAATGTATAAACAAAATACACTTAAACAAAATATGTTCAAAATAAATTCGAAAATGTTCACTTTTCTCTTACTCTACGTAACAACAAGTATTTGTTATTCAAATGAGTATTTACCCGAAATTAGATAAATACCCGGGTATTAAAGTGGCTATAAATGGGTAAATACCCAGCGTTGGGTTAATACCCAGGTCTAAACCCATCTCTAGCTACAATACAGAGATCAAATACTCGTGACTTGTTGAGTTCCCGATTAGCATTGGCTGAACAACTGACGGCAGTAGAGAAAAAAGCAGCATCGGCATATGAATCGGACACTGAAGAAGAAGTCCAAAGTGTTTCAAAAAAGTATCGTCCATCATCACAACCATGCCCTGACAAACGCCTCGATGGGTACAACCACTGGCCACATGAGCATGATTTATCATCAGCAAGGTGCTGCAGACTTGTCGGATGTAAATCTAGAACACGCACATATTGTTCAAAATGTAAAGTTTATTTATGTCTTAAGAAGAATCAAAATTGTTTTTAAAATACCATACTCAAAAATAAAGAAAAGATACAAATTTAATTTCAAAACTAAAAAAGTGAAAAAAATTAATTTCAGACTGTTTTAATAATTTTCTTAGTGAATCCCACAAACATAAGTTGAGAAAAAGTGAAGAAAAACTGAAAAAATGTTGGAAAACCAATGTTCTAAAATGGAGAATCAAATTGGAATTAAAAACGATATTAACCTTGAGAATAAATTGGAGATCTCACTGAGAAAATATTGGATAACTAATGTACTAAAATGGAGAAAAAAGGGTGTAATCCAATGGAGGTCAAGTAGATAAAATGTTAGAGAACTAACGTACCTTTTTCCTTTAAAATACCTTGTTTCTCAGAAGGAGATCAATTGGATATCTACGCTGGAGATTGGAGAAAAATGCTGGAGAAGTGTTGCCAAGGAGATGTTTGAATAGATGTTAGTATATGTATGACATTGTCTTGACATTAGCATCCGGAATATCTATTTGTTGGACGTCAGTTGTTTGAAGCTTAGACTCCATTACCAAGTGGCACGTAGTATAAAACTATATAGGCCAAAACACATAGGAGGCATGCATGCTTCAAGCATCTGACATTTGTGATTGAATATACATATTCTTATGAAGTATCCCACATTAAAAGCATGCACGTATGCATGATGCTTGAAGCATGCCTGAAGTTGACGAACTTTTAACTTTTTGCAGGCATCGAAGCATTGACAGAAGACTTGTGTGAAATAAAAGCAATATCAACACAATCAATAAGCATAAAATATCCTCAAATTCCATTTTTAGTTGTTTTTGATTAAATTCAATGTATTTTCAGTACTTTTTCTTTAAAATTTGTATTCAGTTTAACATATTTGAAATATATCACATATGCGATGCATGCTTTCTATGTGCTTTAACCAAGCATGCTTCACAAGCATGATGCATGCTTCACAAGCATGATGCATGCTTGAGGCATGCATGCTTTCTATGTGTTTTGGCCTTATGAATTTAAGCTTTTTCAGTGAAAAATTATGAGAAAGTTCCCATGGAAGTTAGCAATTTGCAGCAACTTATAATCAATGTTTGCAGCGAACAAACATACAGTGAATCAAAAAAGTTTAGAAACAAAACAGTTTCTTTAAAACATTTATTCAATTTTTACCCTTTTAACAAAAAACTAAAATTTTTTTTACATATTTAATATTTCATACATATTTTTAACGCAACATCAAAAATTCGAACCAAAAAACAACTTTCTTATCAATACAAATGAAAAAAGAAACAAAAAACTAAACATTTCATATCCAAAAAAATTTAGAAACATTTGTGCTTTTGATTGAACTTTGCATTGCCTCGTTTGAAAAAAGCTTTAAAATAACAGGATCTAAAGTCTTTAGCTATAAATGTCAGTAATATACGCATCAGTCACTCGCTTTTTTGAAATAAACACAGATTATTTGTCTTTTTTTCTTCAAAATGGGATAAAATACCGAATCTCACTCGACGTTCGTAAATTAATTCTAAGGCTGTATTTTCATAATAATAAAGTGCGAGATATTGGGTAAATAATCGGGAGAAGCCATTCTAGTGTTCATAAAATTATAAATAAATATTTATACACGGGATCATTGCAACCAAAACTTCGAGCTGGTAGGCCAAGTTCTTTAACAGCGCGCCATGAACGAGTTATTTTGTCAGAAATAAAAGCAACTCCAAACGTTTCTGCTCCGAAGATTGCTCCGACACTAGAGAAATTTCATGATATCCACATAAATGCCCAAACAGTTCGAAATAGGCTCCATAAGGCTGGTTATCATTATAGAGTTGCTCGGAAAAAACCTTTCATAAATAAGCGAAATGCGGATAAACGCTTGGAGTTCGCAAAAAAACACATCAACCAATAGGAACAGTTTTGAAGTCGAAATACAACATTTTTGGTTCGGACGGACGTCGTATGGTGTGGAGAAAGGCAAATATGGAGTTCAATAAAGAAAACATTCAAGCAACAATAAAACATGGAGGCGGTAGTGTGATGATGTGGGGGTGTGTTTCAGCGGCTGGCGTGGGAAACTTGAAGTTCATAGAAGGAATAATGAATAAAGAACATGTTTAGCCATTTTGAGAGAAAATTTGCTGCAAAGTGTGAACAAAATGGGGCTAGATGAAATCAGTTTCTTTTTCCAACAAGATAATGACCCCATGCACAAGTCGCGTTTGGTTATAGAATGGCTGCTTTTCAAAGTCCCATACCAGCCGCATACACCCCCACAATCTCCAGATCTCAACATAATTGAAAATGTGTGGGACCTTATTGAAAAAAGGATCATGCACCATCATATTACATCCAAAGAGTCGCTTAAACAATCCCTATTAGAAGAATGCAATGCAATTACCTCACAAGAGCTCGAAAAACTATTTTTGGGAATGAAAAATAGACTCCAAGCGGTTCTTGATGCGAAAGGCTATCAAACGAAGTACTAAAATATTAAAAAAGTAGTTTTTCTTTAATTTTTTCTGTTTAACTTTTAATTTGTTTCTAAACTTTTTTGGCTATGTAATAATGTTCTTTTTGTTCTTTTTATTCACTTGTACGAATATTATAATTGTTTTTGATGAAAAAAATGTTTGCAACAGCTTAAAAAGTGTAAAATTTCAATGATTGCTTGAGAGAAAATGTTTTGTTTCTAAACTTTTTTGATTCACTGTATAATCAATGATTATATGAGATACTTTTGACGTTTCTTAATTTCACACGAAATACGAAGCACTTACAAAGAGACATGAAGCACCTTAATAATTTACCAAAAGTACGTAGGCTGTCTAGAATTGATGTCATATATCTTTGAGATTTGTATATTTGAACACGCACATCACATCGTGAAGACCCCAAATTATAATAATTTTTATTTTATAATAGAGTAAATTATAGTAAATATTTATTTATCTATGTCACTTTTATAACTTATTAAGGAAATAAAATATCTTAAAAATAATCATTCTTAAATAAAATTGTTTGATATTAAACACAATGCGCCTCTAGTGACTTTGCACTTATGCAAATAATAAAGTATTTTTTTTTTCTTTTATTCGCTAATAGCTCATAAATGTAACATGAAATTGTTTGTTTTTTTAATGCAACATTTTACTTATTTGGCGTTGTTTTGTATGCTTAAAATATTATTGTTATAATAATTTTCACTAATACTTCAATATGATAAGCTGTTGTTTTTGTGTTTTTTTTTTATTTTATAGCTGTAGAAATGTTTTTACAATAATATTAATTTTTCTTATTAGTTTTAATGAATTTAAATTTTATTGTTCTGCATTTTATTTATTGTTGTTTGCTAATAAAAAAGGATTTTTGCTCTTGAATGTTTGCTTTTATTTATATGCTATTTGAATAGTTTTTTTTTCACCTTATTTTTTAAAATTTAATTTGTTTTTAACTTAATATATCCATGTTTCTTATTCGGTGTATTTTGCTTTATTTTGTATTTTTTGTTACAACTTTTTGCTTTGCCAAATTTTTTACCAAACTTCCCAATTAATATATATTCTTGTAATATTTAATATTGAGTATTATTAATATATGTTTGCATGTTTTTAAGAAAGTTTTATAAATATTTTACATATGCTAGTGAAATGTAGGTTCCTAATAGGTGGGTTGCTGATATTCCATACCTTGTTGTTCCATGCCTGAAAAATAAAAGTAACTCCATGAATATATCGAATATGTTGAAAAGACAAATAATGCCACACATAAAGAGTGTATCAACAAGAGGTTTAGAGTTGGGAATGTGTGTTATTTAAGAGCAATTTGTTTGTTAGTTGTCAAATGTTGTCATTTTTTTACCTTTTTTCCCGTGTTCAGGTCCGTAGGTAGCAAACCGTTCAAAATTCAAGGAAACAATCAACTACAAAAATTTACCTAAGATCTCAATAAACAAATTTCTACAACATATAAACTTCCTAGAGATGATTCTTAACACCGTTTTTTAATTTCATTTGTTTTTTATTTACTTCAACATTGAGATACTATGCTATCTATTACAAAAATATTAAAAAAAAGCATTCGTATTATGTTTATAATGTTGATGGCCCTGGACTTGCAAATCGCGCTCTCTTAAGTTGTGGTCCATCTCTTCCCTGTTGGGGCTCATAATCGGTATCAAATGGATCTTCATAAGTAACACCACTTGCTGTACTCATTGCTGTAAATTCTGTAGTACGATCTGAAGTTGGCGGCCTTGGTGATACAAAATTTTCAGGTGCAAGCACTGGTAGTGTGGCTGTTGCAGTTGCTTTATAAATTTTGTTCTTCTCAGCATGTCGATTTAGACGACATGTGTAATTTACGCATGCATAGCAACTGGTTGCATCATGATCACCTGGGCGATTAATCCAGTTTACCGGCTTACAATACTTCATAGTACCTCTGCCTCCACTCAACCATGCCATGAGATTGTTATAACATTGGCGACACACTGTATTAGGTGTGTAATTTTCACCGGTCAAGTCCACTTCGTCGAAAAACAATGTAGATGTTTTTTTTCTGGTTTGATGACCGCAAACGTAGGAAAATAAATCAATTTTTTCACACTGCATACTGAAACTGTCAGTTGCCACTGTTGTGTACGAATTATGTTGAAGCACTTTATATAACTTTCACCGCGTCACTTTTTTCACTTTTGCGTGCTACCTTAACAGTGTTAAGAATCATCTCTAGGAAGTTTATATGTTGTAGAAATTTGTTTATTGAGATCTTAGGTAAATTTTTGTAGTTGGTTGTTTCCTTGAATTTTGAACGGTTTGCTACCTATGGACCTGAACACGGGAAAAAAGGTAAAAAAAAATCGAATTTTTTTAAGTTTTTTGCGATTTTGATCTGGAAGGTGAAGTTTTTTGATTTTATATGTTCGCAATTTTTGCTCTTTATGACACTTTTTTGCGAAAATGATACCGAGGCCCCAAATCTTTGGCGGCCCATAAACAAAAAAGTGCATGACTTTGGGAAAAATTGGGAGACACGGGTCTTTTTTTTTAGTCTTTTATCACATAGTGGTGTCCGTATATGGTTATTTTGTCATGACTTAAAAAATTACACACAGTGATACTCATCCATTCTCATAGAAAAAGGCATTTGAAATCGTACACCTTTTGTTGATACAACCGTTAAAATTCAATATATTGAATTACGTGCTATAAAATTCAAGAAAAAATTAACCAAAATTAAATTAAAAGTAAAAGAAAAAATTTTTTAAAATAGCTGTTGGCTAGGTTTTGAAGTGACAGCTTTTCTTTATCCTTGTAATTATTCTTATCCTCAACCCTTCCGTTTTTCCTTAACTTATTCTAAGACTCATCCTTATTCTTATACTTGGCCAAACACTTATCCTACTCCTTACCCAAATTCATATTTCAATCCAAGTCCAAATTTCTGATCTTTTCCCTGTTCAAATCACTTTCTTAAACTATGTTTTTGTTCTTATCTTTGTCATACCTTCTAAACAACAAATACGCGTTTGTTTGAATTTCCCATTCAAACAAACCGCGCTTGAGATATTCAGGTATGTTCTCAAATGCGATTCAGGTCGGAATCGGATTTACTTTTGATGACATTTGATTGAAAGGTATTCTACAATCCGATTTCGATCTTCGAATCCGATATTTGTTTTTTTGACGGATTGTAGGTGTTCTTTAATCCGATTTATCGAAATTTTTGTGAATTTAAATCCGTTGAAATTTTTGCTGGAGGATTCTTGCTTTAATGAAATTTGAGTGAATATGAAATAAAAAAGTATCCATACCGACAAATGCATTTCCAACATTGAAATTAAATAAATCTCATAAATCTAAATAAAATAAATCTAGAATTTATCTCTAATAAGCCCAGGAAACCGAAAATAAATTCCGATTCCGATCCACTTCCGAGGTGGATTTCAGAACATGCCTGATTGTCAAAGTCCATGTATCTGTGTAAAATATCATGTCCCAAGAGCCTAAAACTGTGGAAAAACAACTTGTGGTTTCTTAACCACGGCAATGCACCGGCTCTCACATCTCATTTTGTATTACTCGAGTTACAAGGAGCCAACTTTTTCCTATTCCCACAACTCAAATTACCACTTCTTGGAAAACGATTTGAGACAAGTGAGGTGACCAAGGAGAATTCTCTAAAGCAGCTGAAGGCGAATCACAAATCACCCTATGAAAAGTATTTTCAAGATTAGAGGAAGCTTTGGAATATAACACATGGTCCAATAAATCTCGAGACTAACTACTAGGTGGCACTTCAAACGAAATATCGATATAATATTTCGATAGTTCCAACCTCCAAACAATACGTGTAAAAATTTCATGACAATCTAACGTTTAGTTCAGAAGTTGCAGTGATTTAAGTGACGCTACTGTTGATATTTTCAAAATAATGGATTCAAAGCAATTTCGTGTGTTGATTTATTACTGTTTTTTTATGGGGAAAAATACCGTCCAAGCTGAGCAATGGCTTCGAAAGTATTATTCGGTCTCTGCTCCGTCAAAAGCAACCATTTGCGGATGGTATGCTGAGTTTAAACTTGGTCGTACAGACACAAATGATGCAGGACGACCAAATGAGGCAGTTGTTCCACAAAACAAAAAAGTATACAAAATGCTATTAGTCGACCGTAAAGTGAAGTTGCGCGAGCTAGCTGAGGCTCTGAAGATATCGAAAGGCAGTGTGGGAACAATATTACAGGAACATTTGTCGATGAGAAAGCTGCTTTCCAAATGGGTGCCGCGTTTTCTCACACCGGACCCAAAACGACAACGTATCGATGATTCGGAGAGCTGTTTGGCACTGAATCTACAAAGAATAAACACGAATTTTTGCGTCGGTATGTGACAATGGATGAAACATGGATCCACCATTACACACCGGAATCAAATTGGTCGTCAGCTGAGTTGAGAGCAACCGATGAAAGCAGGCCTAAACTACCAAAAACACAACAGTCGGCTGGAAAGGTTATGGCATCTGTATTTTGGGATGCGTGTGGAATTTTGTTCATCGACTATCTCGAAAAGGGAACAACAATCAACAGCGATTATTATATAGCGTTATTGGAGCGTTTGAAGAATGAAATCGCGAAAAATCGGCCCCATTTGAAGAGGAAAAAAAATCTTTTTCACCAAGACAATGCACCGTGTCTCAAATCGATGAAAACGATGGCGAAAATCCACGAATTGGGCTTCGAATTGCTCCCATCCACCGTATTCGCCAGATTTGGCCCCCAGCGACTACTGGCTCTGTGCTGACCTCAAAAAAATGCTTGCCGGCAAGAGATTTGGCTCCAATGAAGAGATGATGGCTGAAACTGAAGCGTATTTTGAGGCCAAGCACAAATCATTCTACAAAACCGGTATTGAAAAGTTAGAAAATCGGTGGAATGAATGTATTGCTCTTGAAGGAACCTATGTTGATGAATAAGGAAGAATATTTGCAAAAAAGATTTTTTAAATTAGTCTCGGGACTGTTAGGTATTGCTTACAATGAAGAAACAATACTTTAAAGGAAACAAAATAATTAACGGTGAATAATCGAATCGCTTTAATTTCATTAAAGAATTGCTGTTATTTTTTGATCAGAAAATAAATCTTGTCCTAAGCGTGTTCAAATCCTTGTTCTATTCCTTTTCCCAATCCTTGGCCTAATTTTTCCCCATTCTTGTCCTAAATGAGGCTTTATCTTTGTCCTAATCCTTGTCTCAAGCCTTTCCCAATCCTTGCCTGAATTCTTGTCCTTAACCTTGTCCAAATACATGTTGTAATCTTTGTTCAAGCCTTTGTCCTACTACTTATCTCTTTCAAATTTTAATCATTGCGTTGTGTTCATCTTTTTTCTAATTCCTAGAAAAAAGGAAAGGTCCTAGTCCTTGTCAAAATCCTTGTCCTTATACTTTTTCTAATAATTGTCCTCATTTGATTTTTATTTTAATACATTTTTATTTTATTTTCTATTTTATTATATTTTTGATTTAGTTTTTTAATTGTGTTTTTTAATTCTATTTTTTTTTTTTGTTTTTTTACTTTTACTCTTTCTTTTGCTTTAACTTTTGCCTTTGCTTTTGCTTTTGTATTTGCTTTTGTGTTGTACATTAACATTTTTCTTAGCGGCTTGTAATAATGCATGCAACGATGATGCGTTTAAGTTATATGCGTTCTATAAAATTTTCCATGAAGAAAATTCACTGAAGCTCTACTACTGAGCGAGTTATAATTCCAAGCAACAATACAGCATTTTTTTTGCTTAAGCTGCAAGTACACGACCAGACAACTTTAATAATTTTTTTTTTTTATTTTTGTCGTAAGATGAAGTAAAAATACTTCACTTTCTTTTTAGAAGATTTATCGTAGCGCATATAAATACTAAACAAGTAAAAATTCCATGCAACGCCGCACAGTGCTTTGTCCCCATATAGTGAATCGGCAAAATTAGAGAAGTTATCGCATAAAACTGAAATTTGGTGTGCTGGTTCAAAATATGTTAATTAGGAAAAATTCGAAGTTTCGGAAAAATCGGTGCAAGGACATGACTACCTTCCATACATCTTTAAATTTAAAAGTTTAATTTTAGCTATAATTGTATATAGAATAAATCGAAAGTTGGTAACTATCTGTTAAAATATGTCTTTTAGCTTAGTGGTTAATTTTGTTTCATTCGGTGCAAGGACATGACTACCTCCCATATATAATTTTTCTCAAAAACTAAATTGCAACTACATTAGTGATCAAAATGCACTGAAAACTTATAACCACTCATAAAACTATATTTTTGGGCTCTCTGGGAAATTGCGCTTCATTCGATACAAGGACATGACCATCTCCCATATATCCTTTTTCTCAAAAACTAAAGTTTAGCTACATTTGTGATCAAAATGCACTAAACACTAATAACAGCTTATAAAACTATGTTCTTGAGCTCTCTGAGAAATTTGGCTTCATTCGATACAAGGAAATGACCATCTCCAATATATCCTTTTTCTCATAAACTAAATTTTTGCTACATTTGTGATCAAAATGGAAATAATTTAATATTCTCTTTAAAAAGGGTCATGAATAAATTTGTTTCTAAATTTGCTCAACAAATAAGATAATTAATTTTAATTGTAATTTATGATGTTTTCTTTCAAAATGTATTTCTCAATTTCTTTGAATTCATCATTTTTTTATGTGTTTTGTAGACCTAAGTGACGATAGTTCCGGATCCGAAATTATTAAGAAATGAGCCATTAAATCTCTATTTGTATTTTCTCTCGTCGTTTTTCTTGTATGGGATAATCGCAAAATGTACATAACAAGTCATATCGTCATCTTATTATTAGCACACACAACAACAAAGTGCAGTGTGTTCATGGAGTAAATGAGTTGAAACATAGGGAAATCAATGAAACGAAAAGCAAAAAGGAAAACATGAATCAGCTGTTTACAAACAAATGTTGATTACTTGATACTTTTTACTGGATGTCGTTCGTTTACTTTTTGTGATACTTTTTTCTGAGAGAGTAAAATCAGTCTTACTCTCCCAGTAAAAGTTACTTGATATTTTTTACTCGAAAAGTTCTCAAACAGACCTACAGTCAATAAAAATTGCACAGATTGCAAAAATTGAATTGAACATTGAACGTCGCTGGAGCCCTTTACTTGGAAAAAATTATATAATCACATTTTTGGTCTTTGTAAAACTAAAAAATATAGATGTTTTAAAAAAATACAAAATTTCAAATTTCCGGTTAAAAATCTTAAATTTTTTTTTTACTAGTGGTTAGATTTGTTAACAAAGTATATAAATGAAAAATAAAAAATCGCCTACTTTTTATTTATATATTTTTTTAATTTTTTCAAAGTTTGCAAAACTTTAGGGTTTCCGCCAAAACAAAAAAAAAATATTCTTTCAATTTTTGGTAAGTTTTTGTCACTATTTAATAAAAATTATACACTACATCAAAATTTGATTAATTTTTTATAGTAATAAACAAACAAAATTGTATAAACTTATTTTTTTTAAATTTTGGCAGTACCATAAACTTAGGTCTTTGCAACTTTTTCTGAAACTTAGGAAATATGTCTTTAAAAATTCATATCATTTTTACATTTCCGGGTAAAATATCTAAAACTTTTTTACATATTCTATTTAAGCTCTTTAAAATGTACTTAAATCACAAATAAAAAATTACCTACTCTTAAAAAAAAAAATTTTTCAGTCTATCAAACTTTTGCATTTTGGGAATTCCAAATAAAAAATCGCAAAAGTTTTGGATGGCACAAACAACATTTTTATATAAAATATTTACAAAAAATTATTTTTGTTTTTTTGTTCCTATAGTTATAAACAAAACTGTTAAGTTTCAAAGCAATACAATAAAAAATGAAATATTAAAAATTTGTTTTGTAACACAGTAAAAACCGTTTTTCCGTTCAACAGTTTTACCTCAAACGTTTTCTGACTTTAGCGCCTTCTACTGTTAACAAAAAGACGAGATGATAAATTCTATTTACGAATTTATTTAAGGTACTTTGTTAGCTTTACAAAAATGTATATTACTTAAATATTCTAAGCACTTTATTTTATTTTAATTTTGCCTATGGGACAAAGCACTGTGCGCCGTTGCATGGTAGCAATTCCTATCTTGTAGCCACTCTCTTCGCGGCTTTATGTCGAAATAAATTTGTTAACTACTTTTGTCGTGAGGGCTAGGAACCAGCCTTTTACTGTTGTATCATAATTTTTGCAGCAGCACCTATATTGTCGTATCATAATCTTATCTCTTAGCACCTATACTCATTTAGGAAAAAGTACTCTTTTCAACCTTTTTCGGAAACCTGCGAGGTAAAACCTAATGTTGTCACTTTAATAAGAAAACTTTCAACAAAAGTAGCTTATAAAATTTTACAAAAAATCTATAAATTTAAATTGTTCTGTCCCTAAAACGATATTTTCGTTTCGAAAGTTGATTGAACACAAACCTTGCTGCTGTTGCTGCTGTTGTCCACTGAACGGTGACGCACTGTACTGATCATTGTCATTGTCCATGGAATAGCTGGTATAGGCCTGTTGATGCACCACGTTCGCTGGATCTGTTTCAAATGCCGATGTAAACTCATCGCCTGAACCAATTAAGAAACGTTTGTAAGCTAAGAATGCACACAAAGCCTGCAGAAGAACAAAAGGAAAAAAATATAAATTTTTTTTGCGGAGAAGCACGAGGAGAAATCAATTTAAAAATATAGGTACATAAATCGATTAAAACAAACAACAAAGCATAAGAAAAATAAATTAAAAGCAAAATAAAATCAAAAATCCAAGAACCTCACACTCACCCATGTGAAAATCGAGAAGAAGGAGAAAACAATGGCAGCTTGCATATTACCGACGCCAATGCCGCCTGGTGGCATTGGTGCTGAACTCCATTGCGACCACAAATAAATGAAGGACACAAAATACATGAATGTCCAGAAGGCTAAAAGGCAATGAAAAGAAATGCAAAAACATGAGAAGATTGATGTCAGTCATTGTGGTTGTGTGTGAATGTGTGCGAATTTTTATGTGCATAAATAATTATTGAGACCAACGTTTACCACCCACACACTATATGATTCACTATATTTTGCCCCATATGATTGTAGGTTTTTATTTATAATTAATACCAACCTGAAAAACCCATGTCCGCCATGACATAGCGCTTTCTGCTCTTAACCGATGACATCCGCTCGAACAGAAACTCACCAACAATGAAGGCCATCGACGCCAGAAATCCGAAGACACCAATTGTGTTGCCATACTTGCATGCCATCGCATCATCATTATAGAGACAAAGCTGCTTGCCATCCTCCTCCCGCCAGCCCTCCGAGGATATGCAGCCAAAGACAACTATAGAGAAAAGCTACAAAAGAAAAGCATCTTGTTAAGGATTTTTGCTTTAAGATTTACTTGACGAATGTGACTCGTGTCAGGGTAAAACCTTGGGTGGAGCTGGTATTAAACTTAAGATTTTTCATGTAATCAATCACAAAACCAAGTACAATCGATTATAGCTTGAACTAGCAGGTCAGCGTGAAAAAAATAATTTTTTTTGACGTGACAAGGTAACGTTTTACCCCCACAGGTTTAAAAAAAATCGAAAAAGGCATTTTTTCAAAATGCACTAACGTTGCATGGAGTTTTTACTCGCTGAGTATAAATGGTATGACAAAAATAATGGTACGATATTAAAGGTAAATTCTTTGACTTTATGACAAAAATAAATACAAAATTAAAGACGTTGCACAGTGGTATTTTTGCGGCAATAAATAATTTTTTCAAGCTGCTTTTTTCAAAAATGTAAGTAAATATTTTGACAGTTTAATATCCAAACAAGAAAATCCGACTTTTTTTAAATGCATACTTATTTAAAAAAATCAACGAAACGTTGGCCATTTTTTGCCTATAGCAACTTAAAAAAAATGTATAAAAATGGACGATTAAATTTATTTTTCCCATAAGTGCAATAAAATTTCTTAAAGATAAAATTGAAAATATACTCTTAGGAGCAAAACTGTAACATAGTGAAGCACATCTTATTACAGCAACTGTTATCGTCTCCTAATGGTAATGAATTTGATTATTTTTTACCGACTTCAAAAAGGAGGAGGTTCTCAAGTTCGTTGGTATCTTTTTTTGTTTTTAAAATGTATGTACATCGATAACTTCTGAAGCACATCCTTTTTTTTTAAAAAGTGGGCTATATTCGACAAAGGAGCGTGTCTCTATTAGAAAAACACTGTATTTCAGTTAATATTGACACTAGGGTACTGAAATTTACAGTAAAAAGACAGGGGTAGGCCGAATTATTACAAATTATGATCAATAAAGTGGGCGTTATTTGACAAAAGGGTGTGGCCATATTAGAAAAACACTGTATCTCGAATAATATTGACACCAGGGTACTGAAATTTAGTACATGGGTAGGTACAGTATAACAAATTACGGTCAAGAATGTGGGCGTTATTCAACAAAGGGGTGTGGTAATATTTGAAGAACACTATATTTCAAATATTGATACTAGGTACTAATATTTTGCACCGCGGTAGGGACAATTTTATAAATTACGTTAAAATAGTGGGCATTCTTTAACAAATGGGTGCGGCAATATTATAAAAATACTGTTTCTCAGTTAATATTGACACCAGGGTACTAATGTACTATGAAATACTAAAAGTACTATATATCGATTAATATTGATACTTGGGAACTGCAATTTGGCACAGGGCTAGATAGAATCATTATAAAGTACGATCCATAAAGTGGGCGGGATCATAAAAAGGGCTTGGCACTTTAATAAAAATTGTAAAGAGACAGAAATGGAAAATACCCAACAAAACTTTCAGGAATGAAACAAATTTTTTAAGAACAAAGTTTCATATTTGAAATTTTCCTCAAGAATACTTAAACGTATAATCTTACTAAGTCGAAATCTTATTATTTTAATTTTTTCTGAATTCTTTTAACAAGGGTAAATAATGATTAGGGGTTGTATTTCGCAAAATGGTGTTGACCCGTTAATATACATCTATGGTATCATGCGTAAGGAACAGTACCTGTCCATCCTGCAGCAAAATCTACCAGGTGTAGTCAAAAATATGGGTCTTGCTGCTGAAAAAGCAATTGCTAAGTATCCTAGTCAAAAGTATTAATTTTTTGAAAATTTGTATGGTCGGTTTATTGAAAACAAAGCGGATCACGTTCAATTTTTACTCGCAAAATTGTGTTTGCGCATTCTTGAACTGTGTTAAACGTCATCACATTACACCAAGTCATTCCAAAAAAAATTTTGCAAAAATATTTTAGTAATTTTTATAAAAATATCTATAGGAAGTATAATAAAAAGAAAGCAGATCACGCCCATTTTTAATGCACTAAATGATTATAGAATAATCATCAAATGTACACTGTGTGGCGGTTCATGCTATACAAGCAACGCAACGTTCGAATTAGTGAAAGAGAAATTTGGCGATTGGGTCATCTCACGGCGATTATTCATCAATTGGCCGCCGCGATCATGTGCCTTGAGCCTCCTCGATTATTCTCTCTGGGGCTACGCCAAGTACTTAGTCTACGCTAACAAGCCAATCTCTTTCCACAAGCTCGAGGCCAACATATGAGACGCTATTACCGGAATAACGCTGCACATATTAGACCGAGTCATCTAAAATTGGACCGACCCACACTGCGTTGGCCCATGGAGAAAAATTAAATTTTTTTGTGACTCAAAACCTAACAATATTGATATCAATTGACATCAATAAAATAAAATAATAAAATAAAATAAAAACAAAATATTTAGGGGAAATACTCAGTTTTGGCTTCGCTGTGACACTTCAAAATTGAGATATTTTTAAAAAAAAATCATGTTTTGTTCAATTCGTTTTGGGTTCTCTTAAACGAATAATTATCAAAAATCTGTGTTTTGATTAAACTAAGCGAAGTAAAGTTTTTTTATAAATAATGTTTGGGTGAATAAATAGAATTAAAAAACTTTAGAAAATATATAATTTGATATATATATTAGTGATTTTAATATATGATATCAAATGAAAAACTTCAGAATTTGACCAATTTCCATGAAAAAAAAAAACAAATAAAAAATCTACAAAAAAAATCTACTAGTACGGATTCTTTTTAATCAGATATACAGCCGTGGACACATAAATAGCACAAAAATACATGAAGGGTCTTTCACATGAATTTAAATAAAATAGATAGAGGAAAACGAAAATTTATTTCATGGTATTTGAGTTTAAACATTAAAAACTAAAAATCAGTAGTAACTTTGTAATTACGAATTAAAAATTAGAAAATTAATCAACAATCTGAAATTGGTCCTTAGCTGAGGTGGACATATAAATAGCACAATTTCGATTCTGAAAAAAAGACGTAGTAATTTATTTTTATTTTATAATGAGCTTACGAATATGCTTACTAGTACTTGGTACTGTATCCCGAATTGAGCACAACAGCCTGACATCTTCGTCTCATACTCTCCATAAGCTTCCTGACTTCGGAATAGAGTACCAAGCCTTCTCAATTCCACTCCATAACTCATCTAAATTTCGAAAATTTTGGTAGCTTATGCTAACCTTCATACACAGAAAAAAAAGAGTAGAACTTTTACCTAAAAATGTAGTCAATTCAGCTAAAGTAATCCGGTGATTTTCAGTCAACGAATTTGATTAGGTGCGCTACCAATTTCTAAATGTTAATTATATGCAATTATATTGGGTAGTTTAACTGCGAGAGTAGCTAAAAAAACCTAAATATTTAGGTGTACCTTCAACCATAAAATAGATAAGATACATAATTTATTAGAAGAATAAGCTAATTTTTTTTAAACTATGACCACTTCAGATTAGGCAAGCCACCTACTAAGTGTAGAAAAATCATCTAATTATTTAGATAGAATTCCCACTTAAGAGTGGGAATGCCGTGCAAAAAATATGCAAAAAATATGTTTTTTGTTTTGCAATTTCTATTTTGAAGTGAAACTTTCCTTAGGTGGCTCTTTACTTCATTTCGTCACATGATAGAGAAGAAAGATTTGTTTTGTAGTAGATAGAATGAGAGAGATATATACATTGTATAAATGACTGAAAAATTTCTTTGCCACCGCTGAGATTCGAACCTGTGATCTCAAGATTTCAACAACCAACGCCTTAGCTATTGAGCTAAATTTCCAATATAGGAATTTACGCTACATACCAATTAATCAAATTGCTGTAGATGCCCATAATTTCAGAGTTGTGGACCTCATATTTTTATATACATTTTGTTCAGAATTTATCAAACGGCGTAACAGCACAGCGTTAAAGCGTTTGACTATAACGCAAGCGGCCCGAGTTCAATTCTCGCGTTAGACTTTAATTTTTGTAAAATTTTCTCACTTTGTTTTTATTTATGTTTTTTATAGGAGAACGCTGTGCTCCTATAAAATTCAAATACGTGGAAAAAACAAGTTGTAAGGAAAGCATTTGATTTATCCACGTAAATATTTATATAAAATTTATACTGAGACGTGGATAATGCTAATATGCGTTATTTCCCTAGTGTACGAACAAATCGACAACTTGCATTAGGTAAAATAACTAGAAGAATTAGATGATTTAATAAGCAAAATTTTAGTTGAATTAACTAATTTTAATTAGGTGAATTACCTAATGCATGATTGTTAAATTAACTGTGTAAGTAGAAAAGTTGTTGAAAAGATTAGGTGAAATAGAAACTTTCACATTAGCTAAACTAGTTTAGGTAATAAATCAATTCTTTTATTTTCTGTGTATCATTCCATAAATTTTCTATGGGATTGAAGTCTGGGCTTTGAGCCGATCAATTCAAAATATTTATTTTTTCCTTTTTCAGCCAATTAATCACAACATTTGCCGTATGTTTTGGATCATTATCGTGCATAAAAGTCCACCTAAACGGCATGTTCTCAAATGCAAATGGTTCCATTTGGTTACTAAGAATATCTAAATACATATTTTTGTCCATTATTCTTGGTATACGAAAAATTGGCCCAACGCCGTGCCAGGAAAAAGCTCCCCAAGCCATTAAATTCCCTCCTCCATGCTTTAATGATTTTTTTGTTTACTTAGGATTCAACTCTTGGCGTTTGGGGCGCCGCACAAAAGTTTTTCCATCTGGTTCAACCATACTAAATTTAGTTTTGTCAGTCCAGAGCACGTTCTTCCAAAATTGGTCTTCTTTATTCACATGAGCCCTTGCAAACGCTAAACGATCCTTTAATTTTTTTTTGTTAAGAGCGGCTTTCTTCGGCAAATGCGTCCATAAAGATCAGCTTCATGTAGTTTCCTAGATACTAGTTTTCTTTTAACATTAAGGTTATTTTCTTCATTTATTTCCCTCATAATTTGCTTTGCTGACTTGAAAGGATCAGCCTTAATTTTGCGAACTATAAGTCTATCAGTAGAAGCGGTGGTTTTACGCGGTCTAGGATTGCGTGGCTTATTCTCGAAATTATTTGAACCATTTTATTTAACCAGCTTGAGTGCATTATAGACCATTTTTTGCGAAATTTTGAGAATATCCGCGATTTCAGATGTGTTTTTGCCTTTTCGACCTAGTTCGTGAGTTATAGGTCTTTTTTCCGGAATGCAATGTTTGCCACGACCCATTTTATTTAGAATCAGCGAAATTAACTGAATACAACTCTAAAATTTTTACAAACACCCGATATTGTTAACTTTTATTCACCAACTGACATGTGTGCTATTTATATGACCACAGCAGATCGTACATGCCTGTACAGAAAGAGATGGCCTGAGCAAATAAAAGTAAGTAACGGTACATCTCTCTCGGAATTTTAAACAACGCCGCACTGGTGTCTCAAAAATTATAACTGCAGTTAATGAATGCATTATTAGGTTCAAACGAAACGTTTAAAAAATAAGTTGACATTTGTGCTATTTATGTGTCCATGGCTGTATATCATATAATATTTCAAGCAGAACTAAGCCCGTATTCAAAACGAATTTAAATCAAAAATGGGACTTTTAGTTGACTACGTAAAGCAAGGTTTTGGTATCACAAACGATGGCAACACAGCTCGGCGTTTTTTCGGCGATATAGAAACATCAGCCGAAATAACAAAAGTTGATAAGCGGCTTATTTTTATGTTTTCATTTATATTGAGAACAATATCCTGTGGCCTAAAAATTGATACAAGTACTTTTGGCAACAAGTGGCGTCCGTGGCGTAGTTGGTTAAAGTGCGTGGCCGCTATGTCGACGAACCTGGAGTCCCGGGTTCAAACCCCAGCAGCGACAGAAGATTATTTGAATTAAAATAATTTTTCTGTACGGCCGCGACCTCTCTGCAGACAATGGCAAACCTCAGAGAGTATTCAAAATGCCATGTAAAGCTTCATGAGAACAAGAACATTCCGTTCATCGCCGTTCGGAGTCGGCGTTAAACATGTAGGTCCGGTTCTCGGTCAATTGTGTACAAACTTAATAACACGCACAACACAATTGATCATAAGAAGCTAGGTCAAAGTCCTTTCAAGGGCTGAAATGGCCAGTTATTTATTTATTTAATTTTTTCCTTTTGGCAAAGTGCAGAAGTAAGTATATTGAAAAATATAATTGGTACTATATGCCAAGTTCGGCACATAAGATTTTGGTTCATGGAAGCGATGTTATAAAATTTTTCGATTTGCCAATTGGTAATTAATTTCATTATTATATTTATATATTACTCTTTATTAAGTTTTCTTATTTTAAGGGTGCTTGTCTGAAGAGGCTTTAGAAGCAAGGCACAAGGACATCCGCAAAATTCGCTTGTCGCATACAAGAAAAACATGGCGAGAAAACACAAATAAGGACTTGATATCTCATTTGCTTGGAGGACGATCCTCACAAGGCAACGCGTGAGGGCCAAGGGGGCGATCTTCACATGGCAACGTGTCTGACTGCCTCAACCTGGTGAGGCCAGCATTATCCATGTCGAACTCGTCTCAAGTCGACTCAAACCTCTGCGTGGTGTCCTCTAGAAACGGCAAACTGGCAACCGTTAGTTTGACGGCTAATCTGAGCGGCGGGCTCCCCCTGCCTTTAAAGGGTTGTGCGTTGGGTTTGAAGTCCACCACGTAAAAACACATTTCAATGAAACGCAAAAGAAAAATGATAAGAATGATCCCAAATCTGATGACGACTATTGCAAACGAAAAACTGACAACGATTTGCACTTGGAACGTCTGAACCCTTAATTGGAATGGTGCCTCTATCCAACTGATAGATATCTTAGAAAGATACAAAGCTGATATCACTGCAATCCAAGAAATGCGATGGAAGGGACAGGGTTGCTCACGGCAAGCATCCTCTGATATCTACTACAGCGGCCATGCGAAGAAGCACGAATTTGGATGCGGATTCGTGGTTGGCAAGAGACTACGGCATCATGTCCTGCGATTCACACCTGTGAACGAACGACTTGCCATAATCCGTTTCAAGGCAAGATTTTTGAAGTGAAACTTCTTAGGCGGCGCTTCGAAATTTGAATGAGAATATTGAGGAGTGAAATTTCAAGGTCAATTTACTTCATTTCGTTACACGATAGAGAAGAAAGATATGTTGTACAGTAGATAGAATGAGAGAGATATACATTGTATAAAAGACTGAAAAAAATTTCTTTGTCCGCGCTGAGTATCGAACCTGCAATCTCAGTTTTATAAAGCCAACGTGCTATATTTAGGGCTAAGGTCTTCGTACATAAATGCTGTCTACATACCAATTAATCAAACTACTTTTGCTGTAGATCTCCAGCGGGAAAATAAACAGCGCTCCTAGCGGGAAAATATAACAGCCTTATTCATCAACACATTTTAGAGGCAGTGTAACTTTAAACAAGAAAACGCTATTCATAAACATTTTCGCAACCATGTTTTTTGTTTGTCTTTTCGTTTAATATCAAAGACATGCTCCATATGCGCCCTTTGCAGCATTTTTTTTATGTGGCGGCCATTGCAATCCATTGGAATTCTTAATTTTTGTAGAGATTTTCTTTAGTTCAGACACAAACCTTACAAACATGAGCAGCGAATGAAAAAATGTTTATGAATAAGGCCCAAGAATGATAGAAAAATAGATTGCGCAGATAGTAAAAATAATTTTCTACGATCTGCGCATCTACGTTACGATAGACTTACGATATGAGCTTACGATATGGCTTTCTGTCAAGTCTTGTTAAAAATAGCCCGAACACAATACGCGCGACGAACGGCGAGCAGCACGTCTCCAATCTGTCGTTGTAGAGAAATGTTGAGCGACTTGATTATAATACACGCGACACCAGCCAACTTCAGCAGCATGTATAGTACACAAAAAACAATGGCTGTTTTCAGCCGACTCAACAGTTGCCGTTTAGAATAACAACACAAAAGAAAAGAGCTGAAAAAGAAATCATTCAATTTCATTTTATTTTCAAAAAGTTGAATGAGTGAATAACGAAATAAGAATCTATTCAATGAATACAAAATTCATTTATAAATAAAAATGTTATTTCACATTCAAATTTAAAAAATTTATTAATTATTCGTTAAATTTATATCAATTAATGAATAAAAAATCAATAATAACTAAGAAATTAGTAATGAATAACAAATGAATAATGAATAACAAATGAACAATGAATAAAAAAAGTTATTAAAGATTAGAATATAATTATATTAAGAAACAATTGCAAATTCTAAAATTCTTTGTGAATTGCATTCTTTGTGTATAGTTTTCATATGAATAAAAAATTGAAAAATTGACAACAAAAATTATTTATTGAAATGAATAATTAATCAAGTTTTTAAAATTAAATGTGAATTAAAATTTTATTTATAAATCAATTTTGCATTAATTTATGGAATTTTATGTCGATATTCAGTTGTACTTATTCTGATATTCAGTTGTACTTATTCTGATTTGGGGGTCTCCCAAAAAACATGTTTTTCCAAGATAGAAATTCTGACAATATTCAAGAAATATGCGATCTTTTTGCAGTATATTTTCAGTCGAATTATGTATGCTATAACCAATCAATTAATTATGCTCCACTTGAGTGTAACGATGTTCCTATTACAGATCTTGGGTCCTTGACTTTATCTGGTGAAGAGGTTTATCGTGAACTAATTAGCTTGGATGTGAAGAAGAAATGCGGCCCTGATAATATTCCACCCATCTTTTTAAAGTCTTGTGCAATGGCACTTGTGCAACCTCTTACTTTTATTTTTAATCAGTCGTTACGAAAGGGAAAATTTTTAGATATATGGAAATTATCCGAGATAACTCCAATTTTTAAATCAGGATCAAGGCAAAATATTGAAAACTATCGACCTATATCCAAATTGCCACTCATTCCTAAATTATTCGAGTCTCTGGTTAAAAGAAAAATTTATGCTTGTATTAAAGGCGCTATATCTGAAAGCCAACATGGTTTTGTTTCTGATAAATCTACTTCAACAAATCTTACTCTGTTTACTCACTTCATAGCAACAGAAATGGAAGGAGGCCAGCAAATTGATGTGATTTTTACAGATTTTGCGAAAGCATTTGATAGAGTCCAGCATTCAGTTTTAATAAATAAACTTAGCAAATTGGGGTTTCATTCCTCCTTGCTTAGTTGGATAGAAAATTACCTATATGGTCGCAGACAAGCGGTTAGGATAGGAAATAAGCTGTCGAGATATATTGATAATTTTTCTGGTGTACCGCAAGGTAGTCACCTTGGCCCGCTTTTGTTTGTTCTGTTTATTAACGATCTACCGAACTATATTAAGTTTTCGAAATGCCTAATGTACGCTGATGATGTAAAAATATATAAGACTGTAAATGCTTTAATCGACTGTCAACTTATTCAACAAGACTTAGATGGCTTGCAGAAGTGGTGTGATATTAATAAGTTATACTTTAATGTGGCTAAATGTAATGTTATGTCATTCACCATGAAACAACAGTTAATTGTAGGTAATTATGTTATAAATACAGAAAGCCTGTTAAGAGTTGATTTCAAAATGGATCTGGGTGTCATGTTTGACAAAAAACTTACCTTCTGTAAACACTACGATGCTATTATTTCTAAAGCTAATGCAATGATGGGTTTCATTATGCGTAACACAAAGGAGTTCTCAGATCCCTTTACTCTAAAGTCTATTTTCTTCTCTTTGGTTAGATCAAGCTCGGAGTATTGTAGTGTGGTTTGGGACCCAAGATATGCAGTGCATGTATCTAGAATTGAAAACATTCAAAGACGTTTTACTCGGATGACGATAAGAAAACTTCGCTGGGAGTTTATGCCAACTTACGAATCTCGTTGTGCACTTTTAGGATTAAGAATCTTAGAGTTTAGACGGAAGTATTTTCTGGCTATGTTTGCGCGTGATATAGTAATGAATCACTTAGATTGTGCACCATTGCTTGCTTTATTTAATATATATGCGCCTGAAAGGAATTTTAGGCAAAGAAATTTTTTTCAAATTCCCTATCGCCGGACAAACTATGGTAGACAGGATCCAGTTTATAATATGAGTGCTTCTTTTAATACTATTTGTATAAATATTGATATAACCCAAACTAGGGTTTCTTTTAAGAATTGTATTATGCTTAGCCATTTTTAAACATATTCTTATTATAACTTTGTTAAATAACTTTTAAGTAACTGTTAACCAATACTGTTTATAGTTGAATAAATAAATAAATAAATAAATAAATAAATATGAATGCAGACTTAACAACTCTGAATAAAGTTCAAACAAAACATCCCTCACTACCATCGCTACCATAAATTTCACAACAGTTTAGTTTGCTGCATGTGACCAGTAATAACCAATGTAAACAATGGCGGAAACTTGCTTTTGCTGCCTGTCAAATTAAAATTAAATTTAAGCCGACGGCAATGTCGCGCGACAATGTTGAGCTACAAGTCTCCAAAATACGTCCCATAAGAAATACATGTAAAAAAAAAGTGACAATTGGCGCTTGCCGGTCGTCGCGCGTATTGTGTTCGGGCTATAATGTGAACAAATATGAAACAATGGCAAAAGATTCAATAAACAAACTTGGTCTAGCGTGACGTCATGATCGTAAAAAATACTTGTTCGTAGCTAGAAATGTCAAAATGAAAAGTAAACAACATAACGGACCTGCGCAATGCGTAATCTATTTTTCTATCATTCTTGAATAAAGCGTAGTATGCTGTAGAAACGAAAATTTCTTAGCATTTAATTTTACACCCGAACTATTAGTGTAGAGTCAAAAATGTTTGTATGGAGAAAAAAGTAACTACAGTACGACCTTGCTCAATGCAACTAATAGAAATTCGGGCAATTGACATAGTTAACGTTGAAAAAACGCAATTAAACTTCTAAACATAAAGCTTTATGTCTCTGAATCTTAGATATTGTGGGTTAATGCACTTTGTATCCTTAAATATTGTTTGAATAGATTTTTCATTAAAAATGTATTTTACAAGCAAAGAAGAACTGAAAGAATATAAGATAAAAGTTTATGCAAGTTTACGCAAATGCAAGTTGCGATAATTGTGCAATTCCATGACGCCAACTTGACACTGTGCGCAAGAAAAGTTGGAATAAGTTCTTTCAATAGATAACTATTTTATACATATCTTAGTTATATAATTTTATATCGAACTATTTACTATTAATAATAGTAAGTATAATGTGTGTGTGAAAGTTTTAGTTATCTTTTCACATTTAAAGTTTTGAACAAAAAAGTATTTATAAGGCTTAATTTTTTTAAAGCAAAAATAATAACTAAAATTTGTCCCATAGGTTTTGAGTACAAAATAACCGGTAATTTTTGATTTTTAGTTTTTAAGGCAGAAATAAAAATGAAAGTTAAGATCAAGTTTACAGTTGAGGTAGATTTATTGTTGTGACATTGTTCTGTGAAACTCCTTATTAATATGCCAAAAAAAATTTTTGAACAACAAATTTATAAATGCACCTGAAGCTCCCATTGGCAAAAAAATCGCTCATTGTAGTTATGTAAAATAAAAAAATCCCTTTTTAAGAAATTATTCTCTTAATATGCGGAATATGCAACACTTGATTTTCTCACGATCATACTCGCTCTCAAACTTTCAATAAAGCTACGCTCTGAGTTTTCTCCCTAGTGCAGCGATGGGTTCTATTCCAGATAGAACTCTACGCCACGTTACGTTGCGTAGCTTTACGATTGCATAATCGAGCCTTTACACTAAAATCGTTCTTATTCTAGAAAAGAAAGAGTGTATACAAAGAAGAAGTTTCACTTCTTTACTGTATACACGGTATACTGTATCTTTTTTTTCAACATAAGGCTGATTTGTGCGCACGCTCCGACAGAAGATAAGGACGATGAGATAAGACCGCTTCTACGAGCGCCTTGAATTTGCCTATGAGCGTAGCCCCCGCCACGACTTAAAAATCGTGCTTGGTGACTTCAACGCCAAGGTGGGTAAAGAAAATATCTTTAGTCCAGCAGTCGGAAAGTTCAGCCTCCACGACAATACCTCTGATAACGGAATGAGGCTGATTGACTTTGCCGCGAAACATGGTCGTTAATAGCACTAGATTCAAGCATCTCAATATTCATAAAGCCACTTGGCTGTCTCCTGATCAAAAGACGCATAACCAAATTGATCACGTTTTGATTAGATGTACGCACGATCCACGGTGCCAATATAGACTCGGATCATTATCTTGTCGCAGTCAAGATTCATACACGTCTGTGCGCAACCAAGAATGCGCGCAATCCAGCACAGAGAAAGCTAGACGTCGAAAAGCTGCAATCAAGGCGAACAGCCGAAGACTTCGCTACTCGACTCTCACTCCTACTTCAAGAAAGCACTCCTTCGATCGACGATATATGCGCCCAGTGGAATCACATTTCCCACTCTATGCGTACGGCTGCCGAAGAGGTGATTGGCTATCATCGCCCTAAGCCCGAAGCGGAAATGCGTGAGTGCGAGAAAATTGAGATGCATGGTGACAGGAAAGAGGTCCGAAAATTTTTCGAAAAAAATAAGACGCCTGGCCGATGGTTTCAAGGCCGGGGCCTCTTCCTGTAAAGATGAAATTGGGAATCTAGTGACAGATATCCACAGTACACTGATGATGTGGAGGGAACACTTCTCTAGGCTTCTGAATGATGACGACGACAACAATCCCGCCAATAGAGATAATATCCCGGAAACCCCAATTGTGGTTGGCAGCGTTGAAGTTCCGCTGCCTGACCATAGTGAAGTCTTGAAAGCTATAGCTCGGCTTAAAAACAACAAAACCGCAGTAGCCGATGAGCTTACCTGCTGAGCTCTTCAAGAATGGAGGCGAAGCTCTTGTTGTGACCCGCACAACATTACCCTGTACACTTTGTACAGCCCGACCTCACACAAAGCCAGAATCTTCAATCGATTCTCTTTAAAACACATACATAAAAATCAATAAATATTGCCTCGGCATTTGCTGGCAAAATTTATGACTATTATTTCCATGAACGACCAAGACCCAATTCAAGTGCAGTGACTCGAATTGCTGGCGTTAATGAAAAACTGACCTAATTTTAGCGCACGCTTAAAATTACCAAAATAAACAAAACCATTGCTTGTTTTTAGTTGTCAAGTGTTTCCGACTACAACGTCGGCGACAACAAAAAACAAAGCAATGAACTGTTTGGGTGCATCGGCATTAGCTTGCACGGTCAGCATAATAGCGATCATTTACCTACCCTAGTTGCTGCGCTGCTCGCAAAGTGCAATGCCTGCAGCTACGCAACATGTAAGACGTACGTGATCACGTATCGCGAAAGGGGAAGTAATATGTAAATAAATGCAAAGATTTTATGTATGACATGTAATGTTTTGATTGGGTAGAGTCGATACATAATTTCCACTTATTGGAAATTATGGGAATTGTGGGAGTTTCTGGAAGAAAGGAACCTCTTTGGAAAGTGAGGATTTTCCTTTATAAACCCGTCGCCGGCGCAGAAATGGAGAGAGAGCGTTTTTAGAGTTATAAGAATAAACAACTAATAAGGTCGCAGCCTCGCCTAGACAGCGGGCCTTTTAGTTAAAATAAAATATTAATATTAATAAATACTTAAGTAAAACACAACATTGGTCGCAGCCTCGCCTAGACAGCGGGCCTATGTTGTAAAATAAATAAAATTAACAAACTTAAACTAAATATCTTTTACTCGCTCTCCCGTCTCTGGTCTCTCTTCTCCTTGCGGAAAGCACGGAGGCCACGGACGTTAAACGCAACATTTGGTGGCAGCGGTGGGATTACGCTACATCCCTTAAACCAACAAAAAGGAAAAACCATCCTTTAATAACAAAAAAAAAAATCTTTAACAAATGAAATTTTAAAAACAAAAATTTTTTAAGCGTACCGAGGCTTCGACATCGGGTTAAAAAAAAAAATATAACAGCTTAAAAGTGAAAAAGCGTGCCAAGGCTAAACAGCGGCAGTGAAAATTTAATAGTGACAAGTGAAAAAAAAAGTTAGCGAAAAAAAAAAAAAAAAGCGTCCCGAGGCTATAACATCGGAACAGTGCAAAAAAAAAAAAAAAAAAAAAATAATAATAATAAGCCCAGGTTAACCAGCTTTAAGACGTGAAGTCTCCTGGCCCATCAAGAAGCCCAGGATAACCAGCTTTAGGGCCTAGAGCCTCCTGGCAACAACAACAAGAACAACAACAACAACAACAACAACATCGACAACATCAAGAACAGCTTCAACCGCACCTTCAACAACAAAATACTTCAACAGCAAACTAAATTCAACAAGAAAGACGACAACAACCACATCCAACTAAATTCAACAAGAAAGACGAAACAATTGATCAACAGTATCATCGACTGAATATCAACAACATCGGCTTCAACATCCAGCAGTGAGCAGAAAGAAAACACACATTTTTTTTTTCAGTAAGCAAAACATTATATTATTCTTATACACTATTTTTACCACCAAATCTAAAAAAAAAAAAAAAAGAGAGTTAGCAACACACAAATTTTACAACTTATTAAGCTTTCAAAAGAGAAGAAAATTTATAAGAGAAATTTATTTATAAAAAAAAACATAATATTTTTTTGTAATACTTGAAAGTTTTTGCATACAAAATTCGTACTCGTCAGCGCGCAGCTGAGGTAGTTCAGCTCTTTGCTAATCTACCATTTTTCGAAAACTCGTTTTGTCTTGAAACCATTGAAGATATCGATTTTGAAATGGATCTGAAATTTACTTTAAACGATATTTATAATATCGTACCGGTATTTAACGGCAATCCAGCCGAACTCAATAAATTTATAGCTTGCGGCAATATTCTGTTTTCGTCTGCTAAAACTGAAGCGGAACACACTTTTATTCTAGAGGTAGTGAAGACTCGATTGGAGGGTTCGGCCTTTGAACTCATCCAATTCAAATCTTTCACTAAATGGAATGATTTGGTACGAGATTTGGAGACGGAGTTCAAGGAGGAAAAGTCGAGAACTTCCGCCCAGAATGAACTTTTAACTGCGAAGCAACAATCACAAGAAAAAATAAAAGAATTTGGTGAACGAGTAGGAAAATTGTTACATTCGTTAAATTCTGCTACATTTTCAAGCACTAGCGACGAATCAGTTAGGGCTTATTTAAAACAAGAAAATGATCGATTGGCACTACAGGTATTCGAGGATGGTTTGCGGAATCATAATTTAAGATTAATTCTTAAAGCTCACAATGAGCGAGACTTGAAGAATGCCATTGCATATGCTGAAGAACATTCAATACGGCTTGAAAAAACGTCGCAATACCAAACCTCAACGTTTAAACCTACATGCCAATTCTGTAAGAAATTAGGGCATACTCAAGAGACGTGCTATCAGAAAAACAATAGTAATTTTTCCTCCCGCTTTAATAACAATTTAAACAGACAGCCAAATATAAAAAAAGAAGTACAATCGATATTCTGTACATACTGCAAACGGCCGAATCACACGTACCAAGAGTGTAGATCTCGACTGCGAAGCGCCGAAAAGTTTCAGAACCGAAGAGTTAATGATGACCCAAATGCATATTACAACCCTTTCAGAGGCGAATACAGCCATCCCAATCAAACGCATCATACTAACAACTCATCGGGAAACGGAATAGCTCGGGAAGAAACCAACGGCACTTCTCCCCGGATGCAAGTAAAAGCCGATGTGCACCAAGCACGAAATTAAATTACTCTATAAAAATACCTTTTTGCAAAGAATACGAAGAGCCAGTGCTTTGCATTAAACTAGAACCTTCAGATAAAAATATAACTTCATTATTAGTAGACACGGGCGCACAAATTAGCCTATTAAAAGACACTGAACCACAGCGCACAATTTATAAAAAAAGTAAACATACGGTCTCAACCATTTCAGGCAATGCAATGCAAACGCTAGGGGAGCAAATAAAAACGATTAATGTCCCTTTTTATGACCAAATAATAACACTGAGTCACAACTTTCATATTTTAAATAAAAATATTAACTTAACCTACGACGGAATCTTAGGAAGCGACTTTCTTACCACTTTTAACTGTAAAATTGATTTCAAGAATAAACAACTGGAAATACCAGTAGACTGCTCAAACGCGGCAGTAAGTAAAAATAAAATTATAAAACCACATATTCGAAATGATTATAAAAACACTGAAAAGGAAAACAATGTGTTGCCTACGGGTAACAAAGGGAATTGTGAAAATAGGAAACAGGATCAGGAGTATGCGCCGAATGGCATAAGTCATATTGAGAATCCTCAACCTAATGTCTACGGGCCGCAATCCATCACATTGTCACCTCAAAGTGATAATAAAATCATTACAAATAAAGTGAAGGCAAATAAAGAGGAAACCAAGGCATTATTTTTGGATAATGAAAGGATTTGTAAAAACAGGATTGAGTCAACTCAACCTGATGTCTACGGGCTACAATCCATAACCTTGCAACCTCGATGCAAACAACTTGTCGAGATCCCTTTTGCTTATACAAAAGACGCAGTGATCCACAAGAAACAAATAAACCCAGGAGTATATTTGGCGGAAACCCTGGTACGCCCAATCAAAAATAAAGTAAAAGTTCTTTTTATGAACACAACAGAAGAAATCAAAAAAATCAATTTAAATAAAATTCAATATGAGTGGGAAAAAATAGAAAACTTCAACGAAATCAAACTAGATAAAACAAAAGATTTAGTGAAGGGTAGATTAAACAAAGTAGAAACAAATATAGACCTAACGCATTGTAATAAAGAAGAAAAGAAATCAATTTTAGAGATTTGTAGAAACTACAACGATTTATTTTATTTTGAGGGAGACCACCTTACTTGTACTGAGACAGCAGACCATGAAATTATTACAGAAGCAAACAAACCTCCTTTATTTGTTAGGCCATACAGACTTCCTGAAAGCCAAAGAAATGAAATTCATAAACAGGTTAATGAAATGCTAGAAGACGACGTCATTCGACCAAGCTCAAGCCCATGGAACTCGCCACTATTACTTGTTCCAAAGAAGGCAGACCCTGAAGGTCACAAACGCTGGAGAGTCGTAGTAGACTTTAGAAAATTAAACGACCTAACCGTTGGGGACGCATACCCTTTGCCCAACATAACTGACATACTTGACCAGTTGGGAAGAGCAAAATATTTTAGCACATTAGATTTAGCCAAAGGATTTCACCAGATTCCCGTTAAAGAATCTGACAAATGTAAAACAGCTTTTAGCACACCTTTTGGACACTACGAATATAATAGAATGCCATTTGGGTTGAAAAACGCCCCCGCTACTTTTCAAAGACTAATGAATAACGTACTCATGGGCTTACAAGGCTTTGAATGCTTTGTTTATGTAGATGACATTGTTGTGTACGGCTACGACTTAAAAGACCACAACCAAAAATTAATTAAAATATTCGACCGATTGCGTCATCATAATCTCAAACTCCAACCCGATAAATGTAATTTTCTTAAACAAGAGCTCAATTATTTAGGACACATCATTTCTGAAAACGGTATAAAACCTGACCCTGAGAAAATTAAAGTAGTAAAAACATATCCAACTCCAAAAAATACGAAAGGAATTAAATCATTCCTTGGATTCACGGGATATTATAGAAGATTTATAGAAAACTTTTCCAGTATAGCCAAACCACTCACAAAATTGCTGAAAAAAGATGTAAAATTCAGTTGGGATGCATTCTGCGATGAAGCATTTACGAAATTGAAAGATAAACTAATAAGTCCCCCCATTTTAGCCTATCCAAATTTCAGTGAAGAATTTATAATCACAACAGATGCGAGTGATGCAGGACTTGGCGCAGTCTTATCCCAAGGTATAATTGGAAAAGACAAGCCAATATGCTTCGCAAGCAGAACATTGAACGATGCAGAGACACGCTATAGCACCACGGAAAAAGAATTGCTAGCTATTGTCTTCGCCGTAAAACAATTTCGACCGTATATTTATGGTAAAAAGTTCACGATCTACACTGATCACAAGCCGCTCGAATGGCTAATGAAGCTAAAAGACCCAATGTCAAGATTGGCTAGATGGCGAATCCTTCTATCAGAATATGAATACACGATCAAGTATAAAGCAGGGAAAAACAATACAAATGCTGACGCACTTAGTCGCATCACTAAAGACAAAAATATTACAGAAATAAAAAACAAGGTTTTAGTCATGACACGACAAAAGGCAAGCGAGCAAATAAACAATGAGAGTTTTCAAACAGAAGCAAAACAGCCCAAAAATATAAGGAATGAAAAAATATTAAAAATAATAGAAAGCACAGAACAAATTTACGCCAATAAAGGAATAAAAATAAAATTATTATTGCTACCCCTAACAGAATCACCAGAAGAAAATCTTATAAAAAAAAAGATCCCAATATTTATCAAACCTCTCATGGGAGAAAATGAAATATATACGCTAGAAAATTATTGTAAATTATACGTAACAACTTTACCTTTACCCTTCAGAACTACTAAAGACCGCGAAATGGCAAAAGAAGTACTACAAAAAATCACAAACGAGAATTGTACACAGGATCAAAAATCCATCGCAATAGCAATTCCCAAATTTAACTCCCAATTTAAAGAAGAATTCAAGACAATGCTTACGGAAATATTTTTTAACATGGAAATTAATTTACATATAAACAATAGAACAATCTTGGAAAACACGAACGAAATCGAAACAGTTCTAGCACAATACCATAAGTCACCATTCGGAGGACACCAGGGTATAAATCGAACCTTGAAAAGATTAAAAACAAATTATTACTGGTCTACAATGAAAAAAGATGTACAAAATTTTATTCAAAAGTGCGAATCATGTCAAAAGAATAAACTCAACAAATCACCAAAAGTACCAATGAAAATTACAACAACGAGCTCTTCACCTTTCGAACGAGTAGCATTAGACATAGTCGGTCCTCTTCCAGTAACGTACAAAAATAACAAATATATTTTAACTTTTCAAGATGATCTTACGAAATTCACTGAAGCTATACCTTTGGAAAATGCAGAAGCAATCACAATTGCAAGAGCTTTTGTAGAACAAATACTCTGTCGATTCGGATTTCCAGACTCACTATTAACCGATCAAGGCACTAATTTTCTCAGTGAATTGTTTAAAGAAGTATGTAAGTTATTGAAGATCAAAAAACTACAAACTACACCATACCACCCACAAACAAATGGAGCACTTGAGCGAAGCCACCGCACGCTAGCGGAATACCTTCGACATTATGTAAATAATGATCCACTCACTTGGGACGACTGGATTCCCTATGCGATATTTGTTTTCAATAACACACCACACAGCAGTACAAACTACAGCCCTCATGAATTACTTTACGGATTTCCGGCCAAGATTCCTTCCAACTTACAAAAAGATCCATCCATAAATTATAACTATGAAAATTACGCCAACGAACTTAAGGCAAGACTACAACATGGATTTAAAATTGCTGGACAAACTTTAAAAGAGAAAAAGGAAAAGTCTAAGGAATATTATGACAAAGGTGCGAAACCGAAAACATTTAACGTAGGTGAAAAAGTTTTGATTAGAAACCAAACCAGGAAGAAACTCTAGCGATGATCCAGGCAACTAAGGAACTCCACACAATAGAAAAATTTGCAGAAATGGAAAGAAATCCTGTTCTCGGCGACGACGAGGACACGGCAGACTTCACCAGGGAGTACCAAAGAGTACTGCAAGCGAGGCAGAGGAGACTTAAAAGATTCAACTAAAAATTTTTATAATAAAAAAAAAATATAAATTAAATGAAATTTTATCTTTTTTTTTCACTTCTTTCGAACAGGAAAAAGAAAATTTTTTGTAGGCATTTTTAGAGAAAAAAAATATAGCCATAATTTCCGCGCCGTAACGAAGACTTTGTTGTTCTCCCTCCAATTTTGGTAGATGAAAATAAAAATATTGCCAAACGATTTTAAGCAATAAAACTACGACAATTTTTTCTCTTCTCTCAAAAGAACTTTCAGCTATTTTTATGTATGAAAAAAAAAAATATAAAAATCTTTCTATCGCAAAAGCTTTCAAATATGAATAAAAAAAAAAAAAAAAAAAATTTTTTTAAACATTTTAATAACAAACGAAAAAAAAAAGAGTTCAACAAAAAGAAAAATATATATATAAACTATGTAATTAAAAAAAAAAAAAAAAAAAAAAATAATAAGTTCTATAGAAAATTTTTATTAAATTCATATAATAAATTTTAATTCAATTTCCTTTTAATATTACGCATAATTTTTAACGCTGTAAAATAGTAAAATATTCATTTACAATGCATGAACTATATACATATCATATTGGAAAATTAATAATGTACATATATTTAAGTTTTACAAACAATGTAAATACCCTATGCTCATTTCTGCTCAACCGGTCAGTAACGCGACAGAAAATTTTTCAACCTCTTCAAGGAGAAAAATTTTCTTTTATAAGGGGGGAGGGATGTTGTGACCCGCACAACATTACCCTGTACACTTTGTACAGCCCGACCTCACACAAAGCCAGAATCTTCAATCGATTCTCTTTAAAACTCATACATAAATATCAATAAACGCGACAGAAAATTTTTCAACCTCTTCAAGGAGAAAAATTTTCTTTTATAAGGGGGGAGGGATGTTGTGACCCGCACAACATTACCCTGTACACTTTGTACAGCCCGACCTCACACAAAGCCAGAATCTTCAATCGATTCTCTTTAAAACACATACATAAAAATCAATAAATATTGCCTCGGCATTTGCTGGCAAAATTTATGACTATTATTTCCATGAACGACCAAGACCCAATTCAAGTGCAGTGACTCGAATTGCTGGCGTTAATGAAAAACTGACCTAATTTTAGCGCACGCTTAAAATTACCAAAATAAACAAAACCATTGCTTGTTTTTAGTTGTCAAGTGTTTCCGACTACAACGTCGGCGACAACAAAAAACAAAGCAATGAACTGTTTGGGTGCATCGGCATTAGCTTGCACGGTCAGCATAATAGCGATCATTTACCTACCCTAGTTGCTGCGCTGCTCGCAAAGTGCAATGCCTGCAGCTACGCAACATGTAAGACGTACGTGATCACGTATCGCGAAAGGGGAAGTAATATGTAAATAAATGCAAAGATTTTATGTATGACATGTAATGTTTTGATTGGGTAGAGTCGATACATAATTTCCACTTATTGGAAATTATGGGAATTGTGGGAGTTTCTGGAAGAAAGGAACCTCTTTGGAAAGTGAGGATTTTCCTTTATAAACCCGTCGCCGGCGCAGAAATGGAGAGAGAGCGTTTTTAGAGTTATAAGAATAAACAACTAATAAGGTCGCAGCCTCGCCTAGACAGCGGGCCTTTTAGTTAAAATAAAATATTAATATTAATAAATACTTAAGTAAAACACAACATTGGTCGCAGCCTCGCCTAGACAGCGGGCCTATGTTGTAAAATAAATAAAATTAACAAACTTAAACTAAATATCTTTTACTCGCTCTCCCGTCTCTGGTCTCTCTTCTCCTTGCGGAAAGCACGGAGGCCACGGACGTTAAACGCAACACTCTATTTGAATGCATTCATAAGCTTCTATGGAGAATATGGTCGGAAGAATGCATTCTAAATGATTGGAACCTCAGTGTGCTCTGCCCAATCCACAAGAAAGGCGATTCCACCATTTGCGCCAATTAACGTGGGATAAGCCTTCTTAATATCGCATATAAGGTCCTGTCGAGCGTATTATGTGAAAGACTGAATCCCATCGTAAACCAGCTGATTGGACCTTATCAGTGTGGCTTCATACCTGGTAAATCCACCATATACCAGATATTTACGCTATGATAAAGTTTGGAGAAGACCCTAGAAAAACAAATCGAGACATACCATCTTTTTGTCGATTATAAAGCCGCCTTCGACAGTCCAATACTCCACCATGTCTGAATTTGGTATTCCTGCAAAGCTCATCCGTTTTTCCAGAACGACACTGAGCAATACCAGCAGCACTGTTAAGATCGGGAAGGACCTCACTCCTCCATTCGATACCAAACGAGGTTTCAGACAAGGTGATTCCTTATCGTGCGACTTTTTCAACTTTATGATGGAAAAGATCATCCGAGCTGCTGATTTGAGACGCAGTGGCACGAAATTCTACAAAAGTATTATGCTGCTGGCGTATGCTGATGATATCGATATCATTGGCCATAATACGCGCGAAGTCAGTGCAGCATTCTCCAGATTAGCGAAATAGTCGAGTCGAATGGGTCTTGCAGTGAACGCAGATAAGACGAAATACTTCCTTCCTACACGACGAATACATCCTTCGAGGTTGTTAAGGACTTCGTCTACTTGGGATCCAGCATAAACTCTTTCAACGGTGTCAGTATTGAGATAAAACGAAGGATAACTCTTGCCAACAGGTGTTACTTTGGGCTGAGTAGGCAATTGAGAAGCAGAGCCCCCTCTCGACGAACAAAACTCACGCTCTATAAGTCACTAATCATGCCCGTCCTATTATATACAGCACAAACCTGGACGTTGAGCAGTTCTGATGAAAAGACTTTGGGAGCCTTCGAGAGAAAGATCCTTCGTAAAATCTTCGGTCCAATCTGCGTCAATGGCGAGTACCGAATTCGATGGAACCACGAGCTATATGAGGTGTACGCTGACATTGACATAGTCAAGCACATTAAAATCGAGCGGCTCCGCTGGCTAGGTCATGTTGAACGAATGGAAAACGACGCTCCAACAAAAAAAAATATTCGATTCGGTGCCCGGTGGTGGTCAACGCAGAAGAGGACGCTCAGATCTTCGTTGGAAGGATCAAGTGTTGGATAACCTGACCACGCTTTGTGTTTCCAACTGGTGCCAACAAGCGCAAAACAGAAATGGCTGGCGCCGACTTACGGTTGTATGCGCCAGATAAGTAAGTAAGTAAGTAAGTATCTCATTTGCTGCTGTTTTCGGATCCACTAATATCTTCAAATCGTAATATAAAACGAAAAAAGACACTAGTAGATCATGAAATCAAGAAATATATCATATACGAAGAAGGTGCTGAAGAAGATATTTTTAACGAATATAAATGTTTTCAAATTTCTCCTCCTGAGGAAAGTTCAAGTGAATACTATTTTAATAATTATTAAAATATTAATTGAAATATTATCTAGTACAAAATATAGATCTCCTTAGCTTATGTTCAATGAATTTCGTCTTACATATTAAAAAATTATATAAAAATTTCTATTTTTTTTTTAAAAATTCTTGAAAATATTTACATTTTATTAATTAGTAATGAAAATTCCAGACATGGAAAATACTTTTTAGAAAAAAGCATTGATAAAATTATAAAAAAACTAGTAAGAAATGATCTTTGACTGGGCCGAAGTTAAAATACCCCCACGTCCGAACTGAAGTATATTCAAAGTCTTAAGCAGTCAATAAAATGTTAATTTGTAAAAACATTTTCATCATAGTTTTAACAGAAAAATTTTGGTTTTGTTTTTTATAAAGTCACTTTGTATGGGAGGTGGGTGTGGTTTTCACTCGATTTGGTTTTCACTATATATCAAAGTGCGTTTGCAAAATTTCAAGTCCATATATTAATTTTTGTGGAATTTAAAGAGATTTTAACTTTTTGATAGTCACTTTTTATGGGAGGTAGGCGTAGTTTTCATCCGATTTGGTTGAATTTCATATGCAGAGTATATATTAAATATCAAAGCTCATATGCAAAGTTTCAAGTCCAAATATTAATTTTTGTGGAGTTCTAAGAGATTTTACCGTTTTAATAAAGGAGGTAGGCGTGGTTTTTATCCGATTTGGCTCATTTTCGAACTTGACCTTTATTTTTTAAGGTAAAAGCTTAACTATTTAATTTCTTGATGATAGCATGAACATTACGGCTTTAATCGTGATCACAGACAGACAGACGGACATGGCTAAATCGACTCGGGTGGTGATGCTGATCAGAAATATATACAGCCGTGGACACATAAATAGCACAAAAATACATATATGGTGTTTCACATGAATTTAAATAAAATACATAGAGGAAAACAAGAATTTATTTCATGACATTTGAGTTTAAACATTAAAAACTTAAAATCAGTAGTAACTTTGTAATTACGAATTAAAAATTAGAAAAATTAATCAAGCTCCTTAGCTGAGGTGGACATATAAATAGCACAATTTGGATTCTGAAAAAAAGACATAGTAATTTATTTTTATTTTACAATGAGCTTACGAATATGCTTACTAGTACTTGGTACTGTATCCCGAATTGTCCAAAACAGCCTGGCATCTTCGTCCTATACTCTCCACAAGCTTCCTGACCTTATCCTTCGGAATAGAGTACCAAGTCTTCTCAATTCCACTCCATAACTCATCTAAATTTCGAAAATTTTGTTTGCTTATGCTGACCTTCACATCATTCCATAAATTTTCTATGTGATTGAGGTCTGGGTTTTGAGCCGGCCAATTCAAAATATTTATTTTTTCCTTTTTTGGCCAATCAATAACAACCTTTGCGTGTGTTTTGGATCATTATCGTGCATAAAAGTCCACCTAAAAGGCATGTTCTCAAATGCAAATGGTTCCATCTGGTTATTAAGAATATCTAAATACATATTTTTGTCCATTATTTCTGGTATACGAAAAAATGGCCCAACGCCGTGCCAGGAAAAAGCTCCCCAAGCCATTAAATTCCCTTCTCCATGCTTTAATGATTTTTTTGTATACTTAGGATTCAACTCTTTGCGTTTGGGGCGCCAAACAAAAGTTTTTCCATCTGATCCAACCCTATTAAATTTAGTTTGTCAGTCCAGAGCACGTTCTTTCAAAATTGGTCTTCTTTATTCACATTGGCCCTTGCAAACGCTAACGATCCTTTAAATTTTTTTTGTTAAGAGCGGCTTTCTTCGGCTAATGCGTCCATAAAGATTAGCTTCATGTAGTCTCCTAGATACTAGTTTTCTTGAGACATTAAGGTTATTTTCTTTATTTATTTCCCTCGTAATTTGCTTTGCTGACTTGAAAGGATCAGCCTTACTCTTGCGAACTATAAATGTATCAGTAGAAGCGGTGGTTTTACGCCGTCAAGGCTTATTCTCGAAATTATTTGAACCATTTGTTTTAACCAGCTTGAGTGCATTATAGACCATTTTTCGCGAAATTTTGAGAATATCCGCGATTTCAGATGGTTTTTTGCCTTCTCGACTTAGTTCATGAATTATAGACCTTTTTTCCGGAGTGCAATGTTTTCCACGACCCATTTTATTTATTTTAAATCGGCGAAATTAACTGAATACAACTCTAAAATTTTTACAAACACCCGATCTTTTTAACTTTTATTCACCAACTTACATGTGTGCTATTTGTATGACCACAGCAGATTGTACATGCTTATACAGAAAGAGATGGCCTGGGCAATTAAAAGTAAGTAACGGCACAACTCTCTCGGAGTTTTAAAGAACGTCACACTGGAGTCTCAAAAATGTATAACTACAGTTAATGACTGCATTAATAGGTTCAAACGAAACGTTTAAAAAATAAGTTGACATTTGTGCTATTTATATGTCCATGGCTGTATACTTTTCTATACCTGCCACGCCTCCTTATGGGCGTTACAAACGAAGTGACAAAATTAAAATACCCCCATTTACGTTTTTTAAACGTGAGGGTATAAAAATAAAAAATCGTTATACATATATGGAAATTAAGAAAATTAAGGTATTTAGAACACCTGATTTTTAGCAAAACTTTAAAGTTTATAACAAATCTGAGATCATTTTTGAGCTCAGCTACTCCAAATTACTTGTAGTATCAAATTTCATCGATATCCAACCAATCCTTCTATTTTTTTCCATTGCTTCCATTCACTGTGCGACCGCTTGAAACATTTAAGTGTTGTACTTACATACATAATGTAAACTACTACAAACTAACATACATACACTGAAAAAAAAATGTTTTAAAATTGACGACAATTGTTATTATTTTGACGATATTTGTGTTTAAAAAATAGCTTGCAACAAATTTCGTCAAAGTAAGAGCAAATGTATTTAAAAATTTTGAAAAACATATGAAAAAAAAAGTCAAATTAACAACACATTTTGTGAACACATTGTGTTTAATTTTAAGCTAACTTTTTTTTTTCAGTGTAATGGCATAAATGAAGCTTCCAAATAAAGACTCAATTTGATATCTCACAACGTCGTTGTTTTATTAAAATTTCTTTTCCTATTGTTCTTATTTGGACAACCTTTACCAAAATGTATTCCAGTTGTATGGGAGGTGGCCACCCACTTGTCTAAAATTCTTGAAAAAGACCAAAAATAGTTTCTCTCATCTTACTTATAGTAAACGATCCCCTGTGAAGCGTTAGCAAGTCATGGCCAAGAAACATTACATTGAAATCTATTACTATTAATTAATTTTATCGTATGAGTGGTATTATGTTACCCATACGATACGTAAAGTGGAAGCAACGCTCACTGTTTGAGAGCATAAATAAATGTCTGCATCACAACAAAAATATTCCAACACCTACTCTTATCTTCTACTTATATTCAACACCAAAGTTTATCTCAAAGTTTGCATATTCATTCACGACTATTTGAGGCACATAATGAAAAAGCTGAAGTGACCTTAAATTTGCTCCACTACTCTTTTTTTTCTCCCAGGTTTCTGTTAGTAGATAATCATTAAAATGAAAATTGCCAAGATAGAAGTACCCACCTTTTACGAAGCACACTCTACTGTACAATAGAACAAAAATACAAGCTTCAACTTTTACACATAAGTATATTAGTCACATTCATAGTAATAATTTTTGCTAAAATAGTTTCCACCAAAGATGCATACGTGTGTGTGTGCCTTTGTATATGTGCAAATATTTCGAGGTTAAATCTATGTACTGCAAAAACAAATACAATATCACATATACAAAAACAAAAAATATGAGCAAAAAATAACAGTAGTTTTTGTAGGTATTGGCAAATGTTTTGTGTAAACATTAAAAAGCTTTTACGTGAAATGGGGGTTGAAAAAGCCCTACTCGAGCCTACAGTCGTGTAGGATGGTCAGTACGTCAGAAAAACACGACGACAGTAAAGTTGCCCTAGTTATCAAAAACCAAATACAACAAAAAAAAAAAAAAAAAAACAGCATTTGTGACATTGCCGACATAAAGGAAAAAAGAAAAAAAAGGAAACGAGGCACAAGCGACATAAAGATTTCGTCTGTCAGTTGACGTTTGTTTTTCTTTGTTTCGTGGGAGTAGTTAGTTCCCTTTAGAGAGCTAGCTGGTAATAAGTGCGTCGTAGTATTTTCTGTAAAACAGGAAGCGGAAATTGCATGGTACACTGGGAAAAAATAATATCTGACATAAATGTTACTCATATGAACAGTATGTGAACGGAAACTGGCATTCAAACGTCAAAGAACTTAAAACTGAGAGACAAATGAGCACTGAAAAATATCTTTTATTTATAAAGTGACGGACTAAAAAGTTTTCTGAGCATGAGTATGAGTATGAGTATTTATGAGTATGAATAATAACGTAGTGTAACACCCAGAAAGTGAGTAGGCTTTAAAGATAACTTTTTTGAAGTGTCCTGAAAAGTTATGTTTTACCGCGTATATTTCATAAAAGTTTAAAGAGCATTTTTCCAAAATGCATCGTCTTTGCTTGTAATTGTTACTCAATGACTATAGGTATTATGACATAAGTACTGATACGATAGTTAAGGTTAATTCTTTGAGTTTATGACAAAAAAAAAAAAAATAAAGATCATCGGAAGAAAGGTATTTCCTATGTAAGGAAACTTGAAATTATAACGCTTTATGTATAGTTGCTATAATAAAAATATTACACGCCAGTAAAAATTAGTTCCAGACCAAAACGATAAAAATAACCAAAAAAAAAGTTTGCTGTAGCGTGTACACACCCTTAGGTTTTAACGTGATAGAGTGTTTTTATCCTTGCCTTGTCCCTATTCTTTCCATTGTTCCCAAACTTGTCCTCATTCTTATCCTTATTCTTATATATATCATAACAATTTTTTCTCATTCTTATTCTTATTCTTACATTGTCATAATAAGTGTCCTACTTCTTATCCAAACTATTGATTTAAATAATGCCAATTTCCTAATCTTATCCTTTTTCGAATCCCTTTCCTAATTCTTGTCTCACTTCCTTTCCCAATCTTTTTTCTTAATTTTGTCCTTTGTGTGTCCAAATCCGTGTTATATTTCTTGTCCCGTTTCTTTTCCCTATCCTTTTTCCAATACTTTTCTAAATATTGTTTTATGTATATCGAAATCCTTGAGTTTATTATGAAAAAGACTTATCCTTATCGTAGTCTCTTTCAGAATCCTTATCTTAAATCTTGTACTTATTCTTCCCCAATTCCATGGTTTTAATCTTTTTCCCAACCATAATTATATTCCTGATCTGTCCAGACACTTCAAACACCTTGTTTAAATTTTAGTCTAATTTTTCTTTTTATTTATTTTTTATTTTGTTTTTTTTTTTTTGTTTTTGCTATTACATTTGCTATTGCAGTTAGGTCACTTTAAGGAGTTCCCTGAAAGGCCTCATAACTTCATTAATTTTTTTTTAATTTTTATCATGTGACTGAAAACCACATCTGACGTTTCATAAAATTTACCGTAGGGCCAATAGCCACCGCGTTATAATTTCATGCAACGTTTTTTCATTGCTGTTACATTTTCAGTGCATTAATCGTTTGCCTTCGTGGTGTCATGGTGCCAAAAATGTTTATTTTATTTTCGTTATGAGAGCACAGAACTGATCTTTAAAATAAAATGATTGTATGCAACAATATCGCATTTGTATTGCATAAGCTGCTACCTACGCAACTTCATAATTAATTTTATTTTTATTTTTGTCGTAAGGCCAAGTAAAAATCCTTTATTTTTGTTTCAGAACATTTACCGTGGCGCGTATATTCATTGAATAATAATTAAATGCAACGCTGTTCATGATTGAATCGTTTGTGGATCTCGTAGCGACTTTCTCCTCGGCCGCATGATGTCATGAAGTTTTTGTCTATTATTGTCTTGAGGACTAATAGCTAGCTTTTTTTGCGTTTAATATTTTCTACCATAACACCTATAGATAGCTCCTTATAATTCCATGTATCAAATTGGAAGTTTCGTTGCTCAGATAGCTCCCTTTTTTATATTTAGACAGATTTAATTTTTTTATATTTTTTTCATAAAGTCAAAGAATTGTTCTTTGTACTAGTTTTGAGAATTGTAAAAATTGTACTTATTAAGTAATGATCCGCCATTGTTGTTACGCCATTGCACAGATTGTATATTTCCTATTCTTGCACCGTGAATCGGCATATGCTAGAGAATACCTCTTATGTCTTTTTCAACTTTTTTGGAAACCTGTGTGGTAAAACGTAAAAATTTTGTTATGTCAAAATGCATGAGGCCGCGGAGAGACCCTCTGGAAACAAAACATAATCAAATAAATGAAACAAAAAATCAAAACTAAGAAAGCATGCAAGATGAGAGATAAATGCAGTGAACAAAAAATCAAAACTATGAAAATATGCAAGATGAAAGATTAATGCACTGAACACATTGACGACGACAGCAACGACAAGCTGTCAAATCGATGACACGACATTGCGACATTAGACCAAATTCTCTCATTCCCAAAGAGACATTAGACCAAATAAGAAATAAAGGGTGTTTTTTTTTTGGGTTTGTTTTTCGAATAGAGATAAAACACAAGAAAATCGTTTTAATGTCCATCAATTTGGCTTTATTGGAAGGATAATTTTATGCCATTAATGTTTAAATATGATTTCGGGCATGTGGCCGCCGCGGCTGGCTCGAATAAAGCCAATTCTACAGGTCCAATTTTCAACCACTTTTTCGAGCATATGGGGCCGTATGTCGGCAATAACGCCGCGAATGTTGGCCTCCAAGTCCCCTAACGTTTCTGGTTTGTTGGCGTAGACGAGCGACTTCACATATCCCCAAAGAAAATAATCCAATGGTGTCAAATCACACGATCTTGGTGGCCAATTGACAGGTCCATTCCGCGAAATTATGCGCTCATCGAATGTTTCCTTCAATAAATCGATTGTGACGTGCGCTGTGTGGCATGTAGCGCCGTCTTGTTGGAACCACAACTCATCCACATTCATGCCATCCAATTCGGGAACAAAATAGTCGGTTATCATGACTCTATACCGGTCTCCATTAACGGTAACTGACTCTCCAGCATTATTTCGGAAGAAGTATGGCCCAATGACTCCACCAGCCCATAGAGCACACCAAACAGTCAGTTTTTGTGGATGTAATGGCGTCTCAAGGATCTCATGTGGATTCTCTTCACTCCAAATGCGGCAATTTTGCTTGTTAACGTAGCCATTCAACCAAAAATGAGCCTCATCACTGAACAAAATTTTGCGATGAAAATCAGCATCGAGATCAATCTCATTTTCGGCCCATTTGCAAGCGTTGTTCTTTTGTCAACCTGTTCATGATAAAATGGCAAACCAAACTGAACATAAATGACATTAGAGTTGCCAGATTTGACCACAAAATGCCAGTTTTATCTCTATTCGAAAAACAAACCCCTAAAAAAAACACCCTTTACATGTAAAAAAATTTGTCAAATGTCGTAATGTCGCTGTTGTTGTCAATGTGTTCAGTGCATAAGTCGCTGAAAACCATCTTGCGAGTAGGGTCAAGCTCAAAATAACCTGCACTATAAGCACTTATACTCTTAGGGTTTTCCATAAGAGTATCCAGGAGGTATTTTTTTTAGCCCTGGTATCTTCAGAGTCAGCGCACAATATAAAAATGGCAAGACTGAATTTGCTCAGCTATGCTTAAATCAGCGCAGTGATTCTACATTTTTCGCACCTATTTGGCATTTTGACAGTTGACAGCTGTCAAATTTAATTTCTGACAGCATATTCATAAACAGTGACCCCAAAAATATAAATCGGCGCAGTGGATATCTTTTTTCGGACAATTGGAATGACAATTGACAGCTGTCAAATTTCATTTTTGATGCCATATTCGTAATCAGCGACCCCAAAAATCTACAGGCTAGTACTTCTTATTCATAGGCGTTGCTTCACCGTAAAGCGTCCCTCAAAAGGCTAAAGCTTTATATATAACACATGGTCCAATAAGTCCCGAGACAAACTACTAGGTGGCACCTTTAAAGAAGTGTCGATATAATATTTCGATAGTTCCAACCTTCAAACAATACATGTAAAAGTTGCATGACAATCTAACTTTTAGTTTAGAAGTTGCAGTGATTTAAGTGACGCTACTGTTGATATTTTCAAAATAATGGATTCAAAGCAATTCCGTGCGTGATTTATCACTGTTTTTTTATGAGAAAAAATACCGTCCAAGCTGAGCAATAGCTTCGAAAGTGTTATTCGGACTCTGCACCGAATAATTGTTCCACAAAACATAAAAAAAGTACACAAAAAGGTATTGGCCGACCGTAAAGTGAAGGTGCTCGAGCTAGTTGAGGCTTTGAAGATATCGAAAGGAAGTGTGGGAACAATATTACAGGAAAATTTGTCGATGAGAAAGCTGCTTTCCAAATGGGTGCCGCATTTTCTCACACCGGACCAAAAACAACAACGTGTCGATGATTCGGAGAGCTGTTTGGCACTGTTTACAAAGAATAAACATGAATTTTTGCGTCGGTATGTGACAATGGATGAAACATGGATCCACCATTTCACACCGGAATCAAAACGGTCGTCAGCTGAGTGGAGAGCAACCGATGAAAGCAGGCCTAAACTACCAAAAACACAACAGTCTGCTGGAAAGGTTATGGCATCTGTATTGTGGGATGCGTATGGTGTTTTGTTCATCGACTATCTCAAAAAGGGAAAAACAATCAACAGCGATTATTATATAGCGTTGTTGGAGCGTTTGAAGGATGAAATCGCGAAAAATCAGCCAAGACAATGTACCGTGTCACAAATTGATGAAAACGATGACGAAAATCCACGAATTGGGCTTCGAATTGCTTCCTCATCCACCGTATTCGCCAGATTTGGCCCCCAGCGACTACTGGCTCTTTGCTGACCTCAAAAAAAATGCTTGTCGGCAAGAGATTTGGCTCCAATGAAGAGGTGATGACTGAAACTGAAGCGCATTTTGGGGCGAAGCACAAATCGTTCTAAAAAACCGGTATTGAAAAGTTAGAAAATCGGTGGAATGAATGTATTGCTATTGAAGGAACCTATGTTGATGAATAAAGAAGAATATTTGCAAACAAAAGTTTTTTATTACTTAGTCTTGGGACTAATTGGACCATGTGTTATATATCCATATTTTGCCGATATAGTGAATAATTTTTTTAAATCATATTTTAAGAAACAATATTCGTAAACTATCCATTTAAACTCGACCGTAAATTTATTATGACAAAAAAACATTTTATTTTTGATACCTTTTTGAACTCATTGGCGTAGTAAAAAATTTTTCGGGAGGCCTTTTAGTCTGCTCAATGATTCTTAAATGATTCATTTGGGAATGCCAAAGCGTACTTTTCTATACGAAAATAAATTAAGAGAGGTTTTTGTTGACTGAGACGTTATATGTCTTCCACTAATCAAGCCAAAAAAAAAAAAAAACGTTATGCCAGGACATGGCAAAAAGCAACCCAATTCCAAGGTAAGCGCTTAGGTATCTAAGCTGCCACATTAATTAAAAGTATCAGCGTTAAAATTTCAATAATACTTCATTGACCTTGACCTTATTGCCTTAGCATGACCCACTTATATTATTTACACACGCGCAAGTTTACTCTAAGAACCTGCTTCGCAGCACTATCCAGCTTTTATTGCACATCACTTAGGCACTAATTTAACTGAATTTAATTAAAAGTTAACATTAACTTAAGACAAAATAATCCTGTTTAAATCATGCGGAACAAACATGGCGCACGTAAATGAAGTCTATAAAGAAGGTTGAGTCACAAAATACAAAAAAAAATACAAAAAAAAAGAAAACAAAAAGAAAAAAAAAACGAAAATAAATAAAAATTCCACATGGGGAATTTATGTCAACTCATACTTAAGCAGTGTCCTTGTGCAAGGAGAAACGAAGGAAATATGATGCTCCTTCTACTATTGCTGCATTAGAAGAAGATGGCAGATAATTGTGATGAAGTAAGCGGCAGGCAGAGTAATGAAAACGCAATGAAAGGAAACTAAAATCCAGCATAAAATGTCAACCGCTCTAGATATGTAGTATAAAAAAAAAAATTAAGTGGGTGGCATTTTATGCCCATACAGCTTAACGTGGGTCGAACTAAATTATAGTTTACCATGCGGGTCGGGTGCTCCCAACACGCTGTGCGCAAATGTATTGAGGCAAATTTTTAATATATTCTGCTGCTGTTGGGTATTAAGTGTTGAATCACAAAAATAAACATTTTGTAGTATTTTAAAAAGGACGACATTAATTTGAGATAATAAGAAAAAGAAGAAGAAGCAATACAAGTTGTTTGCTTTCCATTTAATGGCTGGTGTATAGCAAACAGATATGTAGTATGTATAATATCGAGTTTGAGTCTTAATTTGGAAAATTTCAAAATATTGATTTTATTTCACAAAGCATGAAATCAAAAATGTAAGCATTGTAGACCTCCGACAAATCTTGGAGAAAACCCTAGAAAAACAAATCGACACACACCATATTTTTGTCGATTACAAAGCCGCCTTCAACAGTCCTATAAGGAATCATCTATACTCCACTATGTCTGAATTTGGTATTTGTACGAAGCTCATCCGTCTTTGCAGAATTACACTGAGCGACACCAGCACCACAGTTAAGATGAGGAAGGAACTCACTCCTCCATTCGAGACCAAAAGAGGTTTCAGACAAGTTGATTCCTTTTCGTGTGATTTTTTTAACCTAATGATGGAGAAGATCATTCGAGCTGCTGATTTGAAAGGTAGTGGCACGATATTTTACAAAAATGTTATGCTGCTGGCGTATGCTGATGGTATCGATATCATTGGCCAAAATACGCGCGAAGTCAGTGTAACAAAATAAAATGGAATAATCAAAAAAATACCCGGAATTTCCCATTCAAAGAAACAGCGCTTGAAATATTTTTAGTCAAGCAAAAATTTTGTATGAAATTTTGTCTGAAAATTTTGTGTTTCATGTGGAAAAACAACTCGTGGTTTTTGACCAAAAACAACGTCCATACAAATCCGCAAGCTCCGTATTCCCCCGACATGGCTCCTTATAATTTTTTTCCAGGACTCAAGTTACCAATTCGCGGAACGCGTTTTTAAGCGATTGAGGCGATAAAAGGAGAATTCGCGGAAGGAGCTGAAGAAAATTCCAAAATCGGCATATGAAAAGTATTTCCAAGATGGGAGGAAGCATTGAAATATATGAATTTCTTGCAATAGAGATCACTTTGAAGGAACTTAAATGAATATCGATGAATAATTGAACCGTTTTCGTTTTATTGAGGTAACGTTTTATTTACCTCGCGGGTTTCCAAAAAAGTTGAAAAAAGCTCTTTTTCTAAAATGCGTCAATGTACATAGAATTGTTCTATATAGGTTCTAACAGAAAAGTGCTGGTACAACAGTAGAGGTTAATTATTTTATCGGGACGCTGATTATGAAACAAAACTAAAAATTTGTTACATGAAATTATTTATCATTGAGCATAGATACTATGATAAAAACTATTAAAGGGTGTTTTTTTTAGAGGTATAGAACTTCGAATTGAAATAAAACACAAGAAAATCGTTTTAATGTCCATCAATTTGGCTTTATTGGAAGGATAATTTTATGCCATTAATGTTTAAATATGATTTCGGGCATGTGGCCGCCGCGGCTGGCTCGAATAAAGCCAATTCTACAGGTCCAATTTTCAACCGCATGTAGCGCCGTCTTGTTGGAACCACAACTCATCCACATTCATGCCATCCAATTCGGGAACAAAATAGTCGGTTATCATGACTCTATACCGGTCTCCATTAACGGTAACTGACTCTCCAGCATTATTTCGGAAGAAGTATGGCCCAATGACTCCACCAGCCCATAGAGCACACCAAACAGTCAGTTTTTGTGGATGTAATGGCGTCTCAAGGATCTCATGTGGATTTTGTTCACTCCAAATGCGGCAATTTTGCTTGTTGACGTAGCCATTCAACCAAAAATGAGCCTCATCACTGAACAAAATTTTGCGATGAAAATCAGCATCGAGATCAATCTCATTTTCGGCCCATACACCAAAATCACGACGCATTGCATGGTCTCGCGGCTTTAATTCTTGCACAAGCTGGATCTTGTAAGGTCGCAAGCCAAGATCTTTGCGCAAAATCTTCCATAAAGTTGATGGACAAAGCTCCAATTGCTGTGCACGGTGGCAAATCGATTCATTCGGGTCCTCTTCAACATTTTGCTCTACAGCGGCAATTGTTTCTTCGGTGCGCACTGTTCGACGTCTCTGCGGATGCGTATTATCAAATAGAGTAAAGGTAGTGCGAAAACGACCCATGGTTAACCGAATTAATTGCTCTGATGGACGATTATGTCGACCATAAAATGGATGCAGCTTGCGGTAAACTTCGCGAACTGAACCATTATTTTCGAAATAAATTTGCACGATTTGCAAGCGTTGTTCTTTTGTCAACCTGTTCATGATGAAATGGCAAACCAAACTGAACATAAATGACATTAGAGTTGCCAGATTTGACCACAAAATGCCAGTTTTATCTCTATTCGAAAAACAAACTCCTAAAAAAAACACCCTTTATATGCCAGTAAAGGCTGCCATCGCGATAAAAATTAAGAACAAATTTTTAACGTGATGAGGCTACAGAGAGAGCCGCTACAAGAACAAAAACGCCACAGCAATGAAAAAACGTTGCTTGGATTTATAACTCAGAGACTATTGGTGTAACGGTTATCTAAATGGTACGACAATAAAATTAAGGTTTTCGGCGAAATGGTAAAAATAAATACAAATTGAATTGAAATTGTCATAAGGCCCCTCAGGAAACTGCTCTATCTTAAATGCAACATCATTGCATGGCGCAAAGGTAAATGTTAATGTATCACAGAAAATCAAAAGCAAAATCAAATGCGAAAGCAAAAGCAAAAGTAAAATCAAAGCCAAAAGCAAAACCAAAAGCTTTCTAAGGTAAATTAAAAATAAAGTTACAATTAAAATAGAATAATCTATATCAAACATTCCCATGTAGTGGCCCGTATGGCCCGCGTGGCCCTTCATACAAATTTTTTTCTATCTTAATTTTGTCTTTGCGATGAACTAAAATCAAAGAACACCTGCAAAAAACAACAACACAAAACGCACTCGTTCAGTGTTCAGCACATTTTCCAGCGAACTTCACAAGAACAAATGCATGCAAAGCCAAAATAAAAAAACGCACACTCGATGATGTCGATGCTAAAGCTGATTTTCCCGTTACTTGTGTGTCGGTTAATTTTTCATGACATGTGATTTTATTGCATTGTGATTGTTTTTTTGTTTTATTTGATTTTTTTGCCAAACGCAACGATGAGCAAGATTTTGTGTTTTTTATTTGTTTTTTTAAGCATTGTCCCGAGCTTAAAATTTCTTGGGCACCACTGATCTATAATAACCCTCAGCGGTTACGTTATCATGGCTTGCCATCAAAGGCATACTGGGTGTAGCATACCCAAGCATTTTCGGTTGCCTATTCTAACTTACATATTGATTTGATTTTTTTTTCACCAAATCGTCTAACAATGAAAAAATAGATATTAAAGAAAAAACAACTTAATATTAATATTTTAAATGTTATTTAGTAAAACAACGATGAATTTGAAAAAAAAAATATTCTTCTGTCGATTTTCTTCTCAATAATCTTTTTTCGCTCTGCATGCTGGGTGCGTCATACCCGAGAAAAATGGTTAAATGAGTGTAGTTTATAAAGACTTTGTTAAGTGGAGTCTCTTGCCTTGCATATGAGTAGTGTTGGGCCCCTTCTTTTTCCCCAACCACTCTTGGATCCCTTACCCTAACTAGTTTGAAATACCAAGAGTATTTAAATTATGCTCGGGTATCGCATACCCAGTTTGCACTTTGAGGGTTAAAAAAATTTATTTTCTGTTTGTTTGACCCGAATACATATCTTAAAGGATGGACCGATTTAACTCAAAGTCGGCACACATATTACTTGAATTTTAACTTAGGTTATGGCATACTTACTTTTGACCACGCCTCTTCCGCCTCTTTACAATTTATGCAATCTTACCTACTAGCATACTTTTTTTATCGAAAATGTTCGTCTAATTAATTTAAAAAAAAAAACTGTTATATTGACACCAAACCGTTTATATATTCTTTTCTATACCTACCATGCCTACTTATGGGCGTTACAAACGGAGTGACAAAATCAATACACCTCTTTTAAGTTTTTTAAACGTGGGGGTATGAAAATTATATCAATTACTCTTTCCGATCAAAAGTTACTGCTATAAATTTATTTTCTCAGTCCCTCGGTATCTCTTTCTTTTCAACCGATAGAAAAAAATGGTCCCTTTAATATGATCTTTAAAATAATTTAATAATCAATTTAGTGCAGCTTATTTTCCATTCAAAACAAGGACTAAATACTTATCAAAATTTTACATTCTTTGAGTCGAGTAAAACTGGATATTACATAAAACTAGCTCGTAATAAAAATAAAATAATATTGAAAATAAAATTAGGCCAAGTATAAGAATAATGGTTAAGACAAGGATTAGGGCAAGAATTAGAAAAAGGATGTGGACAAGAATTTGGACAAAGATAGATAACGGAAATAAGGATAAGGACAAGAATTGGAAAAGAATAAGAAATGGGACGGAGTTTCCGACAAGAATTAAGTCAAGAATTGGGAACATGGATCAAAACAAGAATGTGGCCAAAGATTTGGACTAGGAATGACAAGTATTAGAATGACAAGTATTAAGAAAATTTAAAAGAAAAATTATAAGGATATAAGTTATATATTTTGTATAAATTGTAAAGCCAATTTGGCCTTTAAAAGGAACCAATATTAAAACGACATCAATTAAATTTTTAAGTTTTATTTAATGAAAAATTAAAGATATAAAGTATTTTCCTTCAAGGAATATGTCACTTATAACTTTTCGGAAAAAAGTGTGGATATAAATGACGGCTGTGCGAATAATCGCCCAAGAGAAAATCGCCAAAAGTGCCGAAATTAACGGTTAATGTAGTATTTTTTTGGCTCCCTGAATTAAAGCCCGATGAACTTTAAATGACAAAATGATTTGCCCTTATACGGAATGTTGTTTTTTTTACCTTCCGTACAAGGGCAAATCATTTTATCATAACGAATTTGAAATTTCTTTTTGAAGTTATTCCACGAACAAAGGGTCCATAGATTTTACCATATCTCCGGATCAGGTCAAATGGTGTTTTTTTTAATGATAAAATGATTTGCCCTTATACGGAATGTTATTCTCTTACCTTCCGTACAAGGGCAAACCATTTTACCATAACGAGTTTGAAATTTCTTAACTTTTTGCTATAAACAAAAATTCGGAAGTTTTTTCATATTTCAATTCGGCATTTAATTTTGATCCTGATATCTTCTTTCTTTCGTTTGGGCGATTGTTCATCGTATTTTTGAACAATTATTCATTATGAATTAATACCCAATATTTTGGGCTATATATCTATATTTTAATATTTCTTGCAAATTGAGTACCTATGCTGAGTCCAGTTACTTTTGAAACAACAGACAGGGTGCGTTCTTTTCATTAAAAATAATAAAAAAGAATGTTTAGTTTGCAAAAACTATTTTTCGGCCCTATTACCATTTTGATGAATTTTTCTTAGGCTTTATTTCCTTTTCACATGGATATAAAACCGAATTCACAATTTCGACCTTATTTCCCTTTGAAAAGAAAATAAAGCCAATTCGGTCTTATTGCCGTTGGCCTTATTGCACCCCGTCTTAAAAAACACGTATCGTGGATACACTCATAGGTTTTGTCATGATAACGTACGTTTATTTTTGTTCTAATAACACTGTGTGTAATTTTTTAAGTCATGGCAAAATAACCATATACGGACACCACTACGTGATAAAAGACTAAAAAAAAAGACCCGTGTCTCCCAATTTTTCCCAAAGTCATGCACTTTTTTGTTTATGGGCCGCCAAAGATTTGGGGCCTCGGGATCATTTTCGCAAAAAAGTGATCATTTTCTCGGGCTCATATCTTGCAAACCGTTCTTAGGTAAGATCTTAGGTAAATTTTTGTAGTTGATTGTTTCCTTGAATTTTGAACGGTTTGCTACCTATGGATCTGAACACGGGAAAAAAGGTAAAAAAAATCGAATTTTTTTAAGTTTTTTGCGGTTTTGATCTGGAAAGTGAAGTTTTTTTGATTTTATATGTTCGCAATTTTTCTTCTTTATGACAAGAGCTACAACTTTGCCTCAGAGAGTAAATCGAAATTCTGAACGGTTTGCAAGATATGAGCCCGAGAAAATGATCATTTTTTTGCGAAAATGATACCGAGGCCCCAAATCTTTGGCGGCCCATAAACAAAAAAGTGCATGACTTTGGGAAAAATTGGGAGACACGGGTCTTTTTGAAGTGAAACTTCTTAGGCGGCGCTTCGAAATTTGAATGAGAATATTGAGGAGTGAAATTTCAAGGTCAATTTACTTCATTTCGTTACACGATAGAGAAGAAAGATATGTTGTACAGTAGATAGAATGAGAGAGATATACAATGTATAAAAGACTGAAAAAAATTTCTTTGTCAGCGCTGAGTATCGAACCTGCGATTTCAGTTTTATAAAGCCAACGTGCTATATCTTGGACTAAGGTCTTCATATGTAAATGATGTCTACATACCAATTAATCAAACTACTTGTGCTGTAGATGCGCAGCGGGAAAATAAACAGCGCTCCTAGCGGGAAAATATAACAGCCTTATTCATAAACACATTTTAGAGGCAGTGTAACTTTAAATAAGAAAACGCTATTCATAAACATTTTCGCTACCATGTTTTTTGTTTGTCTTTTCGTTTAATATCAAAGACATGCTCCATATGCGCCCTTTGCAGCATTTTTTTTATGTGGCGGCCATTGCAAATCCATTGGAATTCTTAATTTTTGTAGAGATTTTCTTTAGTTCAGACACAAACCTTACAAACATGAGCAGCGAATGAAAAAATGTTTATGAATAAAGCCCAAGAATGATAGAAAAATAGATTGCGCAGATAGTAAAAATAATTTTCTACGATCTGCGCATCTACGTTACGATAGACTTACGATATGAGCTTACGATATGGCTTTCTGTCAAGTCTTGTTAAAAATGTGAACAAATATGAAACAATGGCAAAAGATTCAAGAAACAAACTTGGTCTAGCGTGACGTCATGATCGTAAAAAATACTTTGGTTGTAGCTAGAAATGTCAAAATGAAAATTAAACAACATAACGGACCTGCGCAATGCGTAATCTATTTTTCTATCATTCTTGAATAAAGCGTAGTATGCTGTAGAAACGAAAATTTCTTAGCATTTAATTCTACACCCGAACTATTAGTGTAGAGTCAAAAATGTTTGTATGGAGAAAAAAGTAACTAGAAATTCGGGCAATTGACATAGTTAACGTTGAAGAAACGCAATTAAACTTCTAAACATAAAGCTTTATGTCTCTGAATCTTAGATATTGTCGGTTAATGCACTTTGTATCCTTAAATATTGTTTGAATAGATTTTTCATTAAAAATGTATTTTACAAGCAAAAAAGAACTGAAAGAATATAAGATAAAAGTTTATGCAAGTTTACGCAAATGCAAGTTGCGATAATTGTGCAATTCCATGACGCCAACTTGACACTGTGCGCAAGATAAGTTGGAATAAGTTCTTTCAATAGATAACTATTTTATACATATCTTAGTTATATAATTTTATATCGAACTATTTACTATTAATAATAGTAAGTATATTGTGTAAGTTATCTTTTCACATTTAAAGTTTTGAAAAAAAAGTATTTATAAGGCTTAATTTTTTTAAAGCAAAAATAATAACTAAAATTTGTCCCATAGTTTTTGAGTACAAAATAACCGGTAATTTTTGATTTTTAGCTTTTAAGGCAGAAATAAAAATGAAAGTTAAGATCAAGTTTGTGGCGTCCGTGGCGTAGTTGGTTAAAGTGTGTGGCCGCTATGTCAACGAACTTTGGAGACCCAGGTTCGAACCCCAGCAGCGACAGAAAATTATTTGAATTAAAATAATTTTTCTGTACGGCCGCCACCTCTCTGCAGACAATGGCAAACCTCAGAGAGTAATAAAAATGCCATGTAAAGCTTCTTGAGAATAAGAACATTTCGTTCATCGCCGTTCGGAGTCGGCGTTAAGCCTGTAGGTCCTTTTCTCGGTGAATTGTGTACAAACTTAATAACACGCACAACACAATTGATCATAAGAAGCTAGGTCAAAGTCCTTTCAAGGGCTGAAATGGCCAGTTATTTATTTTATTTTTTTTTAAGATCAAGTTTACAGTTGAGGTAGATTTATTGTTGTGACATTGTTCTGTGAAACTCCTTATTAATATGCCAAAAAAAATTTTTGAAAAACAAATTTATAAATGCACCTGAAGCTCCCATTGGCAAAAAAAACGCTCATTGTAGTTATGTAAAATAAAAAATCCCTTTTTAAGAAATTATTCTCTTAATATGCGGAATATGCAACACTTGATTTTCTCACGATCATACTCTCGCTCTCAAACTTTCAATAAAGCTACGCTCTGAGTTTTCTCCCTAGTGCAGCGATGGGTTCTATTCCAGATAGAACTCTACGCCACGTTACGTTGCGTAGCTTTACGATTGCATAATCGAGCCTTTACACTAAAATCGTTCTTATTCTAGAAAAGAAAGAGTGTATACAAAGAAGAAGTTTCACTTCTTTACTGTATACACGGTATACTGTATCTTTTTTTTTTTTTAGTCTTTTATCACGTAGTGGTGTCCGTATATGGTTATTTTTTTTCGTGTTGCACTGTGTAATTATATTTGTCCTAATATTTGCCCAACTTCTTGTCCGAACACTTGGTTTAATCCATGTCCAAATTCCTGACATATGTATGTAATTCATATAACATGTAATTCTTATCCAAATTCCTGACATATGTATGTAATTCATATAACATGTTATTCTTATCAAATGCCTTTATTAATCCTTGTTTCACTTATTTTCCCAATCTTTGTCCAAGATTGTGAAATCTTGTCATTAGTGTGTCTAAATCCTTGTTATATTCTTATCCCATTCCTTGTTCTTAATCAATCTTTTCCGAAATATTGTTTGAGGTATGTCTAAATCTTTTTCCTGGTTCTGGTCCCTGATTCTTTTCGTGGTCCTTTGCCCAATCCTTGACTGAATTCTTGTCCTATTGCTTGTCTAATTTCATGTTATAATCTTTGTCCAAATTTTTGTCATTTCATCCCTTTTCTAATTCTTGTAATTCCTAATACTTGTCCTTATTTTCATTTTAATTTGAAATTCTTTATATATTATCTTATTTTTGCTTTTTCATTTGGTGCATTTAGATGACTTTAAGTGGTTCCAGTTTTTATATGTTTTAAAAAATTAAATAAAATTCTCAACTTTAACTAACTCAATTATTTTTTTTTTTCTTTTAATATATAAGGGCTTTATTAGACAAAACAGACATTATTAATATAACAAGATTTCATTCATGTGGATGTCTCGCCTGACTTCGTAGAAGTGCATCCTAGCAACTCAATTTCCAAGATCAGGACGGTCTAAAATAATTGATATAAAAGGTCACATTTGGAAAAACATTTAGAAAAACAAAATTTCATGGTGGCATCTGAGCCAAATTAGCTGAAGACTAAACGGTATCGTGGAAATGAAGAATAACAACAAAAAACCCAAAACTACAAATTTTGTTTTGCTATATTCGCACAGTTTAGTTTGAGTTCCTAGCACAAAATTGAGTTTTGCCATTGAACTCAAAACAAATTCTTTCGTTTCCAGTACATTTATTCAGGATGAAACTCAAACTTAACTCTTTGTGTGAAGGTAGCATAACAGTTATAATACGATTGAGTGCCCCTGAGAGTATTTAGAAAAAAGTATATAAGAACTGTAGTTGCTAAAAATAGAACAATTTGTTCTCGAACAAAAACAAAAAATTCCAAAAATGTTCTTGGGGCATCTTAAATTGAACTTGATCTACTAGTAGATCACAGTGAAAATCATGCAAGGCTATTATGGGTTGGTGTAGCGGCCAACAAAACAACTATCTAGTCTGCTGTGTGATTACTCTGTACAGACTTGTTATTGTTGTTGTTAATTGTTTTCTTCATTAACAAACTAGACCTCGAGCTTAACAAAAAATTGAATGACTCGGACGAATTCGTCTTAAGAATCTGGATCATTTCAGGGTATTCTGCATTGCATCGATTTTAAACAAGACCCTCCTTAATAAATCGAACGAGGTCAGATCGCTGCATAGTATTAAAAACGAAAAGACTTCCTGTACCACCAGGTACCAAATTACCACCGTTTGTATTACATTTTATATTAAGTATTTAATAACTTCATTGAATTGAATTTTTGTGAAGCATACTTCGAAAATAAGTAATTATGATTTCAAAATCATATAAACTTTCTAAAATTCGATTTCGATCATTAATACCATTGTCTTAATGTTACGTAAATAACATACATGTTGTAATTCGGCAAAAAATACCCAGTTTCATAAAAATGTTCAATTATAACTGTCCCTGAAACATTTTGTTAGCATACATTTTCAAAAATTATACACATGCAAAATAACTGTATAGTAATAAATCGTGTTTCGATTACACTTTCAACTTTTGTTGTAATTGATGGTTTCGAAATTTTGCTAGTGTTTTAAAAGTTTGCTCGTATCGTGGGGAAAATCTAAAAGAATTTCAATAAAGCAAAATCATATTTTCACACAGCACAAATTTCCTTCATTCAAAACTATTCTCAATCATACACAAATTAACCACCCATTCTGCTTACCCAGCACAAGGCGCGTATGACTACTTGTGGTTTCATGACAAATGACAACGGATCAAAGGCTCCGCCAGCCTTGCCACCACCGTAGGCGCCTCCAGCATTCATATTCAAAATTTGATTAAAAATATCCATAGTTACGGCTTTGTTGTTGCTGCTAGCTGGTTTACGGTTGGATTTGGATTTTTTGTTTTTTTACTTCTTGTTGGCTTAAGGATATATTTGAAATTTGTCAAAATTTGTCTTTAAAACACCCTCTGCTAATGACAAAAAAAAAAAAACACTTAACACACACACAAATTATTGGGCGAAAATTTTAAGACTTCGATTGGGAAAAATTTTTCATCAAATTTAGCCAACAGTTGAAAACTGCGACGCTTAAATTTACACTTGTGAATTTTCACAGCTTTATGAATATTTGATTTGCTTTTGTTTTTAACATTGAAATCCGTTTTATATTTGCTTTTTCTATTTTTTTTTATAATATATGTTAATGGGTTTTTTTTCTTCAAAGACACTTTTCTTGTCTTATGTGTGTGTATACTGTGTCTATGTGAAAATTGTAACCGCGACTCTTGCTGCTCGCAACGATTCACAACTCAAACTGATGGTATTCTAAAAGCTTTTTTCCAATAAATATAACTGCGAATTTGTTGAACATTTTCTGGTGAATTCGAGTGTTGAAAAATAGATAGTTGGGGGTGGTAATAAGCATCGGAAAGCCCAATGCAACCCTCAAATTTAACCCTGAAAGGTGGTCGTTCCAGTAAGCTTTGCCAAAGCAGCCTGAGCTTTTGCAGTGTTCGAAGTTTTGAAGCTTTTTTGTTGGATGGTTTTTGACATGTTTTTTTCGAAAGAGTTGTTTTAGTTATTTTCGTTTATAGTTTACTGGAATAATACAATTTTGGTTAGAGTTGCAAGCACGTTTTACTTTGTTGTTACTTTTAATTCTTTCTTTTTTTTCTTACATGATTTAGAAAAAAATATAAACAAATACATAATGAATTTGTTGCTTAGTCTTAGAAAAATTTAAAAAATGTGTAAAAAAAGCACAAAATAAGGATATTTGGTTGTATACATAAATGCGATTCTGGTAAAAGGTTAAAGCCGAAAAATAATTCCTGCTGTTTTCTTGATGTTTTAATAAAGACGTTTCAGCTGTAAGCAAATTAGTTATTGTTGAATTTAGGAGCGCGCTTTTCTACAAAGGCAGTCATGCCTTCCTTGCGATCCTCCTAAAAAATAAAAAAAATAAAAAAAGAATGTAATAAAAGTCCAATCGAGGTTTCTTAATTAAAGACTTACGGTTGAGAATGTGGCATGGAAAGTTCTGCGCTCGAACTTGAGACCCTCTTGCAATGTGGTCTCATAGGCCGTATTAACCGCTTCCTTGCACAGCTGAACAATCAGCCCGGAATGTTCACCGATCTTTTCACCCAACTTAACCGCCTCGGTGACCAGCTGATCAGCTGGAACGACCTTGCTTACAAGACCCATTTTTTCAGCCTCAGCAGCGTTAATCATATTGCCAGTCAGACAAATTTCCATGGCCTTTGATTTTCCAACAGCGCGTGTCAAGCGCTGAGTGCCACCAGCTCCGGGAATTGTGCCCAAAGCAATTTCAGGCTGCCCAAACTTAGCCTTATCACCAGCATAGATGATATCGCACATCATGGCCAACTCACAGCCACCGCCCAGAGCATAACCATTAACTGCAGCAATAATTGGCTTCTGGCAACGTGCAACTCGCGTCCAATCGTTAAGGAAGTTACCCATTATACAATGTGAATAGGTATTGGGTTGCATCTCTTTGATGTCAGCGCCAGCAGCAAAAGCCTTCTCGCTGCCAGTTATGACGATGGCGGCGATGTTAGCATCTTTCTCGTAAGCATCCAGAGTGTTGCTTAACTCCGTCATAAGCCCGTTGCAGAGCGCATTCAGAGCTTTAGGACGATTCAAAGTGATGACGGCAACATTTTTCTTTGCGCCAGTGATTTCGGTGTTAAGGAATTCCAAGTTGGCTGCTGCAAAAGAAATGAGGTTCTTAAAACTTGGGGAGAAAGACACATAAAAAAGAATGAAAATGCTTGCATGTAACGAAGAAGCGATTAACAACTTTAAAGCTTAGGTTAGTCATTTTTTATAAAAACTACTACTGCCTGCAGCATTTTAAGGTTTGTTGACACCCTACAAGTTCTAATTTAATGCTCCCAGTTTATTCAACTCTATGCAGTTTGAAAAATATTGGTCTCAAATTCTCAATATTTTTTTATTAATTCTGATTAAAATAAACGAAACATAAAAAGGTATCAGAAATATGTTTAATACATTTGAAAAAGAAGGTAAAAGTTAATCACACTAAAATACTTATGTAGGTAGCTTCAAATCCAAACTTCTACTTTCAAATACAAACTTTTGCAAATCAAATTCAACCTTTTAACACTTCAAATTAAACATTTTACACTTTTTACAGTCAATCTCAAAGTCGCATCAAAAACTCGCGTACCGCTCGTGGACGAGAGCAAAAAAATGTTTAATATGGTACTCGTCAGCGAGCGCGTACAATTAATTGTGGACCTTGTCGAAATGCAAGCTCACAAAGGCACTCGAGGGGACGATAATTCCCACTATTATCTCGCTAGCTACTTCACTTGTTCTATAAGCACTAGCTACTTTTCTGATTCAAGGTAATCTAAAAACGGGTCAGTCAAACCAACTTTAAGGGGAGTTATATACCCAGAACTTTTTTTTTCAAAAATTTTTTATATTTTCTTAAAGATTTAAGTCTCAAAAAATAACAAACTTATAGCCTAGTCAGTGAACTGCCTTCCACACCGCGAAGCGCTAGCCCTTATTTTCAAACGCGTTTTTCTCGAAACCATGTTTTCAAAGTCGGTGACCAAGATTTCTCGAAGCTCAGTGAACCGATCGTTTTGATTTTTTTGCAGGCTTATTTTATTTATAATAATCTCGTACTTGTCGAGGATTTTTTTCGAAGCTTCGAATAATTTGGTCGAAAATCGTTAATTTACGTTCGGAAGTCCGCCATTTTGTGAAAAATCAATTTTTTCAAAATCGGCTATGACAAGTACGAGTTTTAAGTATCTAGTTTAATAATATTTTTCATTTTTTTTTTCAGTTGAATTTAGGAGGAGCAATCTTAGTCACCGCATTTTCAGAACGTTCTACAAAAAATGCTGTATCAACCACATTAATTTTTTTTTTTAATAAAAAAATACTTAACATACTCTTAAATGTGTATATTTTAAGGAATAAAAACCCTCATTTAAAAATATCCCTTAGGTTTCCTTAAGCAAATGCACAAACATGACCTTTTTTCGGCCTCTGGGTATATAGTCCCCTAATCTCATTCTGTTATTGATAATTTTTTATTTTTTATTGATCTGAACTCGTATAATTTTAAATAATAAATTCGAGAAAACATCATAATACTCATGGTAGAATAAACAAGGTAGTCTAGCTGCTAACCGGACATTGAGAAAACGGCCCTAAAAGAAAAAAAAAAAAAAAAAAACATGAAACCATGAAACTGATCGACTTATGACTTTTTCGACGAAAGTTCTTATTACATTATATTTTTTATTATATTTCTCTGAAATAAAGTAATCGTTTAAAGAAATTTTATTGAGAAGAAAAATATTGCGACATTAAACGACGTAATTTTTTTTCCTTCTTTTCCTGTATTGGCATTCATTCACTCCAATTTCACAATTGAATTAAGGGTTACATATAAATGAAAGATTTTTAAATCTCAACATAACAATTTTAACATATTGAAAGTTTGGAATTGAAAAGTAACATTAAAAAAAAATATTTTAATAACAATTCATCCATTTATTGCACATGTTCTTCCATTTCTCGATATACATTTTTTTATTACCTGGCACTAGTTAATTGAAATTCTTGCTTTGTGATAAGTCTTGGCCTGTTATCAATCATGTTGTTGACGCTACATTCCGGTTTAATTTGATGAAAAATTATTAAGAATATTTTCACTACAATATATTTTATATGCCACAACCATAACAATTAAACTCTTTGAAATTGAACTAAGCTTCAAAATTGAATCAATTTAAAAGAATTAATCCATGTTCTTCATAACAAGATTTCGCTTCACAAGTCAAGATTATTACGTAACTAAAAGATTTACATATTTATACAACAAACTTTGTTGTCGCTATGCGCTCCAATACGTGAAATCCATTAAACTACGCAAAACAACTGCAATGCAACCGGCTGAACATCATTATGGCACAAAAGTATTCTCCCAAGTACTATCTACCTGTTGCATCTACCCACCTAAAAGTTCCCCCTTTTTTTCCCAAAAAAACAACGTGTTCCAAAGTTCAATTAAGAAACAAGCCGGGTGGAAGTGCTAGAAAACTTACCGACTGAGTAGAATCTGGGTGCCATTTGGGGATTCTTAGCTGCCAATTGAATCATGTTTTGGGCACGTCCAGCCAAAATCTTTGCAATGTTTGCCATTTTTATGCTCTTTTATTGCTTCTGTTTTTGCTCTGCTAAATAATGAAAAATATTTCACATTGGAATTTTTATCAACGACTTGCAGATACTTACTCTGCGAACTTAGGAGAAAGAATGGAGCAACTTGCCTAGCTCCAAAGCGAAAGATCCATCGCTGCTGTGTTTTGAATTCGCCGTACATTGCTTATTACGAGTTGATCATTTCGTTTTGGGGCTGAATTGATAGTCAAGTATTAGTGCGTTGGAGCAGTATAACTAAATATTTCGTCATATTTAATAGTGTGCTCCAAGATTATTATATTTATATCTTGCTATCAGTCATGAATTAAATAAAAAAAAAATACCTAACCGGCGCATTCACAATAGATTGTATGATTTGTTTATTTGCTCCAAATTCGCTTCTATACCCTACAGCATGGTATAATAATACAAGGTAGCATTGACAGTTGCTTGGGAAATCATCTACTGTCAAAAAATATACTCAAAAAGAGAGCGCTCACTATCCGCCATTGAAAACACAAGCAATGTTGAAAACGTTGAAGTGAAAAAAAACAACAACCACAGCAGCTGCTGATGTATTTCCACAAAAAGCTGTTTTTGACAATTTATGTTTTCCTGTTGAAGAGAAAATAAGCAGTTGTCAATGCTACCATGTATTATTATACCATGCCCTACAGGAGGTATAATCATGGTAAAATTTTACCAGGAAGGAATGACAGTTCTTTCGTCCTGTACCAACTGTAGAAAATAGTATACATTAGAGAACGAACACATTTAAAAAAAAAATAGAAAGTAAAATATACAGGCAAATGACATTTGGTGGCGCAGCTAGTGAGAAAATAGCCAGTTGTCACTCCTACGTTATAATTCCTGTATCATACCATGACATAATAATTACAGATAGCATTGACAGTTGCTTGAGAAACCATCTCCTACCAAAAAATATACTCAAAAAGAGAACGCTCACTATCGGCCAATAAAACACAAATGTTGAACACGTTGAATTGAAAAAGAAAACAACAACTTTAGCAGCTGCATTTTTACAAACATATGTTTTTTTCGGGAGATGTTTTCTTGTAAAAAGAAAATAAACAGCTGTCAATACTAAAAATAATTTTCTGACGCCATAAAGTTCTGTTATGGGGTATGTTCACAGTTGGTTGTACTTTTTTACTCTTTTGTACAAGAGCACAACAAAGATCTCCGAATCATTAATACCCCTTATGTTTTGTAGTTAAAGAGGCTAAGATAACTTAAATCTTGGCTAGTCTAATTGAAACGACTAACAGATATTTAATTAATTCATTTTGATTTGTTGAGACTTACAATAACTGGCTTTGTTTATAATATGATATTTTTAACTTTTCTAATAATTTTGTGGGCAAAAAATTATCATAACAAAATGGTAGAGTATTCATCGAGAAAATAATTTTTCGAGTTCTTGTGGGGTATAGTTTTATTAAATTAAATTAAATTAAATTTATTTATTTAAAAACAGTTATTAGTACATAAGATAAAGTTATTCTTTTGCGTACAATAAGTAGTATTTCATGTATCTCGAAAAATCATTAAAATTAAAAAAAAGAAAAACAATAATTAAACAAATAGCTCAAATATTAAAAGCTATTTACTTAAATTAAATTAATTAAAATAATAATGCCAACAAGAGGTTGCATTTCATAAAGCGAAGTATTATAGAAGGAGTGAAATAGGAAGATAGAATAGTAGAAACGAGAACTTAAAAAAATTTACAGATATTAATTGCTTGAAGTTTCGTGCGTTTGATATAGATTTGATCAACCTAGGCAAAGAGTTCCACAATCTAATGGTGCTTATAAAAAAATTCTTGAGGAGTTTAAATATTTAAAGCGGGGAATTATAAGATTTAAGCTCCTAGATGATGAACAAAACTGAATTTTAGAAAATAGATAGTTGGGGATTTTTGAGAATATGAGCTTATGGAGGAATATACAATTTCTTGCTTTTAAGTAATTTTCTAAATTGCATCCAAGAATACGATTGCTTAGACCAGCAACCTGGCTAAATATTCTAAGTCCGTAAACGTAATGGGCCACATAGCTGAACGCCACTTGCAGTTTATGTACCGAATGGGAATTTAGTTTACTAAACACCACTTCAAAATAATTTATAAAAGGCATAATCAACTGTAAAAGGCATAATCAACTGTAAAAGGCATAATCAACTGTAAAAAGGCATAATCAACAGTACTATTTATTCTGTAATTTATAAATTTTTGGACAAAATAAATTTACAATCATTCTTTTGTTCATAAAATTGGATAACAATATTGGCAGGTTGACTTAAAGTTCGAATTCAACAGTGTTAATTTTTTTAATTTTGTTCTATTGACTAAACTATCCCCCTGTATTTAAACGTGTGTATACCGATCCAGTTTTTAAATTTAACAAAATGCAAATTTATATAAGTTCAACTAAACTTAACCTTCGATTATATAGGAAATTCCTACTTTATGATTCTTTTTTTGCAGCCTTTTTTTTCTCTATTGGTCGATTTTACACTTGAATATAACTTTCTCAAATGTAACTGAAAAATCTATACACAAAGTTTATTTAAAGTCCGAGGAGTTAAGAATCTTCATATCGAAAATTTTTTAATTATTGTACGAGATATTGTCACTTACATGGTAATTATTACTAGAAGTAAGGGTGAAAATTCTCTCAGCAAGCTCAATACGACAACAAATTTTTCATAATAACTATCTTGACTTAACATCTGTCTATTAAAACAATGCAGATAAAATCGAAATCAAAAAAGCACCTTGAAAAATAATAGACCTTCTCTCGAAAAATATGAAGTTGATGTGCTTAAAGTTAACTTTTATCAGTTCTTTGAGAACACGATTTTCATTCTCTTCATCACTTTACATTTTGAAATTAATCTTTTCATTGGTTTCAATTAATGTAGGTTTTGAATTACTTTGAAACTTGAAATTAAGTATTGGGCGTTATATAAATAATGGTTTGTGAATTGTTATAGCCCTTGTTTAGGTGTAGTTGGCAACGTTGAAATACTTTCGCATCGAGAATGTTCCCTACTCACAAGACAGCTGTCAAAATGTGATTGTGAATTGGTCACAAGCAACTAAACAACCGTCATTCATCGCTCTTGTGAGGTTATAAACGGCTCGCCTTAAAAGTTTTCTTGACTCGTTGAATTGCTTATTTTTGTGGAAACCTAAAAAAATCTGTGCATAAAAATGGCTTTATCTGTTCCAAAAGCACCCGGCCTCGCGCAAATGTTGAAGGATGGCGCAAGGGTAAGTAAAATAAAAAGGATTATATGTTAAATGGTGCGAAACTGAAGATTTTAAGTTAATAAACATTAAGTATAAGAACATGAGGTGCGGGCCGCCTTGCATGATGGTCAATAAATTAGTCATCAAGCAATTTATTAAAAAAATGCCCAAATTTGTGAAGTGCAGTTTTTAAAATGACTTTTAATCAAAACCTTTTTGGCAGATGTACAGCGGTCTCGAGGAAGCTGTCTATCGCAACATTACCGCCTGTAAGGAATTTGCTCAGACAATGCGCTCCGCATATGGACCGAACGGCATGAACAAAATGATCATTAATCACATCGAAAAACAATTCGTAACCAGCGACGCAGGCACTATTATGCGCGAATTAGATGTGGAGCATCCAGCTGCAAAATTAATGGTCATGGGTAGTCAAATGCAAGATGCTGAAGTCGGCGATGGCACCAATTTTGTGGTCATATTCGCTGGTGCTCTATTGGAAGCCGCTGAGGAGCTGCTGCGCCTAGGCATTACTACCTCCGAAATTGCCGATGGTTATGAATTAGCCATGGAGAAAGCATTGGATATCCTACCAAAGCTAGTTTGTCATGAAATCGAAGATTTTCGCAATGTCTCTAAAGTTAAAGAATGCCTAAATGCTGCTATTATGTCGAAACAATACGGTCAGGAAGAATTCCTTACCGATTTAGTGGCAAAGGCATGTGTTTCCATACTACCCGATAAAGGAACTTTCAATGTAGATAACATTCGCGTCTGCAAGATTCTGGGCAGTGGTTTGGCCAAGTCTGAAGTTGTGCGCGGTATGGTTTTCAAGCGTTTCGTTGAAGGTGATGTTAATCACGCAGATAAGGCTAAAGTTGCCATTTTTTCATGTCCCATCGATATTATTCAGACTGAAACCAAGGGCACAGTGCTCATAAAGTCTGCTGATGAGCTGATGAATTTCTCCGCTGGCGAAGAAAACCTTTTGGAATCACAAATTAAGGCTATTGCCGACACCGGTGTCAAAGTTGTTGTTGCCGGCGGTAAAGTAGGTGACATGGCATTACATTACCTCAACAAATACGGCATAATGGCAGTGCGATTAAATTCCAAATTCGATTTGCGTCGTTTAAGTCGTGCTGTCAATGCCACCGTTTTGCCGCGCATTACCACACCCAGCCAGGAGGAATTGGGCTATTGCGACAAGGTGTGCATCGAAGAATTAGGCGATACCACAATTGTGGCTTTCAGGTAACAGACAATTGTTGTTTTTAAATTAATTTTTATTTCAATTTTATTTTACTTTTAATAGAAACGATGGAGCCGACTCACGCATCTCTACGATTGTTGTGCGTGGAGCTACAGATAATTTCATGGATGACATTGAACGTGCTATTGATGATGGCGTCAATAACTTCAAATGTCTTTCACGCGATGGTCGTTATGTGGCCGGCGCTGGTGCGACAGAAATCGAACTGGCCACTCAACTAGCTGCCTACGCTGACACATTACCTGGCTTGGAACAGTACGCTGTGCGTAAATTTGCCATCGCTTTGGAAGTATTCCCCAAAGCATTGGCTGAAAACTCAGGTTTTAATGGCACTGATATCGTTAACCAATTGTATTTGGCTCATAAAGAAGTCAGTGGCAAACATATCGGCTTCAACATTGATGCCGAGAAAGCTGGAACCATCGATGTTAACAAAACGAAGGTTTACGATCTCTTCCAAGCTAAATACTGGGGCTTAAAATACGCTGTTGGTGCAGCCACAACAATTCTTAAGGTCGATCAAATTATTATGGCCAAGCGTGCAGGTGGACCAAAGCCTAGACAGAATGCAGGCAGTGATGATGAAAGTTAAGCTGGGCCGATGAAATATTTTTCTTAATATTTAACTTATGTATTCTCACGCTTGATAAACTTCATTAACAAAAGATTAATTGAGTTTTAACATTAAATTCACTTATTTAAGTAATAAATAAATAAATAAATAGATTGAGTAAATTATTCGCATGCTGACAGAGATGGCTTAAAAGTGAATTTAATGTTAAAACTCAATTAATCTTTTGTTAATGAAGTTTATCAAGCGTGAGAATACATAATTTACTCAATCTATTATTTTGTTTTAATATATTAATTTATAATTTCTGAACATCAATGCACACCCACACACATCTTCACATCCCAAGCAAGCTAATCTACTTAAAATGTAATCTTATTTGGAAATTAAAACATGTATTTACAACGCAGTTTTAATCTTTTCTGTTTGGCTTGATTCAAATGTTCAATAAAACATCATTTATACAAAAATGTATGAAAACTTGAGAATTATAATGCATTTATTTTATCTGAGATATACTAGGCTGTTTAAGCCAGAAGAAAAACGTTTCTCATAACCTCTGAAGGTAGACAAAGCAAAAATTCAATTTAAATTATATAGATTGTATTATTTATAGATTTATTAAATTTTTTAAAATTTAATAACCACTGATGGATATTTTTGAGTAAAAAATACAGTTCAACATTGAACCATTAAACCCTGTTAATTTTAATCCAGATTTATATATTGAAGAAATTTTAATGTTGAACCCTCTAGATCTCTTCAAAATATAAATACTTTGACAATTTTTTTTTTCTAGGTGAATTATGATCTAATAAACTCGAAAATATCACCCGAAAGCAATTTTATTGTTTAGTTTAGAAGATTGGTAAAAAAGGTAAAAAGTGCCTCAGCGCATTGTTACGGGTCTAGGTTAAAAAAACAGTCGGGTAAATATTAGTACTTATGCGAAGTTTTTATTTAAATTTTAACTAGAAGAAAAAAATTATTTCACTTGAAGTAGTGTTTAGAATTTTGTATAATTTGATTTAAAATATATTTCACAAACTTTTCTGTGTTCACAAACTTCTTCTCACACTAAAGTGATCACAGAAAAAAAAAAAACGAAAAGGCAAAATCCGATCAATCCTTCATCAAAATTACGATGAGATACATAACCCTTGTGACCGCTATCAATTGAAATATGCTGAGTGCCGTGATGAACTCATAAAGACTAGAGGGTTAAGCGTTATTTTTATGGACTTTTAGTAAATAAAATACCAGGGTGAACTTACACGAGGACTTTGGACTACCGAATGGTACAATATTGAAAAATATTTGATAGAGTACGATTAAAGAAGTTTACGCTAGAACGGACCGAAAAAAGGTTTACTTGGCCATGTCCGATATAAAAGCAGTTTGTGGAAATGAAACATTTGAATTTTTTACTTTTAGAAAGATCTTAATACTGGCCTTTGCCGATTGTCATAGCTTTCTAGAAACACACTGATCACAGTCTGAGCTGAGAATACGTTGAATGAAAGGAATGATTCAGTGGACTAAGGTTTTTGAACATCTATCTAGTCTCTCTTATAAATCTGGAAGACGTTAACGTGAAGCATCTACTTTATTTGAAACCAATATGTTCTCACCACGGGGGAGTGGATGACCACTTTAGAGACTTTATTAAAAGGGACCTAATGCCAATTTAAGACTCGCTACTTTTTTTGCCTTCAAAATTGACATAAAAATTAAAATGCGATTTGAAGTGAAAGTATAATTTACGTAAACATTGCACATTTTGCTAGTTTAATTTTCATGAAGGGTGTGGGAAAATTTTCATCAGATTAAAATTTGTTAAAAATTTAACGAAAAAAATACATTTTTATCATTACTTGATTGCTCTTACTGAGTTTTAGAATATTTTAAGATTCATTAAACATTTAACCTACAGTAAACTATTTCGATGATTACCCTACACGGTGTGCAAGAAGCAGCTTTTATTCAATCTGAAATTTTGACGCAATCTGAGTATCCAAATGTTTGAAGAAACATCTATAGATGCAGAATCCATTGTTTCTAAAATGCTATGAGTTCGTTCAAGGGGGTGTATCGATTTTTATACCCCCACGTTTAAAAAACGTAAATGGGGGTTTATTAATTTTGTCACTCCGTTTGTAACGCCCATAAGGAGGCGTGGTAGGTATAGAAAAATATATATATTCTTGATCAGCATCACCACCCGAGTCGATTTAGCCATGTCCGTCTGTCTGTCCGTCTGTCCGTCTGTCGTCACGATTACAGCCGTAATTTTCAAGCTATCATCACGAAATTCAATATTTAAGCTTTTATCTAAAAAACTAAGGTCAAGCTCGAAAATGAGTCAAATCGGATAAAAACCACGCCTACCTCCCATACAAAGTGACTTCATCAAAAAGGTAAAATCTCTTTAAATTCCACAAAAAATAATATAAGGACTTGAAATTTTGCTTATTAACTTTGATATATAACATGCACTTTGTGTATAAAATTCAACCAAATCGAATGAAAACCACACCCACCCCCCATACAAAGTGATTTTATAAAAAATGAAAGCGAATATCTTCTGTTAAAACTATGTAGGTATAACAAAAATGTTTTATACAAATAAACATTTTATTGACGGCTTAAGACTTTGAATATACTTCGGTTCGGACGTGGGGTATTTTAACTTCGGCCCAGTCGAAGATCATTTCTTACTAGTTTTATAGTAAAAAACTATTTTTTGTATATCATAGAACAATTAAAAAATATGTCCTCAAAGTTTCAAACAAAAATATAAATTCTTTCTGAAGTTATAAGCGGTTTATTGATGGGATCGCTTTGAGCGCCAGAGTTAACATGTTTTTTTCAAACGCGTTTTTCCCGAAACAGGTTTTTTTTTCATTAATATAAAAAATATTAGGTGCTGTCACTTTGCAAAAAAAAAAAAAAAAAAAAAAAAATCAGTGGATACATTCAACGCGATCCAGAAGAATCGGACAACCGGGTTGCGCTGATTTGAAAGCAGCAAATTTGCAGCATTTTAAAGAAAAATTTTATTTTTTTATAGATTTAAGATTGTTAATTCGCATACAAAGTGTTTTAATATCCAGTAATGAGTTGGGTGAATTCAGAAAATTGTTCCAGGTAGTACGTTTAGCTATTTTTACTTTTGCACAAGCTTTTCTGTAATTAATAGCATTTAATAAGTTTCTATGCCTGATGAAAGTGTTCCAGGCTTGATATTTTCATCCATTTAAGAGATGGAATAAGATTTGCGCTTGCCATTGAAACATCTAGCCATTAATGTGTGTCTAATATTAAGTAAAGTTGATGATTAGAGCTAGGAATTACAACTCCTTGATCATTTTAAAAATTTTCCCAAATACATGTTTCCGTTAGGTGACAGAAATTGAGAACCCCAAACAGGATTTAGAGTATTAAATTCGCAAATTACTATAGGCGTATTCACGATCCGGAGCTCTTTGTAGAGCTCTTGTGCAAAAGAGCAAAAGTGCAACAAAAAAGAGCTCTACAATAACAAAATACACGTGCTGTCAAAACTGTTCTTTTTTGCTCAAGCGCACTGGCGATACCCTGTAGTTCTTTTGTAGTGCTCTTGAGCTCTTGTGTGAATTTTTGACAGCAAACAAATAGTGACGGTATAGTGTGTACACTTCTAGGTAGTAACCATGGTATAATAATACATGGTAGCATTGACAACTGCTTATTTTCTCTTCAACAGGAAAACATAAACTGTCAAAAACAGCTTTTTGTGGAAATACATCAGCAGCTGCTGTGGTTGTTGTTTTTTTTTTCACTTCAACGTTTTCAACATTGCTTGTGTTTTCAATGGCGGATTGTGAGCGCTCTCTTTTTGAGTATATTTTTTGACAGTATATGATTTCCCAAGCAACTGTCAATGCTACCTTGTATTATTATACCATGGTAGTAACTTCATTAATATCATAATTTCACATCACTAACTTTCAAAGCCGACTGAACTTAACTTCAATTGTTAGGTCTGGGTATGGCGTGTGTTCACTGTTTGTTGCGCTTTTTTGCTCTTTTGCACAAGAGCTCTACAAAGAGCTCCGGATCGTGAATAACCCTTATATTTTATAAAATGTTATAAGTATTTATGCTATTAGCCATGGTAAGTCTAAGTGAAATGCTACAATCTTTTTAGATATGAGTTATATGTATAATTTTGTTTCCGTGAATAGGGCACCCCAAACGATACTACATGTCGGATGGACATGTAGTTCGACAAAATAACGGCACTATTTTTCGTTGGTCTCAAACGGTCGCACATGTTGGATGGACTTCATTTTTTTAAAGTTGCCAGCGAGTAAACATCGAGCATTGTGTAGTGCTCGATATATTTACAAATTTTATTTTTATGAATTCCTCTTTTATTTTTCAGAATCACTGTGAGCCTTCCATACAGCTCAAAAAATTCCTTCTAAAAATGTACTTTTATTACATTTGTCATTTTTCCGCTCGATGTTTCTCACTCAAGAAATTTTATCGAATGAGAAAATGCACCAAGTTGGATGGACACGCACACAAACGATCGCACATGTCGGATGGACCGAGCAAAAAGTCAAAAATTTTCGTCTTTCATCGGACATGTCCATCCAACTTCATTTTTAGCACACGAACGATACTACATGTCCGACGACATGACAGGTCCATCCGACATGTAGTATCGTTTGGGGTGCCCTAATAGATTGCTTGAAAAAATAAATTATCAGTTGACGCAATATGTTGATTGACATGTAAACTATTATGAATAAGAAAAGCCATTCCAGATTTACAATAACTACAGTTTTTGTTATATAAAATTTGGTATCCAGAAAGATGTGAAATGTTTGTTTTTATCAATATGGCATGTGTTTCCTGTAGTGCGAATGTAGTGGGTTTATGTTTGCAACCAATATTTCAAGTGCATATTTATGAGCATTTCAAACTTTTTTCATTGTTCTAGGATATAATGACGTTTAAATCTGGGAATTTTTTCATAAAGCCTGCTATGTGGAGATAGAGATGAATTTAATGTTGGTTTTTGAAATGTGTGTGTAATTTAAATTGCTTAGTTTTCTTTTAATTGTATTGCTTCCGTTAATGAATGATTCTTTTCTGTATTTAAAATATTGTCGTAAGAGTTATCAATTTCAATATCCTTTTTATTGTTAAATTGATGTAGAAGGAGATTTATCGAAATTATTGGACTAAATTTCTTAGATAGTTGCTTGCCAATGTTTGATGTTGAATTTTCGATAGCTTTTTGTATTAGAGTTTCTTTTTAAAATTTTTGAAAAGGTAGGTAATTTTTGAAGGGTTGAATTGTGTGTACAGTAGAATTTTCATAAAAAATTGTCTATGCTTCTCGTATCGTAAATAACTTATTTGGTTTAATTTTATTTATAGATATGTGTTTTAAAAATGTTAGACATTCAGGGTCTAAGGAAGTACTACTGTGGGCTAAAAAATACCGAGAAATTTTAAATTTACATCTTTTCAAGGATTGACTCTCGCTGACATCTCTGCCAAATTACACGTCAAAATAATGATAATTGTTTGATATACGTCCTTTTGTAAATAATTCTCAATTCCTTTTTCGTTTCGGTTTCTAACTCTTCTATCGATTCAAAACGGAGTGCACGGAGCGGTCTCTTAAGTTTAGTGAATAGCCAGAAGTCAAATGGTGCTAAGTCAGGCGAATACGGTTGTTGCGGAACTATATATGTCGAGTTTTTGGCGAAATGATCACGAGTTACGAATGCGCTTTTGGCACCAATCGAGATTTCACTTTTCTGAGGCCCAAATGGTTACTCAAAATGGTTTTCACTAATCCTTCCGATATTCCAACAAGGTCAGTAAGGTCTGGGACTGTCTATCGACGATTTTGGAGCACCAATTCTTTAATTTTGTTCTGGCCGTGCCTCGTCTTCAACGCTTTCTCGACCCACTTTGTACCACTCTTAAGCTCTTGTTTTCGATAGAGCGATCTCACCGAAGGCCTTCTACAACATTTTTAACGTTTCGGCAGCAGAAATTTCATTCCGCTCACAAAATTTAATGGCACTGCGTTGTTGAATACTTTCAGACATTATAAAAAACGAAAAATTCACTTTTAGCTATTTACAAAAGGACGCATATCTCAAACACTAATGAATATTTTGACGTGTAATTTGACAATAAAAAACTCCCTATCAGAATTCCCAAAAAATTGAAATTCAAATTTCCCGGTATTTTTTGCCTACAGTATGTATATAATTTTTGCAATTTATATATTTTCTTGTATATACTTCATGTGGAGTATTATGTCCACATATTTTGCAAGTTGCTATGTTTGTATATCTATTTTTAGTATCTCCAAGTTTTTGAGAGTTAATACAGCGCATTGGGTAGGAAATATATAAAAATATTTTTAATATTTCCCATTCGAATTTAAGGTAGTCAGGGAGATGGATTTTTGTATTGAACGTCACACAGCAGATATACGGGAAAAATCACTAAAAATTTGAAAAATGTTGAAAATTAAAGCTTACTGTGATGTGTGTTAAGTTATTTAATCACTTAAATCAGCTTTTGCAAAAATCGCCATTTCAGTTACAGAAATAATAATTTTTTACCAAAAATACCTACATATTTTACAATTTTAACGAGAAAAAATAAAAATTTTTCTCCAAAAAGACATCAACATAGAGATTATTTTCAAAGTAGTAGACTTGCAGCAATAAATAATAAAAAACTGTTAAATAATAAGCAATTTCAGAAAAAACAACAGGGTGACGTTCAATACATTTTGTTGCGCCAAACCAAATAATGTAAATCAAATTGGGAGTTTGACAAAAATCACGTTTAGTCTTTTAAAAAAAAAGAACAAAAAGTAAATATAAAGCATATAATTCAGCTATACATACAATTTTCATCCAATTTTTTTTTTCTTTATTTTTTTACAAAAAATTAAAAAAGTCAATAGCTAGTTGAATTTGTATTGGAAATTTATTAAGACTTCACGTTTTACAATATAACTGCTGAACCCTTTAAAACAACATCTTCATTTAATATCATTGGAACGAGACCTAACGTAAAAAATGAAAATTATAAAAAAGAAAAAAATTATAGCACGTGTTGCTGGCATGGTATTAAACTTAAACAAATTAAGAATGAGTCAACTTATTGCAATATTTTCAAAAATTTTGTACTTTTCCTCAAAATAGATGAAATAACTTTTCCAATGATACTATATTACCGGTAATCGGTCTTAAGTTGATTGAGCTACGTTGTCTCAAAATAGACCCCATTTTGACCATTTTGACAAGAAAAATATTTGAGCCAAATCGGAGATAATCAGCGCAACTGATCACTTCAATGTGAAATGGGCGATATCAGTTAGTAAAAACAAAAATCACGTCAAAGTCGAACATAGGTACCATTCTTTTTGCTTTCGTTTATATTCTTCATTTCGTTCCTTATCTAGCTTTATTTTTCCCCGATATCTTCGTGCTCTTTCAGCGGGCGTTAACTTTGCTATTTTACACTTAAAAATACAAAAACGAAACACAAAATTAATACTTCAGCCGGTGGTGTGACATATCTTAAAAGTGACGTTCAATACATTTGCCACTTTTTAGTTTTTTTTATTCTTAGGAATTTTATTTTGCAAATATGTATACGAAAACACCGAAATTAATCAAAACCTACGAAACAATGATTTTAAACTTTTCTTTAATTTACTATTTTTGCTTTAATAAAACACCTCGTGACGTTCAATACATTTTTACACACACTTATCATGATGAACTGAGAACACACAAAAAATGTACTTTAATATTGTTTAATCGTCTCAATTTTTAGAATTTCGTGAGAACTAATCTCTGCACTTTCTTAATATAACTTTCTTGTCATCTATACCACACCTAAATTAAAACTATATATATATATATAACTGGCCATTTCAGCCCTTGAAAGGACTTTGACCTAGCTTCTTATGATCAATTGTGTTGTGCGTGTTATTAAGTTTGTACACAATTGACCGAGAACCGGACCTACATGCTTAACGCCGACTCCGAACGGCGATGAACGGAAAGTTCTCGTTCTCAAGAAGCTTTACATGGCATTTTTTATTACTCTCTGAGGTTTGCCATTGTCTGCAGAGAGGTGGCGGCCGTACAGAAAAATTATTTTAATTCAAATAATTTTCTGTCTCTGCTGGGGTTCGAACCTGGGTTTCCAAAGTTCTTTGACATAGCGGCCACGCACTTTAACCAACTACGCCACGGACGCCACAAATTAAAACTAACGAAGCGTAAAAAAAAGTGACGTTCAATACAATGCGCGGGGACTAAATGTAAATCGAAAGCCAAATTCGCGAATACAATGTTTTGAGAATAACGAAATAAAACATACGAAATAAATGCTATCATTACAAAACAGTTAGTATTTGTTATATTTTTGCATTGTTTTCACGTTTTTCAACAAAAAGTGTAACTGGGGACACATGTTTTTGTATTAACCGAGTTCGAGAGAGCAATATAATATTCTTCAAAACAAATATGCAAACAATTTTAGGATTCTGAAAAATATGTTTTGTCAATAAATATTCCTCAGTGATCACTTTCTCATTTTTTATTTGTTTTTTTTTTCTTTTTGTGTTTACCTAAAAACAAAGTTAAAAGAGCGGGGACAAAAAAAGAGCGTTTTGTATTCTTTTTTTGAGAATATTAACATTTTTGTGGTTTGTAATACTTACAAGAATTGTGTCGATAAATTAGGCTTTTCAAAATTTATTTGCCGATTTGAGGTTGCATGTCTTAATTTAAAGGTCTCAATTGCACATTTCTGTTATATCAAGGTAATTTTTTAAAATATAATTAATTCCTTTTTCGATTCGAAACACATTATAAGATGCCAATGGTGTCGTCTCGGTGTTTTTGTCTTGAAACAACTAGAAACAACTAAATATCTTGGAATATGTTCATCATTATTTGAATTCGTCAATGGTACGAAGTCTTCAATAAGTATTCTTTTTCTGTTTGCTTATATTTCTCGTACTTACTTACTTATTTGGCGCGCGGTTGAAAGCGCCAGATAAGTAAGTTATATTTCTCGTTGAAAGGAGAAAAAACCCCTTTCATATTGATTGTTGTTATCCTTTCTACTGATATGGTTTTTAAATTGGTTTAAGTTTTTAATTTTTTGTTCAAATTAAAGGAATATATGTATAAATTATAAAAAAACAAAAAAAAAATTATTTTAAAATTTACACCAAATGTGCTTAAAAAAAATTCGTAGCAACAAAAAATTCTATTTTTGCTTTTGAGAAATATTTTTTTAACTGTACCTTATTAATAATAAGTTTTAAATTTAACGAAAGGAAGAATATCGTTTGCTTTGGTTATCAAAACAAACTATATATATATTTTTTTTTAGTGACCTTGTCTCAAGCTTATCTGATTTATAAATGATAAGTTTAAGCAGTAGGAGTAAGATTAAACGTTCATCTAAGACTTACTTTCCCTTGAATTCAGCTGTTAAGTTCAAAGAGACTGATGTTTGATTTTGCCATTAAAATTTAATGATATTCTAAACGCATTAAAGCACCCGCTTACAGTGGAGCTCCTAAAGGCAGAAATTAAATATATACGCAAATTTCTTTTTAACCATTCTTTAAAAATAACTAGTGCCCTTCCTTGTCTTCTACCCAACGAGTGTAGGTCGATTTGGCAGCCGTGCTAAAAATTATGCAAAATTCTATATTTCCCACCCTCACCAAAAAATAAAGCACAATAACTTGGTTGTTTTTTTTTTGTTTTGTTTTGTTTCCGCTAGATAACACATCTAATTTATTGAATCCAAGTAAACGAGTTTAAACTGTTGAGTAGTTTTTGGTTTTGTTTTTTGCTAGCAAATACAAGAAGAAATTTAGTTATTTTATGACAATTGTTTTTTAAATCTATCGTTGCATAAGTTTTAAATATTTTGAAGAAATATTAAAGGATTATAAATATATATATATATATATTTTTATATAATTTCAAGATACGAATGTATTGACGATATAATAAAAACACTGTTAATTGCATTAGTTTGCATGCAAAATGAAAAAATTTTCAAGCGATTGTGAGTTATTTTGATCTTAAGGAGGACCAATATATTTAAAATGAGCTTCAGAGATGATTAAAAAAATTCAATTTAAATGTGAATATTTTGAAATATTAAAGAAAATAAAGATTCGTTTTTTTTTTTGGAATGTTAAAACATTATTACCTATATAATTTGAGTGTGTGATCGTTGCCATATCTAGAAGTTTCAACATTGAAGCTATTTGTAATATTGCTATAATTATCTCTGCAGATTTTGATAACTATAACAATTGCTGTTTTGAACTTGATTGCCAGCTTTCAAAAAGTACACACATTGCTAGCAAACGACACTTCGAGAGGCCTACTTCATTCCGTACAGTTTTTTGCTGTTTGCTCACGACAGCAAAACAAAGTTCGAAACTATTTTGTTCTCTAAGCTGAGGTCTGTAGTCAAAGCTGTGACCTTATTTAAGCTTTCCACGTGCTTTTCTCAAAAAATTGCTGGAAACCGTTGAATGGTGACAAAAACTGTAAAATTGAAGTTTTTGGTTGCCTTTGCAAATGTGGGCGAAGAAACTTCGTTACAAGGGATTCGTTAGACCGCATCGTTTCTACTACTTTCTGCATTTTACATTTAATGATTTATATTAATTATTGCTTTATTGAGGTTTTAAATTGCACAGATCTGATGATTTTCCCCTCATTGTGCAAATGACGTCACAAAAAGTGTTTAGCTACAAAATCGATAAAAATTTTTTAATTCGTTGTATGCGATTATTTGTATTTAAAGTACTATTTATTGGTGGGTGAGTGATCTAAACTTATTTTTTACTTAAATGATTACTACATGGAAGGCAAAAAGTCGAAAGATTTCAAACTAAATTTCAACCCTGACTGAAGACTAAAGAGGATGTTACAACACAGTTTTAAGGTTAGCTTTGATAAGATAGTATCAAATTCTATGCGAATAGCACTCAAACATTTTCTATTTAACGATTTATACAAAATATTTTTTTTAACATATTTATTCAAGGTAAGTTGAACTCAAAAGGTCTTTCAAACTCAACACACTGGATGCGGGGAAAGGTTAATAGGTTTGAAATTTCTTCAAGAGTTAAGATGGAAATCAGAACTCCAAACTGGATTAAGCCCCAAAATAAACAGCAAACGGAGTTTTTTTAACGTTCTATAACAAAATTATCTGAGTTAATGATATACCTCTCTCTCTTTGTACCTTTGAGTATACACTCCCAAGACAAAAAGAAGCTCTATATCTTCAATACCATCAGTTAAAATAAGAAATTTAGTTAATAAAGTATTCACATCATCTAATATAAGAGAAACAACATCTATTAATATTAGTAAAAATATAAAATAAATATTAGTACATTAAGACAAACAATTATTTACACAATTTTCAACGCCTTTTGCATTCATTGAACCCGCCGTATTATATAAAAGCTCAATGAAAATTGTAAGTTAGTAAAAACTTACAAATGTTTCTTGAGCTTTTTTTTTAAAAGGCTGCCGTAAAAAAAAATCCCTTTAATCGCAATTTCTTCTATACCAAGCAATTGGCATAAAATCACGTCTAGTAAAAAGCTTTCGCAAGCACTCAACAAAATTTCTCAAGCAATAATTTGTGAAAAAAGCTCGTATTGAGCAAAAGTTTGTGTCAAGCAGCATTTAGCTCAAGTATCAACTTCTAGAAGGCGCATCGATTTAATGAGTTTTAAGCTAAGCGCGCTTAGTAAGCTTAATGAATGAATAATAATCAAAATGTAACTTTATATACTAAGCTAAAATGTAGCTTTTCATTTTACTAAATATGTAATAACATTTTTGTTGACTAAGCTATGTAAAGCTTTTCTTGGTATTTAAGTTTTTTATATATATATTTGTTAATGAGTTTAACATACTTTTTTATTTTTTGCATTTATGCTGTATAAGTTTGGACTAATATTTGTTTCTTTGCTTGCGATAACATTTTTCGATAACTAATTTTACTGCTTTTAGATATATGCTTGTATATATATAATATCTTTGTTGTTATTATTATTATTATTATAGGCTAGCAGCTAATTGCTTAGATTTTTCTTAAATGTTGCTTTAAATTTGTCTTAAAATTAATATACTTTTTTATAGTTTAGAAGTTATTCTGTACTTTGTTGTTAGAATGTCAATTTAAATAAATTTTTGTAGTTGGAGCATTTGTTTTGTTTAAATATGTTTTATTTGAGATTAATTATTAATAAATGTATATAATATATATTATAGTAGTTTTTCTTTGAGTTCGGTATAGTTGCGATTTTTTGTTGATATTTTCCCTATAAACTGTGGTATATATTTTCAAAATATGTTTTTAATATCTGTGAGTTTTAGTTGTCCTTTAAGTTTTTGTGTATATGTACTGTACTTTGAAATGCTAACACGTGCTTTTGCTTAAGTTCTTGTAATTATTGTTATTATTGTTGTATTAATAAATATTTCAAATATATAGAAGATCGTGCCTTTCTTGCTTGTTTCCTTTGATTGGTGGTCTAGCTGTGTAAATGTTGTAATTTCTTAAAGGTGTTTTTTCATATAAACTCGTAGTTTTTCCATTTCCAATTTTTATCATCCACATATCTTTTAGCAAATCCAAAAAAAAAAAATAAATAAACGAAACTCCAACCAAACATCTGTGACATCTAACATGTCTGTAACAACCACATTACGCCTGCGCCTTAAAGCACAGTGCACGATGACTTCTCACGGAACGGATTAACCTTTTGACTGGTGAAACCGGTCAGTAAATAATCCTCCTGTTCGTGGTCCGTGATGTATTTCATCATAATGGCGCATGATTCCAAAACTGTTTGACGTTCAATGGCTGCCTCGCGACGCAGCTGTTCCACAAGAGTGCGTTGCTGTTGCAATGAGGATGACATTACGTCCATAACGGCGGTATCTGATAGGCCTATGTTTGAAAAATGTGCGAGATATCGCGTTGTGATTAAATGGATGAAAACAATATGGCGTTCAAATATAGAGCAACTTTTTTTTAGTTAATTTAAAACTAAGTAACTACGTTGTTGATAATGATGGTAGTGGTAGAGGTGGTGAGGATGGTGGAATTTGTTTGAATATTTGTGGTGGAATTGTGATTTTGTACGTTGTGGTGGATTTAATAGCTGCAATAAAAAAACGAAAAAGAAAAACAAGCAAAACAATTATAACAATTAAGTGTTTGAAATAAGGTCAACGCTAAAAATAAAAGCGTTATATATACCAATAATGCAAAGTGCGAAAATACTGAATGTAAGCGCTAAATCAATACATTTTAAGGAAAATTTTGTGTAAATAAATAAACGGCACACTCCGACTCAAATTTTAATTATTTAAAAGGACACTTTTCAGTTATAAATTACTAAAAATGATATAATACTGCTTAAACGATAGAATTCAGCCCTGTTTAGCAATCAGATCGTAGTCGAAATCGGATTTGTTTCCGCTCCTAGAACACCTATGCTCTGGCTTTCGCTCACAAGTGTTCATTACTATACCTTCATAACTTACTAGCCAAAACAATCAAATATAATAAAGCAAAGATTACAAGGGGACTTCTTAAAGACTTTCTAGTTGTAAAGTTATAAGACGATTATCAAAAAATTGAACATAGAACCACTTAATAATAGGGAAAATAGAAATTCTAACTTTACAGTTCTTATCGCAATGCAGAACAATACTTAAAAGATATTCGCCATTTCAAATCCACTCTGTATTCTCTTTCGATTATTAAGCCATTTTACTAAGTGAACTTCTGCGTCGACAGACCATGAGTCATCGATCGAAAAAGTAATTGCTCAGTAGAAGCAATATCTGAGAATATTTCGGTAGGGGAAGGACTGCCGATTTGAGCGTTTTCGAGTATGTCTTGATCAATTTTGAGACCTGCGGACGAGCATTCTCGTGCTGCAGAATAACTTTGTCATGTCTCTCGAAGTATTGCGTCTCAAGACCATCAATTGTAATCGGTAGTGATCTTCAGTGATGGTTTCATCCAGTTTGATCAGTTTATGGTATAACTCACCACTCCAATCCCACCAAATACAGATTATGAACTCGGAAATATACATATTTAGCTTCGCCGATGACAGTTGTGGTTGACTGGGTAAATGATCCACTTTCATCGCTGATGAGTTATCGACGCAAAACTCCCCTCCTGTACTTTGATTGAAGCAGTTCAAAAAAATCTCTTTCAACATTCCTCGGATTCAATTCGTATGGGATCCAATTTTATTGGTTTGGAATCATTCCAGTGGCTTTGAGGCGCTTTCCTACCATTTTCTAGGCTAAACTAACTGCTTTATTGGTACAGAACATAATATGCTGAATATAAATGAGGATGGAATAGTGTTGGTCATCCTTAAACTCTGCTCGCAATTCAAATTTGTATAAGATCCGAAGTGTATAGGAACTAGTATGTAAAGATTTTACTGCGCCTCATCTTTTAAAAAAAAAAACAAACTTCTTTAAATAAAATGAGCACTCTCCATTGTTTAATGTAGTTAAACTTATACCGTGATGCATCATAAATATCAGCTATATAAAAACATGACCCAAACAACTCAGTTCTTCGTAATATCAAAAGGCCATCCATTCCCAGCATGCGACCTTCGAAACCTGTTGATTTTCTATTCCTACCATGTTACCTGCTGTTTTTTTTTTACATTCCTCTTCTTTATGCATGTATGTATAACGAAGTCATAAAATTTGTCTAATCCTGCTGCCAAAAAACTGCAATGACTATGAATACGCATTTTTTTTTTATGGAAAGTTAATTTTTTCACCCTTCCCATATATTAATAACACCACACCCTTTTATTTTTAATATGCTCGAGAAGGAGACTTGTTCCTGGTATATTATAATTCATAAAACCCAGACTTGGCCACAAAGCGACAAATCAATTTGGCTTTGCCTGTGTTTCGCGTATTTTATACTTTCAATTGTATACATTAAACGTTTTTTGTTTATGTTTAGCGAAGATTAAGGCATGGCCAAGACGTCAGCTAATAAAGAATTGGCATATGGTCAGCATTTATTGCAATACGCTGCCGTCGCTTAACTTTTCTAGTTAAATCGATTAATGATTAATCTTCCAACGAATAGCGAATATCTTGATGATGAATGCAAATCACCAATAGTTTTATTCAAGTAGGGGTGGTTAGCTGGTTTTATTTTTTTTTTTCATTTTCGAAAAGTGTAGACAAGACGAGTCGGATGTAGCGCCAGGGGAGAACAACATATAAAAATAAAGCAAATGAGCGAAAAGCGTGTTATAAAACTACACCAATTATTTAAAATATAAATTTTTGATAAATACTGAAATAAGTTTCTATATAAAAAGCGTAATTTAAATGTTTTTCGATTATTTTTTGCTGTTTGCAGTTTATATGCCATGTTACACACACACAAATCTGACTATTTTATTGATTTTATTTTAGCTCGATAATTCACTTGATAGTTTTACTACAGTATTCACACTATTGTATTATTTTATTTGATTAAATAATTGTATTTTTTTTTTAAATTTAAATAAAATGCAGAAATTACAACGATACACACCCAAGAAAAATTCTTCGCCTTTGACAGTGAATTTCGATGAAAGTTCTACTTTTTATGTATTTATCATTTAAGCATAGTTGCCAACTTTGCGCGAAAAATAACTTAAGTGGTATTTTTTAATTGCTGTGGGAAAAAGAAATTTTCATGGTATTTTTTAATTCGGCGTGGTATTTTTTATACAGCGTGGAATTTTTTCCACAGTATTTTTTATTTTACTACGATTTTAAAAATATTGAATTTTAAAAATAATAAAAAGTATCATTTCGAAATAATGATGATAAAACTTCCCCGTAAGCCACCGCCTGTTAAAAGCTCAAGAAAACAGTACTCTTTGATTACAACCATGATTGAATAAATAAGGTTGTCTCGGGGCTGATCGTACTCTCTTCTCAGTACCCATAATTCTCAAAATCAATGGAAAGCAACCACAACAACTTCATCGGCTTTACATGTTATCAATTTTCACTTTCAGATTTTGTATGAGCTGTCAACTTCGATTAGACATTTATGGGAACTCGATCTCATCCATGCGACAACCTTATTTATTCAACCATGATTACAACGAATTTGACTTTGAAAATCATCATGTTCATACATTTGGTTTGAAAATAATAAACAAAGTCTCTGTATCTGAGTCACTGATCATGTAACCTCGAAAATCGACTTTTTCTTCAAATATCCGCCATTTTGCTTTTTTTCGGCGGAAAAAAATTATCCTAGGTCAGGCGATAGTCACTTCAACAAGGATTAATTTAGTTTTTTTTCCTCAGATGTTCCAGACTGGTGATATCCTGCACACCGTCAATTTTTTTGGCATTTTTAAAAAAAAAAATCAACTAACGTCAAAAACCTCTTTAAAAATTCTGAGACAATTTTTGTTGTTTTCTTTAAATAATAGTTAATATATGTGCAAAATTTGAAAACGATATCTTTTTTCCTTCTATGAAAAAAATTCCCGAAAAATTTTTTTTTTTTTTAAATTTGTAACCTATATGCCCCTTAACGGCTGGATTTTTTGTGGCAATTCTAGCCTTAACGGCTAGAAATAAATAAATAAATTTTGAGGCATGTTTTAATGACTGTGGGAATTTTTGTGGTATTTGGTTATTGCTGTCATATTTTTAATTAATAATATACCGAGGGAATTTTTGTGGTAATTTTTAATTTTTGATGTGGGAAAATGGATTATTTTGTGGTAAAGTTGGTTGGCAGCTTTGAATTAATGATGTGCCTAGCGAGTAAATGAAATAGTGTAATATCGTTGATATATAAATAGTTCAGCTCTTGGTACGTGTAAAACAGAGATACAGCTAGTAGTTCTCTTAAGTTTATTGCATTGAATAATACCTTGGTTTTTGTAACAGCGAGGTTTGTACCTTGCTAGAGTATTACTTACCTTACGCACGGTGATTTTACGAAAATCGTCAATAGTTCTATTCAAGGAAATGGAAAATCCAATAAATACTTAACAAATTACAACAAAACTAGTTATTAGAGAGATTAACAGTGTTTTTGTTATTTTATTTTTATAAAAACACCATGAAAATTACAATTTCATATTAAAGATGTAATAATTTTTATTCCATTTACAGTTTGCAAGCACAGATCATCGTAAGGCCTGAAATCATGGTTGAATAAATAAGGTTGTCGAATGAGTGGGATCGAGTTCCTATAAATGTCAAATCGAAGTTGATAGCTCATACAAAACCTGAAATCGAAAATTGATAACATGTAAAGCTGATAAAGTTGTTGTTGTTGCTTTGCATTGATTTTGACAATTATTGGTACTGAGAAGAGAGTACGATCAGCCCCGAGACAACCTCATTGGCATAATTCTACTTTACGGCCCAAGCCCAAATATTTTTTTCTTATTTTAAGAAATTAGAAATTTGCACTGAATTTTGAAATTTTCAAGATTTTCATCTCCAAAACCATTCAAGACCGACAAAAATTTATTGCACCATTAGGCTTAGGATTCCCATATACATGTTATAAAAATAAGAAAAAAATATTTGGGCTTGTGCCCTAAAGTAGAATTATTCCGCAAACAGCACCAACGTTGGACTTTTAAAATGAAAGCTCACGATATATTTATGCAACTCAAGAAATAAACTGATAACTGCTGCTGATAGTTATGTACGAGAAGGTATTTTTATTTTGCGTAAATTATGTGTATTTCATTGTTAGCTGTGGGTTTTGTGTTATTTTATTTTAAATTTTATTCAATAATAATAATAAATTGGAAAAGTTTAAACGCATTCTTCGTATTTTTAAGCGATTATATTTTTTGATAACTAGAAGTTTTGTCGATATAAAGACGTTAATGACATATGGGCTGTAATGTTTTCAGTTAGATCTCTTCATAACCAAAATATTTTTGTTGATTTCCAAATCAACTTCATTTTGTAGATTGATAATATTCTTTGTTGAAAAGCTTTGTTGGTTGACGTTTATTAGTACAATTCTTGTTCAGTTGAAAACATTTTCTTTTTATATTCATACAAGATTTTTTTTTTTTTTGGTGTATTAGAAGTTTTTGAGTAGATTCAAACAACAGATGTTATATGTTATAACAGATGAATACTATGTTCAAACTTAGTTGTTCTTTTTTGCTGAAATGATACCTAAAAATTATTATGTTCTATAATACATATATACAAACTCATTATCAATGTTAAATTCTAACAGCCGTATTAATAAAAATATCTTAAAATAGCTTTAAAACCTTCAATAGTTAACAAGCTTTTTAATGTTAAAAAATTTTGTTATTCACAAACATGTTGAAGCTGCTTTGTAGTTAAAATAGGTACACTTTCGATTTGAAGTGGGAAGAGTGCCAATAATGGTTTGTGTATTTGATAAATTCAATAACTTTTCATTTATTTGTCACAATTTTGTCAACATTTTGATATTTAAACATCAACATTTTTTCGAAGCTACCCTCTGCACTGAAAAAATTGTAATTTTATTATCTTTTTTTGTAAATATTTTGAATGTTTTGACAAATTTTCTTGTTTTTATTTTCTTTTACTTTTAAATTTTTTTATATATTTTGAATTTTTTTGACATATTTTTCAAATGTTTGAAATATTTTTTATTATTTTTGACAAAATTTGTGCTCAAATGAGAGCAAATAATTTTAAAAATGCTTTATGAGGGATTTATAGAACGTTTCAGCCATTTTTAAAAATCCTCTCATTTATAAACAAATATTTTCAATAATTTTTTTGAAATTTTCTTTGATTTTGATATATTTTTAAACAATTGGATATATTTTTTACATAGTTTGTGCTCAGATGAAAACAAAATAAAATTTAAAATTTTTTATCGAGGATTTATTGAAGGTTTCATCCATTTTTAAATTATCTCATTTATAAAGAATTTAAAAGAGATTTTTAACGCTATTGAACGTTTATGAATAATGTTTTTAATTTTTTTTCGATTTTTTTCTTATGAAGGCTTTATAAGAGGTTCATAATTTTTTATGAATACAGCCGTAAGTTATTTGTTTGAATCACAAGAAAATGTTCAAAGTGGTTATTTATACAAATTATATTTTTGAATATACTTTTTATATACCTTTGAGGCGTTAAGAAAAGATTAATTTCTTTTAATTTGTTTTTGTGTTTATTTTAGGAAAAGTGGTAGGATTAAACCTTCAATCTTTTTTTCATTTGTTCAATTCAAAAATCACCCTAGTGTATAAAAAATTATCACACCTTTAATTAAGTAATTTTTAATTCAAAACCACACAAAACTGATAAAAAAACATTATGATTTAAGATGCTTGTTCAAAATATTCAAGATGTTTGTTGTCGATAGCTGATAGTGTCCGGTGAATCGTTGAAATAATTTATTAGAGACAAACCATCAGTTTTTAAATTAAGTTAAGTGCTGGCAAAGCAGTCAAGTCGTTCAACGATTCTCGCCATTTTTGTTAGATCACAGTCATTTCTTCTAATTGCTCCACTGTTAGAATTTAGCTTACTACTTTTTTTAAGTTTATGCTGGCAGTGCTACTAGTAAATACTATTGTGAATTGAAGGTCAATTACGAACACAAGAAATGTCAATACACCGCATTTTTGTCGGGATCAATTGTTCAGCTTATTTAAGCAAAAATCTTGCATGTTTTGGTGGCAATTTAGTTAAAAATAAAAGAAACATAGGCAAAATGAGTTCGTTAAATGAAATTATTGCGAAAAACCAACAAAGTCAAGAGCTTATAACGTCCATGCAAGCTGAGGTGAGTCCTTAGATTATCTCTTAAATTGTATATAACCAATGATTTTAAAACTTTCAGTTGCAAGTAATGCAGCAACACATTATCAGTAAAAAGAAGGAGGAGTTGCGTCGGGAAAATGAGCTGCTTCGAAAACAGGTTGAGGATACGCGTCTGCAGCTTCTGGCACTTATGAAGAGTAACGGCAAATCAATTATTTCAGTGCCAGGTGTACGCTCATTCTGCACAGTAGCGCCGGTTGCAGCACCACCAGGACCACCATCAGATACAGCTCAAGCAGCCACTGATACTACTCCTACTACCAAAACGATGCCTAAGGAAATGAAAACCAAAAAAGAAAAACCTGCGCCATCCGCTGCAGCGCCGGAATTGCCAATCGATGTTGGACGTTTAGATTTGCGTGTAGGAAAAATCATCGAAGTGACACGTCATCCAGATGCAGATAGTTTGTACATTGAAAAAATTGACTGTGGCGATGCACAACCACGCACCATCGTGTCGGGTCTTGTCAAGCATGTGCCAATCGAGGAAATGCAAAATCGTTTGGTGGTTGTGTTGTGTAACCTCAAGCCCGCCAAGATGCGTGGTGTTACCTCCGAAGGGATGGTTATGTGCGCTTCGACTCCAGACAAGGTCGAGTTACTAAGCCCACCATCTGGTGCTATAGCCGGAGATCTAGTTTCCTGCGAGGGTTATACGCGTCAGCCCGATGCTCAGCTAAATCCGAAAAAGAAGATCTTTGAAACTGTCGCCCCCGATCTAAAGACCAACACCGAATTAGTGGCAACTTATAAAGGTGCGGCATTGTTTGTGCCTGGAAAAGACCGCGTTACAACACCATCACTGGTTAATGCTCATGTAAAATAAACTCAATGATTATGTGATCATTCTTTTTTTGAAATTTCTTTCATATTCTTTAAGTTTTCAAGATTTTTGATAAAGAAAACATTAAATATTTTTAATAACGTTTGTTAAATAACAATGTTTGCACAACTTAGACAAAGTCCTTGATTATAAATTCAATAAATCAATTCCGCTTCATTCACAGTCACCCACTCTCATTTAGCGTTGTCGTCGCAGCACCGCGTTCGGGTTATCTTCGATGACAACAGTTTTTGTCATGATGTCATAAGCCGTGCGATTATTTTTGAAAAATATCACCATGAAACACATGGGGAATAGCAACGTCATTAACACATTCTTGGCCACGGCACGCATGAAGGAACGTTTGAAACCGGGTATCTCGGCTGGAAAGAGCAGTGCCTTTAGTTGCGAGCGTTGTGCACGAAAACCGAGTTGTGGCGGTTGTTGTGGCTGCAATGGCAACATTGCCTCCATGTAGACTATGCGCAGGCCGAGCAACATTTTACCTGGTGTTGCGCCACCATGACGTGTCCAAAATGCCTCGTAAAAACAAACAATGACCTTCGTTAAAATCTCCAACAAAAGCAGATCTGAAGAGAGAGCTAGAAAATCCGTGGACAAAGCCAAAAAGCCAGCATAGTCATCCTCGAGGGATTTTCGTAATACTTCCTTGTCGAATTCGAAGCCCAAGTCGAAGTCGAATATATTCATTACCGTAAATGTGACTACCAGCTTTAGTACTAGCAATATGCAAACATCAACTAACTCGGCAAGCGCTCGTTTCCAGAACGGCGCGATGACGTGCTCGTAGCCACCATTGCGATTGATGATCTCTGCCTGCATTTGCTCGCTGAGAACAATCATATTGTTGACTCGTCTATCTGCCATGTTCGCAATACCACCAGCACCCATAGCAGCACCAGGCTGCTGTGCCACTCCATTACGTGTTAGTTCAGCAGCTGCAACATTGCCCATGCCTGTTGCGCCTTGATTCTGGAATATTTGAGGATAGCTGCTGAAGAGATAGTAAGGAAAGAGAGCCATGGCATTTTGCGAGATGTTGGCATGCTTGACCCACGCATTGAGACTAGCAAAGTAAGCCTCCCTTGTTGATAGCTCAACCTCTTGTTTATTGGCTTCATCCAATTTGATGCCTGCATCCACATCTCCTGCTTCGCTGGCAGTTGTTGGCAGCGTTGTTGGTTTAACAGCATTTGCTGTTGTTTCATTTTCCGCCATTTCTTCGCGTTAATTACTCTGCGCCAAAGCAAATCCTATCAATTACTACGCAAAAAAAATTAATTAAAATATTCAATGCACACAAATACTAACAAAGCAATGCAATCGAAGTTGCTAAATTAATCACATAGATCAGCTGTTTTTGACAGGTTTAAATTTGCACTGAATCTATTCACAATAGCTGTTAATTTATTATCAATGGCTACGTTCCGCAATCACAACTGTTATGCAACTGTTGAGTAAATGCCTGCGGAACGCGTAAGTATCAATTTCTGTAGTGGAATTCCCAAAAAGTTAATGATACGAAATCGTTATGGTTAACTAACGACGTTTGTAGTTTGCAATAACGAATGTTGTATTCTCAAAACCATGGTTAAATAAATAAGGTTGTCGCATGGGTGAGAGCGCGTTCCCATAAATGTCAAATCGAAGTTGATAGCTCATACAAAATTTGAAAACGAAAATTAATAACATGAAAAGCCGTTGAAGTTGTTGTTGTTGCTTTTCATTGATTTTGACAATTATGGGTACTGAGAAGAGAGTACGATCAGCCACGAGACAACCTTATTTATTCAACTATGCTCAAAACAGTACTTAGCGACAAAATTGTTAAAATGTAACATTCACAATGGTCGCATTCTGGCCGATACTTTCTACGCAACTGTTGCTCAACTTTCCGGCTGAATGGTATGTAGCATAAAGCGCTCACACAACATGTTGCCTGAGCGGTCGCCATTTTAGGTAGCGAAAATATTTTATGCTACCTCGATTGAACGGTTTGCGCTCACTTGATGTTGACAGATGAAAAAAGTGTTTTGTTGTGAAATTGTGCTGTAAAATTATAAGATTAGTATTTTAATATAAAAATACTTAATTAAATATCTTTTCCATGATTTCCTTGCGAATTTAATTTTATTATATTGCTTTTAATTAATTTTTTTTTAATCGAATCACGAACAGCTGATTGCAGTTTGACGTTTCCCAAAAAAACCCATTCAGCAGAATGTATCACTTTATGCTACTTCGCTACCTGAGCGCTTTTTCTGCCAGAATGCGACCAATATATGCTACAAACGTCGTTAATAGAAATCAAAAATATGGCAGCACTGTGCTTTATTGACAGCTTAGATAGGCCTTTTCGATATATGTACTGAACACATTGACGACGACAGCGACGACATGCTGTCAAATTAGGAATAGTTCTATATCGACGACACGACATTGCGACATTAGACCAAATTCTCTCCATAAGAAATACATGTAAAAAAATTTGACAGATGTCGTAATGTCGTTGCCGTCGTCAATGTGTTCAGTGCAATATACATGCTGAATCAGCCAAGCAGCAGACAGCTGCATCGCAGCTACTAGCAGAGGCAGCGCTAATGCAAGCAATTGCTTGCGACCGAATTGCTTCTGCGCTTAAGAGGCTGTCGACTTCGTTTGAGCGATTGCCTTCAACGAACTTATAATTGCTATAAATTTTTTATTATTTTTACTTTTATTATTATTTTTATTATTAATGCTCTGAAATGTGCCTTTTATCTGTTAATTTGATTTTATTTAGTTTAAAAACTTTTCTTTGTTTTTTTTAAATTTTAAATAAAAGCGTAGAAGCTATTGGAAATAAAGTTTATAGAATTATTTTTATTTTGATATTTTAACCATGATGGTTAACATATGCCTCGTCGTGTTGTGGCCATTTTATGCATATTGTTTATGTTTTATAAAATCACAATCGCATGTAAAACAATCGCTTAACGTTGTTGTTTGAGTTAGCGACGCTTAAATATTCGTGGTTAAGCTAGCTACAAATAACGTTAAAGAACTGTCAAAATTAAGGACAAAAATAGCTAACATAGATGTTGGGAATACCAGTTAACGATAATTGTAGCAAAGACTAGTTAACGATAACTATAAACGTCGTTAACACGTTTGGGAATTCCGCTACAGCTCAACATGTTGTGAGAACTGTCAGTTTTTGGTATCATTTTATTTTTCTGATACATGTACTCAACATGTTGAGCACAACAGTTGTGATTGTGGAACGTAGCCAATATCAATGCAATGTTGTCAACTCACTTCAGAAACATATGAATTTAGAGCTTGAATTTAATTCGATAACTCATTTCAGAATATTTCAAATATAAACGTAAGAATTATTTACGATATAACTTCAAGTTTATATAAAAAATAAATATTATTATAAACTGATTTTAAAAGAAAGATGTACATAAAATTGTCGTTCTATACCAAATTTTTAAAATTTTGCTGTTTAATATGCTTATTATTAGTATTCAGAATTTCAACCAAATAGTATGAATTTTCAACAAAAATAGTATTCAATTCTTTTGTTATCTTCTGTTTTCATTCTTTTATTTTGACAAAAAGCGTTCCCTAAATTCATACTGACTAAAAATAATAAAACTCTGAATTTCCGCGTGAAACCAATAAAATTTTTGAAAAATCGATTTTTCAAAGATTAAATTTATAGGCGAGTATTATGTATTGGCCAGTACGAGGTAGATCTATTTAATAGGTCTACAATCAGTCCTGAATGTATGTATCTGTCAATATATCAGAAAAAAATCATATTTAAGTGTTACAGAGTTGTATACATCATAAAATTAAGAATATGTAGTTAAAAAAAAAAATAGATAAGAATCTTCTGAAAATTTATAGATTCAATGCATAACAGAATATTCTGATTTTTAAAAACAAAATCGGGGTTTGAGGCATACTACAAAAATAACTTACAGGTATATTTTTAAAATATATATATGCGGCTTGTAAAAGACTTGAGTCTTAAATACCTACATTATTTGCAAATAAAATTAAACTAAATTAAACTAATATTTATATTTTAGCAAATTTTGGTCGGAGCCCGGCTTTTGATTTTCTTAAGAAAATACAAAAATAACCGTAAAAAATGAGAAATGCTTAAAATACATTAAAACTGCTCCTTTAAATCTATAAAAATAAATGAAATAAAGTGAAGCTGCACAAGAAAAAAAAATAAGAATGAAATAAATACCACTTCAAGTGCAAGCAAATTTTCTTTGAGTGTTGATACCTGGTATCTAAAATGTTGACCAGATATACTAAGAAAGCGATGAATTTATGTCCATTACACAAAAAAGCCATACTTTTGAATTTAAGTAATGACCCCTTTAACATTCGTAAATAATTTCAAGCAATTTGAAAAACTTGTAGGAAAATTGTGGCGAACTGATGGAGTGAAAAGGGGAAGAGTATACTTGTGCTGTACTGCAAAATTCAAACATTGCTTTGAATTCTTGACCAATCTAAAAGGGTTTAAGTATATTTCTGTATTGGAAAATGGTTAAAATAATTAACATTTTGTTACTTGTTTTCTGTTAGAAAGAGACCAAATATATATATATATTGACAAACTAAAGGGTCCACAAGAGATTCTCGAGGGTCGGTTACACACAAAAAAAAAAAAAAAAAAAATAACACTGTTTGGATCGCTTTATGGGTCGGTGTAATCATTGATCCTTACTTTAAAAATGAAGCCGGCAAGAACGTTAACGTTAATGGTGAGCAATAAAGAGCCATGATTGCCGATTACTTCAAGCCCCAGTTGAATGGAGTGTTTATTGAAAACATGTTTTTCCAACAGGACGACGCTTAATGCCATACATAGCATCCTACAATCGATTTACTAAAGGTAACATTTGGCAAACGCGTTATTTCTAGGAATGGACCAATAAATTGCCCAAAAGGATCATACGATTTAATGTCGTTGGATTATTTTCTTTGGAGTTAAGTGAAGTCATTAGTTGATGCGAACAAACCAGCAACCATGGATGCCTTGGTAGTCAAAATTGTGTGAGCCATTGTCTAGATATGGCCCAAAATGCTTGAAAAAGTGGTCGAAAATTTAATTTCCAGAATGCGCGACTTCCGAGTAAGCTGATGTCGCCATAGTCGCCATGTCGCCAAATAATGCCATATAATTTTATTTCATCATATAAAATAAAACAAAATTCTTCTTTTCTTAAAAATTAAATTTTTTACGTAGAATTCAAAGCTCCTACACCTCTACAAAAAACATCATATATTTTAGAAAACATAATTATGGAATTTTTCCATTATAAAATTTTAGTGATATAAGTGGTACAAGACAAATAAAAAATTTCATAAAAATAACTCAAAAATGATCTTAAACTTAAAGACGAATAAATGCCCTAGAAAGTATTTATCTTTAGAATCTGGAGATTATCAATTTTGGTTTTTCATCTTCAGGAAAGTAGTAGTAAGAGTAGGAAAAAAGATGTCCAGTCACCAAAATCGCAGTTCTGTTGATCATGTAAGAATAAAATAAAGAACAAATATTGAAAGAAAACCTGATATTAATTTTAGAATAATTTAAAAAAATTTTGTAGTTGGTTCTATGGGAATGCATTATACTTATAAAATTCTAATTTCTAAAAAACCATAAAAATTCATTAAAAACATTTTAAATATGCAAACATTTATAAAATGACTCAAAATTTTACCTTAAACTTCAGCAAATTACAAAAAAAAAAATTAGAAGTTGCAAAATGAAAAAATGAAAAATGAAATGAGCCTTTACATTTTTTAGATTGAAAACCTGTGGATATGAACGTTGCTCTTGCATCTTCAGTAAAAGTTATGTAAGAGCAGAAAACAGATGACTTGTCATCGAAATTGAAACCCTGTTGGTTATGGAAGACACACATAGTGAAAGAATATTTCCCGATATAAATTTTAGAATAATTTTAAGGAATCATTGCATTTGCGTCTATGGGACTACGTACCAGTGAGGTTTTTTTGTTATTTGTAATTTTTTATTTATATTACGTTTACACCTAATAGCATGTTCACATTGAACTAAAATTAAGTAATTTCGAGCTTTTGTGTAATTTCGTCTGAAATGATATAATTTAAATGGTAATTTCCCATACAATTGGTTAGTTTCAAAATTATCTCAAATAAGCTAATTTAGCGTTTTTTTTTCATAATATTTATATCATTTATTACAGAATCTACACATTTTTCTGTATTTCTGTAAGCTCTTATATATTTTTCTGTTAGCTCATTAAAATAAAATACGACAATTCTTGAAATTTCCTCTGGATTCATGCTTCTGTATTGTGTTCAAAAATTATACATGATAATAATTAATTGACAGAAAAAAAATTAAACGTCAAACAAAATTATCAAAACCCAGTGTGAACACTTTTTCACAATTTCGAAATTATCTCACGAAATTACTTAATTTTGGCTTAATGTGAACATGATATAAGCCAAATGAGCAAATTTGAATATCTCATTAAAAAGTGTTCACACTTGTAAGTCTCATTTTGTTTGACGGTTGTTTTTGTTGTATTTTCATATTTCGTTTTGATAAAATTTTGCTGTGTACAAATTTTTCTTACATTTTGCTTTGAAAGGTATGTTCACAAAGCAGTTTAATATGCTCAGAGCTGTGTTTAACGTGCAATTATCTCATTTGCTTAGTTAGATATTCAAATTAATATTTCTATGCGAAATGAGCTCATTACTCATCTCATTTGTTTTTTTTGGCCGAAATAAGCAAATTAGCTTAGGTGTGAACGTACTATTACGCTCGAAGAGTAATATTTTATTTACAGTCGATGCAACTCTGGGTGATCTTTTATATATAGGCCGTGTGCTATTCGGAAACTTTTCACTCGGATGATGAAATTTTGACAGTCTGAAAGAGAATATTTGGCACTTGTGAGGTGAATATGATTGTCAAAAATTCATGTAGCCCCAGGGGCTAGTATAATTTTTGACAATCGGAAAGAGAATTTTTGACACAAGCAAAAATGAAAAAAAAACACTTGTGAGTTTGTGAGTCGTAAAGCAGTTAAAAATTTTGTGTTTCCGACAGCATAGCAACCAGAATCCCTAATTTTCAATATATATCAACAATTTCGCAAATTAAATTAAATTCTTGTGCTAATGCACTACCAAAATCTAAAACGTCAACATTTCTAGTTGTCAATATTTCATCGTCCTTTTGGCACAGCAAAAATTACAATTTTATTTCAACAGACAGAAATGTTATTCAACTCAGTAAATTCTCTCCTACCACGAGTGAAAAGTTTCCGAATAGCACACGGCCATATAAAGAAATTTTTCTAAATTAGAAAAGGTTGTGTCTATACGATGCGACTTTCAAAGTATTAAGTTATTTACTATATCATACTGGCGACATCTCACAGCCAGTAGAAGAACTTCGCTTCGCCGATTGATTTTTCGAGGCATCTCTGTCAAAGTGCTCGTGCAAAAAATAGCAGCATACTTTTCGGCATTTAATAGTATAGACAGCGAAAGCAACAATTTTTTTCCAGTACTTTTGCTTTATTTTGTTTTATCAGCTACTGTGTACGTGTGATAATTAGAATAATTATTTTTAAAGTATTTTTGTTTGTGAAGACCTTAGCTCATTTATTTAAACAAAATAATAACTTCATTACTTTTCCAGTCGCCACAAGTGGAAAAGCCCCAACTTGTTACAGTTCAATCATCAATTCAACAATCATAGGGCTCGCCGAGACTGCTGTATTGGATATCATGGCTGCTAATTTACAACAGCAGCGTGCCATAAACGAGCAACTACGTCGTGAGGTGGATTTACCACGTATGCAGGTATCCGAAGCCTCCATGCTAATGATGAAGTATGTATCCGAGCATGAAAATGAAGATTGTCTGCTAAGTGGCTTCTCCAGTCAGAAGGTGAATCCATTCCGAGAGAAGAGCACCTGCAGCATTTTGTAAGCATTCGTTATAATCTAACAAAAAAAAAAAAAAAAAACAACAAAGCTCAATTCATCCTGAAAGTAATCTATTGAAAAGATATTGTTACTTACATATTTTGCTGTTCCTACAAGAAATATTCTTTGATAAAATATACAAAAATTAAAAAAAAAAATAATAACTATCTAAAGTAACTAAAGCTAAGCTCAATTATATACTTATTATATAACACGTAAAAATATTATGTGAAAAAGAACTACTATATACAAAGAACTAGCCGTCTAATAACTGCATAACTATTTAGCTGTAACTTAACTTAAATCCTAAAGACTAGAGAGAAATATAAAATTACTTTACAAAAAACGCAATATATGCAACTTACACATATTATAAAAATATCATGTAAACTCTATATATTAGTAAAAATTATATGTTGTATTAACGGTGTATAGACCGAGAAATTGTCTATAGTATTCAAACTATAGTTTTACTTAGAGGAATATTTATGTGTGTATAACACTATATATCTGATGTGAAATAAAATTAAAGAAAAACGAAAAAAAAACAGAATTTATCGTATTTCCGCTTTCAAGGATGCCATGCAATAGTTGGTTCGTTTAGTAGAATTTTATAATATTTTGTTCAATATTTGACCTTAAATATTTAAAACCTTTTTTACGGGCCTTTTTTCATGCTTCGCAAGAGAGGTTGCAAACATACTTAAAAGTAGTCGTATATGGAATAAATTTCAGACAAAATGTTATATGGAAAGGTACGAATAGACAGTTATTTCTAACTAAAAAAAAAATAAAAGTAAATCGGAGAGTAATTCCTAAGTGTGTGCAATAAAATGTCTTCATCTTCACATTAACCCTTTCGGGCCCAGAGTTCTTAAATTTTGTTGAATTTAATTGAGTGTTAATATTCTAGCCAATTTAGGTCTATGAATATAAAAAAAAATATTTCCAAGGTATTCTAATTGTTCCATCCTTTGGACAATTGGCCATACAAGAGGTGTTGGTTGGGTCTTAACTTATATAAAAATATGGAATGTACTCAAAATTTATTTTATTTAAAAGTATATGAAACTCTTACATTATAATTGGAGGAGACTAAAAATAAAGGAGGATTAAGGCTATTATTTTAAGCGTCCTAATAAAAACAAAACAAATTTAGCAAATTTATATAATTTTATGACTTTTACGTGTGCCGAGAAAAAAATTTTTGAATTTGAAGACAGTTTGCGATATTAAAGGAATTAATTGTTTAATGATATATGAAAATCCTTAAAACATTTTAGTTCCTGTCACTTTTAAGGCACAAATAGACATTGCATTTTTCGCAACGAGTGCGCGACTTGTACATTTTTTTCACCCGGCAGTTGCGTGCAGTTGATAATTTGTCCACTATTGGCCAATGTTCTCTACCATATAGTCTCTTGCTATTTCCCGGTACAGGATTTCGGGTTTGGTTCATATTCTTCCTGACTTTCAGATGAGTCCTGAACACCCCTTCGTCTTTTTGGTGTAGAGAGCAAGGCTTCCGCTACCTCAATTCGGAATGCAAGGAGATCTTTAATTAACTTTTTGGTCGTTTGTTCTCGAGGAAATCATTTTTAAACTCCATCCATGAATTTACCACGCTTAAATCAATGAAATGCAGTGCTATCTTCCATTTTTTTGTTTTAATCCATGTCCTATAGCATTCCATCATTTGATCGCATATGTCAACTCCCCCTATATGATTGTTGTACTATTTTACAATTGCTGGACATGGAACGACTATGCAACGGTTTTATTCCTTACTCCATCGGATTACTGAGCTTACAGGATTTTTTCCAAAAGCCGTGGATGCAAGGGTTACTGATTTGTTATTCATCCATTTTACTACCACTATTTTTTCGTCAGATCGGACTCTTTCATCAGTTTCTCCTCTGCGCATTTTTTTGTCCGGCACTAGCTCGTTATTTTGAATGCGGTTACTCTGAACCATGATACAATTATACAAGGTAAGAGTTACAGTTCTTTCGTTTGTAAGGAAACATAAATTCGCTGAATTTATGCCTTACAGTTCCCTGTAAAACACCGCTGCACAAAGGGCCCCGAAAACCACGAACCCGCGAACCGCCCCTGTCCACAAAACACGCAGCTGGGCGACCCGCAAACAAACAATAACAACACATACAGCAAGCCAGTGGCCTGATCAATTGGCACAACAACAACAAACTAAGAAATGTTTGTGACCCGCAAACCAACAATAACAACACATACAGCAAGCCAGTGGCCTGATCAATTGGCACAACAACAAAACAAACTAAGGAATGTTTGTGACCCGCAAACCAACAATAACAACACATACAGCAAGCCAGTGGCCTGATCAATTGGCACAACAACAAAACTATATAACGAAGTCACAAGCAAAAACACACAAACAACATGCATTCTATGCACCCACACGTGGCAATAACAAAACACATAGGGGTCATTAAACAGCGACTATGACAACAATAACATGCAAGACAAAAGGTTGCCGCTATTTCTAGGCGAGAAAAATTCAAGGTCGACATCAGATGGAAATTGTCGACACAAACAAGGTCCCGTTACCCTTTTTGGGGATAAAAGGAGTCTGCGAACCAACAGTGGGCCTCTTTTGTAGTCAACACGCGAACAACGCACATCGGTGAGTCAAGTGACATAGTGAACAAGTGACCGAGAGAACAAGTGACAAGTGAACAAGTGACAAGTGAACAAGTGTACAAGGGTACAAGTGACTACGCACGAGTGACTAAAGGCAGTCGTAAAAGAGTGTTTCTTGTCGACCCGAGTGGTTTTATACCGGACGGCCGGCGATAAACACACTAGTGACGTCACGAACGGTGTCCTTTTTCTGTCGACCCGAGTGGTTTCATACCGGATGGTCTGCTCTAAAAGCATCCAAGTGGTCGCGCTAATACAGTTCAGCACACTGCGACAACACCAACGACCGACTGTTACATCCGGCCCGAGTGGTTTCATATCGGACGGCCGGTCATAAAACATACCAGTGGCATCACGAAAGTTGTTTTTTTCTGTCGACCCGAGTGGTTTCATACCGGACGGTCTGCTCTAAAAGCATCCAAGTCGATCGCCACTAGGTTCAGACCATATTTTCGTACAAGGCTAACGACCAAGCATACATCCTGCCGAGTGGTTCTATACCGGACGGCCCATCGCAAGTACCCAGAGGACAGACAAACGAACAGAATCCACGGATCCCACTTCAAAGGACTTCGAGGGAAATCAGGAGCAACGGCCATTATTTAACAGATGAATAAAGAAAATATGTGAAATGATCTTTTTCTTTTGTGAAAACAAATATTTTTTTTAATAAAGACTTAAGTAGTGAGTTTAAATTAACCCTCGTATTTATAATTTAAAGAGACTAAGGAAATAATTTTTTGTACGAACCCCGGCTATCCGGCGAGCTAACCCCGGCTACAAAGTTCGTTACAAATGGCGCCCGAACAGGGACTCAAACAGTGAAAAAAAATAAAAAGACTCAAACAGTGAGAAAAAAAAAAGACTCAAACAGCGAGAAAAAAAAAAGACTCAAACAGTGGAAAAAATATAGTGGAAAAAAAGGTACTCAAACAGTGGAAAAAAAAAGTAAGCACAGTGAAAAAAAAGCCGCAGAGAAATTAAATATAAAAAAAAAAAACAAAATCATAATGGTGAAGACAAGGTGGCTGTACTCCCTATCAAAAGAACAATTGCAGTCGTATATGCAAGAGTTCGACCTAAATGGAGATGGGGTCATGGAGGAACTAAGGAGACGGTTCTCCAAATGGATTGCTGGCACGGAATTCAGCCCGTCACAGAAGCAAAGACTGGAAGAGCTCGAGGCACGGTACAGTTGCAGTCTATCTCCGATTCCAGTGACAGCGTTTCCATTTTCAAAGGGTCAGAGGGCACCGACAGGCACAACGCCAAATTTTCAACTACCTGAAGAGCGAAGATCTCGAAATCCCATACCAGAAGAGGGTGCCGAAAGTGAGGAAATGAGGACACAATCGTATCACGCCGTGATTGATCAGGTACGGAAGTGGTCCGTAAAATATGATGGCGGTAAAGACCCAAACGCGTTTATCGAGAGGATAGAGGAGTTGGCCACAGCATATGGAATCAATAAAGATCTGCTCGCAAGGTCAATGCCCGAACTTTTGAAAGATAAGGCGTTAGCATGGTGGCGAAATAATAACAGGCAGTGGACTACGTGGGTGCTATTCAAGAGGGATCTACTTAAATTTTTTTTGCATACACGACATTTTGAGCGCCTGGAGGATGAAATTCGAAATCGACAACAGAGACCTAGGGAACCTTTTAAGGACTATGTCCTCACTCTTCAGAGTCTTATGCGCCAGGCTTGTTTCACCGAGGAACAACAATTACAACAGATTTACAAAAATCTTCAACCAGATTACCTTCTATACATACGCCGAAAGGATTTCAACAACCTGGACGAACTGATGGCCATGGCAGACGATTTTGAGGTAATTCGAGCGGACCAAGGGCAAGGGAAACCTCGAACGGGCCTGCCTCGTATGCGTCACGAGCAGCTCCGCATGATCCCAACAGTTCCAGAGAACTCCCGGATAAATCCTAAGACAGCTTGTCGTTGGTGTAGTCAGGAGGGCCATTTTAAGAGAGAATGCCGAAATAGAAGAGTGTTGTTTTGCTGGGGGTGTGGCCGACGGAACACACTTACGGTGGAGTGCTGTTGGCGGCAAGTGGGAAAACGACCAAGGATCCACTCAACGACGGGCTGTGGAGGGATCCAAGCGTCAGGGCAGACCCCGGTTGCACTAACTAAGCTAGGAGTCGACGAAAACCGAATCTTTGCTACAATCACCCTAGACGAAGAAGCAGCAATTGCAACCATCGACACGGGTGCAACGAGAAGTTTTATAAGTGAGGTCTTTGCAGAAAAGCTTATGAAACGAGGGAAACGAGTATTGGTAAAGGTCTCAGTGAGGATGGCAGATGGTACCATACGTGAAGTCAGTCAAGGGATACAAGTAGAGGTCAGGCTGGGGACGGCTCGCTGTCATATGACACTATTGATCCTTCCAGGCGTAATAGACAACGTGATCTTAGGCATGGATTTCCTTCAGACAACTTGCGCGGAGATTAGTTGTGGAGGCGAAACCATCAGGTTGCATAGAGAGGAGGAACCAACGAAAAAACATAACGTTCGCGTGTGTGCAGTGGCCCGTGGGACAATTTCAGACAGCGTGAACAAAGCGAAGGAGACGGAACGTGCAAATCAACGGGAAAAGCTAAATAAACGGACCGGCCAGTGCACTACACGAACAGCTAGAGACGGTCCAACGGACGAGGAAAACAGAAGGCGTGGGGATACAATCCCGGAAAAGGAACTGGTGAAAAACTTGCTACAGAAGGAACTGCAGGATTTCGAAACGCTACGCGCAATTATCACTGATCAGCAAGGTTGTAAGTGGTATGATTCAAAGATTTCGACGGTAAAGCGAGAACCGGAGAAGTTACCCGATTACAGCATCGTTCAGGGGCAGCTATACCGCCATATTCCAGGACGCAAAAATTACGAGGATTGTGAATCATGGAAGCTTTGCGTTCCTTCTCAACTTCGGTCTCGAGTACTTTCCGAAAATCATAATAATCCATGTGCGGGGCATATGGGAATCAGGAAGACAATAGCTCGAATAGCAAATCTATACTACTGGCCTGGTATGGCTCGCGATATACGACGGCACATAAAACTTTGTGAATCATGCCAAAAATACAAAACGAGCCAGAGCAAACCTGCCGGACAGATGTTGACGCAGATTGCAGACGAACCATGGTCCATCCTTTGTGCGGATTTTGTAGGCCCACTTCCTCGTTCCACGCATGGAAATACGATGCTGCTGGTGATGTTTGACAAATTCTCAAAATGGACGGAGATAGTTCCACTACGACGAGCTACGGGGGACACATTAAGCAAAGCATTGCGGGAGCGGATCATATCGAGATACGGGGTCCCAAAAGTTTTGGTGACTGACAATGGGTCACAATTTTGCAGCAAGGTTTTCCAACGTTTTCTCAAGGACATGGGGATCAGGCAACAGTTCACGGCACCCTACACGCCGCAGGAAAATCCCACCGAAAGAGCAAATAGGAACGTGAAGAGGATGATAGCACAATTGACTGGAAGAGATCAGCGCAGATGGGATGATCTACTACCTGAGATTTCTCTAGCGCTAAATACAAGTGTTTCGGACACCACCGGTTATACACCTGCATTCTTGACGCAAGGAAGAGAACCGAGACTACCAAAGGCGCTCTTTGATGAACAGGCGCTGGGTACAGGAACGTGCCCCCAAAACCCCGTTTGTAGAGCAGATCGACTGAAGGAAGTATTTCAAATGGTTCGGCGGAACCTCGAAAAGGCAGCACAGGATCAAGCAAGATACTACAACCTAAGAAGAAGGGTGTGGCGACCAGAGGTGGGACAGCTGGTACTCCTAAAGCAACACCAACTGTCGAAAGCAGTCGACAATTTCGCAGCCAAACTCGCACCTCGGTACGACGGGCCTTACCTAGTCGTGGGGTTCACATCTCCAGTCATCGTACAGGTCCGGGGCGACAAAGACAGTAGTGTACGGACAGCACACGTGAGCGAATTGAAAGAATTTCACACCGAAGAACCAAACGAGCACGAAAGCCAGTTACGACATCAAATACACCGAAAGCAACTACCGAGTCACGATAACGGTAAGTAGCATCGTACTCAGCCTTCTACCTGGAAGTAAGGGGGGGGTGTAAGGAAACATAAATTCGCTGAATTTATGCCTTACAGTTCCCTGTAAAACACCGCTGCACAAAGGGCCCCGAAAACCACGAACCCGCCCTGCAACCTAGAACCGCACCTGGACAAGAACCCGCGAACCGCCCCTGTCCACAAAACACGCAGCTGGGCGACCCGCAAACAAACAATAAGAACACATACAGCAAGCCAGTGGCCTGATCAATTGGCACAACAACAACAAACTAAGAAATGTTTGTGACCCGCAAACCAACAATAACAACACATACAGCAAGCCAGTGGCCTGATCAATTGGCACAACAACAAAACAAACTAAGGAATGTTTGTGACCCGCAAACCAACAATAACAACACATACAGCAAGCCAGTGGCCTGATCAATTGGCACAACAACAAAACTATATAACGAAGTCACAAGCAAAAACACACAAACAACATGCATTCTATGCACCCACACGTGGCAATAACAAAACACATAGGGGTCATTAAACAGCGACTATGACAACAATAACATGCAAGACAAAAGGTTGCCGCTATTTCTAGGCGAGAAAAATTCAAGGTCGACATCAGATGGAAATTGTCGACACAAACAAGGTCCCGTTACCCTTTTTGGGGATAAAAGGAGTCTGCGAACCAACAGTGGGCCTCTTTTGTAGTCAACACGCGAACAACGCACATCGGTGAGTCAAGTGACATAGTGAACAAGTGACCGAGAGAACAAGTGACAAGTGAACAAGTGACAAGTGAACAAGTGTACAAGGGTACAAGTGACTACGCACGAGTGACTAAAGGCAGTCGTAAAAGAGTGTTTCTTGTCGACCCGAGTGGTTTTATACCGGACGGCTGGCGATAAACACACTAGTGACGTCACGAACGGTGTCCTTTTTCTGTCGACCCGAGTGGTTTCATACCGGACGGTCTGCTCTAAAAGCATCCAAGTGGTCGCGCTAATACAGTTCAGCACACTGCGACAACACCAACGACCGACTGTTACATCCGGCCCGAGTGGTTTCATACCGGACGGCTCATCCTGGTGAACAGTGTTTCTTGTCGGCCCGAGTGGTTTCATATCGGACGGCCGGTCATAAAACATACCAGTGGCATCACGAAAGTTGTTTTTTTCTGTCGACCCGAGTGGTTTCATACCGGACGGTCTGCTCTAAAAGCATCCAAGTCGATCGCCACTAGGTTCAGACCATATTTTCGTACAAGGCTAACGACCAAGCATACATCCTGCCGAGTGGTTCTATACCGGACGGCCCATCGCAAGTACCCAGAGGACAGACAAACGAACAGAATCCACGGATCCCACTTCAAAGGACTTCGAGGGAAATCAGGAGCAACGGCCATTATTTAACAGATGAATAAAGAAAATATGTGAAATGATTTTTTTCTTTTGTGAAAACAAATATTTTTTTTAATAAAGACTTAAGTAGTGAGTTTAAATTAACCCTCGTATTTATAATTTAAAGAGACTAAGGAAATAATTTTTTGTACGAACCCCGGCTATCCGGCGAGCTAACCCCGGCTACAAAGTTCGTTACACGTTTTGCACCAACTGTCAAAAATAGTATAATTTAGAGAACGAAAAAAGGATGAAAGAAAATAGAAAATAAGATATACAGGCAAATGACAGTCGGTGCAAGATGATTTTTCAGGTAAAGTTCGTACCAGACGGAGAATAACACTAGCTTCTAAGCCTAAGGACCGATCCCCAAGTTGAGTCTTAGCACCTTGGTATAATTCGAAATCCAATACGATTCCTGAAAGTAAAAGCAGATAATAAGATGAAGTAAGCACGAAGTTCTTGAGTCCTACTGGGAGTGGCTTATTCCTCATGTATTGTAGATTTGGGCATAGTCCCAAAAATGGAATCATTTGCTTATCAATGGAGTAATTCATGAAATTTCACTCAATATTAAGGCAACGACTTCGTACCGCTTCAATAATTGGTTGAACCTGCCAAAATCCAATTGCAAACCAATCTGGTAAACGTATCGTTGTGTTGGCAAAGTGGAGAAATTTTTGTAAAAGAGTAAACCGAATAGACTAAATTATGTTGTAAATTAGCCTGCCGAAACATTCTGATTCGTGAATATTTCTTTAAACCGTAAAGAATTTTAATTTCACTAGAATTAGTTTTTAATTCTTTGTCAGAAGTTTTCAAATAATACATATTTGTGTACTTCGCTGCATCAACAAAATGACTCTCTGGAAAGTATTTCTCAAAATACTCGATGGGCAATAGAATATTTGGCAAGGTAGAAACGGCAATAGCTTTTAAAGAAGGTTGAAACTCCATGCGTTTCCAAATCAGCGGTATTCCTTGTGCTGTATTTCCTTCAGTTTTAAGGCTTTGCGAATTCACGACATCATTGCCATCAATGGAGTCAATACCAGCATGATTTTCTCATTCTCCTAGAAGATAAACTCGCTCATCCTCGAACTCACCTTCAGTATCACTATCTAAGTTACTAAGCGTCTCCATATCTGATCCTTCGGCGAGAATGCGCATTACATCTTCTACATCGGATAGAAGATGTAATGTTCCAACGGATAGTCCGTGTGAAATTAATGTTTCAAAAATGTGTATGGTAAAAGCAGCCTTTTCGTTTCCCTACATCACGATATCCCTCCTTTTTTACAGGCATAACTCCTAAACGAAGACTTGTACATAACCCGTAGATCACTTTTTGTAAAGTAGTTCTTTTTTAGTATACAAAAAAAATATTCCATGCATTATTTGTTTGTTTTTATCTGAGAAGACGCTCGAATTACCCAAAACGGTAATTTTTGCCATATTCCAGGATAAATTTCAGTCATTGTCGGTCTTTGTTATTTTTCCAGTTTTAACACATTCTTAAATTTTATTATACCTACTCGTATGTACTTCATTTATTTAAAATTTTTAGGTTTTTAAAATTTTTTCAACCTTCATTTTCAAGGAATTTCGGCTCTCACCTCTTATTTTCTGCGAAGGTTTTATGTAGTTTGTCATGCATTAAAATAGTTACCACAATATTTTTCAGTATTTTATTGTTATGTTTATTATTTGTTAAAGTTGTTCTCCCATCCTTTATTCCGCTCTAGGGGTATACTAGAAATTCATGTAAAGTACTTACAACAAAAATATACAAAAAATTCATAACTTCATAAGGTCACGGAAAATTAAAAATAAAATTAAATTTAGGAGAAGAATTTGGATATCGATAAGGACAAAGATTAGAAAAAGAATGAAGGCAATGAGTTGGACAAAGATAAGGGTCAAGAATAACATCAGGAGCAGGACAAAGATTTGAACAAAGATTAGAGTATTGAATTTGACAAGGACAAGGATAAAGACGAGGATTCAGACAAGGATAGGGAAAATAACTTGAACAAGGATTAGGAAAAGCTAAATTTAGGGTATGATTGAAAAAAGGGTGAGTATAAGTATTGGGAAAAGTAATCAAACAAGGATTTGGACACGCGAAGGACAAGATTGAGTTCAAAGATTGAGAAAATAAGCGCGACAAGGATAAGGAAAAGTATTCGAATAAGGAATGGGTTAGGAATTTTAAATTAGGTTTTAACAACAATTTGGACAAGGATAGAACAATTATTAGAACAAATATAAGAACAATGATAAGGATGGGGACAAGTTTGGATACAAGGGATACGCGGTCACGTCAAAAACTACAGATGTATCTACAACATAGCCAATTCCCCCTTTTTTTGTACCTATAATTTTTCACATAAATTATTCTTTGAGCTTTACTATTCTATAAAAAGAACAAAAACAACATTTGAAAAAAATTAATTTCTTCGAAAAATCCTACGGGTAGTACTCGTTTTTGATGACAGAAATATGTAGTTAATATAATATTTCGTAAAATTAGAACCACTTTTGCTATTAAACTCTGTGTCTATAAAAGGTCTATAAATGCAATTTTGAGTTTTTATTATTATAACAACAAAAACAACTTTTGTGTCATTTTTTGAGTAAAAATTCAGTTATTTGGACATTTTCAAAAGAAGATTAAAAATGTGTACGCTAACGGCACCCTTCAAATGGCTTTTATTATGTCATTAAATTGAATTTATCAAAGAAAAAAAAAAAAAACAATTTGATTGAAATATATTCACAAACAACGAAGTTATTTGCATCGTTTGTCATTCCAAGGAAACGAATAGTAGACAAGAACGTTATACTAAGAATTTGTACAATTTTATAGATATGGGAATGTTTTTGGAGTCAAAATAAGAGATTTTTTATTAGAGACGTATTCGGGTCAAATATACAGAAAATTATGGTTCTATTTACTCTCTGAGGTCTGCCATTGTCTTCAAAGAGGTGACGGCCGAACAGAAAAATTAATTCAATTGAAAAACTTTCTATGTCAGATGGAATTGAACCAGGGTTCTCTGGCGTATGGGTCACGTACAGGGTTGCCCATATTCGACGGACCCATCTGGCAACGCCATAACTTTTGACAGAGATGTCAGATCGCTTAATGACATACCGCGTTTGAAGCGTCAGTCCAAGCAGATTTTTACCATGGAACAATACACGCCACGCGAGCGCTCTGAAATAGTTGAAATTTACATTCAACAGAAGAAGTCAATTGTGAAAACTCAACGTGCTTTTAAAAACTTAAAAAATGTGAGAAGTGCGCCTTCTAAGAACACCATTAAGCGTTTATACGAAAAATTTTCGACTGGTGAGGCTCTTTCTAATCCGAAGAGGCCAAATAAAAGTCGACCAAGGCGATCGGCCGAGAATATCGCTGCCGTACGAGCCAGTGTTGAGAGGTCCCCAAGAACATCCCAAAAACGCCGTTCTCAGCAGTTGGGCATGGCTCGGTCCACTTTACAACGGATTATTCGCGTTGATTTGCATTTGTTCCCGTACAAAATTCAATTGACGCAAAGATTGTTGCCTGCGGACAAGCCTCGTCGATTGGAATGGGCCCATGGGTCCGTCGAATATGGGCAACCCTGTACTCTACCCACCGTGCCACGGCTTCCTCATACAGAAAAATATTTTTATTAATATAGATTGTTTTTTTTTTTAAAAAAAAAAAGTGTTGGCTGTGTCATGGACACACCCGTAGGTTTTGACGTGACGAAGTTTCTTGTTGTTGTTGTTATTGTTGTTATTGGTGTTGATGTTGGTGTTGTTGTTGTTGATGTTGATTTTGATGTTGATGTTGATGTTGATGTTGATGATGTTGATGTTGATGCTGATGTTGATGTTGATTTTGATGTTGATGTTGATGTTGGTGTTGATGTTGATGTTGATGTTGAAGTTGATGTTGATGTTGATGTTGATGTTGACGTTGATGTTGATGTTGATGTTGATGTTTATGTTGATGTTGATGTTGATGTTGATGTTGATGTTGATGTTGATGATGTTGATGTTGATGTTGATGATGATGTTGATGTTGATGCTGATGTTGATGTTGATGATGTTGATGTTGATGTTGATGTTGATGTTGATGTTGATGTTGATGTTGATGTTGATGTTGATGTTGATGTTGATGTTGATGTTGATGTTGATGTTGATGTTGATGTTGATGTTGATGTTGATGTTGATGTTGATGTTGATGTTGATGTTGATGTTGATGTTGATGTTGATGTTGATGTTGATGTTGATGATGTTGATGTTGATGTTGATGATGATGTTGATGTTGATGTTAATGTTGATGATGATGATGTTGATGTTGATGTTGATGTTGATGTTGATGTTGATGTTGATGTTGATGTTGATGTTGATGTTGATGTTGATGTTGATGTTGATGTTGATGTTGATGTTGATGTTGATGTTGATGTCAAGATTCACCGCAGCACGTCTCCTGAGAGAGTAATAATTCCATGCAACGATATTACATTTCTTTTAAATAAACTGCTGTATTTACGACCTGGTGACGTCAGAAATTTTTTTTTTAGTTTTGTCGTAAGGCCAAGTATAAATAAACCTTTTTCTTTTTTAAACATTTTGAGCGGTTCTCTCTTAGTCCCCATGGCGTCGGGAATTTTTTGTATAATTTTGTTGTGAGGGCTTAGAGCAGGCCTTTGTTGGTGTATCATATGTTTAATCCTGGCACTAATACTCGGCGAGTAATAATTTCATGTAACAAATTTTCAGTTGCGTTGCTTAAGCAGCTCCCACTGCATCTCGATGACGTTATGAATTTTTGTTTTATTTTTATAATGAAGTCAACAAATCAACCTTTATGGTTGTACCATTTTCTTAATCATATCTCTTATATTCAGCAAGTAACAATTCAATGCAACGCCGATGAATTTTGAAAAAATGCATTTTTCAACTTTTTTTGGAAACCTGCGCGGTAAAACGTAACTTCGTCACGTCAAAAGTTATAAGCAAAGTCAATCAGCCTCATTCCGTTTTAGGAGGTATTGTCATTGAGGCTCCAACTGTTGGACCAAAGATGTTTTCCTTGTTTACCTTCAGCGGGGGCAGCGGTCATAGGCATCTTTAAGGCGCTCATTGAAGCTTTCATTGGTCTCATCGACCTTGTTGTGCCGGATCGTGCACACATATTAGGCTTGTGTTAAATAATTTTATCTTCAAGCGGATTATGGCAAGTTGTTCGTTCACAGATGTTTAGTATCGGGGTCCGGTACAGTATCTCAATCGCTTTGGTATCTCTTTTTAAAATACAGTAAATATCAGCATCGACTTTGGTGCTGAAATCGGGAATCGGTCGGTATATGATTTGTATCATCATAAGTATCTGCAATTGTTTATGTACTACCGATCCGAGTTTTATTTAAACAGAGAATATCGGTATAGGCATTGGTGTAAAATATTGAAATCGGTCGAAGCTAGATTTATTCAATGATCCTTAAAAAAGGAATGAAAAATGTATAGTACTATCGTTTCCATGAAAATAAAATTTCCAAAAAGTGAAATTTGTACTCATTATGAGGTTACGACTATACATAATGCATAATTGCATCATTGATGTGGCTGCCGCAACTGAAATTCCAAAAAAATTCCAATATTCTGACAATCCATAGCATTAGACGCGATAAAAAAATGTACAACTTCTTTTTTGCCAGAACATTGAACTTAACAATGATAAGAATACAAGGATGGAATACCTTGCCAAGTATTCACTATATTGCGCTATGCAATTAAAATGTTAAAAGTTAACCATATGGAGAATATAAGCAGAGATTTTGCAATAAAGATATGTGGCAGTCGTTGCAGCCATATGCTATGTAAAGATACTGTTGAAACTTGCAAGTTGCAAGCAAACTTGTGCTCCTCTCTTTCTAACTCTCTAAAATTTTCTCTTTTCTCTTCTAACTTCTACTTTGTCACCCCATAATAGTTTGTCACCCCATTTTTTATTTTTGTTCCTTTTGCCAAAAATAGAATTTGTCGCTTATATTTTTAGATCCATGCGATTTTGTTGTCTACATGTTTTTTGGGCGTTTGTGTATCTTTCAAGAACAGGTGCCAGAAGTTGTGCGGCAGTTATCTACTGACGCCATCTTGGGTAGAGTGCAACGGCAAAGGTTAAACTTTTATCTGGATTTTTGTTTTCTCCTAGCTATGTCATTTACGGCTTGCAAGAAGTTTCATTGAACCTAACTTTCGGCTGACTTCAAACTTTTGTCATTGCGAGTATACAAGATTGTATCGAAATATTATGCAATAGTAAATAGTAAGAAAACATTCGATATTTAAGGATTGCTTCCAAAATCTTACTTTTGTATATTTATTTTTTTATATCCTGTGTAAGGTTGCGAACATAGTGAACGCCGGTTCAGACAGACAGGCAGACAGGCAGACAGGCGCAGGCAGCAACCTGGTTAGAAAATTTGCCGTGCAGAGTGAACGCGAGAAGCAGATTAGATCAGATCAGTGCTATAGAAAGTTTGTTATTGTTTTGTTGTTTTTTTTCCGAATTTTTTTCTGTTTTAAATGCTTTGCTAATGTCGTTTGTAAGGAATTTTAATTTTATATAATTATTGTGCTACGAAAAACAATTACCAACAACAACATACTAATAATAAATTACACTGATATTTTATTTCATTATTGAGTACATGTACTATATACATTCTTGTTGTATTTGTTGAGTAATTAAAAAAATATTGAGAACAAAATGCAAAGAGTTCTTTGCGTTCGGTTCCACGATTTGTGTGTTGAGTAGCAAAGATAAATTAAATCAATAATAACACTGCTCTACAAAAAAAATTGTTTAATGTACAAGAGCTCCCACCGATATTTTATGTTTTGCCGATCTATATGATGTTTTTCTGCGTTTTCAGAATGTTTTCATCACTTCGATTTTTTCGTCAAGGACCTTTTTAATAATTCACTTCGATTTTCGTACTTTGCTCTAACTTAATGTATCATAACTTTGCTTCTATTCATCAAAATTTAATTTTTTACTAACGATTACACTTGCAGTCTTCCATTTTTGCTGAAATGTCTTAAATCATTTTATTTTTTTACAAATCTAAGGAGATTACGAGAGCAAAAAGAGCATTTTTTGTTTAAATTTACTTTTAGCTATTCAAAATAATCAAAAAATTCTTTTTATATGATTATTTTGGCTTATTGGGTATAAAGTCCAGGGTATTGAATTTTCAATGCTTGTAAAAAAAAACAAAATTGTTTAACAAATAACTTAGTTATGGACGATAACAACAATGAAGTAAGTGAGTTTCTAACCTCAGAACTGCAGCTCAATTTTCTGATCTCAGAATACTACTTGAAATTTTTGTCAATTCTTGTATCAGCTGTCAAAGTGTTTCTTATCTCTTTATCTATGGTTTTATTACAGTAATAAAAATTTACCACAGTACCGCGGTGAAACACTTTTAAGAAATTTTAATAAAGATGTTGTTAAAATGTGCGATAAATGGGATAATTTTGTTTCATATGTGGTTTGTTTACGGATTCGAATCCTAAAATTGATTAATTGACAAACTCTGAAGTGATCTCACTGTATGAAAAATATTTTAATCGGTGTGTTATGCGCAACAAGTGGTACATACAAGAGCTGTACAAAACATTCCATTCATAGAATTGGAATAGTGTACACTATAAAGGTGCAGAGTTTTTCAGTGTAGCCATGACATCGAGCAAAAATGTTTTGTGTAAAGCGAAGCCAAATTAAACACTAATATCATGTCTTGAAAGCTCTTCGTTAGTATGATTGTGTTTTGAAAATACTGATATGAAATAAAATATCAAATATAACACTGAAGTAAAAGTAAGGGAAAACATAGCGAGCACACCGAGTGCAACATGCACTCACAAGTATAGAGGGTCAGTCGATAGCATAATTTTAACTTAAAAAACTAAAAAAAAGCGTTATATCTCGAAAACGAAGCAATATAGGCCAAAAACAACAACAGATTTGGTTTTCCTAAAGGGCGTTATAGAATTCGAGACGCACAAGTAGAGGGGTCGGACGATATGATGACCTTAAAAATTAGGAAGAACGCCAAAAAATTAGGAACACTAAACCAAACACAAGGAGATGCATGCATTTAAGTGAAGCAATGATTTCGCTTCACAACGCATTCACAAAGAAGCAAGTTGTTGTTTCTGTTTCATATTTTTATTTCTGAAAATATGTTAAACCATACTTTCGTTAATAAGTTTATTATTTAATAACCGATTTAATTTTTTTTTTATTAGTTCGAAAATAAAAACCCTTGTCTTTTGAAGAAAAACATTAACAAAATTATGTCAATAGGCTTCTTTTGATTTCTTAACGTTAGAAAATGTAAAAATGAAAAAAAAAATGTGCTAGCATTTATTATTTTGAAATGGATTGGTATATTTCTATTATTTAAATAAGAATACAAAACTGCAAGTCTGACCTTTGTTATAATATAAAGGTTTTTAAAATCAGTTGAGCAGAAGCAATGTTATGACATACCAAGAATGGCAAGGTACGAATATTTTTACTGATTCATTTATTAGGTCCTTGACAAAAAATTCGAAGTGATACAAAAATTCTGTAAATGCAGAAAGTCATCATATATTACCACTTAATGAAATAAATGCGTGGGATGTCTTGTACAGTTTTCGTGTAAAACAGTGTAATTCAATAAAATTATTTCTAATATGTGTAAAAATGTCTAAAAACTACTCAAGAAAACATAATCTGCTCGTAATCAGCTTCGGAAACCTGAGCCAGCCTGCTTTCACGCCTGACCTGATCTGATCTGCCTGCTGCCACTCTGCACACTTCGACCAAGTTTATATGAAATTGTATGAAGCCAGTTTTGTCGCGTTGACCTGCCTGTCTGCCCGCCTGTCTGAATCGGCGTTCACTATGTTCGCAGCCTTAAGTCTCTTTAAAAATATTTAATACTGAAAATTTAAATTTCTTTAAAACAAAAACACAAGCTTTTTCACCACTTGTTAGCAACAAATTGATAACAGAATACAAACGCTGCATAATATTACATTATAATTTGAGAGAGCAATGTTATTAACGGCATGACAGATAGCATTGAACTCACTTGCATAACGGTAAATTAGAACAGAATTAGAACTCTTTAAATTAGAATAAATACGATTTAATTTTTCTCAAATCATTGTTTGATATTTGGTAAATCGAATGAAAACATAACTTACAAGGTCTTCTAGGACTTCACTTAGTAGTCCTAAAAATAACTAAATCTCCTACGATAAGTCCGAGATGTTTGCTAATCAATATATCAAAAGTAAAATTGACAATGTTTGTTTTTGTTTTTTTTTTAGACTAAACCAACGCTCAGGGGATGCCACCTATGAATGCGAAAGAATTGTGTTGATTCGGATGACGGGTGATAGTTAGTTGGAGGGTGGAAAGATAGAGTAGTGTCGGCGAAGATTTGTTTTAAATCTACACAGCTCAAAACTGCCGGGAAGCACGCTCGAAGAGAGATTGTTCAACAAAATTTTGCTGTACGACTAAAGAACGAATTATCCCGTTAATGCGAGGTTCTATTAGGCATTAAGGCAATGGTAAAAGGATGGGCTTGGTGAGCTGCCCGAGTGGACCGAGAAAACACACGAGTTGTTGGCGTTAAGTCATGTGTCTCCCTTGAACACTTCCCATGGTACTACCTGTAAATAAGGCTTAGGCAACCAACATTGCGTCGATGCCCAAGAGAGTTGAGAGAATATGAAATGTTTGCATCCCCTATCAGATATATTGTACGTCGTTGAATTCGGTCCAGAAGCTCCAAATAAGATCTTGAAGCCCCTGCCCAAATGTGCGAATTGTACACTTATATATGAGGTATAGATCACGTGTAGATTATAGATCTACACATAGATCACGTATCAATTGGAGTGAAGTATTTCTTACACCGTTTTAAAAAACCTAGGCACTTAGCCGACTCTTTCGACACATCGAAAATTTGATCATTCCAGCGAAGATCAGATTTGATCGATATGCCTAGAACGTCAAGAGCATCTGACTCCGCAATATCTACACCGTTTATATTAGGGGAGCTAAGGGGAAATTCTTTCGATTGTGGGTTAACAGGCAACACTGAGCCTTAAAGTAAAAAATAAATAACTGGTCATTTCAGCCCTTGAAAGGACTTTGACCTAGCTTCTTATGATCAATTGTGTTGTACGTGTTATTAAGTTTGTACACAATTGACCGAGAACCGGACCTACAGGTTTAACGCCGACTCCGAACGGCGATGAACGGAATGTTCTTGTTCTCAAGAAGCTTTACATGCCATATTGGTTACTCTCTGAGATTTGCCATTGTCTGCAGAGAGGTGGCTGCCGTACAGAAAAATTATTTTAATTCAAATAATTTTCTGTCGCTGCTGGGATTCGAGAACCCGGGTCTCCAGGTTCGTTGACATAGAGGCCACGCACTTAAATTAACTACGCCACGGACGCTACGAGTCTTGCTAGCATTAAACTCAATTCTATTAGCAAGCCCGCACTCAGAGATTTTTCCTAAGTCACTAAGCAGTGTGTCATTCATAATTTGCCTCTTTCTCTCAATCTCCAAAGAGCTCGGGCGTTTTTTTAAAGGAATATGAATGACAAATGCGACAGAAGGTCGTTGATAAAAACCAGAAACAAAGTTGGCTATAGGACTGAACCCTGCGGTACTCCAGCACCGATGGCGTGTTGACTGGACGGAATTCCATCGATCATGTAACGAATCGACCTGTCCTTAAGAAAACACGTGATCCAGCAACCCTGCTTTCACCAAAGAAGTGAACACATTGGTTCCATTTCTCCGAGAGGAACGCCATTAGGTCACCAGTAGAGCCAGCTCTTCGGAAGCCATATTGGTCACTGAGCAATTCGTTGCGCTCCAGATAGTTCATAAGGTGGAAGTTTATTGCACTCTCCATGACTTTGGAGAGCATTGAGCATATCGCAATGGGTCGGTAGTTCTCAGGGTTCCTGGCATCGCCCTTCTTGGGTACCGGCTGGACGTTTGCGACCTTCCAACAAGATGGCAATACTCCTGTCTTGTAGGAGATGTTGAAGATGTTACGCAAAGGTCGAGCCAGTGTAGAAGCACACATTTTTAGCACAATAGGTGGTGTACCATCAGGGCCAGAAGATTTGCTTACGTTGAGGTTTGCAAGGACTCTTTTAACTGCTCTCGTTCGAAAATATATTACCTGCATTGAAGATGATTTATTCTCTACAGAGGGCAATGACTGATTGCTAGCCGGGATTGAGGAATTTTGTGCAAACAATTCAGCCAAAAGCTTCGCTTTATCAGCCGTGTCAGTGAAGATTTGGTCATCCTTTAAAAGAGCAGGAATCGATGAAGACGTCTGATTTTTAACTCTCTTAACGAATGACCAAAAGTTTTTGCTTCCTTTGGGCAGAGAAGAACCTGTTCTCTGAAATGAGTTTCGTGAAGAAACTTTTCGAGTTTTGAAAACTGCATTACAGCGATTCCTAGCCTCAATGCGAAGTTTTCTAGTTTCAGCATTCTTGTTGGAACGCCAATTCTGAAAGGCTTCCTCTTTGGACCTGACTGCAATCCTGCATGTTCAATCACTCAGCAGAAGTTCATTATAGCTTATATCTATAAATGGAAGGAATGGCACTCGGCTCCAAGTACCTGCTAGGAATTAAATGACGACATTTGTACTAGAAAACCTGACTTTTTAAGCAACCCTTGGAACTTACATTGCAAAAGCATCCGACGAATGTTTTGCATACAGCCAAGACTGATCACAGGACAATTATAACTTACCCATTTCAAACTGCAGATGTCCTGTGTTCCATATTGAAGTGTTCTATACAAACCCTCCATGTTCCTGCATTGAACTTTTTGTCTTGTTGACAAAATTGCAGCCACCTTTTTGGCCATTTCCTTTTCTTTTGGAAAATAAAAATTTCACATAATTTTATATTTTCTTCCATTGCTCTAATTCCACACAATACACTTAATTTTTAACAAATAATTGAATATCTTTAATTATTTAATTTAATGCAAAATTATTGCAAACTGAATGTAAACAAAGACCTGTGGGCAACAAATGACGAATACAGAACAGCTGATCGTTGAGAGCTGATCTGACAGCTGTCAGATAGTTAAAAAACGGCATCAACTTGGCAGGACTTATATGTAAAAAAAAAACGAGCGAGCCTTACAGTAGTCGCATATGATATGTAACATCTGACACCTTACCTTGTCAATAAAAAAAAAACGAAATGGCCGTTTCAGCCCTTGAAAGGACTTCGACCGAGCTTCTTATGATCAATTGTGTTGTGCTTTTTGCGAAATGTTTAAACAAAAATTATCGAGATCTAGACCAGTGATTGCCATCGCCTAACTCTTTCCACTCTTGCCACTCTATTACAACAACTTCAATATTTCTATGATTGTTGTAATTCGTCGAATCGTTCACAGGCGCAGCTGCACCGCAACCATACAGCGTGTGTTTGTTGTTGTTTATTCTTGTCGTTGTTGGTAAATTAGCGCATGCGACCGCGCACAACTCCTGCTACGCTGAAGGTTTCTTGTTGGTAATTTTGCGTATGGTTTCGTCACCGACTGATTTTTGTTTGTGTTTTTTATGTTACTAATACCTTATTGTACTACGTTTCCAACGATTTGTTGTTATTGTTGGTTTTCGGTTGTAATTGTTGTTGCACTCTTCAAAAATCACTCTTTGGCAATCTCTGATCTAGACCTACAAGTTTTATGCCGACTCCGAACGGCTTATGTTCTCAAGAAGCTTTTCATGGCAGTTTTTACTCTCTGAGGTTAGCCATTGTCTGCCTTGGTAATAACCCTGGATAAAAAACATTTATAGTGATTTAAATCATCTGAAAAGTTTTAAAAACATTCCGCAAGTCCTTGTTACGCTGAGTTGAATTATTATCAATTTTTTTTGCTTTGCCTTTCCAACTTTAAATTTTTCCTCACTTTTTTTCTGCCGGCTATATCGCATATACTCTGCTCTCTATACTCATCTCTGCAAATCAGAAAATATTTATAATCAAATTAGATTTATATATATTTAAAATATTAACCACTAGCATACCCGTTCCTAACGTTGCTTGGGAGTATAGATATGATATAAAAACATATTTTCATTTATCTACGATATATTGGTCGTATGGCAACACTGCAGCAGGAATTAACTGAGTGCAACTATCCACTCAAGAGACCAGCGCGGTGAGTTGTAGAATCTCACCTCTCTCTTTCAACAAAGAGCGTAAGCTATTGTTTGTTGTTATTTTGTGCTGCAGCATGGCAGCATGGATTAAAATGCATGAATTCTTAAATAATTAAATAAAAATGTTTACCAAAAACGTAGTACCCAGTAGCAGGGTCGCTTATTACAGCTATTGAATAGTGAAAGAATTATTAAAATCGGTTCAGCGGTTACCCCGTGATTGAACGATAAAAATCCGAGAGAGCCCTTTTATATAATAGTATAGATCATGGTATAATAATACATGGTAGCATTGACAACTGCTTATTTTCTCTTCAACAGGAAAACATAAACTGTCAAAAACAGCTTTTTGTGGAAATACATCAGCAGCTGCTGTGGTTGTTGTTTTTTTTCACTTCAACGTTTTCAACATTGCTTGTGTTTTCAATGGCGGATTGTGAGCGCTCTCTTTTTGAGTATATTTTTTGACAGTAGATGATTTCCCAAGCAACTGTCAATGCTACCTTGTATTATTATACCATGGTATAGATATAGATGTATACCAAAAACAGCTGTTTGGTTTTGTTATCTTTTACTTTGGATGTTGGAAAAAATAAGGTTATTATTTTTCTTTTACATGAAGGCTACACAGGTTTGTGTCTAAACTAAATAGTAGCATGCTCTGTAGTTAAATAAAATTGAAGGGAAATTGTGGCTACGTTCAGTTTACTGTGATTTAAAACAGACATCAATGTGGTTTGTGTTTAAAACACATGTTTGTGGTTTGTGTAGCAGCTATTCGACCCTAAAAGGCACTCTGTGAACAATGATGGAAGCTCTGCAATTATTTGTGTGATTAATTAAATGGCGCGTGCTTCCCCGACTTCCTGTTGCGGATTTCCGTCGCATTTCACGACATCACTCCAACATGCTGGAAACCAATCGGTGAGATATTACATATCAAAAATTTCGTGCCGTTATTTACTCCAATTACTACCTTTTTGTATAGAACTTCCCATTTCACGAATTTTGTCATCATGACATGACAAATACAATAAAATAATCATATGTACTAGTCAGGCCCGTAGCCAGGATTTACCTAAGGGGGGGGGGTTTGGATTAAAAAAAAATATCGATAGTTTTTGATATCGATAAATGAAAAGGTATTTTTTATATAATTACCAGAAAGATGGGAAAAATCAGTGGCTAGAAATAGACAATACTTTGAGAAATGAATTTGTAACAAATTTTTCACAATAAAGCGACAAACTTGAAAAAAAACACTTTAAAACTTTTTGTTCACCAAATACATAAAACAAAAATTAATTTTTTATTTTTGTTTATTTTATATATTTATATTAACAGCCCGATTCTGCGTACTTGATAAATTCACCTTATTGAATATTTATCAAGTATTGACTATTTATCAAGAGTTGGTATTCTGTGATAGAAAAAAAGCTCTTTAATTGATAAATTTGTCAATATCTCATTTGCTATTGATAAATTTATCAAGAGAGTTGTGGTTGCTCGTAGCAGGCAATATCAAGGTTAATATTAACATAATAATGTTAACAATAATAATTATTTTCTACAAATTAATACACTTTTGTGGAACACAAGGAAAATGAAAGCAGAAATCTGTTCTCTGTGTTATGCTATTATTTTATTTCCTGACTTTTGTAAAGGCCACAATGAAAGGTTAGAAAATTTTATTTAAAAGGTTTTATTTTCATTCGGTAAAATTAACAAGAGGTTGTGATCCTGCGCCTCCAAAACCAGTGTTAAAAAATACGCAAAACTTGCAATAAGCTGCATTTTCCAATTTGGAGTAAACCAACCAATGCCAATGGTTCAACCAAGAATGCTTAACACTTTAACGCCACCATACAAAAAAAATATCGGGTCCTCCAGGCCATTTTTTCGAACAAATCAGAAAAAGTTTTTTTTTTATATTTCGGTGAAATTTTGAAATATAATATTGAGGCACAACATATGTACCTCACGGCCTGATGTATACGTTTACTGTATATTTAGTGTGGATGACGGACAGATGGACATGGCTAAATCGACTTGGGTGATGATGCTGATCAAGAATATATACACTTTTCTATACCTACCACGCTTCCTTGTGGGCGTTACAAACGGAATGACAAAATTAAAGTTTTTAAAATTAAAATCCCAGGGGTTTTTCTTAATCGTGGGGGTATAAAAATGATGCGCTAAAGATAGTTTTAGGTATGCCAGGCCATGCGGAATTGAACTACGTTTACAGATTTGCATTTCGAGGTACTAATTTTAAACCATGAACTATAATGTGTAATCAAATACTGAGGCACATACGCTGTGCCTCAGAGCCTACGTGGACATTTTACTGAGGCACACCGTATGTGCCTCATGGCAGTTAACGTGTTAAATCTGAGTTTGCAAGAACCGCTGGCAGGAAAATTAAAATTGGGTGGAGGCACATAAATGCTTTGAAAACTTTCAAGGCGGTTCGAATATTGCTCATCAACTTGAAAATATCGTTATTTGGACATTGATATACTCTCGAAGTCGAATGCAGTTGCGATGAATCAAATGATATTTCTGGAAAAATTTCTACAATCATACACACAAACTTAGAGTTATAAGCATTAAAAGTAAAATATTAATACCGCAACTTGTACTTGTACTTGTACCGCTTTCCACATAGCTGTCAACATTAAAGCTTTCTACAACTGCAGGTTACAAAGGAAGTTCTGAAGACTTTTCAGATTCCAAAGTTTCTTAAACGTTTTCTATCAGGTTTTCCAATAAGAGTTGTTATTTTGGTATCCAAAAAAAAATGCCATTTTTTGAGATAAATTATCGGATGTTTATTTCATAATAAAGAGGAAGGTATGATGTTAATAATGAAAAGCAACATCAGCCAAATGACCACCACGACCACGCTTACAGCACAATATCCTTTTCATGAAATTTTCCATAACCAAATCGCAAAGTGGCTGCCCTATGTCCTCATTTTTGAAAAAGTAAGGTCCAATGACCCCGCCGGACCATAAACCGCACCAAACAGTCACACGTTGAGGATGAAGAGGCTTCTCAACAATAACTCTTGGCTTTTCCGAGCTCCAGATGCGACAATTTTGCTTGTTGACGTAGCCACCGAGGTGGAAATGGGCCTCATCAGTCAAGATGATTTTTCGATGGAATTCCGGATCATTTTCATGCATTTCAAGGACCCAATCAGCAAAGACACGACGTTGTTGTATCGTTCCATTTTTAGTAATGGCATAGTTTCTACTTGTCAAATGTCAAAGAATAAAAGCTTTAAAAGTGAGCGCTTCACAATAGCGGGCGATTCACAATAACACCTCTTATAGGAAAACCCTGTACAATACAGATGAAATATAATATTATTCGGAGTTTGTCGGTTCCGCATCAATCAAAAAGTTAATCCATTAATATTCAATCAATGCAAACACGCTACCAAAAAAAACACAGCTTTCAAACATTCAGAAATATTCGGCAACTTTTTAACACATTTACGCATTGATAAAGGAAAAAAAAACCATTTGAATCAAGCACTTACTTTCCACCGTTCTAGCCTTTTTTACTTCTGGTTTCTGCAGCCAATTAAGTAGACTAATTTTGGTAGTTTTGGCACAGTAAAATTAACAATAGAAACTCTTAAACTTATCTAACGAAACGCAATCAAAATTAAACCACTTTCACGTTACACCTGTTAACGCAATAAATTCTTAAATTGCTGGTCGTAGACAAAGTTCAATTGAATGTATCGAACTTTTTTCGATACTTAAGCTTGTTGATGTTTTCGCTGTATTTCGCTATATTATTTTTTTATACTTTTTGGACCATAAGGGGGGGGTTTTAACCCTAAAAACCCCCCCTTGTCTACGGGCCTGGTACTAGTAAATCAGTTATAAAAGTTTTTCCCTGAGTTGATAACATCCCCCTCCTCATTCGCGGATATTATTTTTCAATATCTGCATCCGTATCCGCATCTTCAAATTAGGTTTCTTATCTATTCGCAAAACTACACTCAGCACATCCGGCTCAAAAATGTTCAAAATCATATTTTAGTGCCTACTTTTAGGCACTTTTTGCACTTAGATGTTAAAAACTCTAGTAGACATTTCTGAATTCAACTAACCCTATTATTCTGTATCATGAAACAAGGCACGAACAGACACTTGACAAAGAAGACAAACCTATTGATTCTCGAGTGTGAAATGAAAGGAAAAGTATATTAATTACACTGTTCAACACGAAAAAAAAATAAGGTTCTGACAACGGATTCTGATAGAGAGGACAAAAAAACAATATACGTGTATCGGCGTTTTGAAAGTTTACGTATGAGTCTTATTTTAGGGGGATTTTATTTTCCCCCTTTTTGAACATTCTTATAGAGAATCGGCATAGGAAAACATGTTATCCTTAAATTTTAGTTATAGGATATGTTCTGAGGATTTATGTAAAATACTATGAGGAATATTTTTGTGGAACATTTTAACCCCCTAACTTCTTAGTTATGGGTCTTTTTTGACCTTTTTTTGGCAAAAGGCAAAAAAGACCCATAAAACAAGGATATAAGGCGTTCAAATTTTCCACAAAAAAATTTATCATAAAATTCTATTATAAGTCTCTGAATACCCCAAAGCTAAAAATTCAACTTAAATGCCAGAAATAAGTCAAAACTAAAAATGTGTTAAAGGGTTAATTTCGTACTTATTCAGAATTGATGATAAAATGTCGCACAAAACTAGGTGGTTACTTTATATGAAAAAAGTGTTTTACTCATTTGGCACAATATACTTAGTAATAGCAATGAATCTTATCGGATGCACTTTGGCTGATAAGATCCTTTAGGTTTAAACGAAAAACTATGAAAAGCAAAAATAACACAAAATTTAATTTTAATCCCCTCCTCCGGTTCCCATTATTTTACTGTACCAAAACTTGTTACAATATGCGCCATATACTTGTTGTTGTGTTCACAATTTTTGGCGTTTTTAAAAAGAATCACATCTTTTAAAACTTTCAACAAGGTTCTAATAAATTGAGAAGTTAGGGGGTTAAAATGTTGCACAAAAATATTCCCCCTAGTATTTTACATGAATCCTCAGAACACATCCTATACCCAAAATGTAAGGATAACATGATTTGCTATGCCGATTCACTATAAGATTGTTCAAAAAGGGGGAAAATGAAATCCCCCTAAAATAAGACTCATACGTAAACTTTCTAAAACCCGATACACGTATATTGTTTTTTGTCCCCTCTACCAGTATCCATTGTCGGAACCTTGTTATTTTGGAAAAAAATTGATTTTGATGTTCAGTGTTATTTTTCCGTTACACTAAAAAAATGCAATTAACCCACACCAATAAGTTTTCTTGAGTGTATTGAAATAAAATACATTAATATCACTATAAACATTGCTTGATGTCTTATAGAAAACCCTATCCAACAGTCTCAGAACATACCGATGCATCGCGATGCATCCATAAAGACAGCTTATTCTACAAGCACACGACATGACAAAACAAATGCAATCCTTTAAGTAGAAACTTAAAAATATATTAAGATGATTGCATTCATGCATGTATAACCGGCTTAATTCCAGCACTCAAGGGTGTGTTAAACAAGAGAGTAGCAGCCAATGTAAAACTTTACATGGTAGCAGCACTGTTAGAAGTGCGAGAAGAAGCTGCAGCCGATTGAGTGTGAGTGTGTGAAAGAGTGGATGAGTGCCAATATAATATGGATGAGATTTATTTTAACTTGTTGGTTCAATGACCGTAGCTGAAAGATTTCTACTTAAGCAAACATCATAGGGTGCATTTGCATGTGGTGTGCTGTAGTGTGGTGGGGATTTTTTTTTCTTTTTGATATGCAGAAAAAAAGTGGGAGGAAATCTAAAATAGATGCAGAAGAGTCATTTTTGGCGTTGTGAAAATTCTAAACTAAGTTCATTGCTTTTAGATACTCACAGAAAAAGTAATGAAGAGAATTCTAGAGAAATACCTCGACTCTCTCATTTGCTCTCACTGACAATTTATGCATCGTAGCTGTATCTTTTCCGAAATGTTAGCAGCTTTGAAATGTTTGCTGCGATTGTTGTTATTGGTTATGTTGTCTGCAAAATAAAGCATATTTTTTAAGAACACTCATACAAACAAACTCACACATTCAATCCCATACGTAAGCCGACAATGGTTTGACGAATGTTGTGACGTCACATCAAGTGCCAACTACGTAGGAGATGACATTATTAGCACTTGTCCTACTTATACCACTACGCTCGCTCGTTCCGCAGACAAACATATACACACCCAAAAGCACACAGTAACACACAATCAAAATATCTAATACATACACATACACACACTATTATATTTGCCCTACCCAGCTGGGATGAGCTTTCTTTTTTGATGGGGCACCATCATCCTCCTGTTTTCTACCATTTTCCCAGCCTCTCTCGCTTGTAAGCATTCGTCGCCGTTGGCGCTTTAATTTGACCTAGATTTAAGCGCTTCTCTATATCATGTTTATCCATTTTTTTTATATCTTTATTGTTATGCCTTGCTTGCTCGATATTTGTCAGCGCATTTTTTGGCCAGGCTTAAACTATTTTATATAGGTTGAAATATGTATGTTACGTTATAAGTTCGACGTTATGAGGAATTTAAAAAATTGTTTGTTAAAATTGTTTGCCAAAGGTTTATGCTTTGTTGCTGGCACTAGATGTTTTTTTTTTCTTTCTTGTGGTAATTTTCATTTCAATTGGATTAACATTAATCCGAACTGAATCTAGAGGCACTAAGAAGAGTTTATAATTCTTTACAATCAATGGAAACATTTTATTTTTAGTTGGTATTTTTCATGGAATGAAATCGTTCGTCGCGTACTTTTGTGAGTGTAAGATTCAAAAATTTACATAATAAATTGTTCGCGTTCGCTGAAGAGTACTGTTAAAATATATTTTAATGCCATTTTTGCACGGTTATGAAGTGAGACCTTATTTCGTGCACTAACCAAAACGAACGTTCTCTTGGACGAGAACGTAAATAAGACCTTAAGTGCAGCTGAACAGTTCATGAGACAGCTCATGAGCAGTACTCGGCCATGAAGATTAGAATGAAACCCGAACATCGTAGAAATTTTTGGGTTTTTAAATAGTTTTTTTATTTTAAATAAATAATCATTTTTAAATAATCATTGCACACAAATAAATGATGTTATAGATTTCACTGTAATTATGTATGATATTAGACGGGTAATTATGGACTTTTCATCTATGAAACTTAATGGTCCGTTGGAATTTTTTGAATCCATAGACTCTTTGAAAAACAAGTTCCACTTTAAATTATATCGAAATATAGTAACGTCACTGGAACTTTTTCGGGTACTGTGGACTTGTTTTCCAAAAATCAAAAATAATAGTTGTAGTTACAGTCTTAGTTATATATATTTTTTTTTTATTTTATTCGCGAAGGGGGAACCTTCAAAAGGCGCTACGGTGCAGGTAGGAGTGTGCGATTCTTACGCACTAAGCCTAAACCTCCGCATTGAAACTTCGTCACTTTGTAAATCCCGCTGTACCGCCGCAAAGCATGACTTCACGGGACATGGAAACAGCACTAAGCTGCAAAATGTATGGCTAGTAACAGACGTTTAAGGGGTAAATAGACATGAAGTACTCTACTCAGCCTCCTGTGTTTTGTGAAAGCTCAACTCTTCTCAGTTCTTGTTATGGTTTTAGCGAGGGTACTGACCACTGACCAGTTCGCTTTGCTTTTCAGCATTAGGGTCACCAAGTTTTGTTGTGTCACAGTTTCACAGGCATTATAGAACTTGGGGCACTCAAATAAATCATCGTTTGCATCTTCAATTGCATTTGAAGAGCACTGTGAGCAGTATGGATTTAAAGCGTGCTTAAATTTGAACAAGTACGCTCTGAAGCACCCATGGCCGCTCAAAATCTGTTTCAGATAGAAGTTCATTGAGCCTTGACTTCTTTTGCACCAATCTGCTATGTTCGGGATGAGCTGGTATGTCCAGCGACCCTTCAAAGATCTACTCCAGCGGTCTTGCCACTACAGTATGCTTCTTTCTCTAGCAACTTTCTTGCAAATGGATGCGTTGTTATTGGATGTCAGAAGCGTCTCATGCACGAGAAGGTCGATGGGTATCGAGCTTGCTACACCGAGAAAAAAGCTTATGTAAAATTATTAAAAAACCTAGTATAATTCATACGATGGCTTTGGCCTCCTAAGTTTTTAGGCAAAACACCTAAGTTCTACTTGTTAACTTACCGATATTGATTTGGATGATAAATTAACGAAGTATTTTGTAATTTATACATTGTGACTTCGACAATTTATATTAGCGTGCTTGCTTAATCTGCCGAACATAGTGTTCAAATTTTTAACAAAAAGCTTTGTTGAACTGTCAAAGTTAAATAAATAAATATATATTCATGCACGAGAAGTATAAAATATACGTTTACTTAGGTAAATTACATTATATTGCTTTTATTATATTGCAAAGTAAAAAAATTATGCATTTAGATCGCTTTTCACAAAGGATTGCACTTTGGCTAAACATGTATGCTATTTCATTTTCATTATGAATACTAAATGAGAACTATAACAAACCGCGAGTATTCAGCGAAAAATTTTGCTCATACCATTTTGATAGTGTCAAAGTTTTCGGTGGTTTACCTACACTATTGTTTAAAATGTCATATTCTTGGCTTGGGTGAATCAAACATTTTTTTATTGGCAGCGTGTCGAAGTAAATGCCCTCAAAGCAATGTATTAAACAATATATTACTTTGGTGAATAAGAATAAGTTTCTAATATCCATACAATTCTTTTAACCTAAGCCGACTTAGGTGATTTTACTATTGCTTTTTTTCTCGGTGTAGGACTAATGCTGCATCTTTGGTAACTGTTCTGAAGGCATATCATACCCTGAGTGCCCCGAGTCTGTAAACAGATTCAATACCTCGCCGGTAAGACTTCGTCTTCATTGCTGAGGCCCATACCGTTGACCCATACATCACGATGGATCGTACTAAATTAAGTAGTAGTGTCCTGCTCGCTTGCTTGGGGCCTCTCGTATTAGGCATTATCCTCGATAGGGCTATACATACGTCAAATGTTTTTTTGTGGGTATACTGGCGATACTGTTTAAATGTTAATCGGGAGTCAATCGTTACATCAAGGTATTTAATAAATGACTTTGATTGCATCACCGTTCCGTTAACATTGATGTTTCCAACTTCTATCTTTTTGCCTCCGTTTTATGTTCAGTTAGGCAAAGTCAAACTGATAAAAGCAAGCTATAGATAATGTCAATTGTAACACAACTGAGACCCTCGAATTCTTCGAGGTGTTTTGCAGTTGCCACAACCGCTAGGTCGTCCGCAAAGCCGACGATCTTGACGCCTGTGGGAGCTGTGAATCTAAGAACGCCATCGCACATAACGTTCCATAACAGGAGCCCTAGAACCGATCCCTGAGGGACACCACCTGAGAAGTTATATATCTTGATGCCCTCGTCTTTAGCGTAGCGTAGTACTCTTCTATCGAAGTAGTTTGCTATTACCCTAGAGAGATAGCGTGGAATTCCAAATTCTGCAAGAGATTTCATTATATTCTCCCAGTTTGCGGAGTTAAAGACGTTGGGCACATCCAGCATTGCCACGAGACAGTACTGCTTTGAGCCCTTCTTCCATCTTTTATCTTCAATAGCTTTCTCTGCCAATTTTGTTACAAGACTTATGGCGTCTTATTTTGAAAGTGAATATAGTTATAGTTATAGTTATAGTTATAGTTATAGTTATAGATATAGTTACAGTTACAGTTATAGTTATAGTTATAGTTATAGTTATAGATATAGTTATAGTTATAGTTATAGTTATAGTTTTAGTTATAGTTATAGTTATAGTTATAGTTATAGTTATAGTTATAGTTATAGTAATAGTTATAGTTATAGTTATAGTTATAGTTATAATTATAGTTATAGTTATAGTTATAGTTATAGTTATAGTCATAGTTATAGTCATAGTTATAGTTATAGTTATAGTTATAGTTATAGTTATAGTTATAGTTATAGTTATAATTAAAGTTATAGTTATAGTTATAGTTATAGTCATAGTTATAGTATTAGAGACTTGTACTGGTAAGTATTTTTTCGATTGATTTATTTTGAAGATATATATCGTTCGTTTTCTTCAATAACGTTATAATCCATAAAACATAAAAATTGAGTTAATTACACAGCAACATTCGTGTTACCATGATCTATGCTGTGTACAATTTTGGTAACGATATTTTCTTTAATTTTTGCAGGAGAGTAGAATTTGTGATTCATTCACCTCAATATATTTCCGATTAGATCGTATTATATATCGATAATATCTAGTTCTTTTTGTCACTTTGTATGGATTAAACCATGTACATTAAAGTAGTATTTGTATATTTGATGTTTTGTCCATATTATGAAAATGGTGAATTAATTTCCTTTGTCTGTTCAAAACTTAAAATGCTTCTCCTAAAAAATCTAGTTTTTTGAGTTATAACGTTATTGTAGAAAACGAGCGATATGTAATACATTTTTCACCGAAAACACTAAAAATCAATTTTCGGTATCCGTAAAAACGAAAACAATACTTTTCGAACTAGGAAATATACATTTCGTTGAAGGCTGGTTATTTCTGTCTTCAATTAACGCTCTAAATAACACTGATTAAAATGATGTCTGCTTCAAGGCAGCTTTAGTCACTTGATCCATTTGACTAAATATTAAATCAAGTCTAGGTGTGAGGATATCTTAATAGTAGTTATGTTATGGCTATGTAACTCATAATTTTAACCCAAACGAAAATCACCCCAAGATGGCACCAACCATGAAAGTTTTTTCAAAAAATATTTCTACAAGACAAACATTGCCAACTTTTGTGATGTTGTCTGCTGTATTGAATGCCTATCCTAAAAAGCAAAGCAAAACAACGGCAACATGTAGAGTACGAGAATAAATGAGTTGAGAAATAAGTAGGAAACTAAATGATAAACTTTTTAAAAAACTCCAACTGACAATAAGCTATCATTTACCCTTGAATGCAGTAGAAGAAGCCACCGCAAAATAAAGCAAATTCAAAGATTATCAAATTCCTTTTTATTTAAAAAAAAATATGTATCTGAGTTCAAAATCCAAATTTTGGTCCAAACTGGCTCATCAAATTAAACGGAAAAAAATTAATTTGGATTTTGCCTTAAATTCTTTTTTAACTTTCTATGATTTTGCTGGATGAAAATCTTTCAAGATAAAAATGGAAAGATTTTTGAGATTCTGGTTTGTTAATGTCATATGTCATATCATATGTCGTGTCATATGTTATGTCATATGTCATTTAATATGTCATGTCATATGTCTTTTCATGTCATATGCCATGTCATGTCATGTCATGTCATGTCATATGTCATGTCATGTCTCATGTCATATGTCATATGTCATATATCATGTCACGTCATATTTCGCTTTTTTTGTGGAGCCTTCTCCAAAAAAATCATTTCTATGCGATGGGATTTTAACATTTTCCATTTCGTCAAAAATACTTCGAAAATGTTGGTTTTTCGATTTTTGAAAAATTGTAGGGTGAAGCGTTTCACCAAAAGAATCATAAACATAAATCAGTTTAATGGCCTCGGGCAGGCTCCTAAGTCAGCAAGAAACTAAAATACTGAATAAAAGTCATCGAATCCAAATTTATTATTCATCGCTAATATCGAGGTCAGAGTCGCAGTTTCGACAGTTGTAGTAGTCACGGTTGCCCATGTCAACGCATTTCAAGTGACATGGCTGGTCGCATTTGTTGCAATGAATTGAAAAATGCAAAAAAAAAACCAATAAAAACGCATTCCACACACACAAAAACGCTAAATATGGATTAAAACAGATTTTGTGGGATGAAACGTCTCATTTTGAAAACAGGGCTGGCAACACACAACCACTCGAAAGATATTTTACAAACACTTCATATTTTTTAAGACCAACATTAAACCAACACAACTGATATATTTACCTTGAATTTGTGTTGAGTAGTTGGAATAAAACATGATAAATTCAATAGATAAAAAAAACTTTTGGAAAAATATTTTCACTACTGTTTTGGAAGAGCAACACAATGTACGTCTGAACGCTTCGCTACATCATGAAAAGCTGTGCGGCAATGAAAACAACACGTGACGGTATGACACTTGCTTATATGTGAGTGCGCTGTTAAAATTTCACAGGTGAAACGCCTCACCCACCAAAACGCTTCACTCCAGCTCGCCCTAATGTCATGTATCATATCATATTTAATACCCTGTGTCATGTCGAATGTAATGTCATGTGTCATGACATATGTAGTATCATGTGTCATGTCATGTGTTATGTCATGCCATATGTCAAGTCATATGTCATGTCATATGTCATGTCATATGTCATGTTATATGTCATGTTATTTCTCATATACTAAGTCAAGTCATATGTCATTTCATATGTATTCATTAAATTTACACTTCTCCGAACGTCCGGGGAATACGCTCACAGGAAGATTGTTCCACAATTTTACTGTACGATTAAAGAACTGTACGAACCGTTAATGCGAGGTTTTATTGGGCAAAAAATCCGAATGTTCTACAAACCAGCACATATAAAACTACAGCTCAAAGGAACAATATCATAAGGAATGGTGAATTTTAATATGTATTGTTTCGCTTTAAATCAAAACAATGTTTCTAAGATAAATAACTAAGAAAAAAAAAAGAAAAGATTTATCATCTCCATTACCAAAGCTTACAAAATTTCCTCCTACTGCTTAGAATCGATTTGACGTCGCTCGGTTGAAAGATTTGTTTTCATCTTTGTTTTTTGAATTAGAATAGTTTGAATGTGGTTAAGACTGTATTTTTAATACCATTACTTCACAATTTCCTCAGTGGAGTGGTTGGGGTCAAAAGCTAAACTGACTCTGTATGCAAAGTTTTTGTGTTAAAACCCTAACGCAGTTCCGGTATTTGACATGACGGTATCCAAGGACTTTTTTACAACAATTTTGTTTCTTTACAGCAATATTTTGCAAATGATGCTTTAATTATGTATGAATGTATGTATTCAGGTTTGCAGAACTTTCTCGCTTTCAGGTCATCGGCTTGCCAACTCATCCGCTGCGTGACTTTCTAAACGTTCGCTTGCTTATATGTAAAGAGGAAATTTTTCATAAAATATGCAACCTAGAAAATGCACACCATGTTACACCCACTCGGAAAATTTTGTGCTACACCGTTCTGTTTAATGTTATACTTTAAATTTGATGGAGCATGTTCTTGGTTTTCTCTCGATTTCTGGAATTTTATTTTTACACACACCTTCATATAGATATTTTTGAGAGATTTTGGGGGTTGGCTTTTTGTTTCTGATAAATACAAGGAGGCAAAAAAGCTAAAGATCACAAGGGTTAATTTAATCATTAATGCAAAGTAATATTAGATGGTGGGTCATATTTTGTCCCACCGATGAAGCCAACTGGAATACTGATGACTGACGAAATTTTATAAATTATTAAATAATATTAAAAATTCACTATAGTGTAAGAAGTTTTAATGTTTTAAAGAACACCAGAAAAAAATTTTTGTTTTATAATTTTCTAATAATTCTCTTATTACATTTTTTCATGGAGAGAGTAAAATAAAAAAAAACAAACTGAGATATAATGTGATGCTTGAAAAACGTTTCTAAGCTTTTTCAGTTCTTAACTCAAATAAAAATATAAAGCTAAGCTCAACTTCACTGGCTATCATTTCAACTTAGTATACATGAAATTGGTAAAAATAAAATTTCAAACTCGCAAAATATAAACGTCTAACTTCTCACGATACCCAAGAACAAGTTCACAAAAGTTTCTTAACTCGCACAAGTTAACTCAAATAAGAACAAGTGAATAAATGAGTGCACAAAGTGCGAGATTATATATGACTGAATGAATATACAAGACTTTTAATTGCCTTTGACAAAAGTTGTGTCTGGCAATGCTGGTACCCACAGATAGGTCTTAAGTCTAGCAACTATAGTTACCACTGCTGAGTCTTTCAGTTCAATTGCCTCTTACCCAGAATGAATACATGCAATCAGGAATATTTTTAAATTTTTACAAACAAACGTTAATACATTCATAGGTACATACATATTTAACATTGCAAATCAACACATCTTATTGACGGCTTTGGTGCAAAAACGAGCAAGCGCCAGAAGCAGCTGCAATGGCGACAGCAACAAAGAAATGACGTAGCATCAAGTATGACGAGATATTTCGTCGAAATATTGGAAGAGTAGAGAACCGACCGGAAGTGAAGCATAAGAGAAAAGTGTGCGTGTGTGAGAAAAAGAGCATTTATGTTCACTCTGTTCTATACGCAAGAGAGCATCCCTAGAATATGCTGTAATTTCAAATAACCTCAACATTCAAATGTTTTCAAAATTGACGACATGCACATGCGCTTGTTTTAACAGATTTTCCTAAAAGTATGCTATGTCAAAAGAGCTCCCAATGAAAATATTGCACTTGTGGCAACAGAAATGCACAGTGATTAAATTAAAATTTTCCCAAAGGGAAATTTTTTAACAAAATTAAATCATCAATTATTCCGTCATTCAACCATTACAAAATAAAAAACAAAATAAAATAAAATTAAATTTTGTAAGCCATTGTGTCACTTGATTTTTGTAGTGAACCTTCTTTAGCAGAGATGGGGAGTAAATCCGATGAATCAATTCGCCGATAAAACACTTCGCCGTGAAACGCTTCGGCATGTTTTTAACATAGTGTTCCGCAAAATTTAATAATTATAATATAGTATGGACGCAGTACCTTTTCAACTGCATGGTTCATACATCGAGTGATTATAATATTGCCATAACGATTCGAATAAATAAGTATAAGTTGGTCGCAATGGCGGATCTACATACGGGCTGAAAGGGCTTTTGCCCCCTTCCCCCTTGGAGAATTTTTTGTACAGAAAAAAAATGAAAAAAGTTCATAAAGACGATTCAGCCCCTCCCTTGGCATACAAAAGTGTAGTTTCAGGCCCCCCTTTGGCGAATCCTAGATCCGCCACTGGTTGGTAGTTTGAGTTATCAACTTAATACGTTGGGAGTATCTATATGGAGCATGTCTTTGATATTCACATATCAACCTTAAACAAAAAGACAAACACGGGCTGCTGCTAAGTAACAGAGTTGTAATGTACAACATTTTAAAGTATATTTCAAACTTTTGAGAGTAACAAAAGAGTACACAGAGTATATTTTTGTATTGCATTTATTTTCCTTATATCTTGATGTTTTTGATACAAAATTATACATATCACATAGTTTTATGATACATATTAACCCTCTCCAGCCCTCCCTTAAAGCCCTCCTGTTCAGGTGTAGGGAATAAATATACAAAAATCATAAAATTTATACGGTAGCCCCTATAAGGAGTGGTCGAAGGGAATAGGTCCTCAAGGGAAAAATGTTTCTTTATCAAAAGTAATGGGGGTCGGTCATACATATTAATCCTCTCCATCCCTCCCTTATATCCACCTTGTTTAGGTGTAGGGAATAAAAATTTAAATGTGCCAGCAACAAAGCTGTGTGGTATTTAGAGTTTTATATGTGAGAAAAAAAAAATAAAACTGAACAAATGATTTTTATTTTTGAGCGTTAAATAAAAATTGAAAAATAACCCTTTATTTCTGAGCGAAAAAATAAAAATTGAGGAACAATATTTATTCGTGAGCAAAAAATAAAACTTAAAAATAATTCTTATTCTTGAACATAAAAATAGAAATAAAAAATTACATTTATTTCTGATCAAAACAATAAAAATCGTAAGATAATTTTTATTTTTGAGCAATAAAATAAAAATCTAAAACAAATATTTAAACTTTGAGTTTTTGGATATCGCTTATAATAATTTCGATCCCTGATTAAAGCAAATTTAATTTACTTTTGCCATTATATGAAATTGGCGTGGCGTCCGTGGCGTAGTTGGTTAAAGTGCGTGGCCGCTATGTCAACGAACTTTGGAGACACAGGTTCGAACCCCAGCAGCGACAGAAAATTATTTGAATTAAAATAATTTTTCTGTACGGCCGCCACCTCTCTGCAGACAATGGCAAACCTCAGAGAGTAATCAAAATGCCATGTAAAGCTTCTTGAGAACGAGAACATTCCGTTCATCGCCGTTCGGAGTCAGCGTTAAGCATGTAGGTCCGGTTCTCGGTCAATTGTGTACAGACTTAATAGCACGCACAACACAATTGATCATAAGAAGCTAGGTCAAAGTCCTTTCAAGGGCTGAAATGGCCAGTTATTTATTTATTTTTTATTATATGAAATTGGACTTTTTTAGTAAGACTATATTAAAGAGTAAATCAATTAACCATAGTTTTTTGGGTTTAAGTTTCACTTCTATTGTGCTTAGTGGCCACACACATATTTTATTTTTTCATAAGGCAATCTCATCAACAAACTTCTTTACCACCAACTACGACTTCGAATCGTAAATATTGATGAGTTTTCAATTTCAGTTGATTAGAAATGAGGAGAGAAAATTGCAAAATGCGAAAGGTTAAAGCGTAGAACCATGGCCTGGCCGGGATTCGAAACCGGGACCTCTATAATGGCTGTCGAGTACGCTACCTACTCGACTACCGAGCCGCCAAAAGTTGCATTTAATTTTTTTTTAAACTTAATTCACACAATCAAACAAATAATACAATTTGACAACTATCAACAGTTCTGCTCTTTCGTTCACAGTTTTTTGACAGAAAGAAAGCAATTCATGTGTTGTCAACAACTCACTAACGCCTTTTTATTATTACACCATGGTTGGGCATTAGTATGGTTGAATAAATAAGGTTGTCGCAAGAGTGAGAGCGAGTGCCCATAAATGTCAAATCAAAGTTGATAGTTCATACAAAATCTGAAAGCGAAAATTGATAACATGTAAAGCCGATGAAGTTGTTGTTGTTGCTTTTTATTGATTTTGACAATTGTGGGTACTGAGAAGAGAGTACGCTCAGCCCCGAGAAAACCTTATTAATTCAACCATGGGCATTAGTCATGGTATAATAATACATGGTAGCATTGACAACTGCTTATTTTCTCTTCAACAGGAAAACATAAACTGTCAAAAACAGCTTTTTGTGGAAATACATCAGCAGCTGCTGTGGTTGTTGTTTTTTTCACTTCAACGTTTTCAACATTGCTTGTGTTTTCAATGGCGGATTGTGAGCGCTCTCTTTTTGAGTATATTTTTTGACAGTAGATGATTTCCCAAGCAACTGTCAATGCTACCTTGTATTATTATACCATGGGCATTAGTTAAAAGATTAATTTATAACTTTAAAAAATGGAGTACCAATAAACTAGGGAATCACTGCATGAGGCAAACATTAAACTTCGCTCTTAACGACTTTAAGAGCGGTGTTATTTAACAACAATGCCTCAACGACTGCGGCTGTATGCAGTGTTGCCAGATTTTTTTTTCAAAAAACTGCTAAATCTTAAAAAAAAACTGCATTTTGGACACAAAAACTGCCATTCTAAAAAAGTCATTTGTATATAAAATTATAAAAAAACATAAAAAATATATGGTTGTATTTAATATATAAAAAGATTCGTGTATTTTATTCACATATGAAATCATTTTTAATAGAAGTAATTCAGATAATTTTAATTAATGTTTTTTTACATATCCCCTATTGCACTGACCATCTCCGATTTGTCTTTTTCTTGGATTGGTTTATCTTGATTAGAAAACCAAATCCAAAGTTATAAGTTTTTAGATCATTTTTCGCGGCCAAAATTGGGTCTTTTTTGAAACAACATAGCTCAGTCAATTTAAATCCGATTTTCGCAAATAAGATATGACTGAAAAGGTTACTTCGTCTACTTTAAGAGAAAACTAGTAAGAAATAATCTTCGACTGGGTCGAAGTTAAAATACCCCCACGGCCGAACCAAAGTATATTCAAAGTCTTAAGAAAATATTCGCTTTTGTTTTTTGATAAAGTCGCTTTGTATGGGAGGTGGGTGTGGTTTTCACTGGATTTGGTTGAATTTCGTACACAGAGTACAGGTTATATATGAACAAAAAGTTCATATGCAAAATTTCAAGTCCGTATATTAAGTTTTGGGGAATTTAAAGAAATTTTACATTTTAGGTTAAGTCACTTTGTATGGGAGGTAGGCATGGTTTTCACCCGATTTAGTTGAATTTCATACTAAGAGTGTATATTATATATCAAAGCTCATATGCGAAATTTGAATTTCATATATTAATCTTTATGGAATTTTAAAAGATTTTACCGTTTTGATAAAGTCACTTTGTATAGGCGGTAGGCATCGTTATGATCCGATTTGGCTCATTTTCGAACTTGTCCTTTATTTTTTAAATAAAAGCTTAAATATTGAATTTCGTGATGATAGCTTTAAAATTACGGCTGTAATCGTGATCACAGACGGACAGACGGACAGATAGACGGACATGGCTAAATCGACTCGGGTGGTGATGCTGATCAATAATATATATACTTTTGTACATCTACCATGCCTCCTTATTGGCGTTACAAACGGAGTGACAAAATTAATATACCCCGTTTACGTTTTTTAAACGTAGGGGTATAAATATAAAACTATTTAAAATACCAGCGACAGGCGCCCTATTTTTTTTTCATTTTCATTATTTTCATTTATTTCACGTTACATTACCTTTCCAATGATATAAAATGGAGGTGTGCTCTTGAAGTGTTCAGAAGTTATGCCATAAAACATGAAGTTTTAATGAATTTTCAATACAAATTCAACTTCACATTAAATTTTCATCCAATTTTTTTTTTCTTGATTTTTTACAAAACATAAAGTCAAATTGAAAATTCGTTAACACTTCACGTTTTATGGTTCAAAGCAAGGCTGCTTTAAAAGCTGCTGCTGAAGTATAAAGCAGGGAGCTTTTAAAACTTCTGCTGAAGTTTAAACCAGGGCTGCTTTAAAAAAGTAATTGAACCATAATGAATGTTTTGGTAAAGAGAATTTATGATAACTACATAAGATTTTATATTTTCATAAAAACTGCATTTTACCTTAAAAAACTGCATAAATAATGGAAAAACTGCATTTTTGTCTTTTTAACTGCCAAACTGCTCAGAGTTAAAAAAACTGCCATTTGCAGGCAAAACTGCCATTCTGGCAACACTGGCTGTATGTAAAAAATTCTGTTAACTTGTGCAGTTTTCTGTAAGAACAGTAGCGCGGAATTTAGAGAGAAACTTTGATAAGATTGTTTTGCTGTTATTTGTACACTCAATGCTATTGCCTCCGTTAGTTTAACATTATTTTTACAGCCCTTAAAATTTCGCAACTTTACGTATTCCATCGGTATTCTTTCTATTTTTCGCTCCTGTTCGAACGCATGCATGAGTTGAGCTTAGTTTATAAAAATATTGAAGTCTCCTGAATTGCGCTCATTCGAAGTTTGATTGCTGTGCAATTCGGACGCAATTTTTTCTTCAGTGTTTGTGTGTTACCTGTTAAAACCCGATTGTAGTGAAAAATAAACAAAAAAAACAATTACATGTTTTTAATGTGAGATGTTCAGATGCTTTTTTGCTGAAAAAACTGTGGGAAGTGAACAATTAAATTTTTGAATTGTGAAAAAAATATGCACAAACAATAACAACTAGTGCAAATATATACTATAAATATTTCTCAAATTTTTATATGTATGTCGCCGTTTCTGAACAAGTGTTAAACGTGCACATAAAACAAAAATAAAACTTGCAATTGCATCAACTTTACTAACTGAGTAATAAGAAGTAATATCTGAGTAATATCTAGTGACATTTTGACAGTTGAACTGTCATAATCCGCGACTTGAGGATAGAATCACAGAAAAATATACAAATTTTAAAGCTAGTAACAAAAACTAGAATAGCATCTACGATGAATGATAGAAAGCCATTCAAGGTAAGTTGTTTGTGCACTGATATAGTTTAATTGCAGTTGTTTTATTTGTCGCTAAATGCCTAAGTAATTCTTTAAAAAACTAAACTGCATTCGGAAAAAATTTGTTTTACCTAATTTTGGGCGTCGCGCTGTGCACATATTTTTTTGCGTCGCCGTTGTTGTTGTTATACATAAATAAGTGCCAGCCAACATGTAATTTCGTTTAAGTAGCGCTCTCGCTTATGTTAAGCCACATTTTTTTTGTTGTTAAATTTTATTTTATTCCTTCAAAACTGGGTGAACTCTACGCTCTTTTATGCAGTGTAAAAATCGTATTCTCTGTACATTTGTAGCTCTACTGTGGAGCAGTGTTGCCAGAGAAACGAACTGAAATTTACCTCTATTTGTGAAAAAAATTACCATATATGGAGAAATTTTACCTTTTCCTAAAATAAAAAAAATTCTAATTTAATGATTAACAACCGTTATCATTTTTTTGTTAGTATACATGTATTTATAAAGAAACAACAAAAACATGAAAAAATAACATTTGTTCACTTCACACAGCGAAAAGCAACGCTGATCCGACAACTGCTCCTATTCTAGACCATGATACAATTATACAAGGTAGGAGTGACAGTTCTTTCGTCTTGCACCAAATGTCAAAAGTACTAGTATAAATTACAGAACGAAAAAAGTTAAAAAGAAAATAGAAAGTAAAATATACAGGCAAATTACAGTCGGTACAAGACAGTCGTGAGAAAATAGCCAGTTTTCACTCCTACCTTGTATAATTGTATCATTTTCTGGACTAGTTCTCAGTCGATTTCTCCGAGAGAGGATCGCCAACTGATAACCGCTTTGGTTCTGTTCGGGCTCTTAAACTACTCGTGGGTATGTTCAGAGAGGTAACAGTGCTGTCTACTCTAATAACTCAAAAAATTAACAAGTTTAAAAAAATTATTATTTTCGCAAAATTTACCACTTTTGGTCAAAAATTACCTATTTCACCTCTGCTCAAAAAATGAGTCAAAAATTACTTCAATTAGGGAAATTTACCTCAATCTGGCAACACTGCTGTGGAGTTGGTTGTGCTCATTTTAAATAGTTGTTCTGAGCATTTCTCTCGTTTTGCCGCTGTTGCATGCACACAAAGAGTAATATTTTTAAACAATAAAAACGTTTCTGTTATTGGGAGAGAGCGTTTAATTTAAGTGGTGGTGTTTGTTTATTTGGCTGTTGGTTCGAAAAAATTTGTTTACTCCGTTTAACCCGATTAAATAAATATTTTTCATCTTTTGAAAGTAATTCTTAACCTTCATCCGGAATTGTCATCAAATTAATGACATTTGTAGTTTGAATCTAAAAAGTTTTTTGAGGCAAAAACTTCGGATATTTTGGGATACAGTTGCAGTTAAAATAATAGTTGTGATATTATTCAATCTGTATTAACCGTTGTATTTTGTTTATTTAATTTTTTTTTATGTCTTTTCTGTTAGATCCCGTTGCATAGAGACAGCATGTGCGCATTAGGCCCATTATGTTCATATGAGTTTGTTGTTGTTGACGTAATTTAACATTTTTCAAATGTATTCATTATTTAGTCAGTAAAAAAATAGTAGTGTTTGCAGAGATCACGTGAAAAATTCAAGTTACATAAATTAATAGCAATACAAGTTTGCAAACAAATAAGTATTGAATTTATCTTTTTATTTCGTTAAGTTTTTCATAAAATTTACTTTTATTTTGTTCAGCAATGGGACGAGGTAAGCACTGTATGGCTTAACAGCGTGATCTTGTTAAACAATTTATTTCGGTTGGAAAAACGTATGCAGAAGTTCAAAATCAATCTTATTGGTTGCTCCTCCGATGATGGTATGTAATGCCTTAAAATACTAACCACCACCAGAAAATCGTGGACGGCATTCTGCAATGACACTGAAATCAATTTAGTGAGTGGTGAGATATTCGAAAAAGCACCCATTTGCAGCTGCTACTGAAATAAAAGATGAGCTCAATACACAGGCTAGCATCGAAATAGCCCGCAGACGCTTGTGAGAACATAACCTGGCGTATGTTATGTCGTAGTCCAATATAAGTGCCCCTACTAACAAAAAATCATGTAACAAAGAGATTGAAATTTGCAACGAAACACTTGAATTGGCCTGCAGAAAAATGGAAGAACATTTTGTGGTCAGATGAGTCGAAGATCGTGTTTTATGGCAGCAAGGGGTCACGAAAATATGTCAGACGACCACCAAACTCCGAATATAACCCAAAATTTACAACAAAAACCATCAAACATGGTGGATCCAGCATCATGATATGGGCGTGCTTTGCATTTTACGGAGTTGGACCCATATACCGGATTGAACAAATAATGGATCGCTACCTGTATGTGCCAAAACCGACCAACGGTTGTAAGCGCCAGATAATTAAGTAAGTAACCTGCATGTGCAAATCATGCAGGAGGTTATGCTCCCATATGTCAGCGAAGAAATGCCACTACTTTGGATCTTCTAGTAGGATAATGACCCAAAGCACACAAGCAAAGTCACGGAACAGTGGTTTCAGGCTAACGAGTTTAAGGTCATGAAATGGCCGCCACAGTCACCAGATCTCAACCCAATTGAGAATTTGTGGAGTGATGTGAAGGCAATAGTGACTCAATCCAAACCTACAAATAACTCTTAGCTTTGGGACAAAGTACAACGTTCAATACCTCTAGAAAGATGTAAAAATCTGGTTAACTCTATGCATCGACGCTGTGCCGCAGTAATTGCGAACAAGGCTACGGATTCAAATGCTAATATCTTGAAAACACTTTTTTCACTATTATCTTATGGCGTTTTCGTTTCTCGATCAAAATGTCACCTCATTGGATGGCAACATTACGAAAATAATTGCCATAGCCCCTGCGAAAATGTTGCATTTTTCATATGAGAAAAGAACAAGAAAAATGCCACCCTGTCACAAACCAGCTGTTCGACTGTTTTAGTTTACTGCTGAAATTTATTTGATTGTGAGGCACAAATATTAGAAGTAAATTTTAGCAATATTAAAATGGAGCAGCAAACAATTGAAAACATTCATTACATCCATTATAACGAAATCTTTATTTGTGAATTGTAAACGATATATAAAAAGTCGCTGGGCAACGCTCACTCTTATAGAGTTTACTTTTCTCGTGATAATGTTGCATTCCGCACTTACGATTTCACTAGGGTAGAAAATGGCACACTTTTGCCGGTTCAGAGTGCAACATTTTGAGAAAAGAACACGCAACCCTATGAATATGCTGAGAAAAGAATACGAAAATTTGACAGCCCTGCCGCAGTGCAGAATAAATGCAACATTATCGCGAATATAAGCTAATTTTTATATTTTTTTTGTTGAAGTAAGCCTTACTACTATTTTTTTTTACCGTCTTTATTTAAGAATCTTTACTATATTCAATTCATTTCCTAATAATATAATTTGGTTTCTTAAGGTTTTTTTTCTTAATATCTTGTTAAGACAATAACTTGCTCCCATAATACAAAATAAAATACTACAGTAACAAATACATGTATTTTTGTTTATTTCTTCTTTTGCATGAGTACTACTATGAGTGCTACTATTATTTTGACCGCAGCTGTAACTGGATATCCATTTTCTCCTTCGGCAAGTTAAGTTTAAAAAACACACTAAAAATTCAGATTTCGATAAAATTTATTTTTATTTCGTTATAATGAATGCCCATTGCTTTTCGTTTTTTCAGGACTCAATCCTTTTGAGGTCATTTTCGATGATTTTTTTACACAACTCGGGAACTAGCTCGCCCATGACTTGACCAATGTTGGTTTTTATTGTTCAAAATTTTGAGGTTTATTCACGTTAACAGATCTTTTGCGTAGCCCCATAAGAAAAAGTTTAGAGGCAGCAAATTGCACGATCTCGGAGGCCAATTGACGTTGCTAAATCTCGAAATATCTCGTCCTGGAATTTTTGTTTTCAACAAAGTTGTAATTAGTGCTGTTGTGTGTTTTTTGTGGCCTCATCCTGGTGAAACCACGTCTAGATTCATATGTTTAATTTCAGGCAAAAAAATTTTCCGGACATAAAAAAAAAATCATTGGGTGCCAAATCGGCGGATGACCCATCAATTCGATTTTTTGGCTGGTCGAAGAGGTCTTTGAGTAGAAGAGTGAGAGCTTGCATTGTCATGATCTGGTATGGGTACCACTTCATTTAAAGCTTCTGTGTTGTTTCTGTATTTGTCGATTGTCATGGATTTGCGTTTTGTGTTGCTACATAAGTCTTTGCTCTCAATTCTTGCTCTCAACGCTCATGTTGCAGAATCCCCATCTTCTTCGACTTTTTCCAAATTTCTCCGATGATTTGTGCAAACAAATGGTCGTGTACCATTCCGAATTGACCGTCCTACGTTGCCTGACCAGCACTATCGTCACATGAGCTTCTTCCGCGAACAACTTTTGTTGGATTTAGCTCGTTTTGCAAGAACCATACATACAGTTGACTGCTGTTTCGGGGTCATATGCATAAGCTATGATTCGTCATCTGTGTAGGTTTTTTTACACAGCTTTTGATGCAACTTGATCATATTTTTCCCAACATTTTCTTGCACCAATCGACACGAGAGCCTTTTTTGATCGTTCGTCATATTATTTGGGATCTAATGCGAACATTTTTCTTTACGGCAAAATGATCATGCAATATCTCAATGATGCTTCAATTTCAATTTCAAGGTATGTCACATGACGATCTTGTTTTATCAGTTCACCGACACCATCGATGTTTCCTGGTACAGCATCTGATTTTGGACGATACTCACGGAATTCGTCCTGGAGCGAACGTTGGCTACGAATTTGAACCCCTTTTTTTATCAATAAAGGAGTCCATCATGACAAATTTTTAATTTTTTTAATTTTTCTCGATTTCTAGTTATCTCTAAATAGATTTTGGAAAACAGAAAATCTGTTCGGCAATCCGCAGATTTCCAAAAAAAGCTGAAAAATATTTGCATCGACGTCAAAATGCATCGGCGTTGCATGGAGTTGTTACTCGCTGAGTAAAGGTGTTATGACTAAAATAATGGTAAGACAGTTAAGATAAATTCTTTGACAAAAATAAAAACAAAATTAAAGACGTTGTCGGAATGCGGAGGAAGCTGCTTAAGCAACGCAACTGAAAATTTGTTACATGGAATTATAACGAGCTATATATGGGTGCTAAGAAAAAACTATTATACGTCAGTAAAGGCTCGCTTTTAGCCCTTACGACAAAAAAAAAAAAAATCGACGTCATAAGGCCGCTCTAAGATTGAAAATGTAGCTATCATGCAAAAGCGTTGCATGGAATTATTACTATTCGAATATATGTGCTACGATAAACAAAAAATTTATTAAACGCAAATGAAGAACTGGCCTTACGATTAAAGGAAATACAAATACAAATACAAATACGTCATTAGATCGCGGAGACCATGGTATAATAATACAAGGTAGCATTGACAGTTGCTTGGGAAATCATATACTGTCAAAAAATATACTCAAAAAGAGAGCGCTCACAATCCGCCATTGAAAACACAAGCAATGTTGAAAACGTTGAAGTGAAAAAAAACAACAACCACAGCAGCTGCTGATGTATTTCCACAAAAAGCTGTTTTTGACAATTTATGTTTTCCTGTTGAAGAGAAAATAAGCAGTTGTCAATGCTTATTATACCATGGCGGAGACAAAAGTAGAAGCTTATGCAATAAAAATGTAAAATTGTTGCATGGAATTATTACTCGCTGTGTAGAAGTGTTACGCAAAATTGTATTTTACAACAAAAAATGGTTCGTAAGGCCGTTGTTATACAGACGCTCACGGGCACATCGCGGGCACGCATTGTTGTTGTTTCAATGTAAAAGGGAAATTTGAGAGAGTGAGCGAGGGAATTTATTTTGCCCAGACTGGTCACCAAATGATTTCAAAATGAAATGAAATCACGAGATCAAACAGGGTTTCGCTGTGCAATTATTCACAACATTTGTGTTTTTGTATGAAAATAGTACACTTTTAGTACGAAATGCATGAAAGCAGTAATGAAACCTGCTTAATAGCAACACTCTCCATACTCATACTCGTGATACTTTTTTGCATAAAGTATTAAAAGTAGCAAAAAGTGTACCAGTGTTCAGGGATCAAATGAGCGTCTGTATAACATACTTTCATCACAGAGCTAGCTCATCAAACGAAAAAAGAGCGTAAAAAAGGACGTAATCTTGCATCATATGAGCGTCTGTATAACAACGGCCTAAGGAAAATGAAAAAAAAGAAGGAGCTTTTGTGGAGCCACGACAACAACGAGACAACAGCTCAATGCAGTAAACATGCAACAATAATAAAAAACGTTGCATGGTTTTATAATGCAGTGCTTCTAGGTGCTACGGTAAATTTTTTGAAACGACAGCAAAGCTGAGATTTTCGACCACATGATAAAAATAAAACAAAAGTTAATGGCGCCATGAGGCCTTTCAGAGAAACGCTTAAAGTAACCTAAATGCACCATCGTTGCATGGATATTTTGCATGACGCTAATGTATATTTTAATCTTCCACACGAAAACAAAAGAACATAAGGAGTAGGACAAAGATTTCGACATATATTAGAGCATGGAATTGAACAAGAATAAGGACAAGTATTCAGACAAGGATTCGGAGAAGGATTAGGACAAGGATTAGGACAAGGATTAGGACAGAGACTTAGGTACACTTGAGGACATATTTAAGGCAAGATTGAAAAAAGATGCGGACAAGAATTTGGATAAGGAATAGAACAAGAATTTTGACACGCTAAAGAAAAGATTTAGAACAAGGATTGAGAAAGTATTTGGAACAAGGATAAAGAACCAAGAAAGGGATTCGAAAAAGGAATGGGCCAGGAATTTGGAATTGGGCTAAAGCAAGAATTTGATAAGGATAATGACAATTATTAGTACAAATATAAGAACAAGGATAAGGATGAGAACAAGTTTGGGAATAAAGCATTCTCTATCAAGTCATAACCTACGGGTGTGACCCGTAACACAGATAACTCATTTTTTTTAATTGGAAGTTTTGTTTTTGTTGACCCGGAAAAATTGCATATTTTAAAAATTAGCATAAATTTCAAGTGTAGTTAAGTTTTTAGTTTTTTCTAAAATCTATAGATCTCGGGTAGAAAATGGACCTTCAGTACTAAAATATGAACCTACAGATCTTGAGCAATTTTTTCTTGGAATATAACTATCTAATTAAAGACAAGGTGGTGGCCGTGGCGCAGTGGGTAGAATGCGTGACCCATACGTCAGAGAACCCTGGTTCAATTCCATCTGACACAGAAAGTTTTTTCAATTGAATTAATTTTTCTGTTCTGTCCTCACCTCTCTGCAGACAATGACAAACCTCAGAGAAATTAATGCCATGTAAAGCTGCTTGAGAACATCCACATTAGCCGTTCGGAGTCGGCATGACACTATTAGGTCCAGTTCTCGGTTATTTGTGCACAAAACATTTAATAACACGCACAACACAATGTAATCATAAGAAGTTCGGTGAATGTCAGCCTTTCAAGGGCTGAGATGGCCAGTTTATTATTTTTATTAATTAAAGACAAAACAACACGGAATTTTTTGTATTTGAAATTTTATGTTGTATGTCACAAATAGTTCAAAACTTAAAATTTACTAGTCGACGTCCGCTATATCGGATCCACCATCTTGAATGTTTGAAATCAGTCTTCAGATTCATGATCAGTGACCACCTAAACCTTTGGGTTAAAAAGCAAACAGTTTCACTGTAGAATTGCTGAAAACCTTCAGCCTGGTCAATGGTTAAAGGAGTATAAAATTTGATCAATAGGGATGATTTAGAAAAACTCAAAAAAATTTGGCTTCATAGCGAATTTGAAAAAATGAATTTTAAATAAGGAGCTGTAATTTTTTTCAAGCACACCACTCCAAGCAGTGAACAGACATGAAATTGTTTTCATAATAGTTTTATGCGCTTAGTATAAATATCCAGGCATCAGGAGAAAAAACCACAACCTCTGAACTATGACTTGAAAATGAAATCATAAAATTAAAGCAAAAAAAATGAAAGCACTAAACGAGAAAAAGGGAAAGAAAAGAACAACATATCATTTAAAACACACACACATATATATACTTTAAAGGACTTTGGTGCAAAGTCCTTTTTAGCACATCAATGATTTTAACTTTTGTTGTAGGCGGCTCACTTAAATAAAGACAATTTATCAGCACATCATCATCATAAAGCTTAAAGGAGGCCTTTGTGAATATGTGTGTGTGTGTTTTTTTGTTTTTTTTGTAGTTATAAACTTTTGCTTATGTTTTTTTTTTAACATTTCGCACAAATACAAAAAAATCAGCTCAACAATAAAACAACAACAACAATAGAAGAGCAACAACAATGTCTGCCACTAGCACCCAGACACTTCTTTGTCCGTCTGTCCGTTCTGTTGTCTGGCTGTCTGCTTGACTGTGTACGCTGATGATGATGTTGATGACGATGTTAATGATGATGTTGATGATGATATTGATGATGATGAGTAGCATCACTCAAAAGTGTTGAACACAATCGAAGGACAATCGGAGCTCATCATCAGACAGATAGAGGACGGATAGGTATACAGATAAGCAAATAAAGAGCAGGAGAAAATAAAAAAATAATACAAGAAAGCTTATTAAAAAGCACGAAAGCTTGTCGGAATTTTCATCAACAGTCATGCTAGACAATTGATGATGATGAGGCAGAATTTTACTAAGCTGAACAAATGAAGTCAGCGGTACCTGTCAGAGAGAGCGGGAAGCGACCAGGGTGCTGTTTAATCCTGGCATACTGTAGGGCTTCCATAAAGTCCATTTATTTGAATTGTTTGTTTTATTGCTTTTACAAAATTTGCTATTAACAAAAGTGGTCAAGTATTGAAGGTTGTTGGGATTTGTTTTGAGTATGACGAGCATCTGTTTCATTGACATCAGAATCAGCGTTGGCGTCAACGTAGAACACTCTTCAATTGCTTTGCTCAGAGTTAAATGGGTTCGCCTTAATTTTATTAAAAAAAAAGTTGCCTAAAAGTAGGCTTCTTTTTTTATTTTTCTTTTGCATTCTAGATGAATTGTTCTTCTTTGCAATGCTTTCATTTCATTGCAACCTTTTTGAAGAGAATTTCACAAAGTAAAGTAAAACCTGTTAATAAATTTTAAATTTCCCGGAAACGGACCCCCAATTTGTTTTTTTTTTTTGCCTTTTTCTTCTTGCTTCGGTATTAGCGAAAAAAGCTTTTGTAAATTTTGTGTGTGCAACTCATTTGTGAGGCAAAGGCTTAATTCAATAAAAAAAAAATAAAAGGAAAATGAAAACAGCTTAAAAGTATGCAATAATTTTTTAAGGGCTCTATTTGAAAGGTGTTCCTTTTTAGCTTGTTTGCAGCTTTCCTTTGTAGTGCTTCTCTCTTCTTTCTACTTGAATCTGGAAGGCTTTAATTTGGCTTTTATTTTTCACCTCTCAAGCTATCAAAGGAATTCCTTTTGTTATATTTACCTTAGTTTTTGCTCTTCACTTTATTATTTACTTGTGCGTTGCTGTTTTTTCCCCTTCTTTTTTGCGTTAATTACTGCCGACATTTTTGTTTTTTTTTATATCTGTTGGGTAGTGTTGTTTTGGTGTTTTTCCTTTTACCTGTAGCAGCTTACTGTCGCCATGGCAACTTGTCAAAATTCTTGACAGACATAAAAAATATTACTTAAATGAAAACATCAAAGTTTTAAGAATATTCATAAAAATAACATAAAAATGACATAAAAATGTATCTAAGAAACTAAAACAAAAAAAAACCAAAAAAAACAAAAGAAAGCCAACATAATGCTGCAGGTGAATTTAGCTGTTATCTTTTGATTCCATGTTGTTGTGCTTGTTAATTAATAAAAGCTGTCATGATGTTTTTCTTTTACATGTCAACGTGAAAGATTTTTGTCAGTTTGAGCTATATTTTGATTGCTTCGAAATGCCCAGCAGCCACTTATTTCATGCATTTAATGGGTAAACATGCTTTAGTACAGCTCAAAGTAATAGTTTAAGTACAGAGCTGGCAAAAAGTAAAGAAATCCTTAACTAAGTTTGACTTCAAATTTTGAAATAATACTTTTATACTTTAACCCTCCAATAGAAATGTGAATAATGTAAATAAAATAACTAAAAACAGTTGAAAATTCCAAGCGTTTCAAGTCAGGTTGTCCAATACCTGGTTCTTCCAACACCGATACGGAAGTCCTCTTCTGCAAAGGTCGCCATTGATGCAAATTGGACAAAAATCTTACAAAAGCTCTTTCTCTGGAATTTTGCCAAAGACTTTTCATATTGAGAGATAACTATTCCCCTCAACTTGACTTCATATTTCACTAACGGTAATTTTGAGAGTAAAAAAAAAAACAATATTCGCTCTGTTTCATAAGTATAAAACCACTTTGAAGAAACCGAAAATAAAACCATTTTAATTTTCTTTAATCCATTTTTTTTTTATTAAGAGTCAGTGTAATTGGCCTCCATTTTTAAAATTACATTGAATATTCTGGTATTCATACTATCTATTAAATTTTTCAGCAAGTTTTCATCAATTTCACTGCATTCACTGCTTATTTTCTTTGTAAGCCCGACGGACCTGAATACCCCAAAGGTTTTCGATGCGGTTCAAGTCGGGTGAGCAAGCTGCCCAATCCAAAATTTCCAATTTTCGCTCTGAAAATAATTTTTTTTTGGTTTTCTCGACTTACGTGGATTGATGCGTTGTCTTGTTGGAAGATGAAGCTTTTTTTATGATTTCTGCTTAGAAAGGGCATTAAACTAATCTGGACTACATCAGTGTACGTTTTGCTATTCATTTTGCTGAAAGTGAATTGTACTTCCAAGCATTCAGATGAGCAAAATGCCCCGCAAAGCATAACGCTACCACTGCCGAACGGGAATGGGAATTATAAGTAACATATAGAACGTTAATTTTGTCCGTCGAGAAAAGGCTCTTCTTCCCTGCTCTCTCTCGACGAATAAAACTGCCTCCGCTTCTCTGCTCTTCTTCTAAATTGCCTACTCAACCCAAAGTAACACTGGTTTGCAAGAGTCAACATTCGTTTAATCCTAATGCCAACATCGTTAGAGGGGTTTGTGATAGATCCCATGTAAACGAAGTCCTTAACAATCTCAAAAGAGGTGTTGTCAGCAGTGATGTAGGCTTCAAGAAGCTGGGACTGTTTGTTTGTTAACACAAGATAAATATTTCGCTTTATCTGTGTTAAGGCGCCTTATCTATAAGTCCTTACTACATGGTTCTCCAATACGGACTTGACAACTTTGAATTACATTTTTGAACGCCCTCTTTCACTAATCATCGAACTGTCACTGTCAATTTATTCAGTAAACTCAATATTTTCATCATGGTAAAGTACACGATCGAACAAAGTCTGCAAATTATATAAATTTTCGATGATGAATTTCATCACAAAATCATCTCCAGTGACGAAACTCATTTTTGGCTCAATGGGTTCGTCAATAAGCAAAATACTCGTTATTGGTCAGGTGAAAATCCACAGGTGCTTCATGAATCACCACTTAATCCACAAAAAATAACTGTTGGGTAACGTTACTGTCAATTTATTACTTTATTCACAATAATTTATTTACCGATTATTTTTGGCACGAATTGGAAGATATAGACTTGAGCGACATGTGGTTCAACAGAACGGTGCCAAAAGCCACACAGCACACGTTACAATCGATTTATTGAAAAGTAATTTTGATGAGCGTGTTATCGTAAGAAATGGGCGAGTCGATTGGCCGCCTCGTTGGTGCGATTTAACGCCTCTAGACTATTTCCTTTGGGGCTACGTCAAGTCATTGGTCTATGCCAACAAGCCGATGACGTTGGAAGAGCTCAGAGCCAACATTGAACGCAAAATAGCGGCTGTTTTGGGCAAAATGTGTGGCCGAGTCATCGAAAATTGGGTCCAACGAATCGACCGCTGCATACGTGGTGGCCATATGAACGAAATCGAGTTCCATTCAAAAATTTTTTGATTGTACTTCAAGCCGATAATAAAGTTTTTGAAATATCCCAAATGGCTTGCGTTTTATTAAAAAAAAAGTTGTCAAGTCCTTAATGGAAATCCTTCTATAAGATCCATTCAACTCGACTCTTTTTCTTGTCTTTTAATTGATACATTGACTTCGCGGCTATTATGTCGCGAATGCTGATAATATCGATAATGATATCAACAGCTCGGATGATCTCCATAAAGTTAAAAAAATCACACGATAAGGAAAGACCTTGTCTGAAACCTCGTTTTTGTATCCAATGCAGGGGAGAGAGAGAGGACCTTCCCGATTAAAACTGTGCTGCTGCTGATGCTCAATGTCATTCTGCAAAGACAGATGGGCGTTGAAAACGCTACCATAATTCACATATCTCAATCCAATAGAGCATATGTGAGTCAGCACAAATTTTCTCTAAGAACATACTAAAAAAAGTTCTTTGCTAGAAGTGCAACAACATCTTTGCTGAACCTTTTGGTAGCTGTTAAGGATTCACAATTGGCCAAATAAGGCAATTTCTTATTCTAACAGGTTTTTGGTGTTTTATTTTATATCCTTTTTTCTTTCTCTCCCTTTTCCTTGCTTTTATGATTTATTTGTATTATAATTTGAAGTGGGCATATTGCCCCCACCGGATTGACATTGTTTTCCAAAACTATGTTAAAAAGAAAAGAGGAGAAGGAAAGTAAATAGAAAGAAAGTTCAAAGCTTGGGTTAATTAGTAAGAGAAAGAGACTTCTATAGAGATCGCTTGAACGGAGATTTGGACAAGGCAGATGAGCAGTAGCCGGATGTATTGTTAAATTCTCTACAGCAACGCCTAATTGGTTCATTACTTGCATATGCAGTATGATGCTGATATTCAGTTAACAGCCGAGTATGCGTTGTACGTCTTATAGTGTTATTGAGGGTAATTTGGATAATAATGGAGGCTTCCTTGCTGTACTTCAGAGGAGACTACAATTTTCTTCGAAACAATTCCTTGGATTTTAACATATTGGGATCTACCATGGAGCTAAGTTGATAGTCTTAAAGATCCAGAGAAACCAAAATTATCTAATTTATATATTAATATTCGTGATCGACACGATCGAAAACTTTACTGAAATCGGTATAAATAACATTTATTAGGTCTCCTATGTCCATCTTGCTCAAAACGTCAGATACCATGATCATAAGTTTAGTCGTGGTGGAACGTCTTTTTCGAAACCCGTGCTGCTGCTCGTTTAGTCGCGGGTTGATAACAAAGTCGTGTAAGCTTTTTGGAAATTATTTTTTCAAATAGTTTTGGGATGACTGACAAATGCTATGCCCCTGTATTTTTCAACTAAGCTTTTTTCACCGTTTTTGTATATTGGTATTAGGTAAGAAGTTTTCCAGTAAGAGGGAAACACTCAAAGAGAAAGTGATTTGCTAAATCTATAGATTATTAACAGTGAATGCCTAAATCATTCTATATATACATATATGATATATTATATTATACATATATACATAAAACAAAGTCGGGTTTGTTACACCATTTATAACTCAAGAACGGCTAGACCGATTTTAATGATCTTTTATTTGTTGGATTTGTGTTCATCCCGAATAGCAGAATAACTATTAAAATATCGGAAAAACTCAGGGGGCGTGGCACCCACCATACAAATCAAATCTTCTATATCGAATAGCTTTGGAATAATATGTCTCACACCAACGGAATTCGGTATTCGACCTTAATTTTCACTTGCCGTTCTACTGGTAAAATTTTATGGGCGTTGGACGTATTGCGTGGCACTTTTTCAGCAGCTCAAATTTTCCGTATAACTTTCAAGCTATAAGTCACACACTAATGAAACTCGGTTAGAACGTACTATTTGGTCGTGTCTTTCGACCGGCAAAATTGAACAAGTATAGGCCAAAGGGGTGTGGCACCGCCCAAACAATTTAATTTTATGATATCGAATAGCTTTGGAACTAAATGCCGTATAATAATGAAATTCAGTATGGAGTTGCCACTTGGTGATATCCTTCTACTGAAAAACTGGGATGGGCTTTGGGAAAGGAGGTATGGCTCCACCCATACACTTTAAATTTTTGATATCAAATAGGTTTGGAACTTAATGTCGTATAACAACAGTATGGAATTACTATTGGGTGATATCCTTCTACTAGAAAACTGAGATGGCCATTAAACAAGGGGGTGTGGCTCCGTCCATACAGGCGAAATTTTTGATATCGAAAAGCTTTGGAAATAAATATCATATAACAATGAAATTCAGTATGGAGTTACTTATTGGTCAGGCATTTCTACTGGAAAACTGGCACGGGCATTGGAAACTTGGCGTGGCTTCGCCCACACAAGCTAAATTCAATTCAATATACTTTACTGCAAAAACTAACTTTTTTCCGGCATTTAATAATCAAAATCAAATTTTTTAAACGAATAAAAATGTCTTCATTTTTAATTTTAAAACCGCAACTTTTGCAACTGAAAGAGATTTTTATCTTAATTGCTTTTTAGTAAAATTGGTTTTCTTGCATTTTCCCTTAAAAAAAAAAAATTAAAAATAATATAAAAATTTTTAAAAATCATTTGTTCCGCTCATTGTGGAATCGATCCCACTACCTCATGGCGGCAGTTTGTTAGTCAGGTTAGGAATGCCAGCGCCAGATCGTGGAATGAATGACGCATTTAATCGAGAATTGTAACGTGAACGTGAATATGATCTACCAATCAGTTCGAACAAATGTACCCCTGCTAAACCCCCAACAGAAGGAAGTGTATGATACATTAATAAAGGCAATTGATGATGGAAAAGGTGGCTTATTTTTTCTAGATGCCTCCGGTGGAACTGGGAAGACATTCCTCATGTCATTCATTTTGTACGAGATTTGACATTGCAGTAGCAGTTGTTTCTTTTGGAATAGCGGCCACATTGATAGAAGCATGCGGCCGTACGGCTCATTCAGCGTTCAAATTGCCCTTAAATCTTCAAGCAACTGAACAACCGGCATGTAACATTTCGAAACACTCTGCAATGGCCAAAGTTTTAGTAGCATCTAAAATTATCATCTGGGACGAATGCACAATGGCGCACAAACGCGCATTGGAAGCACTTAACCGAACATTGCAAGATCTGCACAATAGCTCGAGATGTTTTGGAGGCGCAATGATTTTATTGTCTGGTGATTTCCGCCAAACACTACCAGTTATTCCAAGATCGACTGCTGCCGATGAAATAAGCGCTTGCCTCAAATCATCAAATCTGTGGCGCTATGTGAAAAAACTTCAGCTGTCATCAAACATGAGAGTTGCATTGCTGAACGATCCATCTGCTGAAGATTTCTTCAAGCAATTGCTGGCTATCAGTAATGGCCGTGTTCCTGTCGACGAATCGAGCGGGTTGATTTCGTTTTCTCAGAATTTTTGGAATTTCGTCTCTTCGAAAGATGAGCTCAGCAACAAAGTATTCCCGAACATCATTGTTAACCACAAAAATAACATATGGTTGAGTGAGCGAGCAATTTTGGCGGCTAAGAACAAAGATGTGGATGACATAAACTTCGTTATTCAGAATCAAATCGTTGGAACTCTGCATTCATTTAAATCTATTGACTGTGTAACAAACGAAGACGAAGCCACCAATTATTCAACTGAATTTTAAAACTCCTTGGATGTGCCTGGCTTACCACCGCACAATTTACAACTGAAGGTTGGCTCGGTAGTCATCATGCTTCGAAATCTAAACCAACCAAAACTATGCAATGGAACGCGTTTGGCGTTAGGAAAACTGATGATCGATGTCATACACACGATAATACTCAAAGGAAAATTCAAAGGTGAGGAAATCATCATTCCGAGGATTCCGATGATCCCAACTGATATGCCCTTTGAGTTTAAACGAATTCAATTCCCGATTCATCTTGCATTCGCCATGAGGATTAACAAATCACAAGGTACAATCACAAGGCCCTTAGTGTTTGTGGTCTGAATTTAGAAAATGCGTGTTTTCTCATGGTCAGTTGTACGTGGCATGTTCACATGTCGGCAAACCATGCGCTTTATTTGTTCTTGCACCTGATAACAAATCGGAAAATGTCGTATATCACAAGGTTCTTCACTGAAGACAATCAACCCGAGTGTACTTCATGCAGCAAAATACATAGCTTCAATAAAGTAAATGTCTTGCTGATATGCTATTGAAATACTTAATTTTTGTGTTTAATAAACTATTACTTAATAAATTTTTTGTATTCATTTTATCACATTAATCGTAATTAATTAAATAAAGTCGAGTTAGTTATACCATTTACATATAAAGATCGGCTGGACCGATTTAAATAATCTCTTATTTATTGGATTTTTCTTTGCCCCAAATAGCAAAATAGCTTTTAAAATATCGGTAAAATCCCCCGGTAATTTTTCCCCGAGTAACACCGGATATTAAGCTAATCTATATATATAAAAAAGGAAATTATGTTTGTAAGGCCGCAATAGACTCCTAAACTACTCATCCGATTAGCATGAAAATTTGTGTACATAAGTTTTTTGGTACGGTGCGTGTTCGTGGGCTATCAATTTTGATCCACCTTGAACACCAGAGGGCGCTGTAGTACAAATTTTTTACAAAACTGCCTAAAACTCATAAACTGCTAATGCGATTAGAATGAAAAGTGGTATACAGTAGGTTTTAAGTACGTTGAGTGTTCTGCTGCTATCATTTTTGACCTATCTTGAACACCAGAGGGCGCTATAGTACAAATTTTTTACAAAACCACCTAAAACTCCCAAACCGCTAATGCGATTAGAATAAAAAATGGTATATAGTAGTTTTCAGGTACGATGAATTTTTTAGCACTATCTTCTTTGACCCACCTTGGACACCAGATGGTGCTGTAGTACAAATTTTTTACAAAATCGCATATTTTTAGTTATTTTCTTATGTAACATGTGCAAATATTTACAAAATATAAAATATTTCTTAAATTTAGTAAAACTAAAAAAATTTCCGTTATTTTGACACCAAAAACATGAACATATCTTGAAAACTATGAAAAATTTTACTACAACGATATATTTAATGCAACATCGTTGCTCAAAAATGAGAAAAAAACAATCAGAAATTTAATTTTGTGACTTTCGATTCAAATATCTCCGCTGCTTTTTTATATATTGTGTTAAATTTTTTTTTGTCTTAAAGCTTCATCAAAATACTATGAAAACCTTATTGCAAAAATACCGTTAGTGGAGTAAATATATTTTAAATGTTTTTTTCAAAAAAGGTCTGAAATATTGGAGTTTTCCTCAAAAACAGACTGAAAAATTATTTTTGTTGTAAAAATAATTTAAACTCAAATTCACAAACTTTTCACTCTATTTAAAAGTTATAACATTTGTAAGTAAAAGTTGTTTCAATTTTACGCAAAAATTAAAAACCATTTTTGTGATTCAAAAAACAAGGCCTACCCCTTGATTTTTTTGAAGAAATTTTTTTTTTTCCAATATTGTGGTTTCATATTTTTGAATAAATTTAAAAGCTAAAATAATAATTTATTAAAAAAAATTATCTCAGTATCTCTTACCAATCAAAAGTTATAGCCAATAATCTATATCCATATCATTTCCGGTCTGCTTGCTTATCTATCTATTCTTATATATCTTATATCTATATATATAAAAAAGGAGTTTATGTTTGTAAGGCCGCAATAGACTCCTAAACTACTCTTCCGATTAGCATGAAAATTTGTGTATAGAAGTTTTTTGGTACGGTGCGTGTTCGTGGGCTATCAATTTTGATCCACCTTGAACACCAGAGGGCGCTGTAGTACAAATTTTTTACAAAACTGCCTAAAACTCCTAAACTGCTAATGCGATTAGAATGAAAAGTGATATACAGTGGGTTTCTTATACGTTGAGTGTTCTGCTGTTATCGTTTTTGACCTATATTGAACACCAGAGGGCGCTATAGTACAAATTTTTTACAAAACCACCTAAAACTCCCAAATTGCTCATGCGATTAGAATAAAAATTGGTATATAGTAGTTTTCAGGTACGATGAATTTTTTAGCACTATCTTCTTTGACCCACCTTGGACACCAGATGGTGCTGTAGTACAAATTTTTTACAAAATCGCATATTTTTAGTTGTTTTCTTATGTAACATGTGCAAATATTTACAAAATATTAAATATTTCTTAAATTTAGTAAAATAAAAATAAGTTCCGTTATTTTGACATCAAAAACATGAACATATCTTGAAAACTATGAAAAATTTTACTACAACGATATATTTAATGCAACATCGTTGCTCAAAAATGAGAAAAAAACAATCAGAAATTTAATTTTGCGACTTTCGAGTCAAATATCTCCGCTGCTTTTGTATTCATTTTGTTAAATTTTTTTTTGCCTTAAAGCTTCATCAAAGTACTATGAAAACCTTATTGCAAAAATACCGTTAGTTGAGTAAATATATTTTAAATATTTTTTTCAAAAAAGGTCTGAAATATTGGAGTTTTCCTCACAAAAAGGCTCAAAATTTGTTTTTGTTGAAAAAATAATTTAAATTCAAATTCGCAAATTTTCAACTCTATTTAAAAATTATAACATTTATAGGCAAAAATTATTTCAATTTTACACAAAAATTAAAAACCATTTCTGTGATTCAAAAAACAAGGCCTACCCCTTGAATTTTTCGAACAAAATTTTTTTTTCCAATATTGTGTTTTTATATTTTTGAAAAAATATACAAGCTAAAAAATTAATTTATTAGAAAAAATTATCTAAGTATCTCTTGCCAATCGAAAGTTATAGCCAATAATGTTTATCCAAAATATATATACAAAAAGCAAAACGCTGTGTGTGATGGCTGGAAACTTCAAAATTACTTAGCCGATAGAGCTGAAATTTTGGCAGTACATTTTTTTCAAGTACGAGATGGCTTAAATTTCTGTCACACCCCCTTTTACCGCCCACAAATCAATAAAAATGCTATATTTCCTACGGTTTTCGTCGATTGGGCTACATTTTGGTAATTTAGTCTGTATGCTTACTGTCGGCAACTGTACTAAAACAGGGTAATGTCCATCTACTAGAAAACTGGGATGAGCATTATATAAGAGGGTGTGGCTCCGCCCATACAGTTAAAATTTGTATTATCGAATAGCTTTGAAAGTAAAAGTAGCAATACTTACATACAAACTCAAAATGGAGTTACTATTTGGTGATCTCCTGCTACTGGGAAACTGTAACGGGCAGTGGAAAATAACAGTGGTGTCAAACTATGAGTCTGAGAAAAGTTTTGAATACACCTATTATGTTCCCATATAGTTGCAGGGTGCAGCAACGCGCGCCGGGAAAAGGCTAGTATTATATATAAGTTTGAATATGACTGTGATCCACTCAAGCTACTAAGGTCCTATTTATACTGCCAATATGCAGACAAAGTTACCCGGAAGTTTATTTTGACAAAGAGAACGCTTTTACATTAGCAAATAAGTTCTTATCTACTTATCATGTACCCTGTGTCAAAGTCAATCTTGATCGTGTCATACTTTTAGGCATTCACAGTGAAAAGTCATGGAAGACTACTGATGAGTTGGTGTAGCGGCTAACGAAACAGTCTGTCTAGTCTGCTGTGTGATTTGCTCTATACAGAGCCGTTGTTGTTGGTGTTGGTTGTTGCCAACATATTGTCTTCTTGTTGTCAACATACTTGGCCTAAAGCTCAAATTTCTTTTCAATATTATATATAAGGGCAAAAGTAGTTAGTCTAAGCATCGCACCAGTAACTTTGGGGGAATTAAGAAGAATTAAGGGGAATAAACGGGAATTATTTAGTTTTATTATTTTATTCTATTGAAATCTTATTTCTAAATATTTTCCACATTAAAAACTGAAGTGTAATGAGTTTATAGAAATTACATTTTTTGTTATTGTATTCTTATTTTTCCGTGGCGTCCGTGGCGTAGTTGGTTAAAGTGTGTGGCCGCTATGTCAACGAACCTGGAGACCCAGGTTCGAACCCCAGTAGCGACAGAAAATTATTTGAATTAAAATAATTTTTCTGTACGGCCGCCACCTCTCTGCAGATAATGGCAAACCTCAGAGAGTAATCAAAATGCCATGTAAAGCTTCTTGAGAATAAGAACATTCCGTTCATCGCCGTTTGGAGTCGGCGTTAAGCCTGTAGGACCATTTCTCGGTCAATTGTGTACAAACTTAATAACATGCCCAACACAATTGATCATAAGAAGCTAGGTCAAAGTCATTTCAAGGGCTGAAATGGCCAGTTATAAATAAAAAATAAAATTCTTATTTTTATGCTTTTTTTATACGCAGATTTTTTTCCGACAAGTGTATATATCAATCTCCCTTCATCATAAATTTTTTTAAAATATCCATTTCTATTTGAAATGTTTAGACTCAACAGACAATTAAATTGATATAAATTTTAACATTACGAGTAGAACGAACAACAAAATAACTGCAACTGTAGCACGCAAAACAATTTAATACTTAGAGATAAACGTATTTTGTGTAAATGCATGTTTCTATAGCCATCACGACAACTCTGAGTGGATGGATACAGCATATTTTTTGACAACTATAACTGCTATACCGACTCCCAACCATATATGTAGGTTTTATATTTTCTAAAATAAATAAACAATAAATAACAAGTTTTGCCGCATTTTTCCGCACAGTTTGTGTGCGTTATTTTTATGAGTCTTACAAAAAAACTTCTAGAAAACAATAACAAAAAAAAAAGCAACAAAATGCACTAAAACGCCAAAGAAATCAGCGAAAAATGAATAAAAACGACTCCCTACAGACAACAGACAAGCAACAAAATAGCCACAGCAGCGTGTAACAATAAATCTTACACAAAATATATTAGATTAAATTCTGTGAGCAAAATACCAAATAGACATGGTTCCTGCATGTTTTTTTCTTACAATTTTGAGTAAAAATAATAAAAAGTGGTTGAATTTAATGTAAGTTAAGCTGTTGCAAAGCGCTTAAGGGTGCAGATTAAAGTAATGAAATTAAGGAGTGTATCAACAAAGGTTGCGAACAGTTCCGTCTCTACCATATGGGCACACGGGGCACTGGCCCAGGGCCCCTCACCTAACAGGGGCCCCAAAATTTCGGCAAATTCGTCATTAACACGAAAAAAGAAAAACTCAGTGTTTATTGAATTTTTTTCACAAAAAAGGAAAAAAGCAGTAGCACAAAATGAAAATGTCAACAAACTATCTAAACTTACAACATTTTTCACGGTTGAAGAAAATGTCAGACAGCCTGATTCTTCGACCTCATCACCCCAAAATCAAGATTCCTGTAAATTGCAAAGATCGGACACGGTGTCCGCGATTGACATAAAAGATAATTTGAGTGTGATGGTTAGTTCAGAACTTCCAATTTCAGATGTGTGTGACTTAGATTCTGAATCGTTCACTTACCAAGTTTCTTACCAAGTACAAGATTCAAAAATATACCAAACGATATTTGATGGAGAACGAGAACAGTTCACAGCACCGATAATCGATGATGAATTATGTAGCAAGAACCAAAACTTCTGGACGAGTTGATAGTGGGTTGCTATCGCAACATAACGCACAAGTTAATTATTGGAAAAATGAACTGAAAGGAATCGTTTCAGTTGTAAAATTTTTGGCTTCTAGGGAACTCGTGTTTCGTGGGGATAATGAAATAGTGGGGTCCGAAAATAACGGAAATGATTTCAGATGCTTAGAACTAATTAGTGAATTTGATCCTTTTCTTGCTAACCCATTCGAAAATATGGAAATTGTGGAAAAGGAAGTACATCATATTTTTCTGCAAATATATGCAATGAATTTATCAATATAATGGGACTGAAAGTTTTAACAACAATTGTCTTGTTTGTCTTGAATTACTTCTCAATAAGCGTGGATTCCACTTCAGATCTCTCCCATGTTGACCAACTAACTTTTATAGTTAGATATGTAAAAGGCGGAGAGCCTATTGAGAGATTTTTGACATTTTTACCTATAAAACAACATAAGGCTCAATATAAAGCAGAAACCATTTTAGAATTTTTGAAGAACCTTAATATATCAATAAAAGATTGTCGGAGACAGAGCTACGATAATGCCTCCAGCATGGCTGGACAGTATTCTGGTGTTCAGAAAAGAATAAAAGAAAAATGCGAATTTGCTATTTTTATCCCGTGTGCGCACATTCACTGAATTTAGTAGGTGTTCATGCTGTTAGGTGTGTTCCACAAGCAGTAGCATACTTCCAATTCATTCAAAATTTGTTAATTTTTTTTTCGGGTTCAACCAAACGATGGGAAATTATGACAGAATGTTTAAGTGCAAACAAAGTTCTGAAGTCTCTCTCGGAAACTAGATGGTCTGCACGTATTGATGCTCTTAATGCTGTCTATAATGGTAATGATCATATTTCTGATGCTTTAGCATCAATTGTCAAAGATAGCGATCAATCAGGAGAAACAGAAATGAGGCTCTAAGCCTTGCGAACAAAATGGAAAAATTTGAGACGATTCTTCTAACGGAGATATGGATTGACCTTTTGGAAAAAACAAATAAAACAAACAAAGGTTTGCAGAATAACACCATAACCTTGGACATTGCAGCAAAACTTTTTGAATCTCTGGCTGATTTCGATCACTATGAATCGGCTGCCAAGGAAAAAGCAACCAAATTCTGAATATAAAGATAATACTCAAAGAAAAATAATTCGCAGCACTCGAATCACATTTTTCGATGGATCATCAGAGAATATATAGTTGAATGGCAAAGAAAAATTTCGTATAAACACGATTCTCCCTATGATTGACACTTTGACCGTTCATTTAAAAAAATCGTTCTGAAGCATATAAGGAGTTGACAAACGTTTTAGTTTTCTTTCTCATTTAAAAACTATCGATTGTGACCAGTTGACAAGCAAATGCAATGATTTTGCAGACTTCTATTATGAAGACATTAATGCTAATGACCTCAAATCAGAATGTTTTCATTTAAGGCAGTACTAAAAAAATATAACAAATGAATCAGAAGACTTAAGTATACCAGCCGTACACAAATTAATAAAAGCGGATAAATTAAAGAAACTTTTCCAAAAGGTAGAAATTGCTACAAGGATATTTCTTTCACTAAGGGTGAGCAATTGTAGTGGAGAGCGCTCGTTTTTGCGGCTCAAAAGAATTAAAAATGAATTAAGAACAACTATGTTACAAGAACGAATTACTAATTAGTCAATCATGTGCATTGAAAGTGAAATAAAATAGTCTTTGACGATCTAATAGAAGATTTTGCAGTACAGAAATCCAGAAAGAAACCATTATGCAAATAATTTATACAGTGATTTAATTTGTTCTGCTTCTTTAAACAGTAATCACATGTATTTGACTGTTACACATAAGGTAAACATGAAAATAATAAAATTATTAAATGTATCTGAATTTCTTCAAGATATTTAAGTAATTCCCTTTTTTATCATTTACACATTTCGTTTTTTGTATAGGGCCCCCAAATTGTATTGTGCCCAAGGGCCCCTGCATAGTTTAAAACGGCCTTGGTTGCGAAGGCTGGTCGCTTGACAGTTTCGAAAGATTTCGTATGTTATGCGTAATCTCTATGTGTCTACTTAATGATTCAATAAAAATGTAAGAGACATTTAAACAATTATTCGTTTTATTCAATAAACAAAATCTACACCCTTTATCGATGCACCCTATGCATACAAAAATATGGCTTACATTCATGTTTTATACATATGTAAAACATTAACGTAAGTTTGTATCTCCACAACACTTTTCCGCAATTATATAGGATTTAAAATTTTGTCACTTTGTTCGGTGTAAAAATATTTTTTGCTACTTTAATCGCCCTCCTTCTGCGTTCATATGTGTAGCACCCAATATATTAAAAATTGTAGTCTAGATTTTTAAAGTCAATAAACTTGTTTTATTTTCCAAAACGAAAATAAAACAACTTTTTGTATCCTTAGCAACATTAACCCTCTATGGCATTGTTAAAAAAAAGACAACCAAGTTATGTATTAAACTTAATACAAAAATGACAAAAACAAAACCAAACCAAAGTAAACCACTGAAAAGGTGTCAGCCATATATGTAAGAGGATAAAAACTCCATTAGTGCCAATGACGCACAAGAGATTTCTTTGGATCTTAATGCACACCTAAGGAAGAAAGTTTGTTTACATAACTTTTACCCAGTAATTGTGTATTGAATGTGTGAGAATCCTTAAGATTGTTTTTTTTCATTTTTTATTATTTGTTTTGCTAAATGACATTAAGATCAAAAACAGGCTCTGAATGGAAAAACAAAAAAAAAAAAAAAAAAAATAAAACATAGGGTCGTTTTTCAAATTCTTCATTAGTGGATATCAAGAAAATAATTTGATTCTCCGTAACGGTAACAGATTAAAATATAAATAAGATACTCGTATTTCTGAAAAAAATACCAAAAAAATCGATAAGAGACAGACATGCCGCAAGCGACTTAAAAATTCTAAAAAATGTATTCTTATGACTTATGAAATCTAACAAGGAAAAATTACATCGAAAAAATGTGTATGGCGTTGAATTGAAAAGAAATGAACAGAAAATATTTAGGTGGAATCTTAAGGCATGTTGCTACTTGGCGCGCTTGGTATTCGAGTGAACATTCCAAATTTTTTTACAGGAAAACGGTTAGAGATAATGGACATTTTTTTTAGGGTGAATATATGCACTAAAAAATTATTAACAAAAAATTTTTTTATTAATATGTAACGTTTGTTATGTATGAACCTTTAATTTGAAGTTGGCGTGTCGATATCGGAAAGAGCTGATGGTTACCATAATAATAGTTAGTTAAAGTTTGTCAGCACCAAGAAAAAAAAAAACACAAAATTCATAAATAATAATATGAGTATGGTTAACGTGTGAACTAAAATTTTTAAGTTTGGTAAAAAATTTGAAAAATTTTGAAGATTTGAAAAAAAGCATCGTAAAAAACGCAAGTTTTTTGGGATTTTGGATTTTGTGCAAAAAAATATAGAAAAAATAAAAATTTTTGCAATATTTTAAATTCACATGGAAAACACACATGTGGAAAGTATGCGGTTAAAATTTGGAGATAATCGGATAAGGTAATTTGGTGCAACGATGGTAACCAGGTATAAAAAAGTAAAAAAACTTTAAATTTAAGCTTCATACATAAAAAAAAGTTAAAAATTAATAAATAAAAAATTTTTGTAAAAATTTTTTGAGTGTGTTAATTAATGGAAACCACAAAAAATTTTTTCCATACTCTCTTATCGTTTTCCTGTAAAAATTTTAAACTTTCACCCGAATACCGAGCCTGCCAAGTAGCAACATGCCTTAAATTTTTAATTGATATATTAATATATCAAGAAGAAATTTGTTTCTTCGAAAAGGCAACAACTTACTAATTAATTATTAAAAAGAAATCTCTAAAAAAGTACCAAAGAAATAATTAAGAAACAACACAAGCCTCTGAACGCCTTAAAAAATGTAAAAAATCGATAAAAAATTTACAAGACAGATATAATAAGCAACGAATACATCGCAAAAGAGTGCTTGACTGTTTGTTTTTTTCTTACTTTAGAGACTAAATTGACTTGAAGACAGTGGTTTTCGCTTATGGCAATGTTAATGGGAATATCTGTTTAACCTTAGACCCGTTTACATCTTTTACAACTTTATCCCGTTTATCTGGGTCATATTGACCCGTAGTGTATTTTGTATGGAAATTTTACATTTTTCAATGAGTTAAAATTAAAAAGTGTTGTTATTTCATGAATTATTAATTTTAATATTTGTTTTTATTTTTAAATATATGTTTGAACAAAACATTTGCAATTTAGATTTGAATGTTGAGAAAAAAAAAAAAACAAAACAAAATTAAAAAAAAAACAAAGATTTATAACCGATTGATAGTGTCGCTTCGATTGAGCTGTATTTGATATGCTAGGCATTGATGGATCTGTTCCATCATTATCATCGTAATTTTCCAATATATTAGGTTCTTTGTATTTGTGAAGGTAACACGATTAACATGATTGAACATAATTCAAAGGTCAAAAAGGCTTTAAGCAATGGTAACACACAGCAGACGTTTTATTATCCTTTGTCGTGGTTTCTTGTCCTTGTCATTTGAAATGGAAATCATTTATTTGTGTTTCTTACCTAAACTTCAGGCATTCGAAGAGATTCTGTAAGGCTTTTTGGCTTCATACCAATCAAACTCAAAGCAATCCTTAGGTCGTGTGCTATTTGGAAACTATTCACTCAGATGACGAAATTTCAGCAGTCTAAATGAGAATAATTGGCACTTGTGAGGTGAATATGACTGTCAAAAATTCATGTAGCACCAGGGGCTAGTATAATTTTTGGCAATCGGCAAGAAAATTTTTAACACAAGCAAAAATAGAAAAAAAAATTCAAATTTCAAAGCTGACCTCGAATGGATTCCAAAATAAAAAAAAAAAATTTTTTTTTGGACCACCGGAAAAACAGCCGAAATGGTCTTTTTTCTATAACTTGAGCATAACATACCCGATCTTAAAAAAAAATATGTCGTTTAAAAGTGCTTTGTGAGCACCACATTTTCTCTTGAGATCATTTTTACTTCCAAGGTCATATTTGACTAGTAAACCTCGTTAGCCCGATTTACCTCCCCTAAAATTGTGTTTTTTTTTTCATTAAATTGAAGTCCTAAGAATTTGTTTACATTTTGTTCAAAAAAATTATTCAATAACTTTAAGAACAAAGAAGATATAATGGTTCAAATATTTGGTACAATGCTTTTTTCATTATGTATGAATTATAAATAAAAAAAAAAAAATTAATTCAAACAAAATTGAAAATTAACTGAATGATTTTTAAAAAGGACTTCTTTGTGAGAAAAAAAAGCACAATTTTAAGGGAGGTTAATCGGGCTAACGAGGTTTACTAGTCAAATATGACCTTGGAAGTAAAAATGTTCTGAAGAGAAAATGTGGTACTCGCAAAGCACTTTTAAACGACATATTTTTTTTAAGATCGGATATGTAATGCTCAAGTTATAGAAAAAAGACCGTTTCGGCTGTTTTTCCGATGGTCCAAAAAAATTTTTTTTTTTATTTTGCAATCCATTCGAGGTCAGCTTTGAAATAGGGGGTGGTTTTTTCAAACTTTTTTTTTCGACCCACTCTACTGCACATGCTCAACAGTTCCATATAAAAAGCATGTTTTCATACGTGTAAGTGTACATAAGTATGAAAAGTACATACGCCAACGGTAGAATAATGCTTTCTCTGACTTCCAATGTACTCACAGTAGTAAAAAAGTACTACAAAAACTGACCCTTCATACAAATCGTATGGTAGAAAATGTCGGGTCATTTTGACCCAAATAAACGTGTAAAGCACATGTAAGTTTTTTGTCCCTGCTATGCACATATGTCACATATGTACAATTTTTTCATTCTGGTTGCAAAGATAAAAGTTCACCAAATAAAATGGTTAATTTTTTTTGTTTTGATTTTTAATATGTTTTTTTTTGCAAATGAAAAGTGCCTTGGGTCAATATGACCCAATAAACGGGTTTAAGGTTAAACTTAATGAGAATTATAATTTGTGATTTCACTTCAGTTATGCAGCGCTTTAGAGAAAAAATGTGCAACAAGTATCGAGCGTGATGAGGCCCCAAGCAAGACTCGAAACGAACATTTCGCGCTCTATAGGTACATCAGGAGATAGTAACAAGGCAGGCTACTTTTAAATTTGAAGACTGCTCAACTGTGAAATTTTACCCTTATAAACCTGTTAGTGCCACAAACATTGTAGACTCCGTTTTTACCAGGGTCTATAAGTAACGTATGTCCAGGGTCATTTACAAATAAATATTTTTTTTAACCCTATTTTGAACGCAGTAATTTCAATCGTCATTACAATTTTTATTTGTTTTAACCGAATCTACAATATGCAACCGTGGCGTAGTTGGTTAAAGTGCGTGGCCGCTATGTCAACGAACCTGGAGACCCAGGTTCGAACCCCCAACAGCGACAGACAATTATTTGAATTAAAATAATTTTTCTGTACGGCCGCCATCTCTCTGCAGACAATGGCAAACCACAGAGAGTAATCAAAATGCCATGTAAAGCTTCCTGAGAATAAGAACATTTCGTTCATCGCCGTTCGGAGTCGGCGTTAAGCCTGTAGGTCCTTTTCTCGGTCAATTGTGTGCAAACTTAATAACACGCACAACACATTTGATCCTAAGAAGCTAGGTCAAAGTCCTTTCAAGGGCTGAAATAGCCAGTTATTTATGTTTTTTTTTACAATATGCAACCGTTTGCTTGGATGTGCTTCGACCGCGGACAACTATTGTCGGGTTTTGCTCACTTTGAAAGACCCAAACAATGGATTGCTGCTTTGTTTCGGGCTCAGTGGGCTCAGGGACATGATTCAATATAAAGTTAGCGTTGATAGTCATCCAAAGTGCTATAGAGCTGCTAAGCTCTAAATACAATTGAACTTTATACCGTTGTCTCAATATAATTTCATGATTTTGACGCAATTTTTTATATCAAAAATCTTATTAAATGTAATCTATATCTATATCTATCTATATCTATATCTATATCTATATCTATATCTATATCTATATCTATATCTATATCTATATCTATATCTATATCTATATCTATATCTATATCTATATCTATATCTATATCTATATCTATATCTATATCTATATCTATATCTATATCTATATCTATATCTTTATCTATATCTATATCTATATCTATATCTATATCTATATCTATATCTATATCTATATCTATATCTATGTATATCTATATCTATATCTATATCTATATCTATATCTATATCTATATCTATATCTATATCTATATCTATATCTATCTATATCTATATCTATATCTATACTATTATATAAAATGAAAGCGATCATTTTTTGTTTCCGCAAAACTCCAAAAGTACTGGTCCGATTTTTTTGAAATAAGTTTTAAAATATCACATTTCTGCTACAAAAGGTTCATTGGTTATTTTCTTTTCGAAATTTTAATAATAAGTATCTTTAATTAAAGTGTTAAGTTTCTTAAAAAATCATCCACAATGCTATCCATTGCTTGATCGTTAGCTTTTCATGCGTTTGTGCTGCGAGAGCCTCAATAAATTGCATATTGCTCTCTACTATACTCTATTTGTTCTCAGCAAGCACAAAACAACAAAACAAATAAACAAATACATATACATTAGAGCACCCATGAAATATATGAAATTTGCAAAAATGTTTTTTTCTTCGCTCCCCGCGCATTTTCATAAAGAATGAGGGAAAAACATAAGATCTGCAAAAAAAAATTTGTGCCGCTAGTGGTAATTAGCCAGTCGGTTTTGAATTGAAGCCTCAAAATTGGGCTTAAAAACGGTTCAAACATGCATTGTTCTATAAATTTTATAAAAAATATTAAAAGTGGTAAGTCTTTATAACTTAGAACAAAGAATAAATATGCAAATATTTTAGGCATAGTTGTTTTTATGTAAGTGCCATATTTCGCGGTGTTTTAATTGCTTAAAGTTGAATTTTTCAAAAAATTTTTGGTGCAATTTTTGCTTAAATAATTTTCATAAATTTTAAAAGGATGATAAAATTGATTGGCTTAAAGCATCGTAAAGAAAATAAAATAGAGTTTAAATACCTTTTTTTTATTTTATATATATGTTTTAATAACCATAAAAAAAAAATTTCAAAGTAAAAAAAATTATAGTGTTTTTTTTTTATTTCAATGATGTCTTCAATTTTCATAACAAAGTGAAAGTGGAATTCTAAGTCATGTTATTGCTAATACGTTACTTTTATATTCTAGTTTATAGTTATATATTTATATTATAGTCATGGTTATTTTAGTTTAATTCAATTTATTTGAAGTTATTACGAAAATCGAAGTATGATGTAATTTTCTTCAGTAATACTAATGGTATTCCCATTTACTATTTCCCATTCTTCCCATAAGAATGAAGTATTCCCATTTTACTAAGTTTTCGCTCTCATTCCTCCTGTCATCTAAATAATATATATATGTCGTAATATGGAATTATTAATTCAACGTCAAGTAGAAACACTTGAGTGGAATCGTAGCTGATGTGTTTTTCTTAGAAAAGGGAGTTGACTCTGAATTGTGAGTTCGATGTGAAAAATAATTTTTTAGATCAGATATAAACGAAATGAGAAAAAGGAAACACGCACTACGGGATCACTGCGTTGACGAACTTCCAACTACCAATAGTGCGACATCAGAAGTGGGATTACCTCAATCAACTATTACCAGAGAAATTATGACGACAAATGAAAGCGATGGTGGTAATATTGAAGCAGTTACTGGCGGAATTGAAAATTGTGGCGGCGTTGAAGAAACAAGATGGCGGAGCTTGTTTGAACAACAAAATCAAAATTTTAAGGCTTTACTAAACGCAATGGATAACTCAAGAACAAATCAAAATGTGAAGCTACCTGAATTTAATCCAGATATAGTTACAATAGATGCATCTGCCTGGATATCAACTGCGGACATATGTATGGGAGACCAGCCTCTGCAGGGTGCAAGCCTTATGATTGCACTTAGTATTTCGCTAAAAGGTACAGCATCAGCATGGTTATCACAGGTATGTTTTCCGGGTATGACCTGGCATGATTTTAAAAACATTTTTGCGGCGCGGTACGAATGTTCGGAGACGGTAGCAGCATTTTTGATTAAGCTGCAACATAATAGACCAAAGCAAGGTGAATGCTTAGGTTCCTATGCGGCAATTTTATTGACGTCCCTTATGGCAAGATGTAAAAACCTATCAGTAGAGCAAATGTCAATTTCCATTGTGTTAGCTCATATCGCTCAATTTCAACCACGCATACGACGTTTGGCATTCACATCAATTATAGCTACTAGAAGTCAGTTATTAAACGAGCTTCAGGCTATTGTAGTTGACATGAGTGGAGCATCTGTCGTTCAACATGAAGCAGGACCTGAAGCCAAACGATCGAAATTGTCAATAAGTGCTGGATCAATTAAATGTTATCGGTGTGGAAGGTTAGGACACAAGGCAGCAGCATGCAGAAAAAATGATAGTGGACCTTCACATACTGACTTTCAGAAGAAAACACTGACATCAATTGTCTGTTACAAATGTCACAAGATTGGCCATTACGCATCTAATTGTACAATTAAAAAAGACGATTCTGCAGGGTCTGCCAGCAATGTGATAAAACGAGTGAATTCGTGCACAGTTAGCATACCAATGGGTTATTTGCAGCATTCAGGTGTGAAAACTTCATTTTACTTTGACTCAGGAGCAGAGTGTTCTCTCATTAAGGAATCTGTGTCTAGTAAATTTAAGGGGAAACGTATACGCACTAATGTAAGAATGATGGGTATAGGTCAAAGCAGTGTTAACAGTACTTTTCAAATTTTGTCGGTTGTTAAAATTGATGACATCGATCTTGAAATAATTTTTCACGTTTTGCCAGATTCTACTATGCATTATGATGTAATGATTGGTCGTGAGATATTGAGCCAGGGTATTACTGTACAAATCACGTCCGATTTTGTTCGATTTGATCGGTTGAGCATTGTGAATGTATGTAATTCAGAAAATTTTCAAAATCAGATTGATGACATTGATACTGACATTCCTTTGGATTTGAAGTCAAAACTTTGTTCAATTTTGAATGAATACAAAGAATTTTTTGTTCAGGGTACTCCGAAAAGCCCAGCTAAAGTAGAGCCAATGAAAATCAATTTGAAGGACCCTAACAAAACTGTTTATAGGCGTCCTTATCGTTTAAGTGAAAGCGAGCGAAATGTAGTTCGCAGTAAAGTCGATGAACTACTTGCAGCAGGTATAATTCAAGCAAGTTTCTCTCCATTTGCTAGTCCCATTTTACTGGTGAAGAAGAAAGATGGAACCGATCGAATGTGCGTGGATTATAGGGAGTTAAACGACAACACAATACCTGATAGGTTCCCTCTTCCTTTAATCACAGATCAGATTGATAGACTAAATGGTTGTTATTATTTCACTACATTAGATATGGTAAGTGGATATCATCAGGTGCCAGTTCATCCTGATTCTATTCAAAAGACTGCTTTTGTCACCCCTGATGGCCATTATGAATATCTAACTATGCCTTTTGGATTGCGAAATGCGCCATCTGTATTTCAACGTGCTGTTATGCAAGTATTGGGGGAACTTACTAGAACCTATGTAGTGGTCTATATGGACGACATACTTATAATGGGAACTGCAGATGTTGATGAAACGTTAGAGCGAATTCAAAAAGTTTTGAAAATATTAACAGATGCAGGCTTTTCGCTTAACATGAAAAAATGTACGTTTATGAAACAGAAAGTGGAGTATCTTGGTTTTGAGGTATCTAATGGAGAAATTCGTCCGAATCCTAGGAAAATTGAGGCTTTAGTCGCGTTACCACCTCCTCAGACTGTAACGCAGTTACGTCAATTCATAGGGTTGGCGTCATACTTTAGGCAATTTGTGCCAAAATTTTCACAGTTTATGGCACCTTTATACGCCTTAACAAGTTCATGCAAATGTGATATAAATTGGCAACCTTTGCATGAAAACATAAGGCAAAAAGTAATTGAAATTTTAACAAATGCACCAGTCTTAGCTATTTTCAATCCAGACATTCATACAGAGTTACACACAGATGCAAGCTCAATTGGGTATGGTGCTGTTTTGATGCAGATACAAAAAAGTAAGCCACATGTGATTGCTTATTTTAGTAAGCGCACTACAAGTGCTGAGTCTAGATATCACTCTTACGAATTGGAAACATTGGCAGTGGTGAATGCTGTCAAACACTTTAGGCACTATTTACATGGACGTAAGTTCACTGTCGTAACAGATTGCAATTCTCTTCAGTCTTCTCGCAAGAAGCACGATTTGATGCCACGTGTACATAGGTGGTGGGCATTTCTTCAAGCATTTGATTTTGATGTTGTTTATAAAGATGGAAAAAGAATGTCTCATGCCGACTTTTTCTCTAGAAATCCTTTGCCAGAAAAAGACATATCTGTTACTATATCTAAACAAAAAGAAATTAATATAACAGAGCTTACTGACAATTGGCTGCGCGCTGAGCAGCAGCGAGATTTTGAAATATCTAAGTTAATTACCAATCTTAATGAAGATGAACTAAGAAACGATGTGTCGAAAACATATGAAATTCGTTCGGGTATATTGCATCGAAAAATTCAACGCCATGGTAGAACTAGGTGTTTGCCAATAGTACCAAAAGCGTATAAGTGGTCTATTGTGAATTCCGTCCATGATGCTTTGTTTCATTTAGGTTTTGAGAAAACCCTTGATAAGTTGTATGATTTATATTGGTTTGTCAACATGGCAAAGTATGTTCGGAAATTTATTGATAATTGTATGACTTGTAAAATTGCAAAATCGCAATCGGGTAAAATTGAGGCAGAATTACATTCAATACCTAAAGTTCCAATCCCATGGCACACTATTCATATTGATGGTAGTGGAAAGCTTAGTGGCAAGAGTGACAAGAAGGAATATGTTTTTGTTATGATCGATGCTTTCACTAAATATGTTATATTGAGGCATACCTTAAACATTGACAGTACGAATAGTATAAAGGCATTATCTTTTTGTATCTCTATGTTTGGTGCCCCAGTGCGCATAATTGCAGATCAGGGGCGTTGTTTCTCAAGTATGGAGTTTCGGGAATATTGTGAGTCTCATAAGATAAATCTCCATTTAATTGCAACTGGAAGTAGCCGCGCAAATGGACAAGTAGAGCGTGTTATGACTACTCTAAAAAATATGTTGACTGTTGCCGAGACCAGTAAGGAAATTTCATGGCAGGATGCTCTACCTGAAGTTCAATTAGCTTTGAATTGTACAAGCAATCGAGTCACTAAAAGTAGTCCTCTTGAGCTCTTAATCGGGAAAGTTTCAAGGCCAGTAGATTTAATGTTAGTAACTGATGAGGAACCGCAAGTGGATCTTGATGAAGTGAGGGAACAGGCCATTGTTAACATGGATAATAATGCTAAATATGATAAGATTCGCTTTGACAGTACTAAGCGTAAGCCGAAACGGTATGCAGTAGGTGATTTTGTCTTATTAAGAAATGAAGAACGTAATCAAGCAAAATTAGATCCCAAGTTTAGAGGACCTTTTAAAATCATTGATGTTTTAGAAGGGGACAGATATACCTTAGCGGCTTTTGATTCTAAACGAACATATAAATACTCGCATGATAATTTGAGAAAAGTGCCTGTTAACACTGTTGGGGATGATGATAATGATATGGATGATGACCAAGAAGAGGATAATTGATTTTTATTTTATTAATTTTTATATGACCTTTGTTTTATCAATTGAATATGTTTTGATTTCTTTGTGTTCTAATAATTAAATTCTGTAATTAATATATGGTACCATTATACTCTTAATAAAGAAATGTTTGTTGAATGTAAAAGGAAAGTTGATTGTCTAGTACCACAGTAGGTGGTGGAGAGCATTTTGATGTGCTGAATGCGTAGTACCACAACAGATAGTGGTGAATATTTTGATTTGTTGTTGTCTGATACCACAGTTGGTGGTGAGGATAATTTTTATGTATGGTACCATGGAATTTGGTGGATAATATTAATAATATTCTTTTCAAAGTCTAGTACCACGACAGGTGGTGGTGAATATTAAGAATATTTTGTTAAAAGCCTAGTACCATGTAAGGTGGTGGAGAATATTAAAAATATTCTTTTCAAAGTCTAGTACCACGACAGGTGGTGGAGAATATTAAGAATATTTTTTAAAAGTCTAGTACCATGGAAGGTGGTGAAGAGCATTCACAATGTTCAGTTTAAAGTCTAGTGCCACGGCAGGTGGTTCAAAACTCTAAAAAAAAAAAAAAAAAAAAAAATTGTTCTGTTAAAAGTGTACAGTCTCAAAAGCAGTAATCACACGAGGTCGTGTGACATGTCAGGTTGGCCGTGTCGTAATATGGAATTATTAATTCAACGTCAAGTAGAAACACTTGAGTGGAATCGTAGCTGATGTGTTTTTCTTAGAAAAGGGAGTTGACTCTGAATTGTGAGTTCGATGTGAAAAATAATTTTTTAGATCAGATATAAACGAAATGAGAAAAAGGAAACACGCACTACGGGATCACTGCGTTGACGAACTTCCAACTACCAATAGTGCGACATATATTTGTTGTGTTTTTGGTTGTATAATAAATATTAAAAAATATGAAAAGCAACGTTACATCTAGAAGTGCTGATTTAATTGGTAAGTATATGAAAAGGCGTCCGTGGCGTAGTTGGTTAAAGTGCGTGGCCGCTATGTCAAAGAACCTGTGGAGACCCAGGTTCGAACCCCAGCAGCGACAGAAAATTATTTGAATTAAAATAACTTTTCTGTACGGCCGCCACCTCTCTGCAAACCTCAGAGAGTAATCAAAATGCCATGTAAAGCTTCTTGAGAACAAGAACATTGCGTTCATCGCCGTTCGGAGTCGGCGTTAAACATGTAGGTCCGGTTCTCGGTCAATTGTGTACAAACTTAATAACACGCACAACACAATTGATCATAAGAAGCTAGGTCAAAGTCCTTTCAAGGGCTGAAATGGGCCAGTTATTTATTTTTTTTTATTTTTTTTAAGTATATGAAAATGTTGTTTTTTTGTGAGTTGAGTCGATATTAAATTGCAGATAAAAACAATTTCAGTCTCAGAATGCTTCCCAGTAAAAAATATGTTTTGGGAAGAATATTCTTTTTAGTTCAAGACGAAAACAAAATTTTAAAAGAAAGTGCTTCTGTTGTTAGAAATGAACTAATAAAAATTTATAATTCTTTCGAAATTCCAACCAAAAGAAAGAACGGTATAGAAAAAATAATCCTACGAAATTATTATAATTATAACAATATTCGGAAAAGCATAAACAATGATCGTGTTGGTGTGGTAATTGATGAAAAAATAAATGATAAAATCATTAAATGTATTATTTGATATTTCACATGTTAAAATGATGCTATGGAAACTTAAAAAAAAAACAAAAACAGAAAACGATCGATTTGTTAAATGAGCATCACCGATCGATGGCGGCTGTACGTGTAGAGTTGAAGAAAGTGCTGGTACTACTGAGACAGAATCAGATTCAGATGGATCCGTTTACGCACCTCAAAAAAAAAAATTAAAAGAGAACAAGTAGAAGAACCATTCTCAAATTTGATAAATTAAGGTATGACCCAAGCTTTTGATAGATTTCAAATAAGTAACACCGGAGCTGCAATAGTTATTGGTCAAGCTGCATATAATTTAGGCCACGATGTAAGAACATTGCACATATCTCCAGAGCACATTAGAATGCAACGTTTGAAACGTAGGCAAAATATTTTCCAAAATATAAAAAAACAAAAACAAAAGTCATGCCTTAATTTACCAAATTTGAGACTGGTTCTTCTACTTGTTCTCTTTTAATTTTTTTTTTCTAGCACTTCTAGATGTAACGTTGCTTTTCATATTTTTTAATATTTATTATACAACCAAAAACACAACCAATATATAAATTATTTAGATGACAGGAGAAATGAGAGCGAAAACTTAGTAAAATGGGAATACTTCATTCTTATGGGAATAATGGGAAATAGTAAATGGGAATACCATTAGTATTACTGAAGAAAATTACATCATACTTCGATTTTCGTAATAACTACAAATAAATTGAATTAAACTAAAATAACCATGACCCTTAAATAGAGAATATAAAAGTAATGTATTAGCAATAACATGACTTAGAATTCCACTTTCACTTTGTTATGAAATTTGAAGACATCATTGAAATAAAAAAAAAACACTATAATTTTTTTTACTGAAATTTTTTTTTATGGTTATTAAAACATATATTTAAAATAAAAAAAAGGTATTTAAGCTCTATTTTATTTTCTTTACGATGCTTTAAACCAATAAATTTTATCATCCTTTTAAAATTTATGAAAATTATTTAAGCAAAAATTGCACCAAAAATTTTTTGAAAAATTCAACTTTAAGCAATTAAAACACCGCGAAATATGGCACTTACATAAAAAAAAACTATGCCTAAAATATTTGCATATTTATTCTTTGTTCTACGTTATAAAGACTTACCACTTTTAATATTTTTTATAAAAGTTATAGAACAATGCATGTTTGAACCGTTTTTAAGCCCAATTTTGAAGCTTCAATTCAAAACCGACTGGCTAATTACCACTAGCGGTACAAATTTTTTTTTGCAGGTCTTATTTTTTTCCCCTCATTCTTTATGAAAATGCGCGGGGAGCGAAGAAAAAAACATTTTTGCTCATTTGGGTACTCTAATATACACACATACTTTGCTGCGCTTAAAGCTAATTGGATCGAAGTACATTCGAATATGTTCAAAGTAGTTTTGATGTGGAGAATTAATCTAACACAGTTTTGTTAAAAGGGGATTCATTGAACACCTTTAGCATGTTAAGGATTTTTTTGATGAGAATGAGATTCAATCTGACTGGATGTATGTATGTATGTAAGTATGTTTGTATGTACGTATGCTTATTTGTTTCGCTGCATGCAACTTTTCTACACATGTTTTGACGGTGGTTTTCCTGTAATTTATAAATGAAAAAAAGGAACGGGTGACTTTTTACTTTATAGAATTGACATTGTGTGATTCAATAAGTTTTTTTATAAATAAACAAGATAATTGGGACAGGCATAGGAAAAGGGGTTATGGTTTCGACCACACAAGTCAAATTTTTGATATTCAAAAGCTTTGGAACTTAACGTCGCATGACAATAAAACTCAGCATGGAGTTATTAATTGCCAAAGTCTTTACTGGAAAACTGAAATGTGAATTGGAAAAGGGGGTGTGGCCCGATTTTCTATACACAATAGCTATGGAAGCTAAGATCACAGGACATTGAAACTCATAATGGAATTGTCACCTGGGAGTGATGTTCTGCTACTGGGAAACTGTAACGGGCAGTGGAACATTAGCGTGGTGTCAGACTAAGGGACTAATAAAAGTTTTGAATTTACTTATTATTTCAAATATACTTGCCGGGTGCAGCAACGGCGCCGGGTATCGCTAGTTTAATTATAAAATTTCAACACGCAAAATGAATATTTGTCGTAAGGCAGAAATGGTACATGATAGAAAACTTTTTTTTGGGGTATATTTTAAGAGTTTTTAATTGAATATTGCAATGTATGGTATAACATAGACATGCCTCATAAGGAATAAATATAGCACGAATATAAGCATGAATGTAGCTTTATTTTGAAGCTATATTCATGCCGTTATATATGGAATAGCACATCATTTAAATGGCCGCTTTGGCTTCGGCTTTGCTGGCAGTGCTTCAAACGATCGAACCAATTTTTGATGACACCGTCGCTTGTGTGCGGCGTTATTGCGCTCAATAGCATCTAGTATATTAGCCTTGAGCTCGTTTAAAGTGGTTGGCTTGCTAGCTAAGGACTTGACATAGCCTAAGGACTTGACATAGCGCCAGAGAAAATAATCGAGGGTGTCAAGTCACATGGTTGAGGAGGCCAATTCATGATCCCATGCCGTGAGATGACCTAATCGCCAAATTTCCCCTTCACCACTTGCGTTGTTTGTATGACAAGAAGATCTATGTGCATAGAAAGTCAGTTAACATCGTTCGATACCGAGGACCATTGACAGTATGGTGCCTCTTTCCACATTTCGAAAGAAATAAGGTCCGACGATGCCACCGTGTCAGAAACTGGAGCAAAAAGTAAATTTTTATAGATGTATTGATGCTTTCGCGAACACTTGTGCATTGTGTTCTCTCCAATAACGGTAATTTTGCTTGTTGACATAGCCATTGAGCCAAAAATAGTCCTCGTCCGAGAAGATGATTTTTTGGCCAACATCAGGATCTCCGACTAACATTTCCAGCGCCCAATTAACGCACTCACGGTGTTGTCTATGGTCGTCCGGTTCAATGCTTGTGACATCAAATATAACCGAAAATAAGCTTGGTTGAGTGTGTGACGACCAATTCAGCTGATTGGCACTGAATCGACTTTCTGGGTCTTCTTTGACACTGGCTAACTGGTGCTTTAAGAACTAAAAGAATGTATTTACTTATCCATGGTGCGACGAAATGCATGCGAACTGAAGCCATGATGACGACCGACCTCACGACGAAGTTTACGTTGCGTATTTACAACCAGGGCTGTGGAGTCGGTTCGAAAAATCAAGACTCCGACTCCGTCTCCGACTCCGACTCCGCCAAGTATTGAAGCACCGACTCCGACTCCGACTCTGACTCCGACCATAAAATTAAAAATCTTTTATTTTTTTTTTCTTGCATAGGATTTTTGTCTTGTACATGATTGTAAACAAATGTGGGGAATAAAGAGAAATACAAAAATTCCCGTTATTTTTCTTATTTACGTTTTTCAATAGCAGTTCCAAATCTGGAGGTTTTTTTTGGTTCCTTTAATAAGAACAGCAACTGAAATCAAGGAAAGTGAAAAAAGTTATGAGACTATACTACACAATTGTGTTTTTTAGTTATGCTTACGTTGTTTAATAGTGAGTAGAGCCGCCTTTGTTTTTGTATTACTTCGAAGATTCTATTTGGCATGGAATCGTAAAGGACCTTGATGTAGTTCAAGGATATTTCAGACCAGGCAGTTTTAATTGCGGTTGTAAGCGAGTCTTTATCTTCAAACTGCCTACCCGATTCATAAACTCTTCTTACTAGCCAGCCCCAAACGTTTTCAATGATATTTAAATCAGGAGAGTATGGGGGCCAGTCCAACAAAGTGACTCCTTGATCCTTTATCCACGATTTTACGGCCGTGCGGTATGGATTGGAGCATTGTCCTGTTGATAGGTCCATTCCAATGGGCCAAATAGATTTTTAAAATACGGGAACGCTTTTTCGAGAACCCCATTATAAGCCTTTGCGTTCATTCTCGAAGTTAAAGTTTGTAGCTCACAAGTACAATAATATGATATGGCACCCCACATCATTACACCACCCTCGCGACTATGAAGACGGTTTAAAAAATGTTCTTCTTTCCTTAAATCATGAAAGTAGTAATTATATCCGTTTGGGCCCTCCAAATTAAATTTCTTTTCATCAGAAAAGACGACGGAATACCACTTATCATTCCAGTTCATAGTGTTTCGGGCAAATAACAAGCGTGCATCTTTGCGAACACTATTAAGAGGTGGTTTTTTTTGCAGTTTCATACGCTTTAGATACTTTGCACTTTTTATAACTCTTTTTACAGTCGATACACTCGCGTTAATAGACAAATTCGCCTTTATTTTTGCTGCAGAGTGATGTGAATTTGGTGCTGCTCTGATAATTGCCCTTCTCTCAGTATCCGTGGTAGCTTTTTTGGTTCGTCCTTTCATGTTTGTTCTGTAGTTGGACTGGTTCTTAATAAAGTGGCATACTACTGTGGAGCTTCTTCCGATTTTTTCAGCGATTTCCCTATAGGAAAGCCCTATATTACGCAAAGTCTCTATTTTAACTTTTTCCGCTACTGTCAATGATTTTCCTCTGCCCATTTTTGCACAAAAGACTAATAAAGGTCGAAAATTTAAAATCTAAACCTGATCACTTTGAAGATTTGATCGAAACTGAATCTAAACCAACTGTTCTTATTCAAGTGAACCAAAAAAAAAAACCTCCAGATTTGGCACTGCTATTGAAAAACGTAAATAAGAAAAATAACGGGAATTTTTGTATTTCTCTTTATTCCCCACATTTGTTTACAATCATGTACAAGACAAAATAAAAATACAAATGCTACCTAAATATGTAACGGTAAACTAAAAAATAATTTTTTGTTCTCTAAAATGTGTGTTCTTATTGAAGTGAGCGGCAGTGTATGTATCTTTTAAATAAGGAATAAGGAATAATAAGGAAAGTAATTCAAATTCATTTAAATTTAAATAAATACTGGTATATCGGGCAGTGTCAATGAAGATCACGATATGTCAATTCGTTGCCATTCTCTACAATTAGGCTTGTGTTATTTGACCACCTGGGACATTTTACGTAAAAACCTCGGTATGAAACCATACAAAATACAGCTGGTGTAAGGATTGAAGTCGGGTGACTTACCCTAACTTCGTTTGTGTGGTGAATGGGCCTTAGAAAAGTTGGATGAAGATCGACTTTTTTATCTAAAAATTGTCTTTAGTGACGAAGCTCATTCTTGGCGCAATGTGTACGTTAACAAACAGAATTGCCGAATTTGGTCTGAAAAGCAGCCAGAGGCAATTCAAGAGCTGCCAATGTACTCTGACCGTCATTGGACCGTACTTTTTTAAAAATAATGAATATCACAACGTTATAGTGATGATTAAAAAATTAGAAATCACACCTCAAGTACCAACAGACGACTTTTTTTAAACAACCAGGCCCTATAGGGCCCTTTGCATATTAACATAATTTTTAAAATTAATAATTTTTCTATAAGATTTTGTTCTATGGCGATATTCGTTAAAAATTGGTAATGATTTTTTTTTTATCGGAGTCGGAGTTGGAGTCGGTGGATTTTTTAGGACTCCGACTCCGACTCTTTCACCCAAAAATCCTTACAGACTCCGACTCCGACTCCTGGACTCCGACTCCGCAGCCCTGTTTACAACTGAGTCAGAATTCCGATAGTATTTTTTAATCATTCTCACACGTTTGGCAAGCGTGAAAGGATGTATGATAAAATGTTAAATCTTACTGAATATTTTGGCAACTAGATGTCATTATGCCATTTCATAAGGGGGGGGGGGGGGTTAACTGAAGCAAAATAAAATTATGTATTACATTATATTTAACTTAATATCTGCTAACAAAAAGAAGCAGTTGAAAATACACAATTTGCAATTTATTTTCACACATAATATGACAAAATTAAATATTTTGGAAAATTTGCGTTTTTATTTAATATAGAAAAATATTCTGGATTGCTAAAGGGGGGTTTGAACCCCCAGAATGCCCCCTCATATCTACGGCGTTGGTCATTGGTAACTTTGAGAGCTGCTAAAACATAACAATTGAAAAAACTTTTATTTATATCTGGTCATCCTTGACAATTCATTATTTAAATTAGTCACGCGTCCTTCATTGCTTTTTAATATAGAAACCAATTTGATTTTAAACGATAAAACAACTGCAATTTCTCAAATTAAATCCTGTGGGATTATGTAGCAATAATTTCAAATATTTGCAAAATATTTCGAGACTTTTTTATGTAGTGTCTGGAGTCTATTTTTAGCTTTTTTATTGTATAATAAAAAAAAATGATATTTTTCTTATTAGCTTTAGAGGGCTTTGATTTTATTTTAATTTTTTTTTTGTCATCTTGTTTGACAAACATTGATGTGGGAGCAAAGCGTGCGGAGTTCTTTCATAGGGGTTGAGTTTGTGGAAGTTGTCAACCAGCGTTTATAGCATACAATATCGTACATTGACAGGCAAGCCCAGCCAAAGCACACACACACACACATCCAAGCGTTTATTTTGCCATTCTTATATATTTTTTTTCACTGCCTGACTTCCCATGCTCAGCCAAGCGTATGAATGATATCGAATTTATAAGTTTAACTGAATTCATGTCACTCATACGCCATGGTGTATAATATAAAAAATTTAACGATAATAAATATTTTCAAATTTTGCAGCGCAATGATTTGAGCGTGAGTATTAAAAAAAAAAATACGTGTTAAACAATTTATTGAATTTTTTATTTCAATTGGCAATGCACATATTTTATAAAAAATCCTTTTCTTTATCATCAGATTCAGTTTTGTACTTACTATTTTTTTTTTATTTTTATCTTATTGGAATTATTCTCTTTTAATATTTTGGACCGTTTTCTAGATTTACACAGCTTTCTTTGTGCGTACCTTTTACTTCTTTCTTTGCTATTTCGTTTAAATAAAATGAGCTTTTTATGTAAGTCTTTTGTGCGCGATGCATTAATTTAAAGTAAGTTTATGGCGTCGTTTTTGTATTAAACTTTATGCGGCGGCATATGTGTGTGTGTGTGTGTGTGTGTGTGTGTGCTTCTTACACACCACATGTCTCTTGCTCATATATGTGTTTGCGGCTATGTTCGATAGCTTAATTGTTGTCTTCATACTCATTTCCACTATTTTTGGTGGGTGTTGCGGTTAAGCCTCATAAAATTAAGTTAAGAGCAAAAGTTATTCTTAATAATAAATGAAAAAGTTTTTTTTTTCCATGTAAGTTTGCTTTTCCCAAGTTAACTTTTGTAATTTGATTTCAAGCTTGCTTAACAGTTTTTGACAAGTTTTTCTCGCCTGTTGTTGTTGATGTTATTCTTGTTCATTATTCATATAGTCTTAAAAGCTTTTTGTAGTGTTATTATTTCCAAAGTAAATATATGAATAATTAACTTATATCTAGTTTAGTTTCTTAGATTACTTGTAAATAATAAATAGCTTATCCTTTCGCAGAACACTTTAATCTTTTGGTAAATAGCTTTTCTATTTTGACAAATGAGTTAACTTTATAAATATTGCATAAACTTCGCAGAAGATCCTAATACAAAAATAAACTGCCATTCTATCAAAAATCGCCATTGAAACCTTCTTCCTAAAGTTACTCTTCCCCCAATAGAAGCAATAAATAAAAAAAAAATTTAAAGTTTACAGTGCAAATCATCTTAAGTTGATCAAAATGCTTACATCTTTTGAAAAATTTGGAGTAAAATAATTATATGTGTTGATTGCAGGGGGGGTTACTCTGTAGTTCTACTCAAAGGCAGATTTGTTCAAGCTCGAACGTTTGACACTCTGTAGTTCGAGTCTCGAACGTTACATACTTGACAATCGAATTTCTTTTTTCCCTCTTCTGACATTCGAAAATGTTTTTTTAGCATATGTTGTTAAGGTGCAGCAAACGTTTGTTATGCAAGCAACTTTCTCCGGCGAATAGTGAAGTTCTCTGGCTGCCAACAGACACCGAAACCGTTCTTTTAAAACTTCAAAAACTCGTTCAATTCTTTTCGCATGTCTATCGTAAAACAACGATTATGCAGAATTTTCAGCAGCGTTCCGGTAAGGAGTCAGTATCCAAGGCCAGAGTCGCCTTAAAGAAATAAAATAAAATACATTTAAATCTTATAACAGGTGTTTTTTTAGGGGTTTGTTTTTCGAATAGAGATAAAACTGGCATTTTGTAGTCAAATCTGGCAACTCTAATGTCATTTATGTTCAGTTTGGTTTGCCATTTCATCATGAACAGGTTGACAAAAGAACAACGCTTGCAAATCGTGCAAATTTATTTCGAAAATAATGGTTCAGTTCGCGAATTTTACCGCAAGCTCCGTCCATTTTATGGTCGACATAATCGTCCATCAGAGCAATTAATTCGGTTAACCATGGGTCGTTTTCGCACTACGTTTACTCTATGTGATAATACGCATCCGCAGAGACGTCAAACAGTGCGCACCGAAGAAACAATTGCCGCTGTAGAGCAAAATGTTCACCTGAGCACCGTGCACAGCAATTGGAGCTTTGTCCATCAACTTTATGGAAGATTTTGCGCAAAGATCTTGGCTTGCGGCCTTACAAGATCCAGCTTGTGCAAGAATTAAAGCCGCGAGACCATGCAATGCGTCGTGATTTTGGTGTATGGGCCGAAAATGAGATTGATCTCGATGCTGATTTTCATCGCAAAATTTTGTTCAGTGATGAGGCTCATTTTTGGTTGAATGGCTACGTCAACAAGCAAAATTGCCGCATTTGGAGTGAAGAGAATCCACATGAGATCCTTGAGACGCCATTACATCCACAAAAACTGACTGTTTGGTGTGCTCTATGGGCTGGTGGAGTCATTGGGCCATACTTCTTCCGAAATAATGCTGGAGAGTCAGTTACCGTTAATGGAAACCGGTATAGAGCCATGATAACCGACTATTTTGTTCCCGAAATGGATGGCATGAATGTGGATGAGTTGTGGTTCCAACAAGACGGCGCTACATGCCACACAGCGCACGTCACAATCGATTTATTGAAGGAAACATTCGATGAGCGCATAATTTCGCGGAATGGACCTGTCAATTGGCCACCAAAATCGTGTGATTTGACGCCATTGGATTATTTTCTTTGGGGATATGTGAAGTCGCTCTTCTACGCCAACAAACCAGAAACGTTAGGGGACTTGGAGGCCAACATTCGCGGCGTTATTGCCGACATACGGCCCCATATGCTCGAAAAAGTGGTTGAAAATTTGACCTGTAGAATTGGCTTTATTCGAGCCAGCCGCGGCGGCCACATGCCCGAAATCATATTTAAACATTAATGGCATAAAATTATCCTTCCAATAAAGCCAAATTGATGGACATTAAAACGATTTTCTTGTGTTTTATTTCAATTCGAAGTTCTATACCTCTAAAAAAAACACCCTCCCTGTATATAAAAATAAGTTGCATTGTGTATGAAATTGATGTTCTCGGTAATGCGTGAACCGATTTGTTTTGTTTCACATTTCCCATGAAAGGTGACGTCAATACGAAGGTTTTTCTGCATAAACGGTCTTTGTATGTGTATTGGTTCATGAATTATAGGCATTTTAGTGAACTCTTTCAAAATACAGGTGTGAAAAAATACAGATGCGCACATATGGTGTATATGGGGAAATATTTGCAAGGGAAATTGGAAATAAATGGAATATTGGAATAATTTGGCAAGTCTCACTTTAATTTGCATTCGCGCGAAAAATATAGGCACAGTAAAAATTTTCAATACCCCTTTTTTTCCATACCCCCTTTACCGCCTACAAATCAATAAAAATGCTATATTTAAGACTTTTTTGGTCGTATTAGACTAAAATTTGGTAAATAAGTTCGTATGGTTACTGTCGGCAACTATACTAAAACTGGGCGTGGTCACTTTTGAGAAAACATTATTATTCCTGAGTTGTACATGTTTTGATAGTGGAACTTGATATGTAGACGTTATGGGCCCAAGAGGTAGTTACTATATATTTGAGCAAACATTAGACAAGGGGGAATTTGGCCACACAGGCCAAATTTATGATATCGAATTGCTTTGGAACTAAATGTCGTATAACAATGAAGGTCTTTCTACTGAAAAACTGGCACGGGCATTCGAAAACGGGGCGTGGTTCCACCTATATAAGCCAAATTTACGATACAGAATAGCTATAGAAGTAAAAGTCACAGAACATTGAAACTGAGGATGTAGATACCATTTGGTGATGTCCTTCTACTAAAAAAGGTGACATGCATTGGACAAGGAGGTGTGTCTCAACCCATACAAGCCAAATTTATGACACAGAAAAGCTATGGAAGTAAAAGACAAATAACATAGAAGTAAGAATGAAGTTACTACTTGGTAATATCCTGCTACTGGGAAATAAAAAATGCAAAAAATTTACAATAGCGAACGCTGGTATAGACTCCAAACTACTGAGACGATCGAGCTCAAATTTGCGCAGTAACTATGGGGTCATTCGTAAATTACGTTACCAATTTAGTAGAGAGAGAGGTTTTAAAATTTACTACGATAAGTAACGAATGGGGGAGGGGGTTTCAGATATAGTAATGTGACCAAAAATAAAAAAACTCGAAAAAATTGAAATTAATATAAAACAATATTTCAAACCATTTTCATCCTTTCATCTTCATGTTCCACCGTCTAAATTGACTGTTAACTATTGGCAAGTGTAGTAAGGGCAGAATTTTTCTTTGCTTGCTTTTTGACAGTTATTTTTTCTATTTTCGAATATTTTTTTAACAAATAATTTTTGTATTTCATATACTACGTTACTTTATGTTGGTGGAGGGGAGTGTTTTTGAAATGCACTACAAAGAGTATCGGAGGGGGGTAAAAAAATAATTGAAAATCGGTCACGTAATTTATGAACGACAACAATGTTTCGAGAACGAGATGGTTTAGAATTAATAACGCTGAAGGCAGTGCAACATTTTCCGGTACTTATGTAGATAAGGTGCAGTAAAACGCACCGGGAAAAAGCTAGTATATATATATAATCAAGGCTTAAAACCTATGCCTATCAAGAATTCATGTGCCTCGCTCTCCATTTTCGAAACGAGTTTTTAAGTGTGTCCTCTCATTGGGTAAATTCCAGATGTTTGAGTCGTGGCATGCCCCACCGTATCGGCAGTCGACCGCTCTTATCACCATGTTCTGATCGCACATCCTAAAAAAAAGGTAATGAGTGATTAACACAATTTTTGTCAAATAAATACTTACAACCATGGCATTCATGCTGTGCTTGAGCTTCCTATTGAAATAAAGGTGTTCTTTTGTGGCTGGACTAATCATCTGGATGTGAGTTCCATCTACTGCATAAATCACGCCTGAAATTCCACATTTTTGATAGAAGTGCCTTTTCGCTTGCTACTCTTCCGTTGTAGACATTCGAAATCTGATGTGCTTCGGACATAATGTTTTTTCTATAGCTTTATACACTTCTACCAAACAGCGTGACATGGACTGTTGAGACATCCCTATGTGGTGATCTTAACCGATTTGGTGTTGATACCCTCCTTGACTAAGCAGCTTAAGAGCTGCGGACAACTGTATTATGGGTTGAATTGCTGTCGACTTTTTTGGCGTGGATAGTTCGGGTGCTATGCTGTATAGCACATATAAAAACGCATCCTTACTAAGCCGGAAATTTTGCACAAAGCTATAAAAGATAATCGCAAAATATTGATGAAAAAAAAACTTACATTAAGCACTCCCTTACCTTTTATCTTTTAGAGAAAGAACATCGGATTTATCCCTAATAGTTCTTAATTGAACTCTTTCCACTTCTTCATTTTCAACATGCCACAATGCGACGGAATCCATTATTACTTTTGTTCTTTTTATACGTTTAAATAAATTGAAATTGTCTTTTTCTTTATTTATGTGTATACTTTTTGACAGTTTTCTCACATATGGCAGCTGTGCTGCTTACTTTCTTAAAATATGTTCGAACGCTGATTCGAGTGAAGTAGTGAGTACCGATTCTCTTTCTACTCGAATTTAGCGTTCGAGTGGAATCGTCTTGCGAGTTGAACTACAGAGTAACCCCCCAGATATTTGCTGGTGGTCTCAAAAAGTATTCAGAGCTGATGATGAGGAGAACCCTCAAATGAACGATGCTATGGAAACCCAATTTCCAATAACCAATTTTTGTTTTGGGTTAGGTTTTGAACTTAAACTTGAATTTTAATACTTAATATTTAAATATTTATATTTTTTACTCATTTGAATTTGAACTTAAAACTTTAAAAAAAAACTTACGAGTGTCACGTATTTTGTATGTATATATGTTTGACTCAGTATTAGATTTACAATAAATTACTTCAGAAATAAATACAAACTATGACTTCAGAAATAAAAATTTTTTTGTCGAATTTTGATTTTTTTTTATATTAAGGGAGTATTCCTGGTTGGAAGGCTGTTTTTGGGCCCTTTTTGAAAAACTTATCATTTGAAAATTCAAAGAGTTATTAAAATTCTGTTTTTTTATTGTATTAAGAACATATTAAATTGAATAAAAAATTTTTTTTCCTTTGTACGAGTGCTGTTCAAAAAACTGTCGGCCTTCAAAGTTGGGCGTCGAAAAAAAAGGTATGCTGCTTGCGGCCCGGATAGCTCGACTTCGGATCATCTGAAATGGAAAAAGTAAACGGTGTAAGATTCAGTACAGATGTAATTCCGGTTCCTATCTCAATCATAATTTTGCGATTATTTTTTACAAAATGGCGGTCATTGAAAATTGAAAAACCGATTTTGGGTATTTTTTTTTGTAGTTCATTGTAAAAAAAAAAAAAAAAATAGTAAAAACTTATTTAAAATTGTGGTTCAGGTAGGGACTAAAATGGTGACAATTTTGCGTCGATTGCACTTTGTTTCATCAAAATCGGTTTAGAACTACGGACGCAATCTGGGCCGCAAGCTCGAAAAACGTGGTTTCGAGATAAAGGCGTTTAAGTTTGAAGTGCAGTTTTAGAAATTCGACAATTCTGCATCGATTGCACTTGGTTTCATCAAAATCGGTTCAGTAAAACCGGAGAAAAGTGACTTCGAAGTTCAACAACGTGATTTTGAAAAAACTCAAAGAAAATTTTAGTCAATAAAACGTTTTTTTTTTTTTTTGTGAAATACTTACATACATATATCAATCTGCAATGCCGACCCCATAAAGAACTCTTTCTTCTTCTTCAAAAAATGAGAACTCAGCGGCTCTTTGTGCTCTTCGGGCAGTTCTACCTTCTTTTGATGCGGCCAGAGCTCTGGCTTCGGACCTTTTCAAACGTTCTTCGTTCCGAGACATGGCGAAATCATGTGTGACGTTGCCAATCGGGATGCCCATAAGTTTCAATATTTGAATTATTGGCAAAAAACCTTTGTTAAATATGACAGTTGCAATATAATTGGCAATCACAATAGTGCGTGCGCCGGTGTGCATATGCTTCGGTGCGAATGACCACAGCACTGCGTTGAAAGATTCGTTGCTGTTTTGAGTTTCGGAGCCAAGGCATCTGTTCAACAAATCATCGGCTGTCATCGGTTGTGCAGGAACGTTGCCCAAACAGCCTTCTTCATGTCAGCAACCGACTCTGGATGTCGTCGAATAGCGAGGCCATAATCATGGTAGAATTATAAGGTAGGGCCGACTCGGAGAAGAAGGGAGTGGAAAGCAGCGAAAAAGGGGGCTAGTTGTCAAAATCAGCTGTTCATATCGAGTTTCTTTATGTTCATGTTTCGCAGTTGATTTTAGGTTAAACTTTTTACAAGCTTTTTTTCAAATTTAACACTTCCGCGGCATTTTATAGATTTATTTACAATGTTTTTACAATATTTCCACTCAAATTAACACAAACTTAACAAACGTGTCCGCACTATTTACAAATTGAAAACATGATATTTCTTTTTTCATTTGACATTTCCACCAACTTCGTCATTTTGACAACTACCCGACCTTTTCACTATCCACTATTCGTTGACGCGTGAGGGCACTGAGCGACCCGGCCCTACCTTATAATTCTACCATGGCCATAATATGTTGTTAGTTCAGAGATGACTTTATCTGTGAGTTTGCCTGCATCCTTGCCGCCAATGCCTCTGTTCTCTTTTTTAGATTTGCGGAGTCTGGTGCCTATTCTTTTTTGCACGTGCGATATACTTTCTTTTTTTTCGACGATTGGGTCGCCATCGTACGGATCGTCGTCTATAATAGCTTTGAATGTTTTTGAGTCACCATCGCCGATATACACAGAAAAAAAAGAGTAGAACTTTTACCTAAAAATGTAGTCAATTCAGCTAAAGTAATCCGGTGATTTTCAGTCAACGAATTTGATTAGGTGCGCTACCAATTTCTAAATGTTAATTATATGCAATTATATTGGGTAGTTTAACTGCGAGAGTAGCTAAAAAAACCTAAATATTTAGGTGTACCTTCAACCATAAAATAGATAAGACACATAATTTATTAGAAGAATTAGCTAATTTTTTTAAACTATGACCACTTCAGATTAGGCAAGCCACCTACTAAGTGTAGAAAAATCATCTAATTATTTAGATAGAATTCCCACTTAAGAGTGGGAATGCCGTGCAAAAAATATGCAAAAAATTTGTTTTTTGTTTTGCAATTTCTATTTTGAAGTGAAACTTTCCCTCCTTAGGTGACTTTACTTCATTTCGTCACATGATTGAGAAGAAAGATTTGTTTTATAGTAGATAGAATGAGAGAGATATATAAATTGTATAAATGACTGAAAAATTTCTTTGCCATCGCATATTCGCAGATTCGAACCTCTGATCTCAAGATTTCAACAACCAACGCCTTATCTACTGAGCTAAATTTCCAATTGAGGAATTTACGCTACATACCAATTAATCAAATTGCTGTAGATGCCCATAATTTAAGAGTTGTGGACCTCATATTTTTATATACATTTTGTTCACAAGTTATCAAACGGCGTAACAGCACAGCGGTAAAGCGTTTGACTTGAACGCCAGCGGCCCGAGTTCAAATCTCGCAATGAGGCTTTAATTTTTGTAAAATTTTCTCACTTTGTTTTTATTTATGTTTTTTATAGGAGAGCACAGAAATAAAAAATTCAAATACGGGGAAAAAACAAGTTGTAAGGAAAGCATTTGATTTATCCACGTAAATATTTATATAAAATTTATACTGAGGCGTGGATAATGCTAATATGCGTTATTTCCCTAGTGTACGAACAAATCGACAACTTGCATTAAGTAAAATAACTAGAAGAATTAGATGATTTAATAAGCAAAATTTTAGTTGAATTAACTAATTTGAATTAGGTGAATTACCTAATGCATGATTGTTAAATTAACTGTGTAAGTAGAAAAGTTGTTGAAAAGATTAGGTGAAATAGAAACTTTCACATTAGCTAAACTAGTTTAGGTAATAAATCAATTCTTTTATTTTCTGTGTACTTGCAGTATTTACGCCATGCTTTTAAACTGATATGGCGAACATCTCCTTTATCGCATCCACCTTTTTGAACTTTTGAAAAATTAATCGAAGATTAAGAAAAACTATTCGAGAAGAAAATAAAATAGGCAACTGCTTTTTCAAAGGAAATAATTTCAAGTGAAAGTTTTGTTCAGAATTTTCAATGAATATAAATATTGACAAGTAAAGCGAAACATCTGTGAAGAAATAGTGAAGAAAAGCCACGTTTTTTCCAAGTGCCTGATACGGTAAACATTGTTGGGTCGCACTGTGGATCGGCTGTGACCATGGCATCTTTCTCTTCTTTCGCGGCTGGGCCGCAGTTAAAATACCCCCACGTCCGAACCGAAGTACATATATTCAAAGTCTTAAACAGTCAATAAAATGTTTATTTGTAAAAACATTTTCGTCACATTTTTAACAGAAAATATTCGCTTTTGTTTTTTGACATATCGTTTTGTATGGGAGGTGGGTGTGGTTTTCACTCGATTTGGTTGAATTTCATACACAGAGTACATGTTATATATCAAAGTTCATGTGCAAAATTTCAAGACCATATATTAATTTGATAAAGTCACTTTGTATGGGAGGTATGCGTGGTTTTCATTTTTGAACTTGACCTTTATTTTTTAGATAAAAGCTTAAATATTGAATTTCGTGATGATAGCTTTAAAATTACGGCTGTAATCGTGATCATAGACGGACAGACGGACATGGCTAAATCGACTCGGGTGGTGATGCTGATCAATAATATATATACTTTTCTATACCTGCCACGCCTCCCTATGGGTGTTACAAACGGAGTGACAAAATTAATATACCCCCATTTACGTTTTTTAAACGTTTGGGTATAAAAATCAAAAAATGTTTTTGCCAACCAGGAATACTCCCTTAAAATTGAAAAGTTCCAATGGTGATTTTTGATAGAAAGACAGGTTTTTCGTGTTGTGATTTTCTGCGAAGTTATAGACAAGATGATGAAAATTTTGTTTGTAGAAGTAATGAAAGTGATATCGCCCAGAGTTTCTGAGATGTAACACTTTTTTAATTAAAGGGGGGTTTTGACCCCCCCGTTTGGATATTAGAGGACAATAATGTTTCCCAATTCTAAAGGACATTCAATTTACAAGAATTTTACCCAAGTTCTTAAATCAAAATTTTGCTTAGTTTAGGAGTTAAAGGAAATTAACTATGGCCCCATTGTATAAAATGTGACCTTGAAAGAAATCGTTGAGCTAACCTAGAAAATCCCTTGGACGATATATTATTCTGTCGACTAAAAGCTATCAGAAACCATTGAAATTTTTGCAGTTATTTTTAATGATCCTTAAAATGTCGCACAGTGTTATTAGCAGTTCTTCAACGCAAAAAAGAGTAATTGGCAGTTATAAACTCTGCTGGTTGCAATTTGTCTCTCAATTTCTTACTCTTCAAAGCAATCTTTTTTGAACAGTTTCCGTCAATTTTAAGCAATTATCTTAAATTAAAGCTAATGCTTTAAAAAGTGCGTTCTTTAATGGTTTTCGAAAAGTTTAATCAATTTATTCTTGCAAAAAAAGCTGTCAAAGCTACTTTTAAGACAACCTTGATTAGTTGAAAAACAAGCTTAAAGTGAAATGAAATGAGAAATTTCTTCCTGCAACTAAAACAAAAACAGTTAATGACATATTGATGCAATCTAGCTCTTTTTGTTGTTGTTGTTGTTTTTGTATTGTTGTTGCTTATTGTGTTGTTGTTGCTCATTGTGGCTTGCGCGTGCTGATTGATACATTTTAGTGCCTTTGGAATGAACTTCCGCTTTTTTGCGCGCTCAATTGTTGCGAGCTTTAAAACAGCTGCCTTTGCCGCCCATTGTCTGCTGTGTGTTGAAGATTGCCATGGCTTTAGAGTTTTGCCACGAGCTGCTGCGTTGGCATTCGTTCTCTTTGTTATCATTAATTTTCAATTAGAAATCGAAGATGCAGCAAATGCTTTGAAAAGTTCAAAGTTTTCACAGCTCAAATAAAAGCAAAAGCATACCAGAAAAGAAAAAAAAAATTGTTGGTTCTTTACTTCAAGTTGAAACGATGCCATAAAATGAAATTGCAACTTTGATTGCAATACTTATCGGCACAATTATACGTAGACTTCCTTGGTCGGTACCATCATAAGATTCGAACTTGAACTTTAACTGTTGAACGTTGTACTAGTAGATACATTTTTTTTTGGGTTTTTTAACACAATTTTAAAGTGTTCTTGAAAACTTCTGGAATATAAAAAGGCAAAGAGCATGAATACGTTTTCGAGCCAAAAATTAGCAAGATTGATGAAGTGAAATAAATGAATATTCGATCTTAAACTTGTAACAACTAAATTTTTATTTGTATAAAATTTAGTTATACACCTTGTATTTTTATAAGTAAGATACATGCAACATAGTAATAAGAGTGAGCGAGAGCGACAAACGAGAAACAACACTTTGCGAGAGATAACTTAAATACACACACGCATACGCAACATGCTCCATATCATAACAGTAAAAATGAGAGAGAGAAGCAGAGAAGTTTATAATAAGCAACCTAAAGCAGACAGCTTATAAAACCGGTTTGAACATCAAAGCACCGCGTGTAGCTACAAGCGAAGGTACAAAAGGCCAGTCACAGCATCGAAGCGGTCTCTTGTTTATCGTACAGTCAAAGTAATCGGACGTTCGGAAGCGCAAAAATGCTGAGTGTAACCTTGTGGAGTCAGATTTCTTTTCGATTTATGTAGACATTTTTCCGGTGGTAAGTTTCCTTCCTCGGTTATATTTAGTTTCCACTCACAGGGTGCCGCGATTTCGTATTAGTGGTTAAGTTTCATTCCCCAATATCGTAATCAAACTTCTTCTGCCGCAGCGATAGTCATTGAGTCAAATTTCTTAATCCGCAGCGATAGTCAATAATTTCAAAACAAGGTTACACAAAACCCAGAGAGCGTTCTCGACAAGCGTAAGCACCGCTCAAGTCAATCAAAGTAACCCCGCGAGTACGCCCAGCTTCAGCAAGCACACCGACGTAGCCGTATATTTATTAACCTCAAAAGCGGCCGTGACCTACGCTTCAACTTCGCCACAGAGACGGCAAAATATCACCTACAACCGCCAGTCAAGGTAATCGTGTTGATACTCATTAACCTCAAAAGCGGCCATAGCCTACGCTTCAACTTCGCTTTTGAGGTTGGCACGCAAAAGTACATGCCCGAAGTTGGGCACAGCACAGCATATATTTGTCTACCTCCCACACGTACTGCGTTAGAGGTATATTAACTTTCTTGTTCTGTTTGTTACGCCCATAAGAATCTGCATTACCAACTGATTCGATCAAGTCGTGTCTGCTTGCCTGTTTGTGTCTCTGTGATAAAAAATAAAGCTCAAGTTTGAAATTGAGCCCAAGTCGAATAAAACCTACGCGTATCTCTATATACTAAATAAACTGATAAAATCGAAATAATAAACTGGCCATTTCAGTCCTTGAAAGGACTTTTGACCGAATTTTGTATGATCCGAACAAAGCTAATGTGTATCTTCTCAATATGATTAACTTGGCATTATTTACTCTCTAAAGTTTGCCATTCACTCTGTTTGTCTTTTTTTTTTTTTTTTTTTTAGGCTAAACCAACGCTCAGGGGATGCCCCCTATAAATGCGCAAGCATTGTGTTGATTCGGAAGAAGGGTGATATTTAGTTGGAGGGTGGAAAGATAGAGTAGTGTCGGTGAAGATTAGTTTTAAATTTACATAGCTCAAAACTGCCGGGGAATACGCTCGCTTAACTGTACGACCGAAGAACGAATTATCTCGGTAATATGAGGTTCTATTGTGCAACAACGCAATGGTATAGGGATGGGCTTGGTGAGCTGCCCGAGTGGACCTGGGAAACACACGAGCTGATGGCGTCAGGTCATGTATCTCCCTAGAACACTTCTCATGATAGTACCTGTATAAAAGGCTTAGGCAACCAACATTGCGTCGATGCCCAAGAGAGTTGAGAGAAAATGAAATGTTTTCGTCTCCAATCAGATATATCGCACGTCGTTGAATTCGATCCAGAAGCTCCAAATAAGATCTTGAAGCTCCTGCCCAAATGTGCGAATTGTACTCCATTTTCGGCCTAATATATGAGGTATAGATCACGCGTAAATCAGTTGGATTAAAGTATTTCTTACACCGTTTTAAAAATCCTAGGCACTTGGCCGCTTCTTTCGACACATCGAAAATGTGATCATTCCAACGAAGATCAGATTTGATGGAGATGCCCAGAACGTCAAGAGCATCTGACTCCGCTAGATCCACACCGTTCATATTGAGGGGAGCTAAGGGGCAATTCATTCGTTTGTGAGTTAACAGGCAACACTGAGTCTTGCTAGCATTAAACTCAACTCTATTAGCAAGTCCCCACCCGGAGATTTTTTCCAAGTCATTAAGCAGTGTGTCATTCATATGTTGCCTCTTTCTCTCAATCTCCAAAGAGTTCGGCCGTTTTTTGAAGGAATATGAATGACAAATGTTGCTGTCGTCAGCAAACGAATGAATTGGGTTGTAAGTCAACGACAGAAGGTCGTTGATAAAAACCAGAAATAAAGTTGGCGATAGGACTGAACCCTGAGGTACTCCAGCGCCAATGGCGTGTTCACTTGACGAAATGCCGTCAATCACGACACGAATCGACCTGTCCTTTAGAAAACACGTGATCCATCGAGCAAAGTTACCACCAACACCATATGCAATTAGTTTTGACACGAGAGCTTTATGCCACACTCGGTCAAACGCCATAGAAATATTCAGAGCAACAACCCTGCTTTCACCGAAGAAGTGAACACAATGGTTCCATTTCTCTGTGAGGAACGCTATCAGGTCGCCAGTAGAGCGAGCCCTACGGAAGCCATATTGACGGTCACTAAGCAATTCGTTGCGCTCCAGATAATTCATTAGGTGGAAGTTTATTACACTCTCCATGACTTTGGAGAGCGTAGAGCATAGCAATGGGTCGGTAGTTCTCAGAGTTCGTGGCATCGCCCTTCTTAGATACTGGCTGAACGTTCGCCAACAAGATGGAAATACTCCTGTCCTGTAGGAGATGTTGAAAAGGTTACGCAAAGGTCGTGCCAGTGTAGAAGCACACATTTTTAGCACAATTGGTGGTATACCATTCGGGTCAGAAGATTTGTTTATGTTGAGGTTTGCAAGGACTCTTTTGACAGCTCTCGTTCGAAAAAATATCTCCTGCATCGTAGAAGATTTTTCCTCGACAGTGGGCAGTGGCTGATTGCTAGACGGGGTTGTAGAATTTTGTGCAAACAATCCAGCCAATAGATTCGTTTTATCAGCCGAGTCAGTGAAGACTTGGCCATCCTTTAAAAGAGTTGGAATCGACGAAGATGTCTGATTTTTAACTATTTTAACAAATGCCCAAAAGTTTTTGCTTCCTTTGGGGCAGAGAAGAACATGTTCTCTAAAACGAGTTTTGTGAAGAAACTTTTCGCGTTTTAAAACTGCATTACAGCGATTCCTAGCCTCAGTGCGAAGCCTTCTAGTATAAGCATTCTTGTTGGAACGCCAATTCTGAAAGGCTTCCTCTTTGGACCTGACTGCAATCCTGCAAGTCTCATTAAACCAGGAGTGGTCTTTTGGTTTAATACTTCTCATTTTATTGGGGATGAATTTGTACCGAGTGGTTTTCGCACTCGTCTACGGCTGCCACAATTATCATGGAAAGTGATTAAATCAAAACGGTAAAATCTTAAACCTCCACAAAAGTTGTCTTGAAATTTTCCACAAAAGCGTCGAAGCTGCAAAAAGACATATTTTATATAAATACTATGTTATATATTAGACCAAACATGCCCACGTAGTGGCCCGTATGGCCCGCGTAGCCCTTCATACAAATTTTTTTATATCTTAATTTTGTCCTTGCGATGAGCCAAATTCAAACAACGCCTGCAAAAAACAACAACACAAACCTCATTCGTTCAGTGTTCAGCACATTTTCCAGCGAACTTTACAAAAACAAATGCATGCAAAGCCAAAATAAAAACCGCACACTCGATGATGTCGATGCTGAAGCTGATTGTCCCGTTGCTTGTGTGTCGAGTAATTATTCATAACATCTGATTTTATTGCATTGCAATTGTTTTTTTGTTTTGTTTGAGTTTTGCCAAACGCAACGTTTGTTTGTGCAACATTTTGTTTTTTTAAGCATTGGCCCGCGCTTCAAATTTCTTGGGCCCCACTGTATTAGACATTCGTGATGGTGGCGTGACAAACCGAAGCAGACGGAAAAGCTATCCGAGCGAATAATGTGATCTTCTTATACTCAGAATAAAGGAATTAAAGAAAGAAACTGAATATGAGGACTGCCTTTTAAGTCTTGCGCCTTGCAGCACTACGAATTGCAATGTGGAATTTTGACAGTTCCATTTGACATTTTCCGGCATAAACGTACTCCCAACGTTTTGGTGTATGTGCACTTATTGTGTTGTTTATAGTGGTTTTAAAAATATATTTCAGCAAAAAAATTAAATTAACACGTGAACATTTTGGGGTGATGATTTTTGCCGATTTCAGACGTATATTGACAAGAAAAGAATGCATCGATCAACGTAGTTGACTTTTGGTGATGAAACACCACACCTAGCGACAGTTAAATGCTGGTTCAATGACTTCGAGCGTGGTCCTCTTTCTATCCAAGACGAATTTCGTGAAGGTCGTCCAAGAACGGCTGTTGTGGCTGATAACATCGATGCAGTGCGTGAACTGTTGGCAGCAGACCAGCATATAACATACCGTGAGATGGAGTCAACCTTACAGGGACTACAATTTTTTAATTTTACATGAGCATTTAGGCACTAGGAAGATTTATTCCCTTTGGATAACCCATAATTTGACGATTGCTCAAAAAAAAAAAACTCTTGTCGATTGGTGCAAGAAAATGCTGCAAAAATACAGCGGGTGTGGTTCGAAAAAGTCTGCGACATCATCACAGGTGTTGAGTCATGGATCTACGCTTATGAGCTCGAAAAAACAACAATCCACTTTTTGGGTCTTTCAAAGTACGCAAAATCCGAAAAAGTTGTCCGCGGACGAAGCACATTCAAGAAAATGGTTGCCAGTTCTAGTTATGTCGCAACTTTACAATTTGAAAAAAACGGAGAAATCTGTTTATGCTGAATAATGGTACACAACCATTTGTTTGCGGGAATTCGGAAAAACCAACCACCGAAGGAAGATCATCCTCTACCACGACTATGTGAGTTCCCACACATCAGCTTCAATAAAAGAGTTTTTGAGCACTCAAAACTTTAAATTGATAGGTTATGCGTCTTACAGTCTAAATTTGGCACCAACATTTTTCTTGTTGTTCTCTCACATTAAGAAAAAACGTGTGGCGAACGCGCTTTTCTACGCCCGAAGACCGTTGGATCCTTAAAAAAACCTGGTTGCGGAGGTACCAACTTTAGACTCGCAAAACTGTTCAAACGAAAATTGATTCAAACGAATGCTAAAGTGTATTGATCATCTGGGAGAATTCTTTGAAAAACAATAAAAGTATTTTCACTGATTAATCACTGTTTTTTCATTTTTAGGCGCAAGACTTAAAAGGCAGCCACGATAAAACAAAATAAACGATTAAGTTAAAATATATGAAATCGGTTAATCGGAATAATAACGACAGGGTAGTTTTCTCCTAATGTTACATTCTAACATGTTATTCTCTTTTATGTATACGAGAGCTGACCTGACGTACATACATATAAGTAAGGTTTTTTGAAACTAGTGTTATTAAGAAGACCGGCCGAAGCCAAAGTAAAAAGTTCCTTATTGTGTAAAACAAGTTTCTAAACTACGTTTTCTCGTTATATTCTTTAAAAAACGAGGATAGACTTCCTTGTCTGCTACAGTAGCAATCCACCCTTCAGTACTTCAATTCAAAAAAATCGTTGCTTGTATCCAAGCCATGAGACGCACAGCACACTACGCCTTCGAGCCGTGCCATAGCAAATTAAACCTAAACATCTGGAGTATATTTGTTTGTGTGAACATGTTGTGAATTATAATCATGCTGTGGATGTTGTAACGACTCCCTGCTTACCAGGGTCTATAGCTGGGACAGACAAAACGGCTGTCTAGGGTCGTTCACAAAAATTTATAATTTTCGGACACTAAATCAATCAAATATATATTTTTAATTTTTCGTTATAATTTTATTCCTTCTAAAACTTAACAATGGTTGGAGAGGTATAGTTAATTCATAACAGTATGATTTGACTGAATTCATTTGATATTAATTATTTAATATGTTAATTAATTAATTATTATGTTAATTATTAATTAAGGGAAAAAAAGATCTTAAATAAACGTTAATATTTATAAGTATTTCAACTTCACCGAGTCCTTGCGATACAAAATCCTGGGCTGACTGTGAGAGTCGTCGTCCGAGCGGTGGTGGTGTGGTGCGAGCGTCTCCGGTGTCGTGTTCTTGCAGTCACTCCAGCTCGTTGTCTCACAAGGATCCCTTAGTCCCTGGCTTCGCTGCTGACGTGAATGTTACTAACTGTTGTATGCGGCTGTACGCTGACTACGTATCCTTGATGATGCTGCGTGCTGTCGACGTTAAGTCCTCACTTTCTGCTGCTGCGCGCTGTCGACGTTGGTTCTTCCCTTGCAGTTGCTGCACACTGTCGATGTTCACTTATATGTGTCGCTGCTGCGCGCTGTCGACGTTCACTTTGTATATTTTCTTCTTTAACTTTCACAACTTGCCACCACCGTGGCTCTTGACCGATTCGACTTGCCACCACTGTGGCCCTTGACTGACTCGACATGCCACCACCATGGCCCTTGACTGACTGCCTGTGTTTTCGTTCTTTGCTTTAGCTTAAACCCAGTGATGTGATTTTGTGGGATTTCGGGCTCATTTTGGGATATTTGGCCTATTTGAGAACGTGTGGAATTTCAGATGCTTAGGTGGGATTTTCTACTGAATCATAATTTTAATCAAAGTGTAAATTAGCAAAACTGGTTGGTATCACTTTTTTGTAATCTTTCAAAATTTTTCGTTTAATTGCTGTTTCATTGATTCTCAATATGTAAGAAAGGGATACGTATATTCAAGAGGCTTAAATTTAATGAAAATAAGATCCTCATTTAAAAACAAAAACATAAGCTTTGTTTTATTTTGATGCAACGAAAAAAATTTACGATTACTTCATTCACAGAGTTTTTATAAAAAACGCAGTGTTTAACTTTTCGTATTTTTTTTTTTTTATAAAATTAGTTATATTTATTGAAAAACTTTATTATGTACATTATTAAACTATAAAATTATTATAATGTTAAAAAAATTTAGGGGAGGATGCCCGCCTACTAAACACGTTTTGCTAGGAGACTATACCTTTGGTTTAAAACATAATTTTTCAGAGCTCTTGGTTTCATTTGGAAGCTAAGTTCAATAACTAACAAGAATTTTAATCAGAATAAAATTTCTAGAAATTATAATTTGGCAGTCGATCTAGCAAAAGTCTTGAAATCGGCCACTTAAAAACTCGGCCCAGCTACTGAACACCTAGAACAAATCGTTGACAAAAATTAGAAAATGAAGTAAAAACACTAGTTTTTGAGAGTTTATAAAAAGTTTATTCTATCAATAGTTCACAATGACTCACTGAACTTTCAACAATAGAGATTTGAATTTCTTTGATGGCTGCAGCCATCGCATCGGAATTTATATTCGTTCTTATTTTCACTTTTTTTAGGCGACGCCATTCTAAAATTTTATCTGAACGTGGACGAGAATCACGAAACTATTTTAACTAATTCCAAACACTATTTTCAATCATATAAATGACAATTTTTTAATTTCACGATTTCTGAAAATTTGTTCGGAAGGTGGACCAACGTTTTGTTCAGTAGGTGGCCAGGCACGCCATCATGATATGACGTGAAATATTTTTTTCCAATTTCTCAATATTGTTCGATTGCTCGTCGAATTGTGAAAAGTAAACATTAAATATAGAATTCTACTCATATTCACCTTTTTTTATCGATAAGAAACACTCTGAAATTCACTAAATAGAGATGAACTATTTTTGCTCAGCTTCGTTTTATTCGAATATTTTATTTCTCAACGGCCGTGGGGCTAAAGCAGCATACGCATTCATCTCAGTGATTTAGCAAAAGTGAACATTCAATGAGATGTTACTGCAACACTTTACACATTGGCGCATCATACAGACGTCAGAACTCACAGTGTTCAGCAGTAGGTGGGCCTGTTCAGCAGGTGGGCATCCTTATTTCTTTTCAAAAATTGCATAAAAATCGTTATTCGTATAAACATTTAGGTGGGATTTTTTGTGGGTTTTTTGTGTCATTTTGGTGGGATAAACAGGTCTAAATCGAGATGTTATCGGGATTTTTTACTAAATCAGAATCACATCACTGGCTTAAACCCATCGTTTCTTGACTCGCTCTGGTTTGTTCCGTTTCCATCGTTAGGCGAACATGTGGCGTGATCGAATTCTCACGTTCTCTTCTCACACTCGCCTGTTTGTTCGGTTTCCAGCGTTAGGCATACAAGTGGCATGATTTTCTTCTCCCTTCTCTTCTCACACTCGTCTGTTTGTGAGTATCGTATCATGCGAATTTACCGTTTCCCTTGGAACACGCGCATACATGAAAATAAAAATAAAAACTAACTGAAATACTCTCGACTCTATGCTGAAAAAATATATGCTTTGTTGTAGAGTTGAAAGGTAAGGGGGGGGGGGGGGGGGGGTGGGTCCTACCTTTTTATTCTAAAATAAAAGTATTTTCTTAAAAATTTCTTAAAACCTTATTTCAAGTATTGAAATTATATTCGGCGGCCGCGGTGCCTGCCATTGGATGGCCTAGTTGACCTCCGATCTCCCGTCTCTTGGTATTGGGCTGAAATAAAGGTGGAAGCACATTATGTAGGTCAAAATGTATCACCCAAAATTTTGGTCCTTACAATGTCAATAAAAAAATATTTCGTTACTGATGATGTTCGTTGTTTTCTTTTGCTTTTTACTTAACTTAAAAAGCTCTTGCACCATGCTGCACCCGACATAATCGATCATCTGAGACCGTTATTCGCTGTATTGTTAACCGTTTTCACCCAGTATTTTCTTTGCAAGGTGCAGTGTCACAGAGACGTATAAGAAGAGTGTATACTGAAGAGAATATTGCAACCGTTCAGGAGAGTGTTGAAGATCCAAATTTATCGATTCTACGTCGTTCACATCAGCTTCCTCATTGTTCGTCTACTTACAAGATCCAGTTCGTGCAAGAATTAAAGAATTGAACTGAGTATTGTTTGTGTGTTGAAATTTTAAAATTTTAGCGGTTGGACACAAAATCAACTGGCATTTGGTAGTAGATCCCTAGGTTTCATCGAAAATTTTATTCAGCGATGAGGCGAATATAGTTCACATAAGATTATAAAAGCACCGCTTGATCTCAAAAAAACAGGCTTTTGGCACCCGTAGATGTTGATGTGACATTGTCTTTTTACCCTTATCCTTATTCTTGTCACTATCATTTCCTTTGTTCCCAAACATGTCCTCAACCTTATATTTGACTCAATTCTTATCCAAACTCTTTTATAAAACTATGTCCAAATTCCTGATCTTATCCTTGTTCGAATCCCTTTCCTTATTCTTGTTCCTGTACTCATGCCAAGAGTCCCGGATTCGAATACCGGCTAGACCATAGTTCTATGCTTCAAATTTTCTGCATTTTTGTCCTTACTTCAAATCAACTGAAATTATTTACAACTTGAAAGTTGTAGTTGATGACAGAGAACTTTCTGGATAGGATTTCTTATAACTAGAATTGACTGAGGTAAAGTCATGACACTTGTCTCAGATTCTGATTCACATGTTTCTACTGCTTTTCGCTTCGCCTTGAACATCTTACACATATTTCACTTAATTGCTCTTTCTTTCCCACTAGTATCTCGCCCCATTTCGAGCCAAGGCAGACTTGACTGAATCGGTATAACATCTGAAATTTCTATTTCAATACTTAAAAAAAACAACACTAAGCATTAACTTTAGAAGCTTCATGACTGCCACCACCAACTTCTTTATAGTCTCATGTTGTAGCAAAATTTAAACTTTTTCTATAAGCACCGAAACAAGGTAAAGATTTAAAAATAAACAAATAAATACCCAATGAAATATCAATCCACAGCACCTGAACCCAGTCATAATCTGTAGCTTATTTGGTTAAACGCAATGCTTTGTCAGCTTAATTTCGAAGATAGGATGTCAACACTCCAAATTCCATGCTACGAAATGGAAGTAAAGTTGGCTGATAACTTAAACAAAAGAAAATAAGTTAAAATTTTCGATATACATACTTTAGAAATATTTCATCATATCTACCTACACAGCACAAGTAAAAGATAAATACGTTCGAATTCAACAGAAAAACCTTCGTTAAAGTAGAACTGATGAGTAAATAACCATCGCTTCAATATCTATCTTAGCTTAGGATATTAATATAACAGTTCGAATGAATCCAATCATTAAATCCTTCCTAATATTTGCAAGTTATTTTAAGACAATCCTAGGATTGCATATTTAATAAACTCCTAAATAATCTCAAGTTGAGATCTCAAGAGATGCTCAAAAGCTCTTGTCATTGCTGTTGCGTTGCATGACGTATGACATAATGTATGTAAGTTAATTGAATATCTATGTTATTTAATGTGTGTCTTATTCCCACATATGAACAAAACAAAATCCATTCATTTACTTAATGACTCAACATTAGCAATAATGTGTTGACAGTTTGCCTATATTTTTTGTTAATAACACATTTACATGCATATTTTGGCCAACATATACGAGTATTTCTGCTAGTATAAATGTTAATTATCCGATTTGCTATTCTGACCTTTTCCTTCTGTCGTGAATACACTCTTGAACATACAATAGGTTTATTTATGTAGCTAAAGGGTATTTTAAGCTGATATTTTTCCAATATCCCCTCCTCCCAATACTTCAGCTACTTATTATACAGCACTCACTCTAGAACAAGAGAAAGCAATTTAATAATAAATGCTATTCAAAAAATAGTCTAGCAGCTTTGGCTGTCTTTTGCATTCATTGGCATAAAATACAAAATTCATTGCATCACTTTTGCATTTTAAACCTTCGTCAACCGCAGCCGGATTAATTGGTTGCGTGACTGGTCAATGATGACAAGCGTGCTCATTTGTCCTGGCAGGATTTGGAACTTTTTTGCTTGCAATTGTTTTTTTTTTTGTGTTTGCACGATTAAGTGTCCCGTTAAGCCTGCATCAAATGCTGCTTAGTGCTGTTATGAATTCCTAATTAAAATTTGTACAAGTGCAACCGTTGAACAAGCGATCTAATTAGCAGCAACATTTTGCAGCACGTTTGCAATACGTTTGCAATACTGGCCTAGTTAAAATGCTAGAATATGTGTGTGCAAAGCTCTATCATCAAAATCGAGCCTAGGCCGGTACACCTCTGTGGCATTAGATATACGTTGCACTGGGATAAATAATACACCGCCAGTGGCGGATCTATATACGGCCTGAAAGGGCTTTAGCCCCCCCTTGGAGAATTTTATTGTATGGGAAAAAAATGATAAAAAGTCCAAAAAGACGTTTCAGCCCCCCATTTTGGCAAATCCTAGATCCGCCACTGCACACCGCTTATACACCGTACATTGATGTGTAAGAGTTTTGGAAAATCAAAAAGTTGCTTTTAAAGGTTTCATAATAAATTTAATAAAAAACATTAATTTTAAAAATATTAAAAATTTCTTGGACAAACACAAAAAAAAAAACGAAACGTTTTTCTTTACTTTAAAAATCGCAACTCATTTATTTTTTGAATATTTTTTGCTAATTATAAATAAATAACTGGCCATTTCAGCCCTTGAAAGGACTTTGACCTAGCTTCTTATGATCAATTGTGTTGTGCGTGTTATTAAGTTTGTACACAATTAACCTAGAAATGGACCTACAGGCTTAACGCCAACTCCGAACGGCGATGAACGGAATGTTCTTATTCTCAAAAAGCTTTACATAGCATTTTTATTACTCTCTGAGGTTTGCCATTGTCTGCAGAGAAGTGGCGGCCGTACAGAAAAATTATTTTAATTCAAATAATTTTCTGTCGCTGCTGGGGTTCGAACCTGGGTCTCCAGTTCTTTGACATAGCGGCCACGCACTTTAACCAACTACGCCACGGACATCCTCATTTTTTTTGGCTAATTAGAACTCTTTAATTAGAAAATCAAATCGGATAAAACGTCTGAATTTTTGAGATAAAAAGTTCCACGGCGCACAGTACTTTGTCCCATAGGAATAAATCAAGATTTTTGTTGTAACAGAACCTAACAAATTTGGTACCGTTTTTTAGATAATACTTGCACTAAAAAAAATCCAAATTTTTACTGCAATTGAACCATTTTTGTAGCCACTATACCTCCTTGAAATCAACTATTTTTATGTATTTTTATTGTTGTGGAATATTTGATTTTGCCCATCTTGCAAAGAAAAAAATTACTGTAAGCGCAATTTTAGCCGAATTCATTTGATTTTTGATTTTATTTCAAGAAAAATATTGTATAAATAAATAAATAACTTTTAATATGTTTTCAATTAGCTTAAGAAAATAAATTGAAAAATTTTCAAAAAAATAAAAATTCTTTTAAATATTTTCTAAAACTTTGCAATTTTTGAGAGTAAATTAAAAAAAAACACATCTCAAAAACATCTCTTCCATTTTCTGACATATTGTTATACATGTATTTATCTCTCAGATTCCAAAATTTGATAACCGTTTTCAACCGTTTCTAGGAGTAATCGCATTTTGAAAAATGGTCTAAAAATCATATTTTCCTCTAATTAATGGAAATTTCTATTTTGCTCATCATTCCAAGAAAAAAATGTTGTGAGCACATTTTTTAAACAATTCGAGTGTTTTTGTTTAATTTTCAAAAAATCTAGGAACGAATATATTTATTTTTATATTTTGTTAAAAAAAATTGGAAATTATTTTGAAAAAATTACTTAAATTTATAAAAAAATTTAAAAAATATTTTGAAAAATGTTCTATTTTTAGTAGACAAGAAAGAAAAAGCTCCACATACCTCCAGTTTCCTTTTTATACTTTAATTTTTTTTTGGTTTTTATTCTTTCAGAAACTGTTTTCACTTTATCCGACTTCTTCCGATTCTTTGAGTAATCGTTTCTGAAAAATGGTCTAAAATTTATGTTTTCTCAAAAATTATTCTTTATTCTGTTACCATATTTCTTACACTCTACCGGAGTTTGTTTATAATTTTTAAAGAATTTTTAAAAAAAAAATGTTCCTTGACACATAAAATAAAATTCTGATGTTATTTTAGACAAAAAAAACAAAAAAAAAAAAAAATTAAAATAAAGGTTATGTTTCCTTAAAATACTCTTTTAAGCGCATGATAAAGGAAAAATTAACACCAAATGAAATGGACCGATTTTGTAACACCGAAAATAGATTCTTTTTTCAAATGGCGGCCATTTCGTTTTTTTTTTCGGCGGATAAAAATTATCTTAGTTCAGGCGGTGGCCTCTTAAGCAAGGATTAATTTTTTTTTTTTATGTTTTCCTCAGATGTTCCAGACTGGCGATATCCTGCACACTGTCAATTTTTTGGCATTTTTTTTATAAAATTAAATAACGTCAAAAGCCTCTTCAAAAATTCTGAAAAATTTTATTTTTGAATTTTTTAAATGTTAATCAATATATGTGCAAAATTTGAAAACGATATGAAAACAAAATTCCCGAAAAATTTTTTTTTTAAAAATTTGTAACCTTTATGTCCCCTTAATATATTTTTTTTTTATTTAGTTTTATTTACTCATATTAACTTGATTAAAAAAGAAACACAGGTGCGTCACTGGACATACGAGAGAAGCGAAGCATTTTCGCAAATTCATAGATTTGATAATTTAATAGCGTTTTTTCGATTAAAATAACTTTTAAATTCAAAACTTTAAAATAACAAAGTATATATATCATATATATTAACCCTCTTCGGCCCTCCCTTAAAGCCCCCTGTTCAGTTGTAAGGAATAAATATACAAAAATCATTAATTTTGTTACAATTTAATCAACTTACAGGTTGTTTATTTTTAACGATATTTATAACGACCTTCAGTAGGAAGTAGAAACAACATCTAATACACAATCCTTAGTGAATATTTCTTTTAGTTCGTTCGTTCTTTTATTTCGTTCGTTCTTTTAGTTCGTTAGGTCTTTTAATTCGCATGAACAAACCGAAGATTCAAACCATTGCTCGGTAAATTTAGTTATCTTTGCTCTATTTCGTTTTGTTTGCTACTTTTGTCGGTTGGCTAGCCAATACACAGTCCTAGAATAGCCAACACACAATCCTTTCTTAAAGTAATAGATTATAGTGATCTGATGAAACATAGCTTTAGCTAATCTTTATCACTGAATCAACATAATTATGAAAGATAGGGTTTTAGCGTAATGGTTAGAGGAAAGTACCAACAAACTATAGAACTGTGAGTTTTGGGTTCAATTCCTGCAGCTGGCAAGAAATTATTTTTAATTTAACATTTTCTGGTTCAATTGATGCAAGCAAAAAACTATATCAATTCTAAGAAAAAAGGTGTCGGAAAAAAGTGTCGTTTTTTCTGATTTCACTCTAGCAAAACGCAGAACGAGGCGTAAAAAGCTTCGCTTCATAAAATACCAATGCGAATATTTTTTGTTTTTTGTTTTGCAAAACATTATTTTACATGTATAGTAGCATTTTTGTCGAAAAAGTGCATAGGAAAAAACTATATGGGCAAATCCCGAAAATAGTCCACCAAGTGTGAGAAACTAAAGATGCTCCTTTTTGAAGAGCATTAGTGTTTATTAATAGCTTAATATATCTACATTTAAGTTCCCAATAAATTTTTTTTGTCTTGAGTTTTTATGAAATGAAAAAAGAAGAGATTCACAGTCAATATTCGAGTTAAGTATTTTTTTTATTTTTTTCAGGTAGTTTACTGATCTAAGAAAGCTATTGATATAAAAGCTTTACTTATAAAAGTTTTTTTATTTCCCTTTGCACTTCTTTCTTCGCGTATTGGTGCCATAATAGGTTTGACAAAATTTGTGCATAACGGTGTATTTTGCAAAATTAATATGATCAGCTCTGTTCTGACGTCCGACACATAAAAAGGGTTTTATTGAGATAAAAATGTTAAATCAAATTAAAAACAAAAATTGAAACCTGGTAAGTTTTTGCACATTTTCTAGAATATAACTGCAAATTTAATATATAAATAATTTTCAGCTCATATCAACTGGGCAAACTTAGTGACGTCCGAACGGTAGGCGACATTTTCAAATAGAATTAACGTGGAAATAACTTTTGTATATTACTTTTGTAGATGGTAAGCCAAATATTAAAAAAAAGTGCGGAAAGATCCAAAAATTAGCGAAATAATTAAAAAAAACTTGATGACGAATTTTGTAGAAAAGAAGAGGAGAGAAAGCGTATTTATCGCAAAAATTTTAAGGAAAAAATAAAAAGGACCACCAGTTAGCTAATAAAAATATGTGTGGGGCCGCCACGCACAGCAGAAGTGAAACTTCAACACAAAAAACAGAGATTTTTAAGTGATTAATTGATTAACTCTTAAATATAGTCTTACTAAAAAAGTCCCATTTCATATTATTCCAAGATTTGATTAAATCTGTTTTAATATGTACAATTTCGAAAAGGTAAATGTTATTATACCATACCATCATACTATACTAACATCCTATTAAAAGTATAACATGCCATCTTTCTATGCTCATCTTACCACCATACGATACCATCAGACAATACTATCATACCATACCATTATATTCTACCACCAAACCATACCTACCAACATACCATATATCTATACATCATATCATCGTACCATACCATAATACCGTACCATCAACTAATCATACTATATCCATCATACCATACCATCATATCGTCGCTTGTATGACTAACTGACGTATCTGAAATTTCTTAATTGTTCAGGAGAGCAGTTTTTCTTTTTTCGTTTATTTTTAACGTATAATATCTCAGATACGCTCAAAGCCGTTTACGTTTTTTAGGCAAACTGTTTTATTTATAGTTGCAATATCTTCCGACATAATGACTAAATAAATTAAATTGAGTTAAATAAACATCTTTAACTCAATTTCGCAAAAACTGTTAGTTACGACGGTTAGTCATACGAGCGACGATATTATAATAGTCATACCATACCATCAACCCTTTGGCAAAGGTTAAAGGTTGCCCATTTGGCAAAAAAAAAAAGATATTGCCAAATGGTTTTCAGTATTAAAAAGTTAAAGCCTTGATCGTTTAAAATTATTTGTTTTTTTGTTATTTAAACCAGTTCTAATAACTTTAATATAGGAAAATTTGGTTTTTTTTTTATTAAAACCTAATTTTTGGCGCAAATACTTGATATACGTAAAATCTGATTCAATATTTGAAATCAACAACCCAAAATTCATAAACATGCAGAATTTCATAACAATCGAGCCACTCCTTGTATTTTTTCCTCACTTTTGTATGGGCTCAAAGTACTGTGCGGCGGCTTAAAATTTTCCCTGAAATCTGAATTTTTGCCGCCGTTTGACGCTCTTGAAATTTTTTTATAATTTAGTGATGTTTTGGCCAATTTTTTCGACAAAGATGACCACGCAAAAAAATTTGCTTAGGTTAGTTTTTTTTGTATTTAATGACAGAATCTTGTTCCTAGCCTAAAAATATTTTGTAAAGTGTAAATTTTTCAAAAAAGTTAACCCTTATCAGCAAAAGTGGGTCCAAGAAATGTTCAATGTTCAAACTTACACGATTTGTTATTAAAAACTGAGGCACTTTAGGGAAAAAATTTTATAAAACAAAAAGTGATCAGAATTTGTCAAAATATACTTGCAAATTAAAAAAAAAACATTTTTAATATATTTGAATTTTGCTAAAAATGGCCAAAATCAAAAATCTATTAATGTCAAAATTAATTGTTTTATTAATTGTTTTTGTTTGAATTTCTATTTTTATTTATATTTGTATTTTTGTCTTATTTTTATATTTTATTTTAATTTTGTCTTATTTTTATATTTTATTTTAATTTTTTATTTCTCTAATTTTTATTTATTTTTATTATATTTATTCTTGTTTTTGTTACATATTTTTTTTTTTTTAGTTGTTATTCAGTTCAAATACTATAAATTTTTATTTTTGCTTAACGTTTTTTGGTATGTTTTATTATATTTTATATTTTATTTGTATTTTTGTTTTATAGTTTCATTTTTATTATCATTTTAATACATTTTTGCATTTTAATACTTTATTTTATTTTTATTTAGTTTATTTTTTTTGTGTTTACTTTTATTTTATATTACTTTTATTTCTTTTTTTATTGCTAGTATATTTTTTTAAAATATTATTGGTATTTTTATTTATACATTAATATTTTTTTATATGTTTTTTGTTTTTATTTTAATTTTTTTTTATTAATATTTTTGTTTTATTTTTTATTTTTGGGTCATTTATGTTATTTTTTATTTTTATTATTATTGTTTTGTTTTTTTTTTTTATTATTATAGGCATTGTTATTATTATTATCATACTTATTGTTTTAATTGTTTTTTGATTTTGTATTTGGTTTTGGTTTTTGCCTTTACTTTTAATCTTACTTGTGCTTTTACTTTTCCCCTTGCTTCTGCTTTTGCTTTTGATTCGTTTTTACCTCTTGTTCGGTTTTGCGTTTGCTTTTACACTTGTTTTTTATATACATTAACATTTTCTTTGGAGCCATGCAATAAATTCATGTAACTATTGTACATAAGTTCATTTTGTTTAATTTTATTGTGCGGCCGAAGTTTTCATCTTTATTGTCGTTCCATATAATTTATCGTTGTTTTTTGATCACTGAGTTAAAATTCAATGCAACGGTTTTGACAGTTCGTCGTTCGCAAATTATTGTGTTCTATATGACAAAAATGTTTTTTTGGTAAATCAAGTTTAAAGTTTAGTAAAAAACTGAACCGAAAAATCTGCCGCGATTTTCTTACCAATGAAAGTTCAAGAGTTTGTGGTTTTTTCTGTCAAAAAAAATTGTCATCTTTGGAAGCGTTTTTTAGAGTAAGATGCGTTTAAAAAAAAATAATTTGTTCTATATGCACTTATTTACGAAACTATTGTTGTTTTATAGCATATAGAACAAAATGTAATATGTATTGGAGAAATGAAAAGCAATGTGATTACACTCAATAAAAACTTTATTTCATATATTATAATATTAACTTAATTTTAAACTTAACCTTATACATATATTCTTATGAGTCCACTTAAATCAATACCTGTTAATTTCTTAAAAGGTAAGTTTCGACTACAAAATCAAGTAAAAAATTAACCAAATTCATTTGACTTCGATTCCACGAAGTTCATGCTTGATTTACGGAGATTTTTTTATTGAAGCAAGTTTGTTAAAAAGACGAAGACAAAAAATTTTACCTATATTTTAACTTGTATTAAACAAATTATTAAGGGTATTCACGGGTTGATGCGGAACACAGTTGCGACGATGCGAAAATGCAAGATTGCGAATTTTTGCTTCATTCCAACAACAAACACATTAGAAGTAATTTTGCAACTCTTCTTGAATTACGCACTGCTCAAACCTATTGCGAAAGCGCACAAACAGTGATGCGAAACAGCTGATTAAAGTTATGGGTGTTTTCAAGCATAGTTGCCATCTGGGTAAAACTTTAAAAAGGCTAAGTTTTTACGTTGATTCAAATAAGTAAAGTTACAATATTAATGTTCACGCGTTAGTGCGAAAAATATGTTGCATTTTCGCATTCTTGCAACTCGCATCAACCCGTGAATACCCCTATTGCAGTATGCCACTGCATCAAGTAATAAAAAGTTGTATAAACTTTTCACATCATTTACTTTCTCCAATGATATCTTCTTATCTATTGCTTATCCATTCTTATTCTTAGTATTAAGTTTTTTTTAAACGTTGTTGTAAAATTTAACTTCTAACCTTATGTTATTTATGATGGGTATTTTCTTCTTTTTTGTTTCATTTTATTTACCAACTGCAATCCAAAGCGGGATTTTATCTTTTTTCATTTCATTTGCCAAGTGCAATGTGAAGCTAAGAAAAAAAACAGAAAAAAAAAACAAAATACAAAGACCTCCAAATAATAATTTTAATAACTTTATTTAGAGTTGCATATAGAACAAAATAAAAAAATATTTTTTTTAATTAGTATTTTTGGTTCGTTTTTGTTCTATATGCACGATTTTTTGCATATAGAACACAATAGGTTACGAAGCTTGTCACAACAGTGTTGTATAGCACAAAGTCGATGTCTCATATTTCGAAAACTATAAAAGATAAAAGCAAACTGATGACACAGATCGATAGATCTCGAAAAATTTGCCTATATACCAGTCTTATCTCAATTTTTTCAATTTTGTGATATAGAACACAATAATTTACGAACGACGAGTTGTTGCAGTTTTAGGGCATTAAGCCTGTTGCCTCGTAGTACCATGCATGGAGAATTCTGTTTTTATAAATGTTATAAGGAAAATAACAAAATTTGAATAAAAAAAGAAGTCAAATTTTCCGAAGTGCTTTTTACGAGCATTTATCAGCAATTACTAATTCCCTGCAATCATTTTGCATTTTTGTTTCATACCCTTAAGCCTGCGTGACTTGATGTCGTCATAATTTATTTTTTGTTTTTTTTTTTCGTAGGATCAAGTACAAATCCTCAATATTCTTTTCATAATATTTACTGTAGCGCATCACTTGACCGAATAATAATCCCATACAACGCCATGCAATGATTGTTTTGTTTTCAATCTCGGGGTGGCCATCTTTGCGATGCAATTACAAATAAATATATAATCATTATATGTACATGAAACACTTGGTGATGCATAGATCTTAAGGGGTACATAAAGGTCGGTCCAAATACAGGTCTATTTTTTTTTTGTTTTTCATTATATGCTATAAGAATAGATAAAGATCAATGCACTGTTGATTATCCAAAAAGGTAAATGAAAGGCGAATATCGTTGGACCTATTCGTGAGATCGAGTCAGAATCTTATAAAAGGTCTTCGAAAATTAATTTTCATTGGAGAATTCAGCTCATGTTTTGAATTGGTTTTCTAAAATAATGGATATTTTTTTTTTTTTTAATTTTCTAAAAAAGTCAAAAAGTGTGTTAAAAAAGTAACGGGAATTTTGAAATTTCACGGGCTGTGTTGGTCCGGTTGGCACAATTGTGTTGTTGATGTATTGGCAAGCATATATAGAAAGCTGATATTTTTTGCTGAAACACGTTTCTTACTAAAAACATCCGAAATATGTTCATGGCATGAGCCAATTGATATGCCAACATCATCACCAACTTCTATAATTGAGATTCCGCGATCATTCATAATCAATTCTATCACTTTTTTCATATTTTCATCGGTTGTTTTTTAGGATGACCCGTGCGCTCGTCTTCAATGTCTTCACGGCCATCTTGCAAACGCCTATACCACTCGAAAGCTCTGATTTAACTGATAGTATTCACCAAAGGCACTGATATACCAAAAGCACCGATTCGTAGACTTTTATGCACTTTTTTTAATTCCAATTCTCTGCTCCATTATGTATAAAAAATCAAAAATTTGATTAAAAAAATATATTTGTGCTTGGACAGATTCTGAGAATTTTCGATTTTCAGCCATTGAAAAGCATTTTAAACTGTTTCAAAAATTTCGCAAATATAATATCACCATTATTGCGTTTTCTTATGAAAAAACGAAAGCTTTTAATGAAGTTCCACCACCAACTAAGACTGAACGGAAAGCGTGTTAATGACATTAACTTTAATCAGCCATCACGATGCGAAGCGTAACAGATGGTAATTGAAGCTTGCATCTCGAGTGTTACAAGATGTCGCTACACTGTACAGTGGGCCAGCCAATTCAATTTTTTGATCATAAACAAAACTTAGAGTTTGTTAAAATATTAAATGTCATCAATTCAAAATATCTTAAAAAAAGAAGAGTTTAGTTCTATACAAGCAATATTTTTAAATGTTCTACCCATGGTTGAATAAACAAGATTGTCTCAGGGCTGATTGTACTCTCTTCTCAAAACCCATAATTGTCAAAATCAATGAAAAGCAACAACAACAACCTTTTCGGCTTTACATGTTATAAATGTTCGCTTTGTATGAGCTGTCAACTTCGATTTGACATTTATGGCAACTTGCTCTCACCCATGCGACAATTTTATTTATTCAACCATGGTTCTACCATATATACCATTGTTTGTATGTTATTTTTATTTTTGTGAAGCTTAATTTTTCTTTATCTTTCTATAAATACAAATTTTGTAGGGTATCACTTTTGTCGATGACTGCTTGCAATCTCCGAAGCAAACCCTCAACAGAAGCTTGATAATGGCTTTAAGGAATGGCATTCCAAAGGTCTTGTATGGCATTCCAATGTAAACTTTCTCGATTTTTTTTATATTCATATAAGAGACTTCCATTTTGTTTATCTTTCTGTATAAACTTCGAAATTAACGACCCAAAACACTTCCTTTAACTAAATCGCATTAAAAAATGCTAATATTTTCAAATTTCGACCGCTATCAGTTCGATCCTTTTGGATTTAAATTTTTTGATAAAAATTTGAAATAAGCAACTCCTTAAACCCGCATAGAGTCTTACACAAATCAATTTAAATCTTAATAATGGCCCACTGTGAATTGTATGGCTGTTGCGCTGAGTACAAAATGCATCCCACTTGAATATATCCTTTCTGTCAGTCAGTTTGATGTTGAAGTATTTTCGAGCAGAAATAGTGCAGAAGTAAGGGAGAAGAAACTTGAACTTGAAAGGTGAATTCATCGTCAAATTAGAAGAGAACCAAACCAATTGCAAGAAAATACTTTATAAATCCTTAAAATAAAAAGATGTACCTAATAATGATCAACTAATTTCAATAGTTTGAAAAATTTCCAAATAAAATAACAACAGTTTTTTTGTTAAAATTTTAAACATCTTTTCTGAAATTGTCGTTTATAGCGGTTGTTTTTTGTTAATTTGCTCGTAAAGCTTGATTTATTGAAGTAGATCGTGTTTGATTATTACTAATTCACGTATAATCGATCCCATTGTATGTGTGTGTGTGTTTGGTTGGAGTTCATTCAGCTCACAATGAACATAAAGAAGATACTGCTTTCAGACGTTTAAGCTGTAAATTATAAGAAGAGAAAATTAATTGAAGATTCTTATCATGCATTGTTAACTGAATAGAACTCTAAACAAAGAGGATATCCTTCGAATTCATGACTTCAACTTTATGCTGTAACAAGATTTTTGGAATTATATAATAAAAGTCAAAAACTTAACTCAACGTTTTTCAAAAAGTTTATGTCGCAGATGAAAAACTAAACTTATTATGAACAAAGGTAATCAATAAATTAATTTTCTTGTTAAAGTAAGAGACACACATGTGTTTAGCAAACGAATTTTAAACGTGGGTAGATTATAAGGATTAACATGGCACAACAAAATTCTTCAAAATAAAAGCATAAATATTTTGAAAAATTACTCAGTGACACGTCAACGTGTTATGTTAAAAAAAAAGTCAACATCGTTCGGTAACGCAATCCATTCAATGAAACTGTCGCACCAGCATAATTTTCGAAAAAATATGGTCCAATCTTTGAAAACTGCAAAATTGGTTCCAATCTGTCTAACGATTACTTTGTCGCTAATTGTACAGATTCTAATCTAATCGACTCTGTTGATAACAATGTAGTTACATCTGATGAATTTTATTTTAATGCAATAAATGAGGACGATGTAGCTCGGTGCCTAAGCAAAATTAAATCGAATGCTTCTGGAGAAGAAATTCATTGGGATTTCCATGAAATTCATCAAAATCATATTGCCTTATATTATTAGTCCGCTTACCCATATAACTAATCATAGCTTCACCATGCGGAAAAGAAACGGCACCAATACCATATCCATAATAATAAAGAGTTTTATATTAAGGACTTGACAACTTTTTTTTTTAAATAAAACGCAAACCATTTTAGATATTTCAAAAACTTTATTATCGGCTTGAAGTACAATCAAAGCATTTATGAATGGAACTCGACTTCGTTCATATGGTCATATGGCCATATGTAGCGGTCGATTCGTTGGACCCAATTTTCGATGACTCAGCTATACATTTCGGCCGAAACGGCCGCTATTTCGCGTTCAGTGTTGGCTCTGAGCTCTTCCAACGTCGTTGGCTTGTTGGCATAGACCAATGACTTGACGAAGCCCCAAAGAAAATAGTCTATAGGCGTTAAATCGCACCAACGACGCGGCCAATCGACTGGCCCATTTCATGAGATAACACGCTCATCAAACTTACTCTTCAATAAATCGATTGTAACGAGTGCTGTGTGGCATGTGGCACCATCCTGTTGGAACCACATGTCGTTCAAGTCCATATCTTCCAATTCGGGCCAAAAATAATCGGTAATCATGACGCAATAAGGATGGCCATTCACAGTAACGTCACTATCGTTATCGTTGACGAAAAAATATGGTCCAATGACGCCACCGGCATGCACACCGCACCAAAATGTTATTTTTTGTGGATGAAGTGGTGATTCATGAAGCACATGTGGATTTTTACTCGACCAATAATGCATATTTTGCATATTGACGAATCCATTCCTGAGATTGAGTACAAAAAAAATGAGCTTTGTCACTAGAGATGATTTTACGATGAAATTCAACATCTTGGCACATCTTTTTCAGAGCCCAATCCGAGAACGTACGTCACTTCAAATAATCCATTGGCTTCAATTCTTGAGTCAGCTTGATTTTGTATGCGTGTAAACCAAGATCCTTACGAAAAATTCGCAAAAGTGGTCTGGCCGATGCCCAATTCTTGAGAACGCCGTGGAATTGATTGTTTTGTATCGTTTGCTATGGACGCCTGAACGGCAGCGATATTTTCGACACTTCGACCAAACCGTTGTCTCACTGGCACGGCAACATCACACAACAAATATGTAGACTCAAATTTTTGCACTAAATTTGTTATTGTCTGTGTATTAGGGCGAGAATTACGACCGCAAATTGCAGTTAATGCTCTTAAATTTACGATCACCAACTCAGAATTTCTTTTCATTTTCAGATGTTGTTCGTTCGTGTACTTTACCATGATGAAAATGTTGAGTTTACTGAATAAATTGACAGTGACAGTTTGATGGTTGGTGAAAGGGTGTGTTCAGAAATTTAATTCAAAGTTGTATTAATTCAATTTAATTCAATAGGGACTTGTTATTGGAAAACCCTGTATATGCCTTATACAAAAGTTATCATACCTTCCATCACATGGAACTCATCATACCATATCTATCCATCATACCCATCACACCCATCAGACCATATCCATCATACTAAATCCATGATGATATTAATGCAGCACGCAGCCAATTCCTAAAAGCAAGAGGAAGGACCTACCATGCCAGAGGAACGAACACCTTCGAAAAATTCCACGAATCGTACTTACTGAATTTTAAAGAAGACCTTGAAAAAAGCTTTCAGTAAAAGCAAACGTAAGTGCTTTCAGCAGCTTTGCAATAAGCCAGACGCCACACCACACAGTGTCGCGAGCTCATACAACGGGTGGCCAAAAATAGAAAGCGTTGTTGTAGAGAGTGGAAATTTGGGATAAATGATTATATTGCTTGAAGTAAGAAAAAAAAACATTGTTTATAATCGGATAGGGGTCATGCCACCCACCCATATGTCCTTAAACGATATAAAATCCATAAAAATAAACTAATTACAATAAAATTCGATCAAGAGGTTTGTGATATCAACAGAAAACAATGTATGAAATTATATTAAAATCGGACAAAGGATACGCCCATGGCACATTTATCTTTATAAACAGTCATTTGCATATCATACCATGAATTAATACTCATATTAATACTAATGAAGTAATACTCAATAGGGGTATTCACACTGACGTGGGTAGTTGGGTAGATTGGCAAATGTCGTACATTTTGATTTTGTAACTTTGTACCCAAGTACTATTGTGTGCAAGTGCTCATCTACCAATCTACTTTAGCTGACCCCTGACTTGCTTGGTAGATTGACTTTCTGCAAAATTTAGTACTTTTTCCATGTCACCACCACCTTTTGCAAAAATAGGTAATAATTGAATTGACAATAAATAAAAACAAAGTAGAGTAATTACAAGTGATACAGCGAGCATTATAACAAAGGGGCGTGGCACCTACCATACAACCCAAATCTGCAATTTCGAATAACTTTGGAATTATAGGTTGCACAGCATTGCATCGCACAGAAATAGGTATTAGGCCTCGATTTACATGTTCTGTTCCACTGGTAAAATATTATGAGCTTTGGAAAAAGGGCGTAGCAGTTTTTTGGCTGCCAAAATTGTTGCTATAACTTTCGAACTATTAATCACACATCAATGAAACTAGGTTAGAATGTACTATTTAGTCCTGTTCTTTGACTGGAAAAATGGAGTGAGCATTAGACAAGTGGGCATGCCACCGCCCATGTAAGTCAAACTTTTAGTATCAAATAGCTTTGGAACTAAATGCCGCATAACATTGAAACTCAGTATGGAGTTGCCACTTGCTAATGTCCATCTACTAGAAAACTGAGACGGGCAGCGTGCATGGGGGTATGGCTCCGCTCAAACAATTCAAATTTTTGATATCGAATAGCTATGGAAGTAAAAGATAACTCCATTAAATCCATTCAAAATTATAATTTTTGGGGGTGTTGTGAGCCTCCAAAAAAAAAGTGAAACGCTTCACCCCACCCAACCCTATCCACCGTATAGTTCTCATATTGCACCATCAGATTATTATTTGTTTCGATCTCTCCAATACTCTCTTGTGTGAGGAAAATTGGCCTCGAAACACGACTGCGAAAAGCTGCTGCTTTAGTTTTTCGAAGAAAAAATTTCGGCGGTTCTAGGCGAAAAATGGCAGAAGGTAGTTGAAAGCAAAGGTCAATATTTGGATAAATATGTCGTTTTTTCAATAAAAAAAAATGTTGTATATTCTTACTAAAAAAGGTCGAATACCTTTTCCCCAACTCAATAGTTTGAAGATATAAAACTTTTCTTGCTTATGCATCGCCGACTTTAGAATCCACCCTCGGCACTAAAATATTATAAAATATGCGGTTTGCCTGTTACTATTTTCTCCATTCTCATTCATATCTCTAGTAGCAACTCTTCTCTATTTGCCAAACTTGCACAAATAGTAGCAAAAGTTATTCATGCGGATTTCCTTTCTACCCGACTCCGACTTTCGTCACTGACAAGTTGCTTGTCATCCTGTCCACCCAACAGCCACCTGCTTTCCTAACTGTTACTTCTGTCAAAGTTAAGCCCATTATTTGCTTTAGCCTATTCTTCTAGTGTTGAGTTATGCATGTTTTTTGTGTTATAGCAATCATTGCTTATTTGTTTGCAGAGGCGTCACAATGGGGCGCAGCCATGAGGCCGCATTGCAACAGAACTGAATTCTATTTGATTTTGTTGCTGCCGTCAACGAGCCTGCTATTATTTTCGAAACATACCTCATACATACTATTTTGCTAAACAAATAGCCTATGCTGCGCTATATAGGGTGGTCCTAATACAGGGTTCTCCAATAGGGACTTGACAACTTTAAATTAAATTTCTGAACGCAGCCTTTCACTAGTCATCGAGCTGTTACTGTCAATTTATTCAGTAAACTCAACATTTTCATCATGGTAAAGTACACGAACGAACAACGTCTGAAAATTATAAAAATTTACTACCGAAATTCGGAGTCAATGATCTCAACTTTAAGAGTATTAACTGCAATTTTCGGTCGTAATTCTCGCCCTAGTAGACAGACAATAACAAGTTTAGTGCAAAAATTTGAGTCTACATATTCGTTGTGTGATGTTGCCGTGCCAGTGAGACAACGGGTTGGTCGAAGTGTCAAAAATATCGCTGCCGTTCAGGCGTCCATAGCAAACGATACAAAACAGTCAATTCCACGGCGTTCTCAAGAATTGGGCATCTCCCAGACCACTTTATGGCGAATTTTTAGTAAGAATCTTGGTTTACACCCATACAAGATCAAGCTGACTCAAGAATTGAAGCCAATGGACCATTTGAAGCGACGTACGTTCACCGATTGGGCTCTGGAAAAGATGTGCCAAGATGATGAATTTCATCGCAAAATCATCTTCAGTGACGAAGCTCATTTTTTTGGCTCAATGGGTTCATCAATAAGCAAAATATGCGTTATTAGTCGGGTGAAAATCCCCATGTGCTTCATGAATCACCACTTCATTCACAAGGAATAACTGTTTGGAGCGGTTTGCATGCCGGCGGCGTCATTGGACCATATTTTTTCGTCAACGATAACGATCGTAACGTTACTGTGAATGGTCATTGTTATCGCGCCATGATTACCCATTATTTTTAGCCCAAATTGGAAGATATGGACTTGGACAACATGTGGTTCCAACACGGTGCCACAAGCCACACAGCACACGTTACAATCGATTTATTGAAGAGTAAGTTTGATGAGCGTGTTATCTGAAGAAATGGGCCAGTCGATTGGCCGCCTCGTTCGTTCGATTTAACGCTTGTAGACTATTTTCTTTGGGGCAACGTCAAGTCATTGACGTCACTCTAGACCAAGTTTGTTCCTTGAATCTTTTGCCGTTGTTTCATATTTGTTCACATTCTGAACACGACTTCACAGAAAGCCATATCGTAAGTCTATCGTGACGTAGATGCGCAGATCGTTGAAAATTATTTTTACGATCTGCGCAATCTATTTTTCCATCATTCTTGATCCCCAATCACGTCCTTTTTTACGCTCTTTTTTCATTTGATGAGCTCTGTGATGAAAGTATGTTATACAGACGGTCATTTGATCCCTGGACACTAGTAAACTTTTTGCTACTTTTAATACTTTATGCAAAAAAGTATCACGAGTATGAGTATGGTGAAATAAAACAAATAAATAACTGGCCATTTCAGCCCTTGAAAGGACTTTGACCTAGCTTCTTATGATCAATTGTGTTGTGCGTGTTATTAAGTTTGTACACAATTGACCGAGAACCGGACCTACATGCTTAACGCCGACTCCGAACGGCAATGAACGGAATGTTCTCGTTCTCAAGAAGCTTTACATGGCATTTTGATTACTCTCTGAGGTTTGCCATTGACTGCAGAGAGGTGGCGGCCGTACAGAAAAATGATTTAAATTCAAATAATTTTCTGTCGCTGCTGGGGTTCGAACCTGGGTCTCCAAAGATCTTTGACATAGCGGCCACGCACTTTAACCAACTACGCCACGGACGCCACAAGAGTATGGTGAGTGTTCCTATTATGCAGGTTTCATTACTGCTTTGATACATTTCGTGCTAAAACTGTACTATTTTCATGCAAAATAACAAGTGTTGTGAATAATTGCACAGCGCAACACTGTTTTGATCTCGTGATTCCATATTATTTTCGAATCATTTGGTGACCCATTATGGGCAAAATAAATTCCCTCGCTCACGCTCTCAAATTTCCCTTTTACATTGAAACAACCGTCTGATAAGCGTCTGCATAATAACGGCCAAGAACGATAGAAACAAGATTACGCGTTCCGCAATCCCGTTATCTAATGCTCTCTTTCTCAACTGAGTGCATGACGTCACACATCACTTCTGCTTGACAAAAACGTATGCATATGTGCGATCTCTTAGGCAAATTGAAAAAATTGAAAATAAATTCTTTCGGAAAAGTAAAATAAAAGTATTTAATCTTCTGTATAAAAATATGAATATTTTTGTATACGAAAAATATGAATTTTTTAAACTTTCAAGATTTTTTTCTCCTTAATCATTAAAGACCCACAAAATTTTATTGCACCTAAACCTATAAGGAGTCTCATAAACATATTATAAAAATAAAAATAAAAAAATTTAGGCTTGGGCACCAAAGTAAAATTATTCCAAAGTCTGACAATATCGCTTGTGACGTCATGCTTCTCTCTCTCATTTGCGGAACGCGTAATCTTGTTTCTATCATTCCTGAACAACGGCCTAAGATAAATTCTCTTAGCACAAAGCATGCCAGTTGACGTTCAGCATTCATGACGGCAAGACCTCGCTGCGCAACTTTTCACGAAACTGTTTCAGGTACACAAAAAAAAAAATCTTTAACGAACAATGGAAATTCAATTACTTTTTCATAAAAAATATAAATGATGAAAGCTTTATTTGCGAACGAATTACTTGTCGTTCTGCAAATATGTATTTTGGTAGACACTACTCCGTTTGTCATAAAAATTACAATTATTTTTCAGGTGAGGAAATGTTTTAAAATATATGGTTAACGAAGTTCCGTACAATTTACAGTAGACTCTCACAAATTAGAACCACTTTGTTCCACCGGTGGTTCTAATTTCTGAAATGTTCTAATTTCTGGACGTTTCTTTTTTTCACAGAAATTTGAAAGAAAAGAATGAAACTAATTTAAAAAATATATGTTTACACAAAATAATTTTTATTTATTAATATTTAATGTGTTTTTAACATAAAACTCATATAGTTCCCCTATTTATATTTATATGAATGAGCAAAGATAAATAAAGAAACGTCCAGAAATTAGAACCAGGTTCTAATTTCAGAGCGTTCAATGTTGAAATAGCAGGTTCTAATTTCTGGACAGTTCGAATTTGTGAGAGTTCTAATTTGTGAGATTGTACTGTAATAACAAAAAAAAAATATGAAGTTCAATAAATCAGTAGATATAAATCAGAATTTATAAAAGCGGCGTATGCTGTTTTACTGGCCTATTACACGTAATACAAATTATGAGTTCGAAATAGATAAAAATAACATCGTCGAATTCGAAAAAAAGATGCCATAATATTTGCACTGCAAATTCTTTCCGTTACACATTATTCTTGCCATTTTTTTTTTAATTTAAGTTCCGACCCTGACATATAAAATACGCATAAAACAGAATATTTAATGAATCCTTTTTATTAGTGCTTTATGAGTCCTTTTCGTGAAGTATCATAAAACACGCATACAAATTACTCATATTTTTTGAGGCTCACAAGATCTGGGTAGCATGAAAATCTGCAGTTCAGTTATTATATTGTTTTCAACGATTTTTTTTTTCTTCACAGTGTAAATTGCAGCAGAGCTGCCGCGCTCTCTCGGGCACACACACAAGTATGCATGTTTATGTGTTAGTTTGCCCATCACTGCTTTAGATTAATTTTTGTAGAATTTGTAGATATTTTACCATTTTGATGACGTCACTTTGTAAAGGAAGTAGGAGTGGTTTCCACTCGATTTTATTAAATTTCAATCTAAAAGTATTTAATATCAAAGCTTGTGTAAAGAATTTGAAGTGCTCACGGGATTATTTATTTATATAATCTATACTAATATTATATTTTGAAGTGCCTTTTTTATGTTCGGAGCAATCTTGAGAAAGGCCCGGCCGTTTTTCATGAAATTTTTTATAATAAAAAGCTCTCGACCTGGTGAAGGTTTTAGGCCAAAAAAATTATTAAAAAGTTTATTAGAAAAGGAGATTCATGGATTTCAAAATCCTAAGTAAAATTCACCTGTAAGCACAAACGGACATGAACGACACATAACGTATAAAAATTGTTGTTGTTGTAGTGAAAAATAAAGCAGTGTGCGGCACATCGACACGATGCGAGTGATCCAATATTTTACTCTCCCATCTTACAGTGAGTATTGCTTTGCTGAGAATAGCAATGTGATTTGTTTTTGTTTTGCCTACATATGCCCGAGCGTGTGTGTGCTATGGATAGCAACAGAGAATGGCAATGTATTTTGTTTTTTTTTTTTTCGTACGCTATGCGTGGTGACGTGAAAAAAATACAGAGGCAAGCAAAAACAAATATAGCCAAACATTACCATGCTGCAGTGATGTTATGTTTGGTTTGAGTTTGTTTTATTTTTGTCTTATATAAAAACGACTGACGTCCGTGTGTGCGCGCATAACTCAAGAAGGGGCGTTCAATTTTTACAATTTTGAGCTTGATGGATTCGTATTGGCCCAAGGAAGGACACTTTGTAGAAAAAATTTTCCACACCCTATTTTACCGCCCACAAATCAATAGAAATGCTATATTTCCGACGGTTTTGGTCGTATTAGACTACAATTTGGTAATTTAGTTTGTATGCTCACTGTCGGCTAAACTGTACTAAAAATGGGTTGCCACACCCCCTTTTATCGCCCACAAATCAATAAAAATGCTATATTTACGATGGTTTCGGCGTATTAGGCTACAATTTGGGGGTTTAGTTTTTATGCTCACTGTCGGCAACTGTACTAAAACTGGGTTACCACACCCCCCTTTTGCCGCCTACAAATAAAAACTCTATATCAGAAGATTTTACTGGTATTATACTAAAATTTGGTATTATAAATAAATTTTTAAATTATACTAATTTATTTTGCTTGCTTGCTGTCGGAAACTGTATTAAAAATATGTTTTACCACCCCCAAATATATGAAAATGCTATATTTCAAACGGTTTGGTCATAATTGACTAAAATTTGGAAATTGTGTTTGTCTTTCAAAACTACACCGTCATCTATTAAAAAAGTGGAAACATCGAATATTAAGTTTGGGCAAAACAACGTTTGCCGGGTCAGCTAGTTATTATATATGCTTAAGTGATTAATTTTTTTTTTAATTTTTCGAGTTTTTCCATTTTGATGACATCACTTCGTAACGGAAGTAGTGGTTTTCACCCGACTTTGACAAATTTGAAAATTAGAGTGCGTATTTGGAATCAAAGCTCATTTCAAGTACTTGGATTATTTTTTGTAGAATTAGTAGAGATTTACACATTTTGATGACGTCACTTTGTATGGGAGGCAGGCGTGTTTTTCATCCGATATCGACAAACGTATAGTGCGTATTTAGAAGGTTTTCAATAATTTTCAAGGTTTGAGATTACTAACTGTAATCAAAGTTTATGTGTAAAGTTTCGAGGTTAATTTGAGATTAATTTTTGTAGAATTTTTAGTAATATTATTATTTTGATGACGTCACTGTGCGTAGGATATATTCATGGTTTTTATATTTGGTTTTAATATTTAAAATCAAAACTCATCTACAAAATTTCCAGCGATTAAATTAATTTTTGTGAAATTTTTAGGAGATTTTGCGATTTTTGTATAGTCACTTAGTATGGGAGGTAGGAGTGGTTTTCATCTCATTTTGACATATATAAAATTTTTTTAAAAATAAGCTTATTTATTTAATTGCTTGCTATAGTTTAAAAAAAAAAGGGTTGTCCGTGCCGTGGACACACCCGTAGGTTTTGACGTGACGAAGTTTCTTGCTGTTGTTGTTAATGTTGATGTTGATGTTGATGTTGATGTTGATGTTGATGTTGATGTTGATGTTGATGTTGATGTTGATGTTGAAGTTGATGTTGATGTTGATGTTGATGTTGATGTTGATGTTGATGTTGATGTTGATGTTGATGTTGATGTTGATGTTGATGTTGATGTTGATGTTGATGTTGATGTTGATGTTGATGTTGATGTTGATGTTGATGTTTATGTTGATGTTGATGTTAATATTGATGTTGATGTTGATGTTGATGTTGATGTTGATGTTGATGTTGATGTTGATGTTAATGTTGATGTTGATGTTGATGTTGATGTTGATGTTGATGTTGATGTTGATGTTGATGTTGATGTTGATGTTGATGTTGATGTTGATGTTGATGTTGATGTTGATGTTGATGTTGATGTTGATGTTGATGTTGATGTTGTTGTTGATGTTGATGTTGTTGTTGATGTTGATGTTGATGTTGATGTTGATGTTGATGATGATGTTGATGTTGATGTTGATGTTGTTGTTGATGTTGATGTTGATGTTGATATTGATGTTGATGTTGATGTTGATGTTGATGTTGATGTTGTTGTTGGTGTTGGTGTTGGTGTTGGTGTTGGTGTTGGTGTTGGTGTTGGTGTTGGTGTTGATGTTGATGTTGATGTTGATGTTGATGTTGATGTTGATGTTGGTGTTGATGTTGATGTTGATGTTGGTGTTGGTGTTGGTGTTGGTGTTGGTGTTGATGTCGATGTTGATGTTGATGTTGATGTTGGTGTTGGTGTTGGTGTTGGTGTTGGTGTTGATGTTGATGTTGATGTTGATGTTGATGTTGATGTTGATGTTGATGTTGATGTTGATGTTGATGTTGATGTTGATGTTGATGTTGATGTTGATGTTGATGTTGATGTTGGTGTTGGTGTTGGTGTTGGTGTTGGTGTTGATGTCGATGTTGATGTCGATGTTGATGTTGATGTTGATGTTGATGTTGGTGTTGGTGTTGGTGTTGATGTTGATGTTGGTGTTGGTGTTGATGTTGATGTTGATGTTGATGTTGATGTTGATGTTGATGTTGATGTTGGTGTTAGTGTTGATGTTGATGTTGATGTTGGTGTTGGTGTTGGTGTTGGTGTTGGTGTTGGTGTTGGTGTTGATGTCGATGTTGATGTTGATGTTGATGTTGATGTTGGTGTTGGTGTTGGTGTTGATGTTGATGTTGGTGTTGGTGTTGATGTTGATGTTGATGTTGGTGTTGGTGTTGGTGTTGATGTTGATGTTGGTGTTGGTGTTGATGTTGATGTTGATGTTGGTGTTAGTGTTGATGTTGATGTTGATGTTGGTGTTGGTGTTGGTGTTGGTGTTGGTGTTGGTGTTGGTGTTGATGTCGATGTTGATGTTGATGTTGATGTTGATGTTGGTGTTGGTGTTGGTGTTGATGTTGATGTTGGTGTTGGTGTTGATGTTGATGTTGATGTTGATGTTGATGTTGATGTTGATGTTGGTGTTAGTGTTGGTGTTGGTGTTGGTGTTGATGTCGATGTTGATGTTGATGTTGATGTTGATGTTGGTGTTAGTGTTGATGTTGATGTTGATGTTAGTGTTGGTGTTGGTGTTGGTGTTGGTGTTGGTGTTGGTGTTGATGTCGATGTTGATGTTGATGTTGATGTTGATGTTGATGTTGGTGTTGGTGTTGGTGTTGATGTTGATGTTGGTGTTGGTGTTGATGTTGATGTTGATGTTGATGTTGATGTTGATGTTGATGTTGGTGTTAGTGTTGATGTTGATGTTGATGTTGGTGTTGGTGTTGGTGTTGGTGTTGGTGTTGGTGTTGGTGTTGGTGTTGATGTCGATGTTGATGTTGATGTTGATGTTGATGTTGGTGTTGGTGTTGGTGTTGATGTTGATGTTGGTGTTGGTGTTGATGTTGATGTTGATGTTGATGTTGATGTTGATGTTGATGTTGATGTTGGTGTTAGTGTTGGTGTGGGTGTTGGTGTTGGTGTTGATGTTGATATTGATGTTGATGTTGATGTTGATGTTGATGTTGATGTTGGTGTTGGTGTTGGTGTTGGTGTTGATGTCGATGTTGATGTTGATGTTGATGTTGGTGTTGGTGTTGGTGTTGGTGTTGGTGTTGATGTTGATGTTGATGTTGATGTTGATGTTGATGTTGATGTTGATGTTGATGTTGATGTTGATGTTGATGTTGATGTTGATGTTGATGATGTTGATGTTGATGTTGATGTTGATGTTGATGTTGATGTTGATGTTGATGTTGATGTTGGTGTTGGTGTTGGTGTTGGTGTTGGTGTTGATGTTGGTGTTGATATTGATGTTGATGTTGATGTTGATGTTGATGTTGATGTTGATGTTGATGTTGATGTTGGTGTTGGTGTTGGTGTTGGTGTTGATGTCGATGTTGATGTTGATGTTGATGTTGATGTTGATGTTGATGTTGATGTTGGTGTTGATGTTGATGTTGATGTTGGTGTTGGTGTTGGTGTTGGTGTTGGTGTTGATGTCGATGTTGATGTTGATGTTGATGTTGATGTTGATGTTGATGTTGATGTTGATGTTGATGTTGATGTTGATGTTGGTGTTGGTGTTGGTGTTGGTGTTGGTGTTGATGTCGATGTTGATGTTGATGTTGATGTTGATGTTGATGTTGATGTTGGTGTTGGTGTTGGTGTTGATGTTGATGTTGATGTTGATGTTGATGTTGGTGTTGGTGTTGGTGTTGGTGTTGATGTAGGTGTTGATGTCGATGTTGATGTTGATGTTGATGTTGATGTTGGTGTTGGTGTTGGTGTTGATGTTGATGTTGGTGTTGGTGTTGATGTTGATGTTGATGTTGATGTTGATGTTGATGTTGATGTTGATGTTGGTGTTAGTGTTGGTGTTGGTGTTGGTGTTGATGTCGATGTTGATGTTGATGTTGATGTTGATGTTGATGTTGATGTTGATGTTGGTGTTGATGTTGATGTTGATGTTGGTGTTGGTGTTGGTGTTGGTGTTGGTGTTGATGTCGATGTTGATGTTGATGTTGATGTTGATGTTGATGTTGATGTTGGTGTTGGTGTTGGTGTTGGTGTTGGTGTTGGTGTTGGTGTTGATGTAGGTGTTGATGTCGATGTTGATGTTGATGTTGATGTTGATGTTGGTGTTGGTGTTGGTGTTGATGTGGGTGTTGGTGTTGGTGTTGATGTTGATATTGATGTTGATGTTGATGTTGATGTTGATGTTGATGTTGCTGTTGATGTTGGTGTTGGTGTTGGTGTTGGTGTTGGTGTTGGTGTTGGTGTTGGTGTTGATGTAGGTGTTGATGTCGATGTTGATGTTGATGTTGATGTTGATGTTGGTGTTGGTGTTGGTGTTGATGTTGATGTTGGTGTTGATGTTGATGTTGATGTTGGTGTTGGTGTTGGTGTTGGTGTTGGTGTTGGTGTTGGTGTTGATGTAGGTGTTGATGTCGATGTTGATGTTGATGTTGATGTTGATGTTGGTGTTGATGTTGATGTTGGTGTTGGTGTTGGTGTTGATGTTGATGTTGGTGTTGGTGTTGATGTTGATGTTGATGTTGATGTTGATGTCGATGTTGATGTTGATGTTGATGTTGATGTTGATGTTGATGTTGATGTTGGTGTTGATGTTGATGTTGATGTTGGTGTTGGTGTTGGTGTTGGTGTTGGTGTTGGTGTTGGTGTTGATGTAGGTGTTGATGTCGATGTTGATGTTGATGTTGATGTTGATGTTGATGTTGGTGTTGGTGTTGGTGTTGATGTTGGTGTTGGTGTTGATGTTGATGTTGATGTTGATGTTGATGTTGATGTTGATGTTGATGTTGGTGTTAGTGTTAGTGTTGGTGTGGGTGTTGGTGTTGGTGTTGATGTTGATATTGATGTTGATGTTGATGTTGATGTTGATGTTGATGTTGATGTTGATGTTGATGTTGGTGTTGGTGTTGGTGTTGGTGTTGATGTCGATGTTGATGTTGATGTTGATGTTGATGTTGGTGTTGGTGTTGGTGTTGGTGTTGATGTTGATGTTGATGTTGATGTTGATGTTGATGTTGATGTTGATGTTGATGTTGATGTTGATGTTGATGTTGATGTTGATGTTGATGTTGATGTTGATGTTGATGATGTTGATGTTGATGTTGATGTTGATGTTGATGTTGATGTTGATGTTGATGTTGATGTTGGTGTTGGTGTTGGTGTTGGTGTTGGTGTTGATGTTGGTGTTGATGTCGATGTTGATGTTGATGTTGATGTTGATGTTGATGTTGGTGTTGGTGTTGGTGTTGGTGTTGGTGTTGGTGTTGGTGTTGGTGTTGGTGTTAGTGTTGGTGTGGGTGTTGGTGTGGGTGTTGGTGTTGGTGTTGATGTTGGAGTTGTTGTTGGATTTGTAGTTGGTGCTTTTCGTTTAGCTTTTTTTTTGCTTCCCCATTGGTTGTGCTCTAATTTCAATTAATCCAGCAAAATTTATGCATATGCGTCACATTAGGCGGTTCCCTGAAGTTTTTTGACACGCCGTCAAATTTTTTTTTTATTTTTGTCATATGCCCAAAGACCTCACGTTTGTTTTCGTTGCCTAAAATTTACCGTTGCACCAGTAGTCACAGAGTTAAAAATCCATGCAACGTTTTTTCATGGCTGTAGAATTTTTTCTGCACTATGTGATTGCATTCCTGAAATCATGACAACAACATTTTTTGTGTAATTTAGTTGTGAAGCGTAATAACACATCCCTGCTGTCGTAAAACAGAATTTACTGTAGCACTCCTCCTGAGTGAATAATAATTCCATGCAACGATATTACATTTCATGTTACATAAGCTGCTATATTCACGACCTGACGACGCCGGAATTTTTCTTTTATTTTTGTCGTAAAGCCATGTATAAAAACTTTATTTTCCTTTTTAAACTTTTATCGTAGGTTATATACTCATTGAGTAAAAATTCAATGCAACGCCGCTGCATGAATGTTGCGTTATCGATCTTTGAGCGGCTCTCTCAGCGTCCCCATGATGTCAGAAATTTTTTGCCTAATTTTGTTGTGAGGGCTTACAGTAGGCCTTTATTGGCGTATCGTATTTTTAATCTTAGCACTAATACTCAGCGAGTAATAATTCCATGTAACAAATTTTCAGTTGCGTTGCTTACGCGGCTCCCACTACGTCCCTATGTTGTATTAATTTTTTTTTTTTTGTTTTTTTAATATAGTCAAAGAATTAACCTTTATGGTCATACTATTTTTTTAATCATAGCTCTTTTACCCAGCGAGTAACAATTCAATGAAACGCAGATGAATTTTTAAAAAATTCATTTTTCAACTTTTTTGGAAACTAGAGCAGTACAACGTAACTTCGTCACGTCAAAACCGTTTGTAATTGTGACGTGCCCATCGTCGGATATCTCTAAATCGACTCTGATGATGATGCTGATCAAGAATGTATATTTTTTATTTTCCTACCACATCTCCTTATGGGCTCTACAAATGTTGTGACAAACTTTTATTTACGAAGTATACGTGAGGCATAAAAATATCTCATATTTCCTGGACTATAACATGGTTCTGTAATTATTCTAACTAATGACGTTCTCATTCATAAATAAGACGCGGTAACATAATATATTGGACTGTATTATTAAATGTTATTCTTAATTCATGCAAATTTTAAGAAAACTTGTCAAAATTTAAGAGCACCTCGCATAGCTGAACAGCTCTTATAACAACCTGCGCCTCTGTCGGTATGCTTGCTTACCTTTATCCAAAATGTGTGGTTTTCGGCGCAAATACTTTCATATTTGAGCGTGTGTGCCACAGAACATGCATGTAAACGCATCACGGCTGATTTCCCTACGGCTTATTTATATGACTTTTACTGACAATGGCAACCCTTTATGGTTAATTGTAGTAGGTCAACAGTTCATAGATAGCTATGCATGCATGCGGCATGCGGCATGTGGAACAAAAACCAAATACAATAGAGCTCATGGTGCTTCAAATTTTCACAAATCTATTATAACCATTTTTAAACCAAATAAAGTCTTGCCCACTTTCAGGCGCTTTAAGGGAAACACATTAATTAAAGCAACCCGAAATGCCGTTGCCAACACTCTGTCGAGGCAGCCTTTATGTTGGCCATAATTTATGCACAACATGCCAAGCACTATAATAACAACGAAAATAACAACAAACAACTAGCTAACCAAACCAACCAACCAAGCAGCCAGCCAGCCAGCCAGCCAGCCAAGGAAGCAACATGCAAGCAACCACCAACATGCTATCCTGTTCGCCTTTAAATGCGTTTTTCATGTTCAACTGCGATCCTTGAGCTTTTCTTTGCTGCAAGCTCAAGGAGCTCAAGCAGTTGTTTTAATTCTGTTTTTTTTTTGTGTTCTTTGCTTAACGTTGTTGCACTGCTATTGTTGTTTGCTGTACGCTTAACAAAAAAAAAAAAAAAAAATATAAAAAATAAAATAAAAAACAGTTAAGCTCTTCTACTAGAGCTAGTAGCAATTAAATGTGGTTAGTTTTTATTCAGTTTTTCGTGTGCCTTGTTCCCGTTTATTTTATTTCATGTGCATTCATGTTGAATTTTTAATAAATGTTGCTACTAGCTGGCCTGAGAAAAAAAAAACCAGAGCTAACATTGAATTTATTAAAGGACCATGAAAATATAGTGCGGCATTCATTTGCCTGGTCATTATGGTGGTAATTGTTATTGTTTTTGTTTAGTTCCTAGTTTTTGTTCTTCTCCTTTGCCACAAGTACTCAATTTGGCCGTGCGTTATTTACTCGAGCCTCATAAATTTAAAGCATTTCCAGTTTTATTCCTTTTTCCACCGTTCGTTTCAGTTTTCAATGCTTGAGTTTGTTGCATTCATGAGTTTGTTGTTGAATTGATTTTCAAATTTATTATTTTCTAATTAATTTAAGCGGAAATTGTTGGCAAACTTCAAAAGGCTTAAATATTATTTACTCATGAATAATTCAAATTGCTGCTGAAGTCAAGCCGTTTAAGATTGGTTAAGTTTGCACATTTGACGTTGTAGTGTCGCTTGTAGAGTTTCACTTGAAATTTTGGGTCAAATCTATGCATATATAATTACGCAATCGTTTAAAGGTTGTAACAATTTATTGCTTTGCATGTGACAGAAAATTGTTTTGAGTCAACTTGGAAAGGTTACAAGAATACTCCATACATATAAAAACGATTAAAACGGAAATTAAACCGTTTAGAACATAGCTTCGCTGAGAATTGAATAGCTTATAGCTAAATATAAAATTAAGTCAATTTCTAGCAACATTTTTATTGCTACATTTCAATATTTCAATATTTCAATATTTCAATATTTCAATATTTCAATATTTCAATATTTCAATATTTCAATATTTCAATATTTCAATATTTCAATATTTCAATATTTCAATATTTCAATATTTCAATATTTCAATATTTCAATATTTCAATATTTCAATATTTCAATATTTCAATATTTTAATATTTCAATAATAAAATATTAAATAAAATAATTGACTCTATAAAAATAATAATTCCAGTGGAAACAAACAGGAGATGATGAAATAATTTTTATTTAATTAAAAATTTTAATAGTGTATTTCTCAATAGAAAAGGCAGTGGTGGTGGAATTGCAGTGTATATTAGAGACAACATTAATTTTACAAACTTCTACCTAAATACAAATAACTTTGAATCTCTACACATTGATCTTTCTTTCGACACAGAGGTTATAACGCTTCTCCCCGTTTACCGGCCACCATGATCAAACATCATACTCTTCATAAACGAATTAGAGCAAAACATAAACAAAATTCACAAAAATAGAGCAATGATTGTTATCGGCGATATCGTGATATCATGAGAGAAAAAAACAAAACAACAAGAACTTACATCGATATGATGTCTTCTAATGGACTGAAAAGCTTGGTTAACGAAACAACAACAGAACAAGTAGATAAAAACAAAGGAACCTGTATTGATAACATGTTTGTGCGAAACAACAAACCATGGTATAATAATACAAGGTAGCATTGACAGTTGCTTGGGAAATCATATACTGTCAAAAAATATACTCAAAAAGAGAGCGCTCACAATCCGCCATTGAAAACACAAGCAATGTTGAAAACGTTGAAGTGAAAAAAAACAACAACCACAGCAGCTGCTGATGTATTTCCACAAAAAGCTGTTTTTGACAGTTTATGTTTTCCTGTTGAAGAGAAAATAAGCATTTGTCAATGCTACCATGTATTATTATACCATGCAACAAACCAGTTACAAATGCACAATCGGCTGTTATACTGACCACCATCTCTGACCATTATTCTCTCTTTGAATGTGTAGGAGGAGATGTAAACAAAACAAGTCAGGGGTCACCAAACATTCAGGGGTCGGCAAACATTCAGGGTACGACAGACAGTCGGGGTTCTGTTTACCAATTATTGCAGATGACAGAAATTAACACTCGTAAAGTAAACAAATTAATAAAACAAACAAACTGGAACGATATTGTACAGGAAAACCAAAGCTGTGGCACTAACTATGAAAACATGCTCAATAAATTTACAGAAATTTATAATAAGTCAAAACAAAACAAACATAAAGTTAAAAAAAGAAACGATTACCCGTGGCTAAGTGAACAAATATTAAGCTATTGTGATGAGAGGGATAAACTTTATCAAAGATATAGAAAGAGTAAAAACAATATGATCAAAGAACGAGAATACAAAACATTTAATAATAAATTAAATCAAATAATAATATACGCAAAAAATGAATACCGTCGGAACGAATTTATAAAAAATAGGCACAACATGAGAGATACTTGGTGAAATAAACGAAATAAACGAAATTATTGGTAAAAAAGTCGACAATATCGACGAAGTAATAAAGAAAAATTAACAGATACAATAATACAAAATACAATATACAGTGAACAAACAAACGAATTAGAAATTCTCAATATACTAAAAACACTAAATTTGAGTTAAGGAGCTGGAGCAGATGGAATTCGAACAAAAGACATGAGAATAAACGCTGAACAACTAGCACCAGCAATAACACCAATCATAAACACAAGTCTCAACGAGTGCACTTTACCCAAACTTCTGAAAACGTCTCTAGTAAGGCCGATATACAAGAGCGGCAGCAAAAACGATTACAATAATTACAGGCCCATATCTATTTTATCCGTAGTAGAGAAAATCTTAGAAGAAATTATGGTAAGGCGACTTAATAGCTTTCTCATTAAATTTAAAATTATCAATAAAAATCAATAGGGATTTCAAAAAGGCAAGAACATAAACAAACTACTTGGTCATTTTTCTACGCACATCAACAAATGTTTAGACTGAAATATACATTGCCTGGCTCTCTTAATTGAGAATCAGTAAAGCATTTCATACGCTCTCGCATAAAAATTTAATAAAAATTCTAGCAAAAAACGGGTTCCGTGGTTTTTACTTGGAATGCAGATCATATCGGGTTAAAATCGATGGAAATTTGAGCCAAGAAACGACGCTTAACACTGGTGTACCACAAGGATCAAAACTTAGTCCAATTCTCTATCTGATATATGCGAATGAAATGCTGAATCAATTAAAGAATAGTTCTACTTTTGCCTACGCTGACGATACTGCTATACTTGTCTCCCATGAGGATCTTCCAACTGCCGTTCAAATGATGCAATCAGAACTCAACGTTATCTCTAAATTGTGCCATGACAACGGCCTAATAATTAACGCCACAAAAACAAAGTTGATGTATACCAAGCTTCCGCACGTGCCCAAATCGAATATAGCAGTTCAATTCCACGACACAGATTGTCTCCATAGAAACAGATTGGTACAAAACATAAATTCCGACAATTGTAAAACTTAAATAGAGCTGGTAGATAACTATAAATATCTGGGGGTCACGGTGGACCAAAATTTCAATTGGAGGCACCATATAATATCTCTAAACAAAAAGCTTCGTAAATCATGTTATGTTTTATATCACTTAAATAACTGCGCACCGCTTACTGCAACAAAGCAAGCCTATTTTGCGCCAGCTGAATCCTACCTACTCCACGGAATAACAGCATTTGGCAACGCGTCTTACTGTAAGATTCGGTAACAAACACAAAACAGGCTCATCAAAATTCTAATGGAAAATAAAATAATTAATACAAATAATGTAAATAATATACCACACACACAAAATCAAACAACAAACAACTCGAATAACGAACACTATCAAAACAATAACAATTCTGAGAGACTAAAATCGTTTTGTAGACAACACAATATTTTATGTATAAAAAACTTATACAAGTCAACAATAATAAATGAATTTCATAACGAAAATTTTCTGGAACCAATGGATCATCCGTATTACACAAGAAGACGAGCAGAAGGCAGATTCAAAACACCGAAATTCAACAATAAAAACGGGAAAAGCACCTTGAATGTTCAACTAGCAAGTACCTACCACTCAATGCCAGCCGAACTAATGAATATTTCAAATAAGTCAATAATGTATAAAAAGTGTAGAAGATTATATTAAGTATAAAATTTAAACTAGAATGTATGAATGTACTTCTGCATAAATCATATCCTTGCATACAAGACTTAGGCTTCGCGGGGGAACTAAGCAATTGTAATTAACATTTTTATTTATATTTCAATAAATAATATAAATATAAAAAAAAATATATAAATAATATAAATATAAAAAAATAATATAAAAAATAAATTTATATATTTCAATATTTCAATATTTAAATTTTTCAATTTTTCAATTTTTCAATATTTCAATACTTCAATTGTTCAATTTTTCAATATTTAAATATATCAATATTTCAATGTTTCAATATTTCAATATTTCAATTCTTCAATTTTTCAATTTTTCAATATTTCAATATTTAAATATTTCAATAATTCAATATTCAATACTTCAGAAGTGCAATATTTCAATATTTAAATATTTCAATATTTCAGTAGTTCAATGTTTTAATATTTCAAAATTTCAATATTTCAATAATTCAATATTCAATACTTCAGAAGTGCAATATTGCAATATTTAAATATTTCAATATTTCAGTGGTTCAATGATTTAATCTATATAAATAAAAATCAAATGTCGTTCGTTGGTAATTGCAACAGTTGAGAGCGGCTGGACCGATTTGGATAATTTTTATTTTTAAATGTTTGTCATGGTCCAACTTATGTTTTTACGGAAATAAAAATTTACCACGCCCACTTTTACGCCCACTTTTTTTATCTATATAAAATTGCAAAACGGCTACACCGATTTGGCTAATTTATTTTTTAAATGTTCGTAGTAATCCATTTTAAGTTTTTACTGAAGAAAAATTTACCCCTCCCAATTTTACGCCCACTTTTTTGATATCTATGTCTATAAAAAAGGAGTTTTTGTGTGTAATTATGCAATAGACTCCTAAACTATTCATCCGATTGGCATGAAAATTTGTGTATAGAAGGTTTTTGCTACGGTGCGTGTTTGTGGGCTATCAATTTTTATCCACCTTGAACACCAGAGGGCGCTGTAGCACAAATTTTTTACAAAACTGTATAAAAACTCACAAACGGCTTATGCGATTAGAATGAAAAGTGGTATACAGTAGTTTTCATGTACGTTGAGTGTTTTGCTGCTATCTTTTTAGACCTATCTTGAACACCAGAGGGCGCTTTAGTACAAATTTTTTGTAAAACAACCTAAAACTTCCAAACCGCTCATGCGATTAGAATGAAAATTGGTATATATTAGTTTTCAGGCACGATGAATTTTTTGACAGTATCTTATTTGAACCACCTTGGACACCAGATGGTGCTGTAGTACAAATTTTTTACAAAATCGCATATTTTAAATATGGTTAGGTTAAATATGCAAATATTAACAAAACATAAAATATTTCTTAAATTGAGTAATATTAAAAAAAATTCCGTTATTTTGACATCAAAAACATGAACATATCTTGAAAACTATGAAAAATTTTGCTGCAACGATATATTAATGCAACATGTTGCTCAAAAATGAGAAAAACACAATCAGAAATTTAATTTTGTGAATTTCGATTCAAATATCTCCGCTGCTTTTTCATACATTTTGTTAAATTTTTTTTTGTCTTAAGGCTTCATCAAAGTACTATGGAAACCTTATTGCAAAAATACCGTTGGTTAAGTATATATATTTTATATATTTTTTTCAAGAAAGGTTGAAAATACTGGAGTTTTCCTCAAAAAAACACTAAAAAATAACTTTTGTTGTAAAAATAATTTAAATTCAAATTCGCAAATTTTCAACTCCATTTAAAAATTACAACATTTATCGGCAAAAATTGTTTCAATTTTATGAAAAAATTAAAAACCCATTTTCGTCATTAAAAAAGCAAGGCCCATTGATTTTTCGAACAAAATTTTGTTTTCCAATATTGTGTTTTTATATTTTTGAAAAAATATACAAGCTAAAAAATTAATTTATTAGACAAAATTATCTTAGTATCTCTTTCCAATCAAAAGTTAAAGCCAATAATCTTTATCCAAAATATAAATACAAAAAGCAAAACGCTGTCTGTGTGATGGCTGGAAACTTCAAAATGACTGAGCCGATAGAGTTGAAATTTTGGCAGTACATTTTTTTCAAGTACGAGATTTGGCTACATTGTAATAATTTAGTCTGTATGCTCACTGTCGGCAATTGTACTAAAACTGGGTAATGTCCATCTACTAGAAAACTGGGATGGGCATTATATAAGGGGGCGTGCTCCGCCCACACAATTTGTATTATCGAATAGCTTTGAAAGTAAAAGTAGCAGTACTTACATACAAACTCAAAATGGAGTTACTATTTGCTGATCTCCTGCTACTGGGAAACTGTAACGGTCAGTGGAAAATGACAGTGGTTTCAAACTATGAGTTTAAGAAAAGTTTTGAATACACCTATTATGTTCCCATATGCAGCAGGGTGCAGCAACGCGCGCCGGGAAAAGGCTAGTATTTCAATATTTCAGTAGTTCAATGTTTTAATATTGCAATATTTCAATATTTCAATATTTCAATATTTCAATGCTTCAATATTTCAATAATTCAATATTTTAATATATCAATATTTTAATATTTCAGTATTTAAATATTGAAATATTTCAATACTTAGAAGTTAATATTTCAATATTGCAATATTTTAATGTTTAAATATTTCAGTATTTCAATATTTCAATATATCAATACTTCAGAAGTGCAATATTTCAATATTGCAATATTTTAATGTTTAAATATTTCCGTATTTCAATATTTCAATATATCAATATTTCAATATTTCAATATTTCAAAATTCCAATATTTCAATATTTTAATGTGTCAATATTTCAATATTTCAATATTGCAATATTTCAATATTTCAATATATCAATATTTCAATGCTTCAGAAGTGCAATAGTTCAATATTGCAATATTTCAATATTTCAATATTTCAAATTTTCAATATTTCAATATTTTAATATTTCAATATTTGATTGATATTTTAATATTTCAATGTCAATAATTCAATATTTCATTATTTCAATACCTCTACTATACACATCAACTTGTTATTTGCTGGGCATCAATAACTCTACACTAAGGGAAAAAAATATTAAATTTATCCAAAAAGCGAGTAATTTTTGCACCAATAACGCATTTGAATAAATCGACTACGTAAATATTTAAAATTTATTTGAATACTTTTTTAATTTTATTAAATATTTAAATATTTAATCATAATTAATAAAAAATATATTAAAATTATGCACGAATTTTTTTAAAATATCTTTCAAATATTTACTATTTGAAAATAAACTATCGCATTTAAAGAAAATTTGAATAAAAATATTGAATTTAAAAAAACATATTTAAATTGAATATGTTATTAATGGTTTTATGGTATTATTTTCTTCATATTGCGTTCATCAAACGCCATTGCCTGTATAATTTATTATCGCTTCACTTTTTTCGTTCTCTAATTTATACTATTTTTGACAGTTGGTGCACTAATATTGCACCAACTGTCAAACATAGTATAAATTACAGAACGAAAAAGTAATGTACAAAATATGTTTAGGCAGAAGCAAATTATGCAGGTAAATGACAATCGGTCCAAGATATGCTTGAAAATACCGAGTTGCCACTCCACCCTACATAATTTAATTTCTTAGCCAAACATGCATAATATATTACTCTTGGAACAATAACTAAATGAGAACTGTAAGAACTGCAAATGCAAGAAATAAACTCAGGAACAAAGTGCGATGCTGTTGCTGCTTGTCGGAGTATGTGTGTAAGTGTGCGATGCTGTTGCTGCTTGCTTCTATTAAATATGTGTGTACGTGTGTGGTATAAATAAAATTCAAATACGGGAGAAAAACGAGTTGTAAGGAAAACATTTGATTTATCCACGTAAATATTTGAATAAAATTTATACTCAGGCGTGGATAATGCTAATATGCGTTATTTCCCTTAGTGTAGTTTACATAATTCATTTGTTTTATTACTTCAATAGGTCTTTTTCTTAAGAAATACTTTTACTTGGTCTAGTTTTGCTCAAAGTTAAATTTGCATATCTCTGCTCACTGATTTTTTGTTGAAACAATTTCTGATAGTTTCACATGAGTGAAAAATTGTTTTTGAATCTTTGACATTGCTTCTAGTATCTCATATTTACCTAATTTATGCAACTCTGAGTGTGTGTTGAAGACATTTTCAAGTACTCAAAAACAAATATCAAGAGACACTTGAAGAATTTCTCAAGTTTGAACTATGTACAAACAATTTATCCACAGCAGTGGTGGCTGCGGAGCAAGCTTTAAGCTTCAATATTTTCATGGTTGAAGCAGCCATTTTGCATTTCTTTTCTTTTATAACTTTTTTAGCCTTGACAATCTTTAATGGTGCAAAAGATCTTTTGAAGCATGATATTGTCAAAATAAAGGCATCAAATGTCAGGGCTGTGATTTTGTTTTGTTGTTTTTTTAATTGTTAATTTTGTAATATTTAAATAATAATAAAAAAAATGTTGTTTTTTTTTTTAAATTAAATTAGAAAATTTCATTTGAAACTGCATATTAAAATGATGTTAATTTCCTTGTCTCTTTTTTTCTTTAGTTTTTCTCAAGCTTTAAAAAACTTAATTGAAGCATTATATCTTCAGAAATAACTTTATTGAAATGTAAGCAATCTCCAAACATCTCCAAATACGAGTATGTTGCTGAAAGTGTTGTTTTTTTTGTTTGTTTTCTTTAGAACATGCAAATTCACCAAAATTGTTTTCAAAATTAAATTGAAACGTGAAACATCAGCCAGCAGCAAGTTGCTGTTTATTTTTTTAACATTTTAGTCTGCATATTTTAAGCAACATATTGAAGTATGCATCTGTGTTGAAATATGAGACACACGTGTTGAACTGGAAATTTATTCATTTGTTTTTTTATTTTATTTATTTTTATTTATCTTTATTTATCTTTTTTGTGTGAGTGCCTTAAACAATTAGTATGTACGTGTGTACAAAACCACTTTAAAGGAAGTGGCTGCATTGCAATCGCAGAGTATTGCATTCATGTTGTTGCAAATACTTTTTTGCTTAGTTTGATTAAAATATTCTCTTTTTCCCCGGTGTATTTCTATAAAGGCTTTGTTTATTGAAAAAATGCAATATATCGCATTTATATTGCTTATTTATGCAGAAATATTCCTTTGTTAACTTTTAATACTTGCACGTCGAAATGTAACGATATGAAAAAATTAAAAAAAAAACCTGAGTAAAGTGTCATTGGAGTTCGTTGTAGTTACATAGCTTTTATAAATTGCAAAATGTTTTGTACAACATTTCAGTCTATATAGCAATGAACCATGTTGCAATCAAAGGTTGCAAAAAATAATTGGAATTTGGCTGTAAATGAAATGAAAGCGCTTTTGGCATAGAGTTGATATTTTTGTCTATGGCACAACAAGTTGTGCCTGGATACTTGTGAAGTTTAGCATGTTAAAGTGGAATAGTTTTAGTTATTATATTGAAATGAAGCTAGTTTAAGTCGAAGTTTTACCTTCACCAACTTAGCCGGAAGCCCCAAATACTCGTCCGGTGAAATTCGCATGTTGCTACAAGCTGAGTTTTCAACAAACTTATTTCAAAGCTATCGGAAACATCAGTGGATGCGCATTGTATAGAGCACATTTTCGTTACTTAAACTTTCGTCAAAATTAAAAAAGTTATGTTTTTCTTACTCTTAGATTTTAAATTAAAATTAGTATTTATCGCTAAATATTACAAATATGAAATGTAAATTTTAGATAAAATAAGTTATGATACACTTAAAATTGTACATTTTCAGATAGAGTTCTCTGAATATTTGCATGTTTGCCAAAAAAACTGAATTAAAAAATATTTTACAACAAAAGGCTCCAAGGTGTTCAGTAGCTTCCCAAAAATAATTTTTAAGCAGTTTTAGCCACTTACGGCATAACAAAAATATTTCACTAGATCTCCAGACCCTATTTTTAAAAATTACCATCTTATGGCTTGGGTGTCTACAAATGTAGTCAGCATATAAAATGTATGTAAAGTGACGTCACTTTCTTACCCAATAAAAAATTTTGTATTTGAGCTTGTCGAAACATGTTCTTTAGTCATGTTTCTTATTCTGTGATTTCATATGCACTTATCTGAGTGCGTGAATGCATTTGCATAGGTATCTTTATTGCGTATTTCCCAATAATTGAAGAGTAAATGAGATCTGTGATCAGTTTCCCCTGAATAACGAAATGATACAAGAAGAAGATGATATTCGATACAATGAGCAGGAAGCAGACATATTTTTTGAAGGAGATTTTGACGAAGATTTGGATATCGAGGAAGCAGCAGCTGTTGAGCTTCCTGGTAAGTTGATTGCAAAAGACAATACTGCTTGGCTTATCAATCTGCCTAATCAAACAGTTCGCATAAGTGCTCATAATGTGTTCCGTAGCACCGCTGTTGGCCCATCTCGAGCTACCAAAGGGCTCATTGAGTCACCGTATTTGATTTAATATTCACATCATCAATGCTCGAGCAGCTTCTGATTGATACTAACGAAAAAGCTCAGAAAACTTTCCAAAAGTGGAATAATCAAAACACCACCGCAAAAGAGAGGATGTGGAATAAGGTGACAACCATTGAATTTAGGGCTTTCATTGGGTTTCTATTTTGACAGGCGTAAATCAATCAAACAATGGGGATTGGACGATCCTCACAAGGCAACGCGTGAGGGTCAAGGAGCGATCTTCACATGGCAACGTGTCTGACTGCCTCAACCTGGTAAGGCCAGCATTATCCATGTCGAACTCGTCTCAAGTCGAGACTCGAACCTCTGCGTGGTGTCCTCTAGAAACAGCAAACTGGCAACCGTTAGTCTGACGGCTAATCTGAGCGGCGGGCTCCCCCTGCCTTAAAGGGTTGTGCGTTGGGTTTGAAGCTCACCACGTAAAAACAAAATTTCAATGAAACGCATAAGAAATTAGATAAAAATGATCCCCAAATCTGATGACGACTACCGCAAACGAAGAACTGACAATGATTTACGGATATGCACTTGGAACGTCCGAACCCTTAATTGGGATGGTGCCTCTATCCAACTGATAGATATCTTAGAAAGATACAAAGCTGATATCACTGCAATCCAAGAAATGCGATGGAAGGGACAGGGTTGCTTACGGCAAGCATCCTGTGATATCTACTACAGCGGCCATGCGGAGAAGCACGAATTTGGATGCGGATTCGTGATTGGCAAGCGACTACGTCATGTCCTGCGATTGCGTATGTCCTACGACTTGCCATAATACGTGTCAAGGCAAGATTATTCAATATAAGCCTGATTTGTGCGCACGCTTCGACAGAAGAGAAGGACGATGAGACCGAAGACAGCTTCTACGAGCGCCTTGAAGAGGCCTATGAGCGCAGCCCCCGCCACGACATAAAAATCGTGCTTGGTGACTTCAACGCCAAGGTGGAAAAAGAAAATATCTTTGGTCCAACAGTCGGAAAGTTCAGCCTCCACGACAATACCTCCGATAACGGAATGAGGCTGATTGACTTTGCCGTAGCGTGAAACATGGTCGTTAGTAGCACTAGATTCAAGCATCTCGATATTCATAAAGCAACTTGGCTGTCTCCTGATCAAAAGACGTGTAACCAAATTGATCACGTTTTGATTCCAGTGTTTTAGATGTACGCACGATCCGTGGTGCCAATATAGACTCGGATCATTATCTTGTCGCGTCCAAGATCCGTACACGCCTGTGTGCAACCAAGAATGCGCGCAATCCAGCACAGAGAAAGCTAGACGTCGAAAAGCTGCAATCAAAACAAACAGCCGAAGACTTCGCTACTCGACTCTCACTCCTGCTTCAAGAAAGCACTCCTCTGATCGACGATATATGCGCGCAGTGGAATCACATTCCCCACTCAATGCGTACGGCTGCCGAAGAGGTGATTGGCTATCACCGCCCTCGCCGAAACCAGTGGCACGACCAGGAGTGTCGCGACGCCACTGCAGAAAAAGACGCCGCCTACAAAGTCATCCTGCAGTCGGTTGTAACGCGTGCTGCTAAGGAGCGATACAAAGAGAAGAGGAGGGAAGAGAGACGCATTTTCAGACGAAAGAAAAGGGAAGCGGAAATGCGTGAGCGCGAGAAAATTGAGATGCATGGTGACAGGAATGAGGTCCGAAAATTTTTCGAAAAAATAAGACGCCTGGCCGATGGTTTTAAGACCGGGGCCTCTTGATGCAAGGATGAAAATGGGAATCTAGTGACAGATATCCAGAGTACACTGATGATGTGGAGGGAACACTTCTCTAGGCTTCTGAATGGCGACGACGACAACAATCCCGCCAATAGAGATGATATCCCGGAATCCCCAATTCTGGACGACAGCGTTGAAGTTCCGCTGCCCGACCATAGTGAAGTCTTGAAAGCTATAGCTCGGCTTAAAAACAACAAAGCCGCAGGAGCCGATGGCTTACCTGCTGAGCTCTTCAAGAATGGAGGCGAAGCTCTATTTAAATGCATTCATAAGCTTCTATGCAGAATATGGTCGGAAGAATGCATTCCAAACGATTGGAACCTCAGTGTGCTCTGCCCAATCCACAAGAAAGGCGATCCCACAATTTGCGCCAACTACCGTGGGAAAAGCCTTCTGAATATCGCATATAAGGTCCTATCGAGCGTACTTTGTGAAAGACTGAAACCCATCGTAAACCAGCTGATTGGACCTTATCAGTGTGGCTTCAGACCTGGTAATTCCACCATAGACCAGATATTTACGCTACGACAAATCTTGGAGAAGACCCTACAAAAACAAATCGACACATATCATCTTTTTGTCGATTATAAAGCCGCCTTCGACAGTCCAATAAGGAATCATCTATATTCCACCATGTCTGAATTTGGTATTCCTGCTCATCCGCCTTTGCAGAATGACACTGAGCAACACCAGCAGCACAGTTAAGATCGGGAAGGATCTCACTCCTCCATTCGGTACCAAACGAGGTTTCAGACAAGGTGATTCCTTATCGTGCGACTTTTTCAACCTAATGATGGAGAAGATCATCCGAGCTGCTGATTTGAGACGCAGTGGCACGATATTCTACAAAAGTATTATGCTGCTGGCGTATGCTGATGATATCGATATCATTGGCCATAATGCGCGCGAAATCAGCGCAGCATTCTCCAGATTAGCGAAAGAGTCAGTCGAATGGGTCTTGTAGTGAACGCAGATAAGACGAAATATCTAGTGTCAACAAATAAACAGTCCAAGGGTCTTGGAAACCACGTCACTGTTGACAACATCTCCTTCGAGGTTGTTAAGGAATTCTACCTGGGATCCAGTATTAACTCTTTCAACGATGTCAGTATTGAGATAAAACGAAGGATAACTCTTGCCAACAGGTGTTACTTTGGGCTGAGTAGGCAATTGAGAAGCAGAGCCCTCTCTCGACGAACAAAACTCACGCTTTATAAGTCACTAATCATGCCCGTCCTATTATATGCAGCACAAACCTGGACGTTGAGCATTTCTGATGAAAAGACTCTGGGAGCCTTCGAGAGAAAGATCCTTCGTAAAATCTTCGGTCCAATCTGCGTCAATGGCGATTACCGAATTCGATGGGACCACGAGCTGTATGAGCTGTACGCTGACATCGACATAGTTAAGCGTATTAAAATCGAGCGGCTCCGCTGGCTAGGTCAAGTTGAGCGAATGGAAAACGACGCTCCAGCGAAAAAAATATTCGATTCGGTGCCCGGTGGTGGTCAACGCAGAAGAGGACGCCCACATCTTCGTTGGAAGGATCAGGTGTTGGATAACCTGACTACACTTGGTGTTTCCAACTGGCGCCAGCAAGCGCAAAACAGAAATGGCTGGCGCAATTTCTTATACGAGGCCAAAAACGACCTTCGGTTGTAAGCGCCAGATAAGTAAGTATGTAAGTATTTCCGGAGATATGGCATTTTAAAGATTTTCCCATATCTGTATATATAAAAAAAGTCGTATATATATAAAAAATTTGTGTTTGCAATTCCATAACTCAAGAACGGAGCTTCTGATTTGCTTGAGGTTTTCTTTGTTGTGTTGAAAATTGGCCGTACCATGGTTCGCATGTGAAAATTTTTTGTCACACCCCCTTTTAGCGCCCACAAATTAATGAAAGTTTTATATTTCAGACGGTTTGGGTCTTATCAGACTAAAATTTAGTACTTTAGTTCATATGGTCACTGTCGGCAACAGTACTACAAGTGGGGGGAGAGCTATATAAATATGCTGGGGGTTACCCCTCTCTTATATAAGTATATCTATCTATATTCTTATCTGTCTTGGTTTGTTCGGTTGCTTAAAACATTAAAACGACTGGACCAAATTGGATACTTCCTTCTGCGAATATGCGATATCGAATATTTTTGGTATTATAGATCACACAGCATCGAAATTCGATATTCGAATAAAATTTTCATGTGCCGATCCATTGGCAAACATTTATGGGCGTTGAACGAGGGGTGTGGCACTTTTTCAGTAGCCCAAATTTAAGGTATAACTCTGGAACTATAGTCACATATCATCACATAGCCGGGTATCGCTAGTTATAAATTAATAGATAAATAACAAACAAATAAAAATTGTGTAAAAAATTATATATTTTTGTTTACTTACACAGCTCTTGGGTTGCTCAAAAATATGCTAAGTTTCATTTAACATATTTGAAATGACCTCATCAAATTGACCTCCTCAGGCAAGAGCGTGCCATTGCTTCGGACAATAAATTGTTGCCATGTTGCCCTTACCTTAATTTGTAGTTGAGCAGTTAAAATTTTGTTTTTTAACGTAGAATACGTTATACGGGAGTGTTAATCTGGAGCACAAAATTTTGAGAAAATGTTTGTCACTTTCATTATAAGTTTTTAATACTTTATGCATGCATTGAAGAAAATTCAGGTATGCTCGTAACATATTTAATATTTCTTCTTTTGATTTGTATTTAAATAATCATATTGCTACATATAATTTTTTTGATTCTATAAGTAAATCAAAATTTAACTCCTTCAAATTTTGTATTAATTTTCATATGCTTTGTATTTTATGTATTATAACATCATGTGTAAGAGCAGTACGATATCTGTGTGTTCATCACAGAACCAGTGTGAGAAACGTACACACATATTCCATACAAGCAAGCAGCAACAGCATCGCACACGTACACATATATTCCGACAAGCAGCAACAGCATCGCACTCTGTTCTCTTGCAGTTGCAACCTTAGTTCTTATAATTCTCATTTCGTTTTTGTTGCAAGAGTTGCATAAGAGGGATATTTGGCCGTACGTATTAGCCTGCTCAAATAATGCAATTTTGTGGGATAGAGTGACAACTCGACATTTTCCCACGAATATGTCGTACCGATTGTCATTCGCCCGCATATTTTGCCTTATAATTTTGCTTTATTATTGCCATTAGCATGGTTACTTTATTTTCTTTTTCGTTCTTTAGTTTATACTATTTTTGACATATGGTGTCATAATATTGCACCGACTGTCAAAATGAATATAATATTAAGGAACGAAAAAAGAAAATAAAGCAACCATGCTAATAGCATTAATGGACGCAGCTTGTGAGAAATATTTGAATATATTGTTTTTTAATTTCAATATTTTTTTTTTATAAAATTCCTTTAGATGTGATTTTTTTATTTTCAAATAGTAAATTTTTCAAAGATATTTAAAAAATTCCTTCAAAGGTTTAATATATTTTTTTATTACTTCTGTTTAAATATTTTAATATTTTATTAAATTAAAAAAGTTTTTAAATGAATTTTTTTTTGTTTTTTCTTAAAATATACATTTTTTATTTTTTTTTTTAATAAATTTTTAGTAAATAATTTATAATTTTTATAAATTTTAAGCGAAGAACTTATTTGTTTTCAGTCATTTTGTTTTTGTTTTTTTTCATTATTTAAGCTCAGGTAATATTGCGAAGGCGCGGGTTCAATTCCGGCGGCTGGCATGATTTTTTTTTTCAATTTCGCATTATTTAGTATTTTTTTTAAACAATTTTTTAATAAATAATTCTATAAATAAAATTTTGAGCAAAAAATTTACTTCTTTGCAGTCATTTTATTTTGTTTTATTATTTAAGCTTAGGAAGTTAATATGTATTGTCTGTGCATATGTTTAGAGTACATTTTATTTTAATTTTTTACCATTTCTTGCAAATAATTTAATTAATTTTATACATTTTGTCATTTTTTTTTTAATAATACTTACTTTTAAATGAAATAATTTTTTTTTAAATAATGCAACCATTTGAGGAAAAAAAAATTATAATTCAATTAAACATCCATGCGAAATCATCATAAAAATTAAAAATAAAATTTACTCTAAGCATATGCACATATATATTAACCACCTAAGTTTAAATAATAAAACAAAATAAAATGATTGCAAAGAAGTAAATTATTTGCTCAAAATTTTATTTATAGAATTATTTATTAAGAAATTGTTTAAAAAAGCTAATAAATAATGCGAAATTGAAAAAAAAATCATGCCAGCCGCCGGAATTGAACCCGCGCCTTTGCGATATAACCAAGCTTAAATAATAAAAAAAACAAAAACAAAATGACTGAAAACAAATAAGTTCTTCGCTTGAAATTTATAAAAATTACAAATTATTTACTAAAAATTGATTAAAAGAAATAATAAAAAAATGTATATTTTAAGGAAAAAAAAAATCATGCCAGCCGCCGGAATTGAACCCACGCCTCCGCAATCCAGCTTCATAGAAATTAAACAAAATTGCGAAAAAGTGCATTGTTGCAAATTTTCGCTATTTTTGTTGATAGAAATGGCAATTACTAACACAATCACAAAATTTAAATGATTTGTGATCTTCGCAACAAGAAGAAAACCTGTTTTTCTGAGTAGCGCAACATGTTTCACGATTTTATCAAAAACACAACATGTTTCACTTTTGGAGGTCTTCTCTTTTTATGTTTTTGTCAGAAGCAGAAAATGAAAAAATGTTTATGAATAACAATGTTAGCAAGGTTGCATAGAAGCTGCGTAAAGCCTTAAACAGTGCGTAACTAAACAAGCGTTTAAAGGTTGTTTAAGGAAATCTATTGAATAAGGCTGTTAATGACTAACGTATTCTACGTCTGACCTATGCGCCCGTGTTATCTAACACAGGATTGAGCTTTTTTTTATTTATCTTATTCTGAGAATTGTTTAATCTTTTTTAAGCTCGAGATTTATAAGTCACTCATACCCCAAGCGGACTGTTTCCACTTCTAAGCGCTTTTTGTACAAACAAGCGTTTTGTTTTTTTATTTTTTATTTTTGATGCCTTCAAATTTTGTTTGTATTCAAGTTTTGTTTATTTTTATTTGCTTTTTGCATAAAAAATTATATGTATGTATGTTGACATTCGCCTTAACTTTAGTCAGATGACAGGCAGTGCAATTTGCTTCTGTTTCGTTTAGATTTCAGACAATATTTAAGAAATTTTGCTAACATAAACATTAGTTAAGCTTTTCAAAGCTCTTGTGGAATTGGCAACGTGATATTTAAGCACTTGTTTTCAAACTAATTTAATGCTTATGGAAAAATGAGCATTCAACTTTTTACACTAAAATTAAATTCGATTCATGAGTCTTTAGTTTTGAAGATAATCCTGCTTCATTAATAATTAAATATTTATACTTTTTAACAAGCAAATAATTAAATAATCATCTTGGTTAAAATTGCAAAAAGGCAGAACACAAAAAACAAAAACAAAAAAAAATATCCTTATACATACTACTTAAAAGCAAAAATCGCTGCTTAAGTGCTGCCAAGTTTCATAGGCATTTCATCGGCATCTGCAACGTGTCAAGTGCCAGTGCTTGGTTGTTGTTGCTGTTATTGTTGTGTGTTTTGCTAGTGTTGAGTTTATTAAAAAAATTCATATGTATGCATGCATGCATGCATGTTTGTATAAATAGATTGCCACGCACACGTCCTTGAACTTGATACTGCATCTACTTTATTTTCGCACGACATCGCTTTCGAGTGCGCTCACTCTATATAGTTCAATGTCAATAAAAGTCTGACAGACTCAAAGTTACAAAAAACAACTTAACACTTCTTCGCCTCTTAAGGAATGCAAAGGCAAATTCAGCTTGACTGGGTAATGTTTCCAGTGGTTTTGAAGGTAAAAACTAAGGTAAAACAGCAGTAGCTTACTTCATTTTCAAATAAATCTTTTTGCGAAACATCATTGAAACACTAATTACTCGTCATCATTTATCATTTGTCATTTATCATTTATCATTTATCATTTATCATTTATCATTTATCATTTATCATTTATCATTTATCATTTATCATTTATCATTTATCATTTATCATTTATCATTTATAATTTATCATTTATCATGCATCACTTATCATTTATCATTTATAATTTAACATTTATCATTTATCATTTATCATTTATCATTTATCATTTATCATTTATCATTTATCATTTATCATTTATCATTTATCATTTATCATTTATCATTTATCATTTATCATTTATCATTTATCATTAATCATATATCATTTATCATTTATCATTTATCATTTATCATTTATCATTTATCATGTATCACTTATCATTTATCATTTATCATTTATCATTTATCATTTATCATTTATCATTTATCATTTATCATTTATCATTTATCATTTATCATTTATCATTTATCATTTTTCATTTATCATTTATCATTTATCATTTATCATTTATCATTTATCATTTATCATTTATCATTTATCATTTATCATTTATCATTTATCATTTATCATTTATCATTTATCATTTATCATTTATCATTTATCATTTATCATTTATCATTTATCATTTATCATTTATCATTTATCATTTATCATTTATCATTTATCATTTATCATTTATCATTTATCATTTATCATTTATCATTTATCATTTATCATTTATCATTTATCATTTATCATTTATCATTTATCATTTATCATTTATCATTTATCATTTATCATTTATCATTTATCATTTATCATTTATCATTTATCATTTATCATTTATCATTTATCATTTATCATTTATCATTTATCATTTATCATTTATCATTTATCATTTATCATTTATCATTTATCATTTATCATTTATCATTTATCATTAATCATATATCATTTATCATTTATCATTTATCATTTATCATTTATCATTTATCATTTATCATTTATCATGTATCACTTATCATTTATCATTTATCATTTATCATTTATCATTTATCATTTATCATTTATCATTTATCATTTATCATTTATCATTTATCATGTATCACTTATCATTTATCATTTATCATTTATAATTTATCATTTATCATTTATCATTTATCATTTATGATTTATCATTTATCATTTATCATTTATCATTTATCATTTATCATTTATCATTTATCATTTATCATTTATCATTTATCATTTATCATTTATCATTTATCATCTATCATTTATCATTTATCATTTATCATTTATCATTTATCATTTATCATTTATCATTTATCATTTATCATTTATCATTTATCATTTATCATTTATCATTTATCATTTATCATTTATCATTTATCATTTATCATTTATCATTTATCATTTATCATTTATCATTTATCATTTATCATTTATCATTTATCATTTATCATTTATCATTTATCATTTATCATTTATCATTTATCATTTATCATTTATCATTTATCATTTATCATTTATCATTTATCATTTATCATTTATCATTTATCATTTATCATTTATCATTTATCATTTATCATTTATCATTTATCATTTATCATTTATCATTTATCATTTATCATTTATCATTTATCATTTATCATTTATCATTTATCATTTATCATTTATCATTTATCATTTATCATTTATCATTTATCATTTATCATTTATCATTTATCATTTATCATTTATCATTTATCATTTATCATTTATCATTTATCATTTATAATTTATCATTTATCATGCATCACTTATCATTTATCATTTATAATTTATCATTTATCATTTATCATTTATCATTTATCATTTATCATTTATCATTTATCATTTATCATTTATCATTTATCATTTATCATTCATCATTCATCATTCATCATTAATCATTCATTATTCATCATTCATCATTAATCATTCATCATTCATCATTCATCATTCATCATTCATCATTCATCATTCATCATTCATCATTCATCATTCATCATTCACCATTCATCATTCATCATTCATCATTCATCATTCATCATTCATTATTTATCATTCATCATTCATCATTCATCATTCATCATTCATCATCTATCATCCATCATTCATCATTCATCATTCATCATTTATCATTTATCATTTATCGTTTATCATTTATCATTTATCATTCATCATTCATCATTCATCATTCATCATTCATCATTCATCATTCATCATTCAACATTCATCATTCATCATTCATCATTCATCATTCACCATTCACCATTCATCATTCATCATTCATCATTCATCATTCATCATTCATCATTCATCATTCATCATTCATCATTCATCATTCATCATTCATCTTCATCATTCATCATTCATTATTCATTATTCATTCTTCATCGTTCATCATTTATTATTCAGTATGTAGCTCGGAGAGAATATGTCTCTAATTTTACTTGGGCATTGAATGTCTCTATCTTTCGTGACATAATTGAAAATGTGGCCTTGAATTTGACCGGTTAACGCTGCCCGAGGTTTACATGTTTTTGTCATCGTGTCAGAGCTTTAGGACTTATACGGAAAAAATTGATACGAAAAAATAATCATAAAATAAATTGGCGCGTGTTTCGCTTGAATGCAAAATTTCCTCTCTCATCCATGCAATAACCTCAATTTACTTGCCCTTTCTTTAATGCCATAGGCTATTTCCCGGAATTTTCTTCTTGTATTTATTTATTTATTTTTGTTTTTTTTGGGCACTTAAACAAATATTTTTTTGTTTATATGCAAACATTTGATATATAAACGAAATTCTTTTAGATTTGGTTGAAACGTCAAATACAGTCAATATTTCAAGGACATTCTTGAACTTTTTTATATATATTTTCTTTTTGTATTCTTATTTTTTTCTTTTTTTATCGTGTTATAAACAGAACATGACTTTTAAAGTACAAACCTACATACGAACAATACTGTTGCTTTTGGTATTCTGCAGCCGGCAGCAGAATACATACACACTTAATGTACTCCTTTTTGATTCATTCTTGTATGGTGTACATTTTTATGTATAAATATATATATATATATATATATATATATATATTTAGCCAAATTGACTTCTTGAGTACATACTCGTGTGTATCAGTAATAGTCTAGCTTTTTCTTGTGGTTATTCACAGAGTTTTACGACTTGTAGCATATATTTATATGTATGTGTTGATTGGTTTCTGTTCTGATGTTTGTATTCGATATTTCTCTTTTTTGAAGTGTGACATTTAAGTTTTTATTTTTATTTCCCAAAGAGCAGCTGCTTTTTTGCCAACATCTACATAAACAATTTCCTTAAAGCATCAAAGTTAGTGGCACTTCAATAAAATCAAGTCATTACCTCGCATATTTTATTGCTTTGGACTTATTTTTGCACAAATTAATTTTGCATAAATACACCATTTTCTGTGAATTTCTTGTACTTTTTTTTGTCGTATTTAACTGCTCATTTTTTCCCATAAAAAAGAATCCGTGAGCTATGCTTTTGATATTTTTCATTAAAAAATACGTGCATAAATGAGGCATTATTGTGAATATGTATCGTTCAAAAGATTTGCAAATTTCTTCTTACAAATTTGAATAAGTTTGGTGCAGAATTATAGGCGCACCTTATTTTTTTACTTACTTAATGAACTCATATTTCTACTTGATGAAAAAATTTTATTAATGGCATCAAAGAGAGCATAAGGTGTCGATATTCAGCAAATATCTCGGAAAAACTAATCGATCAGACAAAGTAAGGAATGTATCGAAAAGAAACTGCACACTTTTTTTTTGTTTATATCTTTCTTTAATTATTACGGAACTTCTCAATTTTATTTATTTCCACAAAATGCCTTATTCGGAACAATATCAACCAAAAGCAGAGTTGGCTGTGTCATGGACACACCCGTAGGTTTTGACGTGACGGTGTTTTTTTATACTCCTATTTCATGTACAAACCCTTGCTTTAATCCATGATCAAATTCTTGACTTAATCTTACAACAAGTTAATTGTTGTTGTAATTGTTGGTGTAAGTGTTGATGTTGTTGTTGGTGTTGATGTTGATGTTGATGTTGATGTTGATGTTGATGTTGATGTTGATGATGTTGATGTTGATGTTGATGTTGATGTTAATGTTAATGTTAATGTTGATGTTGATGTTGATGTTGATGATGTTGATGTTGATGTTGATGTGGATGTTGATGTTGGTGTTGATGTTGATGTTGATGTTGATGTTGATGTTGATGTTGATGTTGATGTTGATGTTGATGTTGATGTTGATGTTGATGTTGATGTTGATGTTGATGTTGATGTTGATGTTGATGTTGATGTTGATGTTGATGTTGATGTTGATGTTGATGTTGATGTTGATGTTGATGTTGATGTTGATGTTGATGTTGATGTTGATGTTGATGTTGATGTTGATGTTGATGTTGATGTTGATGTTGATGTTGATGATGTTGATGTTGATTTTGATGTTGATGTTGATGTTGATGTTGATGTTGATGTTGATGTTGATGTTGATGTTGATTGATGTTAATGTTTTTAATGTTGATGATGTTGATGTTGATGATGTTGATATTGATGTTGATGTTGATGTTGATGTTGATGTTGATGTTGATGTTGATGTTGATGTTGATGTTGATGTTGATGTTGATGTTGATGTTGATGTTGATGTTGATGTTGATGTTGATGTTGATGTTGATGATGTTGATGTTGATGATGTTGATGTTGATGTTGATGTTGATGTTGATGTTGATGTTGATGTTGATGTTGATGTTGATGTTGATGTTGATGTTGATGTTGATGTTGATGTTGATGTTGATGTTGATGTTGATGTTGATGTTGATGTTGATGTTGATGTTGATGTTGATGATGTTGATGTTGATGTTGATGTTGATGTTGATGTTGATGTTGATGTTGATGTTGATGTTGATGTTGATTGATGTTAATGTTTTTAATGTTGATGATGTTGATGATGTTGATGGTAATTGATGTTAATGTTTTTGTTGTTTTTGTCGTTGCTGTTATTGCCTTTGCTTTTTTTTATTTGCTTCCCCATTGCTTGTGCTTTTCCTTTGCCTTAGCAGTATGCAATTAATACAGCAAAAGTAATGCATATGCGTCACATAAGGCGGTTCCCTGAGGGTCCTCTTGACACCGTTATTTTTTTTTTTTTAATTTTATCATGGGCTCGAAGATCTCACCTTCATTTTCGTTCCTTAAAATTTACCGTCACGCCAATAGTCACTGAGTTAAAATTCCATGCAACGTTTTTTCATGGTTGTAGCATTTTTACTGCATTATGTGGTTGCATCTTGAAATTATGATGATAAGAATTTTTTTCGTATTTTAGTTATGAGGCGTAATAACACTTCTATGCTGTTGTAAAACAAAATTTACCGTAGCACGTCTCCTGAGTGAGTAATAATTCAATGCAACAATATTACATTTCTGTTACATAAGCTGCTATATTCAAGACCTGGTGACACAAGAATTTTTTTTATATTTCTGTCATAAGGCCAAGTATAAATCCTTCATTTTCCTTTTTAAACATTTATCGTAACTTATATACTCACCGAGTAAAAATTCAATGCAACGCCGCTGCATGAATGTTGCATTGTCGATCTTAGAACGGCTCTCTCTGTGTCCTCATGACGTCAGAAATTTATTGTCTAACACCCCTATTCCGGCGTTGAAGTGACAGAGACAAAATCGTGACAAAGTGTGGGGAATGACTATTGTCATGTTCTTCTATTCTAGCAGATAAGTCCATTTGTCATTGCTAGCTGTCATCACCTACGGAGCAGGTGACAAGCGAATTTTTGAAACGCTTTTTCTTTAGTATTCGGTGTTTTGTAAAATCTTAAAAACCATAAATTGTTAAATTGTGCGAAAAATAAAAAAAAAAAAAATAAATTAACAATGAGAAAATAATTTACAATAATATATTCGTCCATTCTTACCGAAAGAAATAATAAAATAAAAAGGCGAAGGCTGAAGCATTTGTGAGATACAATCAATCCCTTTTCTATGCAGGAATCGGTGTTTACGGAAACTTTCCGGATGCTAAGAAGACTTTGTTGAAAATTAATAAACAATCGTGGCCTTTCCGCTGAATTTTTACCAGCCTGCAGTTCGGGATGCTCCTTGCAGAATTGAACATAAAACTGCAGTTGCTCTGCAGTTGTACGTTCGAATATTTTGCTCCTGAATTATAAGAAAATGTCTAAAATATGCAAATATTAAAGAAATTATTAACTTACATTTTTTCGTTGAAATATTCTGTTTGTCTACAATTTAAATTTTTCACAATAAATATTTTGGCACATATTGGCTACGTTCAGCAATCACAACTGTTGTGTAACTGTTGAGTGAATGCCTGCTGAACGCATAAGTATCAGTTTCTGATCAGCTCAACATGTTATGAAAATAGTCCGTCTTTGGTATCATGTTATTTTTCTAATACATTTACTCAACATGTTGAGCGTTTACAGTTACAAAATTTGACAGTTAGAAATCTAGCCGCCTTTAAAAGTGTGTAATAAGTAACTAATGAAAATAGCGTAAAATTCAAGACACTAAAACCAAAAATTATAATTTATTTAAAACGCGTTCAGCATGCACACAAGTAGCGGAAACCGATACTTGATCAAAGACACAACATGTTAACAACATATTGTGATTGCTGAACGTAGCCATTGATAAAGTAAAACAGCTTTTCACCATCGTGTGGGGAATTTCATAAGCTTTCTCCGTGTCACCTTTGATGTAGAATAAAATAACAGGAATGCATAAGAAGTGCATAACACGGTCGGTGACAAAATTTCAATGGCAGTCTATTGTCACTTCAACGTCAGAATAGGGGTGTAAGTTTTTTGTAAGGGCTTAGAACAGCCCTATATTGGTGTATAATTTTTTTAATCCTAGCGCTAATACTAAGCGAGTAATAATTCCATGTTAAAAATTTTCAGTTGCGTTGCTTAAGCAGTTCCCACCACGTCCCGATGACGTTATGAATTTTTTTTTGTTTTTGTAATGAAGTTAACGAATTAGTCTTTACGGTTGTACTATTTTTTTAATCATAGCTCTTATACTCGGCGAGTAACAATTCAATGCAACGCCGATGAATTTTGAAAAAATGCCTTTTTCAACTTTTTTGGAAACCTGTGCGGTAAAACGTAACTTCGTTACGTCAAAAGTGGATTTTCATCCAACTTTTCCATTCACCAAACAAAAGACGTTGTGGTATTTCACCCGGCTTCAGTTCTTGCACCAGCTGTATTTTGTATGGTTTCATGCCAAGGTCCTTAACTAAAATGTTCCAGGTGGTCGAATAACACAAGCCTAATTGTTGAGAACGGCGACGAATTGACATATTGCGATCTCCATTGACACTACCCGATACAGCAACAATATTCTTCTCGGTATGCACTCTCCTCGGTATGCTCTCTACTCACACGGGTTGGTTGATTGATGTCCAATAAAGTGAAACTGGTGCGAAATTTGGTCAAAGCGCTGTTCATTTAAGTCAATTCATGGTAAAATGGCAAACCTTACTGAGCTTTTTTGACTTTGCCACATGTTACGAATCACGCGTGAGGTGTTTACACTGAAAAATTTACACTGAAAAAAAAAATACAAAAAAAAAAAAAAATAATCACCCTTTAGAAAACATTCGGTTTAAAGAAATTAAAATTAGGAAAAAAAGCAAATTAGAGGCAGCTAACTTACTCACTGACTGAGCTCTATGTTAGCTATAGAAGAAGCTAACATAGATAGAAGAAGAAGAAGAATATTATATTTGCAATAGAAGAAGAAAAAGAAAAATCTAGAAATCTCCACGCTCTTTACGTGCATTTTTTATTATTCCTAATTAAACAAGTTTCATTAGCATTTTAACTCTTGCACTAACATCTTTTGTTTTATTTTTATTTTTGTTTTTGTGTTTTGTTTTTACTCTGCCTGCTTTTCAACGCGTTGCTTTAACAAGCAAACAATAGCAAAAAGTTAATTGTTCCTAAAAATACAGTAAAATAGCGTGCTTGAAATAAAAACTTACAATGCTCACTCTGCTTCCGTTTCGGCTAAGTGGGGGTGTATGTGTGTGTGTGTGTATGTGTGTTTGGTTGGGTGAGTGTGCTTGCAGCGGAAATATGCAGAAGTTAAATTTAGGTTAAGCATAAGAAATACTTTCCATACTTTCTTTGTAGAAATTTTGTCGTTGCTCTCCCGCTTTGTTTGACGTTAAATTTTACAGTTAGGCCGCAAAGTATGCAAAATGGCGCAAGTTAAGCTTTTAAGTGCTGCATTAATTATAACAAGTAGCTTATTTTGTGCAAAAGCTAATTTTACTTGAGGCTGGACTGGCTGGCAATAAACTAATGATGCTTCCAAAAAGATTTGTTAAAATTTTGTTTTACTTATTTATAGCCTAATTGGCTTTAACGGTGTACTGATTTTTTTTTTTTTTTTTTTTTTTTTTTTTTTTGTCAGTTTTCATATTTTATAAAGTATTTACTGACCTGGCATATGTTGTTTTGCCCAAACTGAATATTCGATGCATGTATTTTTTACATAGATTGTTGTGTAGCTATGTGTGTGTTAACGGGGTTAACTGAAAAGTGAAAAAACTTAAATATTTCCTAAATTTTAGTTTTGCCTATAATGACGTAAAATTTTATAAAACATGTCGAAAAAAAAAACAAAAATGTTTCATACCCTTCCTTCTGTCATGAAATCTCGTTACTCCTTTTTTTTTTAATTGTTATTTTGTTGTATTTTTTATTCTGTACTTTTATTTTTTATTTTTATTTTTATATTTACTTTTTATTTTTATTTATTTTTATTTTTTTTTGTTTTTAAACTTATTTTGAAGTTATTTATTTTAAATTTTTAATGTGATCTTTCATTATTTATATTAAAAACAATTTCGAGCCCAGGGACCAGGAAAACCAGGGACCGCCAATAACGATTATCGTTATCAACCAATCATTTTATAAGAATTATTTTTTATCGTAATTGTGTCGATCAGAAATAAAAACTATTTTTTTAACGTTATTTATTTCAGTCAGAAATAAAGATTATTATTTGATTGTTATTGTTTTCGATCAAAAATAAAAATCATTTTATGCTCGTTTTTTTCGATCAGAAATAAAAATTTTTTTATCGATATTTTTTTGATCATTAATGAAAGTTATTTTTTGGTCGATATTTTTCCGATCAGTAATAACAATTATTTTTTTATCTCTATTTTTTTGATCAGAAATAGAAATTAATCATTGATCTATATTTTTCCTATCAGATATAAAAGTTGTTTTTGATCGATATTTTGTAGATCAAAAATAAAAATCAATCACTGATCGATATTTTTTCGATCAGATTGAAAAAATTCTTTTTAGATCAAAATTAAATCAATAAAAAAAAGTAACATGTATACTAAGATATAAATTCTAATATAATTCAAACATAAAAATTTAGATCAAGCTCCATATTTCGAAAACGAAGAAAGATATGAAAAAAATAACAGTGGTTTTGACTTTTCTCAGAAAAAGTTTCAGCATTTCGCCATAAACTTGAGTTTAGAAGTTTTAAGCGAAAATTTGAAAAATTTTCTGGTAATTTTTTAACTAATTTCTATCAATAACTCAACAAAATATTTCCTTGTATCAAAAAATAAAAAATATCCAAATCCTTCTCCGAACCCTTGTTTTAGTCCTTATTCAAATCTTTGTCCCAGTCCTTATTCAAATCCTTGCCGGGTCCTTTTCCGAATCTTTGCCCTATCCTTATCCATGTCCAAATACTATTCCAAATCCTCTTCCAAGTCCATATCTAAAATCTTGTCCTTATCTTTGTCAAAATCGTTGTTAAAATTCTTGCCCAAGACGATTTGCTTCTATGATAGTAAACGTAGGTTCGAAAGGTTGTACGAATGATCTCGAAAAATAACGATCAGTAATAATTTTATTTGCTGATTGGAAAAATATCCATAAAAAATAATTTTTATTTCTGCTTGAAAAAATATCGATCAAGAAATGATTTTTATTTCTGATTAAAAAGAATAACCATAAAGTATAATTTTTATTTATGATTGAATATTATCTATCGATTAAAAAATAACTTTTATTTCCGATTGAAAAAAATAACGATCATAAAATTATTAGTATTACTGATTTAAAAGAATAACCATAAAATATAATTTTTATTTATGATTGAAAAAAATAACGATCAAAAAATAATTTTAATTCCTGATCGTAAAAATAACGTTAAAAAAATAATTGGTATATATGATCGAGAATAGAATCGATCACATATAATTGAATGAATATGATTTCTATCTTAAAAATCAAGAAAAAATAAATCATACCAAAAACGAAATCTCTGGCTCACTAGCTTTTATATTGCTACATTTTAAATTATTTTACAATGTCCTTTTATAAATGATCTTTTGATCCAAAAATTAAAAAATAATCGTTATTTTCCATCCCTGAAATTGACAACAAGACAACATGAAGACAATGAAGGCGACAACCAACAACAACATGCTCTGATAGCAGTAAAACACTATGATCGATTTTCGAAGATGCACATGAGTATGACACGATCAAGGTTAACCTTGACACAAGGTGTATCATAAGTAGATAAGAACTCAGTTACTAATGTAAAAGCGTTCTCTCTGTCAAAATAAACTTCCGGGTAACTTTTCGGCATATTGGCATTTCGGCAAATAAACTTCCGGGTCGGCATATTGGCAGTATAAGTAGGACCTAAGTAGCTTCAGTGGATCACAGTGAAAAGTCATGCAACACTGCTGATGAGTTGGTGTAGCGGCCAATGAAATAGTCTGTCTAGTCTGTTGTGTGATTTGCTCTACACAGAGCCGTTGTTGTTGCTGTTGTTGTTGGCAAGGAACGACAATAAACGAAACGATATCCGAACCGACTTCTCTGAGGGTGATACAAAATCGTTATTTTTCATTAGTTTCGTTAGTGAGGAACCCATAGTCCCTACATACTTAAGTTTTACTATTAAAGCATGCACAACTCAGTAATTATAATGATTTCTGAAAAGTGGGCGTAGATATAGACCATGCCTATTTTAGTAAAGTTACCGACAATAATCATACACTAACTTACTTTAGTCTAATTTTAGTCTTACTTACTTACTTACTTATCTGGCGCTTACAACCGAAGGTCGGTTTTGGCCTCGTATAAGAAATTGCGCCAGCCATTTCTGTTTTGCGCTTGCTGGCGCCAGTTGGAAACACCAAGTGTAGTCAGGTTATCCAACACCTGATCCTTCCAACGAAGATGTGGGCGTCCTCTTCTGCGTTGACCACCACCGGGCACCGAATCGAATATTTTTTTCGCTGGAGCGTCGTTTTCCATTCGCTCAACATGACCTAGCCAGCGGAGCCGCGCGATTTTAATACGCTTAACTATGTCGATGTCAGCGTACAGCTCATACAGCTCGTGGTTCCATCGAATTCGGTACTCGCCATTGACGCAGATTGGACCGAAGATCTTACGAAGGATCTTTCTCTCGAAGGCTTCCAAAGTCTTTTTATCAGAACTGCTCAACGTCCAGGTTTGTGCTGTATATAATAGGACGGGCATGATTAGTGACTTATAGAGCGTGAGTTTTGTTCCTCGAGAGAGGGCTCTGTATCTCAATTGCCTACTCAGCCCAAAGTAACACCTGTTGTCAAGAGTAATCCTTCGTTTTATCTCAATACTGACATCGTTGAAAGAGTTAATACTGGATACCAGGTAGACGAAGTCCTTAACAACCTCGAAGGAGATGTTATCAACAGTGACGTGGTTTCCAATACGCTGGGACTGTTTATTTGTTGACACTAGGTATTTCGTCTTATCTGCGTTCACTACAAGACCCATTCGACTCGACTCTTTCGCTAATCTGGAGAATGCTGCACTGACTTCGCGCGTATTATGGCCAATGATATCGATATCATCAGCATACGCCAGCAGCATAATACTTTTGTAGAATATCGTGCCACTGCGTCTCAAATCAGCAGCTCGGATGATCTTCTCCATCATAAAGTTGAAAAAGTCGCACGATAAGGAATCACCTTGTCTGAAACCTCGTTTGGTATCGAATGGAGGAGTGAGATCCTTCCCGATCTTAACTGTGCTGCTGGTGTTGCTCAGTGTCATTCTGCAAAGACGGATGAGCTTTGCAGGAATACCAAATTCAGACATGGTGGAGTATAGATGATTCATTATTGGACTGTCGAAGGCGGCTTTGTAATCGACAAAAAGATGATGTGTGTCGATTTGTTTTTGTAGGGTCTTCTCCAAGATTTGTCGTAGCGTAAATATCTGGTCCATGGTGGATTTGCCAGGTCTGAAGCCACACTGATAAGATCCAATCAGCTGGTTTACGATGGGCTTCAGTCTTTCACATAGTACGCTCGACAGGACCTTATATGCGATATTCAGAAGGCTTATCCCACGGTAGTTGGCGCAAATTGTAGGATCGCCTTTCTTGTGGATTGGGCAGAGCACACTGAGGTTCCAATCGTTTGGAATGCATTCTTCCGACCATATTCTGCATAGAAGCTTATGAATGCATTTAAATAGAGCTTCGCCTCCATTCTTGAAGAGCTCAGCAGGTAAGCCATCGGCTCCTGCGGCTTTGTTGTTTTTAAGCCGAGCTATAGCTTTCAAGGCCTCACTATGGTCGGGCAGCGGAACTTCAACGCTGTCGTCCAAAATTGGGGATTCCGGAATATCATCTCTATTGGCGGGATTGTTGTCGTCGTCGCCATTCAGAAGCCTAGAGAAGTGTTCCCTCCACATCATCAGTGTACTCTGGATATCTGTCACTAGATTCCCATTTTCATCCTTGCAGGAAGAGGCCCCGGTCTTGAAACCATCGGCCAGGCGTCTTATTTTTTCGAAAAATTTTCGGACCTCATTCCTGTCACCATGCATCTCAATTTTCTCGCACTCACGCATTTCCGCTTCCCTTTTCTTTCGCCTGAAAATGCGTCTCTCTTCCCTCCTCTTCTCTTTGTATCGCTCCTTAGCAGCACGCGTTACAACCGACTGCAGGGTGGCTTTGTAGGCGGCATCTTTTTCTGCAGTGGCGTCGCGACACTCTTGGTCGTGCCACTGGTTTCGGCGAGGGCGGTGATAGCCAATCACCTCTTCGGCAGCCGTACGCATAGAGTGGGAAATGTGATTCCACTGCGCGCATATATCGTCGATCGGAGGAGTGCTTTCTTGAAGCAGGAGTGAGAGTCGAGTAGCGAAGTCTTCGGCTGTTTGCTTTGATTGCAGCTTTTCGACGTCTAGCTTTCTTTGTGCTGGATTGCGCGCATTCTTGGTTGCGCACAGGCGTGTACGGATCTTGGCTGCGACAAGATAATGATCCGAGTCTATATTGGCACCACGGATCGTGCGTACATCTAAAACACTAGAAGAGTGCCTTCCGTCAATCAAAACGTGATCAATTTGGTTGCGCGTCTTTTGATCAGGAGACAGCCAAGTTGCTTTATGAATATTGAGATGCTTGAATCTAGTGCTACTAACGACCATGTTTCGCGCTGCGGCAAAGTCAATCAGCCTCATTCCGTTATCGGAGGTATTGTCGTGGAGGCTGAACTTTCCGACTGTTGGACCAAAGATATTTTCTTTTCCCACCTTGGCGTTGAAGTCACCAAGCACGATTTTTATGTCGTGGCGGGGGCTGCGCTCATAGGCCTCTTCAAGGCGCTCGTAGAAGCTGTCTTTGGTCTCATCGTCCTTATCTTCTGTCGGAGCGTGCGCACAAATCAGGCTTATGTTGAAAAATCTTGCCTTGACACGGATTATGGCAAGTCGTTCGTTCACAGGTGTGAATCGCAGAACATGATGTCGTAGTCGCTTGCCAACCACGAATTCGCATCCAAATTCGTGCTTCTCCGCATGGCCGCTGTAGTAAATATCACAGGTTGCTTGCCGTGAGCAACCCTGTCCCTTCCATCGCATTTCTTGGATTGCAGTGATATCAGCTTTGTATCTTTCTAAGATATCTATCAGTTGGATAGAGGCACCATCCGAATTAAGGGTTCGGACGTTCCAGGTGCATATCCGTAAATCATTGTCAGTTTTTCGTTTGCGGTAGTCGTCATCAGATTTGGGGATCATATTTATCTTTTTTCTTAAAATTTTCATTGAAATTTGTTTTTACGTGGTGGGCTTCAAATCCAACGCACAACCCTTTAAAGGCAGGGGGTGCCCGCCGCTCAGATTAGCCGTCAAACTAACGGTTGCCAGTTTGCCGTTTCTAGAGGACACCACACAGAGGTTTGAGTCGACTTGAGACGAGCTCGACATGGATAATGCTGGCCTCACCAGGTTGAGGCAGTCAGACACGTTGCCATGTGAAGATCGCCCCCTTGACCCTCACGCGTTGCCTTGTGAGGATCGTCCTCCTAATTTTAGTCTAATGCCAGCAAAACCATCTGAATTATAGCATTTTTATTGATTTGTGGGCGATAAAAGAAGGTGTGGCAAATTTTTTGGGTTCGGCCATCTCATAATCGATAGAAATACTATAAAAATTTCAGCTCAATCAGTCCAGTAGTTTTGGAGTCTATAGCCATCGTACATACAGTGTTTTGCTTTTTATACAGGGTGCACCATATTTTATATCAGTGTGTAAACATTGAATAATTTTGACATTTATCAGCTGATTGACTTGAGTAGACAGTTTTTTGAAACGTCCATTCATTACAATTGTAACTAGAATCACTTCACACCGAAACAACGCACCGAAATAGTGACGCTGTACATTGAAAATAGGTAGTCGTTCAGTAGTGTTAACTTAACGTATATCGTTGAAAATATCATAGTCAACAAGAACCGTTTGACAACAACATTTGTTGTTTGATGTCGAATTTTGCTGAGCACGGTGGGAGATCTTTCACATGGCGTTCATCAAAGCCCAAGACGTTCCAATGAACTGGTTGAAGCGGTAAGTGAGACTGTTGCCGAGAACCCACATGTGTCGTATCGTCTCCGCGCTTAGCATTTTGGCGTCAGTGGAATCATTTTTAAGGCAGATTTTGAACGATGATTTGCATTTGCTTCCGTATAAAGTGGAATTGACTCAAAGAATATTGCCAACAGATCGGAATACCGCGAAACAGTCGCTCGAATGATTGACACTGTACCTGAACTGATTTACTGGCCATTCAGATTTTCAGGCTTAACCCTTCCTTATTTCGTTTTGTGTGGTTATTTGAAAAGCAAAGTGTTCGCTGGCAAGCCTTAAACCATTGACGAGCTCAAAGCAAACATTCGTGCCTAAATGCTATGCCGCCAAAGATGCTCGAAAAAGTAATGGAAAACGCAGTAAAAAGGATACATTTTGCATTGGCCAACAGAGGCGGCCACTTGATTGATGTTGCATTCAAAAATTAGTTCAAATAAATTATAAAAGACAAATTTTAATGCAAATTTCTCACATATGTAAATCGGAAGTGTTTTTTTTTTAAGTTATTCAATATATAACGACATAACATAGGTGGCGCACCCTGTATAGATACATGGAAAATTTCAAACTTTTACTGAATAATAAATGTTCCATCTTTATGACAACTTTTTTCTTTTATCTAAAAAAAAAGTTGGCTGTATCGTGGACACACCCGTAGGTTTTAACGGGACACCCTATCTCTATCCTTGTCCTTATTCTTGCCCCTATACTTTTCTTTATTGTCAAACTTATTCTCAACCATTTTTTTATATTTGTCTAAATAATTGTCCTATTTCTTGCCCAACTCTGGATTTTATCCATGCTTAAATTCTTAACCATATCCTTGATTGAATCCTAGTCCTTCTTCAACTTTTTTTTCCAATCCTTGTCTTAAAACTTGTCTTCTGTGTGCCTTAACTTTTGTTCTATTTCTTGTGCTCTCTTGTTCACATTTCTTGTGCTCATCCTTTTCATTATCCTGTCCTAAATATTTTTTTAGGTATGTCTAAATCTTTGTCCTAATCCTTGTCCCAATCCTGGTTTTTTTCTCACTTCTTACTTCAATTCTTGTTCTGACCCTTGTCCAATTCCATGATCTAACCTTTGTCCAAATCTTTGCCCTACTCCTCATCTTATTCCTGGTCCTAACCACATTCTGGCTCTTATCCTTTTTCTAATTCTTGCTCATTTTAATTTTAATTTAATTTTTTTTCAATTTATTTTTATTATTATTTTTACTTTTACTATTGCATTAACGCAATTTGGTTTCTTTAAGGGGTTCTCGGAGAATCCTCATGACGCCATTATTTTGTTTTTTATTTTTATCATGTGGTCGAAAACCCCAGCTTTACTCTCGTTCCATAAAATTGACCGATGCGTTTATATTTACGGAGTTATGTAACGTTTTTTTCATTGCAACGTTTATTCATTGTTGCATTCTTACTGCATTAAGGGGCTACCTTCGTGGTATCGTGGATCCAATTTTCTTTTTAATTTTCGCTATGAGGTCAAAGAACCATTTTTAATAGTCGTAAAATAAACTATTTCATAGTACTTCTACTCAGCGAGTAATACTTTCATGCAACAATATTTCATTTTTGTTGCATATGTTTCTACCTATGCGACCTGATGACGTCTTAGTTTATTTATTTTTTTTTGTCTTTAAACCAAGCATAAATCTTGCATTTCTGTTTTATAACATTATCCGTGTCGCGTATATCACTCGTGTAATAACTTCATGCAACGTCGTTGCATGATTGCGGCATTTTCGATCTTGTAGAAGCTCTCTCTGTGGACTCATGCAGTCATGCATTTTTTGTTGATATTTTTGGTGAGGGCTTAGAAGCAGCCTTTGCTGGCGTGTTATAGTTTTCAATGTAGCACCTATGCACAGCGGGTTATAATTCCATGTAACAAATCTTACTCCGCGTCCCGATAAAGTCTTTACTTGTTTTTTTGTTTTTTTTTTTTTTTTGTACAGAATTAACCTTTAATGCTGTTACATTCTTTTATCATAACATTTATACTCATCGAGTAACAATTGCATGCAACGCCGATGCATTTTGGAAAAGTGATTTTTCAACTTTTTCTGAAACAAGCGCGGTAAAACGTAGCGTTGTCAAGTCAAAAGTTCATCCATTTTGAGTCTGTCACAATCACAATATTAAACTTTATGAGCCACGTAGACATCATTTTAATTCCATGGCCTTGACGAAAAACCTCAAAGCTCAAATATTTTTCACATGCAGGATTTCGAAGAAGCCCTATGTAAGTGATACATCAAAATTAAGCTCCGGCATTTTTATGACTCCACCGGAGGCACACACAACACGCACACACAAACATGCCTTCGCACTCACACATACACACAAGAACTAGCACATGCTTGAAAAAGTATCAAGCCAAATGTCAAAATAAAAAAAAAACAACCATAAATAAGGATGCAGTTCAGCATGATGTCCTCCGAGTGCCCAGCGGCGACATGTTTGTAAATAGCTCAAAGCTAAATGTATGCGGGCTCAACTGCACATGCCACACGCTTACCAACATGTTGTAAATATCAATTGAATGTCAACGATAACAACAATAACAACAAAAACAACAACAAATACAACAACAACAACAATAACGACTATAAAAAACCATCCCAAGCTGAAGGATCAAGCAACAAAAGCGGGTTTAAAATCATGGCTGACCATAAATAACTGCATGAAGTGCAGAAGTTTGCAACAGCTCTATAGGTGAACTGTATGGATGCACATGTGCATAGTTCGAACCAAGGATCAACGTGCTACCAAAAAAAAATTCTGCCAATACCACAACCAAGCCGGCTACCTCTGCTAGCGACACAGCAATTAATCAAACTGTCAATTTAGTGCGAAAACACGTAACAAACCGAACAAAAAAAGTGAACAAAAAAGAATTTTAAAAGAAGCAAAATACAACCAAAACGGAAACAATTTTAGAGGCTGTGAAATTAAGAAGCTGCAACACCTGTCGTATTGGGCGGCAGCGGGCTTGGTATGGAACTGTCGCCTAACCATATCAGATTCAAAAGCGCAGGCCACATAAATCTTGATTAAGTTTGACATTCATTGTGAGTGTCAAGGTTGATTTGAACACAACAGCAAAATGTCAAAATGAAGCACCAAAAACCAACAAAAATGTTGAACAATAACAGCGTAACAACAACAACAACAAATGTATTAACAGCTAACATGTTTTCATTGACATGTGCAACAGACATAAAAACTGCTTAAATAAATGCTGAACTTTTCACCTTGATGGCAACAATTGTGTTTTTCATTAGTATGCATCTCTCTCGAGTGTATGTGTGTGTGTGTGTGTGTGTGTGTGTGTATGTGTGCATTTAAATTGCTTCATTTGTTTGGTTGGCGTAATTTTGGATTTGGTAGAAATTTTAATTTTGACGCCAAAATCACCATGAAAAATTATGCCAATGATTAACACCTAGAAAGTGTGCGCACATGTTTGTAAAATAGGCGCAATGATTAACACCTTCAGTCCCGCGACAACAACGACGGAAAAATGCAAAGTCATGGTTTTTGTTCGCTGGCTTGATGGTCTATCATGCTCAAATAAAAATAAAACCTTTTTTCCTTATGTTTTTCAATGCTGCAGATATATTAAATGCTGCTTTGAGGTCCTTTTCCCGAAAGAAAAACTATTTTCCTTTCCGTCCGAAAATATGAAAGTTTTATTAGAAAAAAGTGATTTTTACCGAAAATTAAAAAGTAAAATTTTTTTTTTTTTTATTTTATTTTTGTTTTCAAATATGAATTCATTTTTGGCAGGCAGCCAAGATCCAGGGTGGTATAGACATAATAGTTGGAGAGGATAAGTAGACGACACTTTCTACTTATTCCATTTGTCAGGATGAAAGGCGGTGGGCCTCGTGTTCCTCCCACATTTATTCATTAATTTTATGTTTTAAGCATAACCATCGAAGAAAACCATAGAAGAAAATCCACTGCCACCGGCACAATATGCTTAAGCCAAAGGTAAATACGTGGATACAGCTCTCCATTCCATACTCTCTAACATTGAAAAAATCTGTCTATTGAGGAATATACATACAATGATTGCTTTTATTGTGGTCTTAGCAACATCAAAGCAGAAACTAACACCAATGTGCTGACGCTTGTGTAGATACGGCGCTAAGAGTACCTATAAATAAAATGCTCGTGGGCAGGATCATAAAACTAAATCTCAGAACAGCATCTACCTACACTAAGATCTTTACCAAGGGAAACTCTACAAGAGTTAGGGGGTGGAGGGTATTCTCTCACCTCTACTCTAGAACTAAGCGTTTGATGAAATGCTAATTAAACTGGAACGAGAGGCATGCTAGGTGTTAGGTTATTTTTATGACATTGCTATCGTAACCTCTGGAAAACGTATTGTTTTTTTTTTTTAAAGTTTTGAATCAAAGATTACAGGTGTTATACTTATTCGTCAAGTCTGCGTTGGTGCGAAAATGGAGTGATAGATTAAATTCAAATAAAATATGTGTAGGATGTTCTAAGAGTGGCAAGATGAAAATAAAAAACAATTATATTTGTGAAGGTAAGTGCATTTAAAATGTGATGTACTCGCTTAGGTACAATCGACATAGGCATAAGCAAATAAGTGCTAAAAAATAAAAAAAATTTCAGCATGGATTTCCAGCCATTGACAACTGAATCCTTTTACGCAAGGAGTTTTTGTAACCTGGAAAGCGCATTGGTTGCTCTCAATTATGATGAGCGGCGAGTTTTGACAGACATTGTCATTATTCCACCTGATGTCGACTAAATTACTGATGAAGATGAGTTGGATCCCGATGTTTGAAATAATGATGAGTTATCGCAAGACGTTCCTGGGAAAATCGCGATTTTTTGCAGGGATGATGATTTTAATAGCGAAGATGATATTTCCTTATCAGAGGTAAAAAAAGAAAACTTAATGAAAATTGACATATGACCCCGAAGTGGTCAAATAGGGCATGCGATATGGACATTACTACTACTATGAGGAACTACTACTACTTTGAGGAAAAGAATAAAAAGATGATTTTGAGTTTGAATGGGAAATCAGCTGTAGTTTTAGAGAATCTCGTAGACATCAATGTTGTTAACTTGATCATAGAGCATATGCATCACAACACAACATTCATGGCTTCTTTCTAGACGAAGAGGATCTAAAAAAATTTATGGGAATACTTTTTTACAGTGGTAACCACTCGATGCCAAGGGAACGGATGTATTGGCAATTAGATGAAGATACTAAAACGCCAATCATTGCTGGTAATATATCCAGAAATAGATTCGAAGAAATAAAGATTCGAACCTACACCTTGTTGACAACAATCAACTAAATCAACACGAAAAAATTGCAAAAATTCGACCTCCAATGAATTTCTTATGCAAAAATATCAAAAATGGGGCATGAATACCTGTCTGTAGATGAAGTAATGATTAAATATTTCCGCCACCACTCATCAAAGTAATTCATAAGGGGAAAACCTGTAAGATTTGGCTTCAAAAACTGGATGTTGACTAGCAGTGCGGTTACCTTTACAATTTTGATACCTACTGCGGAGCTAAATATGTAGAACCTGAAAGACTATAGCTGCCATTGGGACTTCGAGTTATACTTGAACTATTGGAAAGTATCAATTTTCCCAGTGACCACATCATAAACTTTGACAACTTCTTTACGTCTCATGAGCTCCTACACTAAAGGGAAATTACGCATATTAGCATTATCCACGCCTGAGTATACATTTTATTTAAATATTTACGTGGATAAATCAAATGTTTTCCTTACAACTCGTTTTTTCCCGTATTTTAATTTTATTTATACCACACACGTACACACATATTCCATACAAGCAAGCAGCAACAGCATCGCACTCTGTTCCTGCAGTTATTTCTTGCAGTTGCAGGTTTCTTATAGTTCTCATTTAATTAATGTTGCAAGGGTTGCAATATGATTTGTGAGTGCGATGGTGAGTGCGATGCATGATGAAATCATGTAGGGTGGAGTGACAACTCGGTATTTTCTCAAGAATGTCTTGAACCGGTTGTCACTTAGCTGCATAATTTCCTTCTTATTTCTCTATCTTACTTTTTCTTTTTATAGTTTATACCAGGGATGAGAAATGACAATTTTAAAATGTACCTAATTTCTCAAAAAATATGTACCTTTTTGGGCATAAATGTACAAAAAATAATTCACAATTGATTTTGTTTTTATAAAAAAATGTTTATTTAAAACATAAATTCAATGTATGTTAATTCAATATACAAAAAAAGAAATTACATAAAATAAACTGGCCATTTCACTCCTTGAAAGACTTTTACCGAACTTCTTATGATCAAATTAAAAATTTATAACAATACCAAAAAATTAACACTATGCGCAACTGAAATTCTTTTCATTGAGATCACTATGCCATTTTAGTCTTAAGACAAGGAATAAAGCGATAAAATTTCGCACTTGAAATTTTGAATCCAATTAATCAATCATCAATCTCAAGGCCAAGTATGTTAATGAATAAAATAACCAACAACAACAACGGCTCTGTATAGAGGAATTAAAGGAAGGAAAGGAAGAGTTCTTGAAGCTTAAGAAAGGAAGGAAGACTTCTTAAAGCTTATTTTTCTTCTTTTTATATGTACTATTCACAATTGTGGAATGGAAAAGAGAATAGAGTTGCCAAAAAAAAACAACATTTTTGGTCTTAAAGCAAGTAGTTATTAAATTAACTACTTGTTAAAGAAGAAAATATAATTTTTAAGTTATTTAGTGGAAAATTCGTTCAACCGAAGGCGGAATGTACCTAAAATGAAGCTATTGTACCTAATGTACCTTTAAGGTCAAAAACGTCAGAAAAAGGAACTTTTCCATCCCTGGTTTATACTATTTTGTACATTTGATGCCATAATATTGCCAACTGTCAAAAATAGTAAAAATTAGAGAACGAAAAAAGTAAAAAAGAAAATAAAATATACCACCAAATGGCATTTGTTGGACGCAGCTCGTGGGAAATATTCAAATGAATTGTTTTTCAATTTTAATATTTTTATATAAATTTTCCTTAAATGCGATAGTCTTATTTTCAAATAGTAAATATTGAAAAGATATTTAAATATATTCGTGCATAATTTTAATATATTTTTTATTAATTCTGTTTCAATATTTTAATATTTTATTTAAATAAAAAAGTATTTAAATAAATTTTAAATATTTACGTAGTCGATTTAAGTAAATGCGTTATTGGTGCAAAAATGACTCGCTTTTTGGATAAATGAAAAAAGTTTTTGGATAAATTTAATATTTTTTTCCCTTAGTGTACGTTTGCTAAAAGAGAAAGGTTTTTAGCTACGGATACAGCAAGAAAGAATCGAACAAAAAAAAAGAAAAATGTTCATTAACAATAAATCAACAATTTAAAAAAAAAAGCCGAGAGGATATCCCAGCTAGCACAAAAGAGTTACAAGAAGGTCGCAAATGAGTCGAAAAGTAGTGGCAAGTACAGAAATATAGTGCAACTGTAGCTACGTTGGGACTTAAACAGCGTAATTTTTACGTATATTTTGTAACAACTTTGGTCGCAACAAAATTTAAACTGTAGTGTAAATGATTTGGAACAAACCGGATGATTTATTGCAAATCGCTTATTCGAAAATTTAATATAACCCACTTATGATAAAATTTGTTTAAAAGAACTGGATTACAACCGAATAATAACATATTTTTGTTACAAATCAAATATGTGCTAGCTGGGGTATTGAATGTAAATATGATACCAATAACAAAGTCCTTTTTGTAATATGGAACGACAACAGCGTTATCACGATGGGTTGTCTTCGATGCAGTTGAACCGTTAAACTAAGTAAGACGTTGGTCGTCTCAAGAAAAAAAACGGTGACGATATCACAACCCCAAGTGATTGCAAACTACAACAGAGGTATGGGCGGAGTCGATCTTCGTGACCAGTCTGTCAATTCCTATAGGATCAGAATCAGTGGCAAGAAATGGTGGTGGCCGCTTTTTACTTCTATGATGAGTTCTTGAAGGTTGTCAACGCTTGGAAGCTTTACATAATCGCAAACAACTGCAATGTCGATTTACTCACATTTCAGAGAGAAATTTCGCAACACTACCTAAGAAACTATACAGCATCGCCATCTTCAAAACGTTCTGTTCTCAAAGAGATGTAGGGTGTTCCGTCAACGAATAAGGTGGATTTGCGAGCTCTGCGATATTGCTCTATGTGTGGAAAAATCATGTTTTTAAAATGCGCTCTTGAAAAATTAGCACCCACATTTGCCCAATGTACTCGTCCAAGTACAGCTTTTAAATAGTAAGGTTTAAATGGGTTAAAGCTAATTCCATCCAAAAACTTTTCTTCCACCAACAAAAATTTTTTGTAGATAGTTTTTCGTCTTGCGTTTTTGTTTTCTTTCTCATATCAAAGTAAAACGGTACTCAAACTGGTTATTGTAACTTTTCACAATTTTTTGTTCTACTTGATTAGACATACGATACGATAGAACAATATACGATAGACATACGAGTATATTTTCTAAAAACAAAACATAATTTATGATTGTTAAACCCATTGTTTCACTAAATTTACTTATTATATTCTTTTTTTGCAGATTAAGAACGTGAATCGTTCTATAAGAAAGGACATTTTTTCGGGCTCTCTGGAGGAGTTGCGCAACATGGCGGCTGAGAAATTTGAGAAACCGGGTATGTTACCAACAATTCATTTGGATTCGGATGGCACTGAGGTGGATGATGAAGAGTACTATCGCACTCTAGAGGCAAATGCAGAGCTGATTGCCGTTTTTCCTGGTGAACAGTGGATTGATGTAAGTAATCATTTAGGCGATCATTGGTCATAAGCAGGGCTTGGATTTTGCTGCTCTAAAAGCATCCAGAAATTACTTTAAAAAAACGACATTAAACTCAAAAAGGCCTCATAACTCATCATTTAGTACATATAGGGTGGGCCAAATACAAGTTTTTTTTTAAATGCAATAAAATTAACAAAATTAAATTTTTTCCATGTATTATGGCTTTATTAGTTTTAGTAACTATTCCCATTAATTGTGGAACCCAAGATCGTTCAAGTGGCTGCCTCGGCTGGATTCGCAGTAGCGCATTCTGTCACTCCAATTGTTGATAATTTTGGTATGTAGCTCACGGCATAACATCGGTCCTTCACGGTTCCCCACAAAAAAAAAAAAGTCCAAAGGGGTCAAATCGCAGCTCCGAGGCGGCCAATTGACATTGCCAAGACGGCTGATAACACGATTTGAGAATTTTGTGCGCAAAAGATCGATTGTGGCATGGGCTGTGTGGCATCGCGCTCCATCCTGCATGAACCAAAGGGCGTCCAAATTCATGTCTGAAATTTCAGTAAAAACAAGTCGGTTAACATGGCTCTGTAACGCCCACCGTTGACCGAAACGTTATTTCCAGCCTCATTTTCGAAGAAAAATGGTCTAATGATGCCATCATTCCACAATCCTCATTCTCTGCGGATGCATCGGCTTCTCGACAAAAACGTGCCCCAGATGCGGCGATTTTGTTTGTTAACGTAGCCGCCGAGATGAATATGCGCCTCATCAGAAAAGATGATTTTTCGCCCAAAATTGTTGCCCAATTCAAGCTGCTCTGTGGCCCAAACTGCGATCTTAACGAGTAACGAAATAAGTTTCCAATATTTCCCAATGTTGTTCAATCGTAAAGCGACTCATTTTTCCGCAGTGGTATGATACTGACCTTATGTCAAGATTTTGAGCAGGAAACATCTGTCAGTGTCAAAATAACCTATTATTTAAAAAGAAACCACTAGGTGGCCCACCCTGTCAGTTGTAACAAATATTTATATGTCCTACCTTTTCTATTATAAGCCAATTTTTAGAAACATTTTTTAGAAAAATTTCTTCATGTACAGTATAAAAATCTATAGTACTTAAAACGATATGTAATAAATTGTAGTACCTTTGGATTTATGAAATTATATTGTCTGTATGTTGTAATTATTATGTTAATGTCTGATATGCAAAAAATTCAAAACTTACCAACGTGTTCTCTGTTTTTGTCTCAATAAGAAGTATATGGTAATTCCTTGCCAAACTAAAAAATGTCCAAATTTTTGTTCTAAATATTTTTCGGAAGCAGATCGTGTTAATATACATGAGCGCTATTGCGGAATGGCTAGTGGTCCGAGCAAGAAAGACCGGCTTAAGTCTTGCATTGAAATCAAGAGCGTTGGAAAAAAAAGAACATCAAGTGACAAAAGAAAATTCACTTATGATTACTTTACAAATTTTCAAGAAAAACGAACCAAAGGTTGCCAAAAATTTTTGTTGAATACAATTGATATTTCTCACATGCCTTTGCGTTTTGCAAAAATTGATTCAAATATAATAAATACTAGGTCAGATTTGAACAGACTAAAGTATATTAAAATCATATAATTGATAAAGATAAATCAAAGGCACTTTTTTTTGTCTGATAAAACAAAAGGCAAAGAAAAAAACTCCGATTTTTTATGTGCACCTTTTATGAACCTTTACTACTCACGAAAATATTCATACTAAGTATAACGAAAGCGTTTATGAAAGTGGAACCAGATCTGGGTATTGTTTTTTGTGGGGTGAGTGTGATGGTAAAAAAGGGAGTAACGAAGCTGTTCTATAATGTTCAAATATTTAACTAAATTAGATGAAAAAAAAACTCATAGTAAACTGAGTCTTTATTGTGATAGCTGTGCCGGACAAAATAGCAACCGAGCGTTGATATCTATGGTTTCTTACTTTTTGAAAAATTCAATATTTGTTTTCAAATTCAACCAGGACACACCATGATGCCTGTCGATTCAATACATAGTACAATTGAATCATTTATTAAAGCACGATCAATTTGGGCTCCTTCTGAATGGCCCACAATAATTTCGAATTCCCGAGTTACGCCTAGCTGCTACGAAAGCATTGTATTAAACCATTCAGAATTTAAGGACTGGAAATTGTTTTCGCTATCATTTCTACCACCTAAGGTTAAAATCAATTTTAACGGTTTAAGATCAGCTCACTTTGACAAAATAAGTTCCGTAATGATAGATAAATATGAATATTTCAATGAAAGTCATATGAAAGAATCTATATCTAATATATCTATCTATATCTATATCTATATCTATATCTATATCTATATCTATATCTATATCTATATCTATATCTATATCTATATCTATATCTATATCTATATCTATATCTATATCTATATCTATATCTATATCTATATCTATATCTATATCTATATCTATATCTATATCTATATCTATATCTATATCTATATCTATATCTATATCTATATCTATATCTATATCTATATCTATATCTATATCTATATCTATATCTATATCTATATCTATATCTATATCTATATCTATATCTATATCTATATCTATATCTATATCTATATCTATATCTATATCTATATCTATATCTATATCTATATCTATATCTATATCTATATCTATATCTATATCTATATCTATATCTATATCTATATCTATATCTATATCTATATCTATATCTATATCTATATCTATATCTATATCTATATCTATATCTATATCTATATCTATATCTATATCTATATCTATATCTATATCTATATCTATATCTATATCTATATCTATATCTATATCTATATCTATATCTATATCTATATCTATATCTTTATCTATATCTATATCTATATCTATATCTATATCTATATCTATATCTATATCTATATCTATATCTATATCTATATCTATATCTATATCTATATCTATATCTATATCTATATCTATATCTATATCTATATCTATATCTATATCTATATCTATATCTATATCTATATCTATATCTATATCTATATCTATATCTATATCTATATCTATATCTATATCTATATCTATATCTATATCTATATCTATATCTATATCTATATCTATATCTATATCTATATCTATATCTATATCTATATCTATATCTATATCTATATCTATATCTATATCTATATCTATATCTATATCTATATCTATATCTATATCTATATCTATATCTATATCTATATCTATATCTATATCTATATCTATATCTATATCTTTATCTATATCTATATCTATATCTATATCTATATCTATATCTATATCTATATCTATATCTATATCTATATCTATATCTATATCTATATCTATATCTATATCTATATCTATATCTATATCTATATCTATATCTATATCTATATCTATATCTATATCTATATCTATATCTATATCTATATCTATATCTATATCTATATCTATATCTATATCTATATCTATATCTATATCTATATCTATATCTATATCTATATCTATATCTATATCTATATCTATATCTATATCTATATCTATATCTATATCTATATCTATATCTATATCTATATCTATATCTATATCTATATCTATATCTATATCTATATCTATATCTATATCTATATCTATATCTATATCTATATCTATATCTATATCTATATCTATATCTATATCTATATCTATATCTATATCTATATCTATATCTATATCTATATCTATATCTATATCTATATCTATATCTATATCTATATCTATATCTATATCTATATCTATATCTATATCTATATCTATATCTATATCTATATCTATATCTATATCTATATCTATATCTATATCTATATCTATATCTATATCTATATCTATATCTATATCTATATCTATATCTATATCTATATCTATATCTATATCTATATCTATATCTATATCTATATCTATATCTATATCTATATCTATATCTATATCTATATCTATATCTATATCTATATCTATATCTATATCTATATCTATATCTATATCTATATCTATATCTATATCTATATCTATATCTATATCTATATCTATATCTATATCTATATCTATATCTATATCTATATCTTTATCTATATCTATATCTATATCTATATCTATATCTATATCTATATCTATATCTATATCTATATCTATATCTATATCTATATCTATATCTATATCTATATCTATATCTATATCTATATCTATATCTATATCTATATCTATATCTATATCTATATCTATATCTATATCTATATCTATATCTATATCTATATCTATATCTATATCTATATCTATATCTATATCTATATCTATATCTATATCTATATCTATACTTCTATATCTATACTTCTATATCTATATCTATATCTATATCTATACTTCTATATCTATACTTCTATATCTATCTATATCTATACTATTACTAGCCTTTTCCCGGCGCGCGTTGCTGCACCCAGCAACTATATGGGACCATAATAGGTGTATTCAAAACTTTTCTTAGACTCATAGTTTGAAACCACTGTTATTTTCCACTGACCGTTACAGTTTCCCAGAAGCAGGAGATCACCAAATAGTAACTCCATTTTGAGTTTGTATGTAAGTACTGCTACTTTTACTTCCAAAGCTATTCGATAATACAAATTTTAATTGTATGGGCGGAGCCACACCCACTTATATAATGCCCATCCCAGTTTTCTAGTAGATGGTCATTACCCAGTTTTAGTACAGTTGCAGACAAACTAAATTATCAAAATGTAGCCAAATCGACGAAAACCGTAGGAAATATAGCATTTTTATTGATTTGTGGGCGGTTAAAGGGGGTGTGACAGAAATTTAAACCATCTCGTACTTGAAAAAAATGTGCTGCCAAAATTTCAGCTCTATCGGCTCAGTAATTTTGAAGTTTCCTGCCATCACACAGACAGCGTTTAGCTTTTTGTATATATATTTTGGATAAAGATTATTGGCTATAACTTTTGATTGGTAAGAGATACTAAGATAATTTTTCCTAAAAAATTAATTTTTTAGCTTGTTTATTTTTTCAAAAATATAAAAACACAATATTGGAAAAAAAATTTTGTTTGAAAAAATCAAGACGTAGGCCTTGCTTTTTGAATCACAAAAATGGTTTTTAATTTTTGCGTAAAATTGAAATAACTTTTGCCTATAAATGTTATAGCTTTTAAATAGAGTTGAAAATTTGCGAATTTGAATTTAAATTATTTTTACAACAGAAACAAATTTTGAGCCTTTTTTTGAGGAAAACTCCAAAATTTCAGACCTTTTTTGAAAACAATATTTAGAATATATATACTCAACTAACGGTATTTTTGCAATAAGGTTTTTATAGTACTTTGATGAAGCTTAAAGAAAAAAAAAAAATTTTAAAAAGTGTATAAAAAAGCAGCGGAGATATTTGAATCGAAAGTCACAAAATTCAATTTCTGATTGTGTTTTTCTCATTTTTGAGCACGATGTTGCATAAAATATATCGTTGTAGTAAAATTGTTCATAGTTTTCAAGATATCTTCATGTTTTTGATGTCAAAATAACGGAAATTTTTTAATTTTACTAAATTTAAGAAATATTTTATATTTTGTAAATATTTGCGTATGTAACATCTACAAATATGCGATTTTGTAAAAAATTTGTACTACAGCACCATCTGGTGTCCAAGGTGGTTCAAAGAAGATACTGTCAAAAAACTCATCGTACCCAAGAAATACTACACACTAAAAAATTTCCAAGATAAATTCACACCGGTGAGCGGATATTTACATTTTCTACACCGAACGGTGTTAATTTACACCGCTTATCCGGTGTGAAATGCTGAACTTATCCGATCAGTGTGAAATAGGAAAAGCGAAGGAGAAGAGCAACATTGAAATCACATTATCATTGACAAATAAATTAAAACTTGAAGTTTCTATGACAAAGTGAAAATTTTAATAAAAAAAAAAAAAAAATTAAACTAAAAGTTCAACTTCAGTGCGTTAGATAAGTGCATTATGTATTTATTTAGTAATTTGTGCAGTTTTTGTGAAAACCCCGTTGCAATTTTTGTGAAAATTTGAGCGGAATTCGAAAGCAAGTCCAAACAAAATTTTAAATGTCTCTTTTTGTACCAAATAATTAAAAAAATAATTAATTGAATACCTATGTATGTGATACAAATGTACAAATTTAAAAATCTGTTAAGTATATATACTCGAAAATATTGTTCTCAGAGAAAAATTAAATAATAAACTTATTGAATTAAAACCTTTTGTCTTTTTTATTGTAAAAAGCTTTTATTACACGGAAATTACACCGTTCGGTGTAAAAAAAATCATGATTTTGCTCTTTCTAAATAAACACCTAACAGGGGTACAAAATAAACATCCTATCTGATATTTACTTTTTTACATCGATTGGTGTGAAAAAAAAAATACCCTTTCGGATATAAGATTATAACACTTTGACACGATGTTTTTTAACACCGAACGGCGTAGGACTCCCTGGAACACCGATCGGTATAAAATTCTATAGAAGTTTTTTGGTGTGTATGTACCAATTTTTTATTTTAATCGCATGAGCGGTTTGGGAGTTTTAGGTGGTTTTGTAAAAAATTTGTACTACAGCGATCTCTGGTGTTCAAGATAGGTCAAAAAAAGATTACAGCAAAACACTCAACCTACATGAAAAACAAATTCTATAGAAATTTTTTGGTGTGTATGTACCAATTTTTTATTTTAATCGCATGAGCGATTTGTGAGTTTTAGGCAGGTTTGTAAAAAATTTGTACTACAGCGCCCTCTGGTGTTCAAGGTGGATAAAAATTGATAGCCCACAAACACGCACCGTACCAAAAAACTTCTATACACAAATTTTCATGCTAATCGGATAAGTAGTTTAGGAGTCTATTGTATAGTTACATACGACATTTAGTTCCAAAGCAATTCGATATCATAAATTTGGACTGTGTGGCCAAATTCCCCCTTGTCTAATGTTCGCTCAAATATATAATAACTACCTCTTGTGCCCATAACGTCTACACATCAAGTTCCACTATCAAAACATGTACAACTCAGGAATAATAATGATTTCTAAAAAGTGGGCGTATATATAGTTAGAGCACGCCCAGTTTTAGTATAGTTGCCGACAGTAACCATACGAACTTATTTACCAAATTTTAGTCTAATACGACCAAAAAAGTCTTAAATATAGCATTTTTATTGATTTGTAGGCGGTAAAGGGGGTATGGAAAATTTTTACTATGCCTATATTTTTCGGGCAAATGCAAACTAAAGTGAGACTTGCCAAATTATTCCAATATTTCATTTATTTCTAATTACCCTTGCAAATATTTCCTCATATACATCATAGGTGCGCACCTCTATTTTTTCACAGCTGTATTGTTGATAAGTTCACTAAAATGCCTATAATTCATGAACCAATACACATATAAGGACCATTTATACAAAACAACCTTTGTATTGACGTCACCTTTCATGGGAAATTTCTAGAAACAAAATCAGTTCACGTATTACAGAGAACATGAATTTCATACACAATGCAACTTATTTTTATATATATAGATTACAAACATTTAAAAAAAAAATCAGCGCAGGCGTTCTGCGATTTTAGATATATATATCAAAACAGTGGGCAAAAAAGTGGACGTGGTCAATTTTTCTTTCAGTAAACACTTAAATTGGATTACTACGAACATTTGAAAAAAAAATTATCCAAATCGGTCCAGCCGTTTTCCGATTTTAGATAAATCAAAAAAGTGGGCGCAAAAGTGGGCGTGGTCAATTTTTCTTTCCTTAAAAACCTAACTTGGACTAAAACGAACATTTTAAAAAAAAAATTATCCAAATCGGTCCAGCCGTTCTGAAGTGATGCGATTTCAACCAAACGTACACTTCTTTTTATATATATAGATATAAAATTAAAGTGAACATTTTTTGTGTCCGCAAAACTCCAAAAGTACTGGTCCGATTTTTTTGAAATAAGTTTTAAAATATCACATTTATGCTACAAAAGGTTCATTGGTTATTTTTTTACGAAATTTCAATAATAAGTATCTTTAATTAAAGTATTAAGTTTTTTAAAAAATCATCCACAATGCCATGCATTGCTTGATCGTTAGCTTTTCATGCGTTTGTGCTGCGAGAGCCTCAATAAACTGCATGTTGCTCTCTACTATACTCTTTTTGTTCTCAGCAAGCACAAAACAACAAAACAAACAAACAAATACATATACATACATACTTTGCTGCGCTTAAAGCTTATTGGATCGAAGTACATTCTAATATGTTCAAAGTAGTTTTGATGTGGAGAATTAATCTAACACAGTTTTGTTAAAAGGGGATTCACTGACCACCTTTAGCATGTTGAGGATTTTTTTGATGAGAATGAGATTCAATCCGACTTGATATATGTATGTATGTATGTATGTACATATGTTTATTTGTTTCGCTGCACGCAACTTTTCTACACATGCTTTGACGGTGGTTTTCCTGTAATTTATAAATGAACAAAAGGAACAAACGGCTGACTTTTTACTTAATAGAATTGACATTGTATGATTCAATAAGTTTTTTTATAAATAAACAATAGAACTGGGACGGGCATAGGAAAAGGGGTTATGGCTTCGACCACACAAGTCAAATTTTTGATATTGAATAGTTTTGGAACTAAACGTCGCATGACAATAAAACTCAATATGGAGTTACTAATTGCCAAAGTCTTTCTACTGGAAAACTGGTTTGTGCATTGGAAAAGGGGGTGTGGCCCAATTCTCTATACAGAATAGCTATGGAAGCTTAAATCACAGGACATTGAAACTCATAATGGAATTATCACCTGGGAGTGATGTTCTGCTACTGGGAAACTGTAATGGGCAGTGGAACATGAGCGTGGTGTCAGACTTAGGGACTAATAAAAGTTTTGAATTGACTTATCATTTCCAATATACTTGCTGGGTGCAGCAACGCGCGCCGGGTATCGCTATTAAATATATAAAAAAGGAGCTTATGTTTGTAACTATGCAATAGACTCCTAAACTACTCATCCGATTAGCATGAAAATTTTGTGTAAAGATGTTTTTTGGTACGGTGCGTGTTTGTGGGCTATCAATTTTGATCCACCTTGAACACCAGAGGGCGCTGTAGTACAAATTTTTTACAAAACTGCCTAAAACTCTCAAACCGCTTATGCGATTAAAATGAAAAGTGGTATACAGTGAGTTTCATGTACGTTGAGTGTTTTGCTGCTATCTTTTTTGACCTATCTTGAACACCAGAGGGCGCTATAGTAGATATTTTTTGCAATACCACCTAAAACTCCCAAACCGCTCATGCGATTAGAATGAAAATTGGTATATAGTAGTTTTCAGGTACGATGAAATTTTTTAGCACTATCTTCTTTGAACCACCTTGGATACCAGATGGTGCTGTAGTACAAATTTTTTACAAAATCGCATATTTTTAGTTGTTTTCTTAGGTTACATGTGCAAATATTTACAAAATATAAAATATTTTTTAAATTTAGTAAAATAAAAATAATTTCCGCTATTTTCACATCGAAAACATGAACATATCTTGAAAACTATGAAAAATTTTACTACAACGATATATTTAATGCAACATCGTTGCTCTGAGAAATGAGAAATCAGAAAAAAAACAATCAGAAATTTAATTTTGTGACTTTCGAGTCAAATATCTTCGCTGCTTTTGGATACATTTTCTTAAATGTGTTTTTGTCTTAAAGCTTCATCAAAGAACTATGAAAACCTTACTGCAAAAATACCGTTAGTTGAGTATATATATTTTAAATATTTTTTTCAAAAAAGGTCTGAAATTTTGGAGTTTTCCTCAAAAAAAGGCTCAAAATTTGTTTTTGTTGTAAAATTCAAATTCGCAAATTTTCAACTCTATTCAAAAGTTATAACATTTATAAGCAAAAGTTATTTCAATTTTACGCAAAAATTAAAAACCATTTTTGTAATACAAAAAGCAAGCCTTGGTTTTTTCGAACAAAATTTTTTTAACCAATAGTGTGTTTTTATATTTTTGAAAAAATAAATAAGCTAAAAAAATAAGTTTTTAGAAAAAATTATCTTAGTATCCCTTACCAATCAAAAGATCTATAGCCAATAATCTATATATACAAAAAGCAAAATGCTGTCTGTGTGATGGCTGGAAACTTCAAAATTACTGAGCCGATAGAGCTCAGTACATTTTTGTACTCAAATTTTGGCAGTACATTTTTTTTCAAGTACGAGATGGCTTAAATTTCTGTCACACCCCCTTTTACCGCCCACAAGTCAATAAAAATGCTATATTTCATGCGGTTTTCGTCGATTGGGCTACTTTTTGGTAATTTAGTCTGTATGCTTACTGTCGGAAACTGTACTAAAACTGGGTAATGTCCATTTATTAGAAAACTGGGATGAGCATTATATAAGAGGGTATGGCTCCGCCCACACAGTTAAAATTTGTATTATCGAATAGCTTTGAAAGTAAAAGTAGCAATACTTAGATACAAACTCAAAATGGAGTTACTATTTGGTGATCTCCTGCTACTGGGAAACTGTAACGGGCAGTGGAAAATAACAGTGGTGTCAAACTATGAGTCTAAGAAAAGTTTTGAATACACCTATTATGTTCCCATATAGTTGCAGGGTGCAGCAACGCACGCCGGGAAAAGGCTAGTTGATCATAAATTTGTTCGGTAGATACAGTACATTTCAATAAAGTATTTCATATAGTAGTAAGTAAGTGATTTCCCTGTCAGTCAGCGTTAGTATTAACGTCCATTCCTTGTCTTCCGTCCATGTCCGTCTGACTCCCTTCCCACATTTGTTTGGCTTAACACTGAACTATCTTTCGTTGTTAAGATGTTTTCTGCCATTAATAAAATAATTAAGAAAGGAGCTTTTAAATTATCACCAGAATACGAAACCTTAACAATTTGTTAATATTAACTATTTTGTTAATGTGGTGAGCTAGTTAAGCTGCCAGAATAGGGCTGTTAGTCGCAACTGCTGTGTCTTTTTTAATACATTGTAGTGCCCATGGGGGAAGCGAGGTTTTACATCGAAAACCCTCGTTGACAACGGGTCTGTCTTCGACTTCCTCTATCTACGATTGCCTCTATTTACGATCACCTCTATGTGTCGTGCTTTTTTAATTTTGTTGTTTTTTTTTCTCATTTTGTAGCACTATCTGATTTAATATCTAGTTTTCCAGGTTGAAAATAACTTTTAACAATTCATGTATATAGGGCTTAGAATGTAGATTTCAGAATTAATTGCTAAATGGGTGAATCAATAACTTTAAATAGTAAATGGAGATAGGGATTTATGGAAAGCCATAACCTTAAGTTCATTGTTTCCTTCAGTTTAAAATTCTTAAAGGGGAAATTTTTAACATAACAGTGATTTATGACACGTTATGACAAGTTGAGAAACGCTGCCCTTAAAAGCTTCCCAATAAAGCTTCAGCTAAAATTTATTGAAAGCACCATTCGCACAAAATCCTCCACAATCTCACTCACGTACACATTTTTTAAAGGTTCAAACAAATATTTTAAATATTTAATTAATAAAAAATTCTAACCTACCCAAAGTGATTTCAAGATAAAAAGAATATATTAAACTTTTTTATTTGTTCTCTTGTCTGATGTACCTACTCGTATGTCATCATATCATCTTATCTTATCTTACTATTATATACTCGTATAAAAATGAAACTTGAAATATTGCTTTTTTGGCGTTGATGAAAGTAAACTCAAGAACGGCTGAACGGATTTAAATGAAATTTTCACTATTCAAATCGCAATTAATTGTAGATTAACACCGTATACTTAAAATTTTAAATTATTTCAAAGCTTAGAAGTTATTGGCTAAGAAACTGGCGAAATTCGGTATTATTAGAAAAAGTTGGCGCCTTTTTCCATTTTCTGCTTAAACCGTAAAAGATAAATGAATATGATATATGGACAAATGAATGATCTTGCCGATTCCAACAAAAAAGTCGATGGTGACGTGCATCTAAGATCAATAGTTTGGTCGTAAAATTAATATTTTATTGAAAAATTAAATCATTTTGTTGCAAGCATTGATTTGTTGATTGGCTTCGGCGCTATCATTGCTTGCAGCTAGCAGAGTGTTGCTTTGGTTTCGCTACAAAATGTTCAATGCTCAGAAAAGAGATTCTCTGCATGGAAGCAGAGATAAGCTATCTCTTTGTTCACGAGCAGCAGAATGCGAGCAACAGTTAAAATTTAAAGCATTTTCTCCAAGCGCGTCGTTTGTTGCTGCTGCTTCAAAGTTTCATTATTCAGAGAGAGTTTTTATATTCAAAATGTTGAATAGCTGCGTGTAGAATTCTTAAGCTGCAAAATAGAAGTGCATGAAATTTATGGTAAAAATTTAAGCTTAAATTGAAACGCCGTGCGATGCAAATTACATCGCTTTGAAGATGCGCATTGGTATGGGTTGAATGGCTTTTTTAGCATGTTTTTACGGCATTACATAGCGTTAGTGTATAATTTCGTCACTGAAATAAGACCTATGAAAATATTTTTACTTAATTTTATTTTATTTATTAAAAGTGATAAGAAGTATTTTTAATTCATTCCATAAACATAAATTTACATTTGAAAAGGTAAGGACTTATTAAAACCAATATCTTTCCAAAACAATTCACGTGATCGAATACGAGTTTTATATAATTGAGCTACAAATTGTGTTAATTAGCCGAAGTGCATTGCATAAAATGTATTTTCATACCATTTAATAATATGGTTAAATAAGTAGGGGATTTTCTCCGGTTATGAGCCATGTTTAATATTAAACGAAAGTTAATATTTTAAGCTTACTTTTCCCCAAAGAGACCCTGTCGCTTTAGTTACAAGCAAAAAAATTATGAATATTTGTCAAAATTTGAAAATATTGTGTAAAACCTTATTTTTTGCTTAAAAGAATTTGATCCTGGTTATGAACTACCCCAGAAAATCAGTTGGAAATCAAAAAACTTGATGTGAGATCGACACAAATGTAGAGACTATGAATGAATTTTATTTTTTTATTAAAAAAGGAACATTTCAAAGCAATCTAGAATAATAAAGAAAAACTATTGAAGCGCAATGCTTGCAGGTGTACAAGCTAGCACGTGCATCAACAGATTTGGAAAGTTAGTAGCTAAAAATAACTAAAATGTATAAATAAACAAATAATTAACTAAAAACATTGCAATTTAATTTAATGACAATGCTTCATAAAAAATACTAAATATCAAATTTTGTAAGCTGGCTCACAGCCGGGTACTGGAGTGGCCTGAGTAGCAATTTGTACATGACATTGCATTATTTTATGATATCTTATTCGTTCTTATCAGTTAATAATGGCTGTGTTCGAAAATGTAAAAAAATGCGCAAGATGCTTTTACAGTGGAAGCATTACGTTCTGAAATGCAAATCTGACAGCACTGCGTACGTCATGTGTTTTGTTATGTCAATTATACATCAGCAGTTGCGCATTTATTGCATCATTTTTTATTACACTGCGTACACTTGCATTGTTTCGCGTTGCACTGTTGCAGGTTGCGCATTTTTCTGCATTTCCGAAAACAGCCAATATTGTCCTACAAGTCCCAATCTATATTTTAAGCAACAATACTGATGTTTTTTAGCGAGTCACATCCAAGTCTACCGCTTTGAAAAAAAATTCAATATTACTTTCAATACCGTTTTTTTACAAGATATTTTGCTTTATATCAAACGACAGTCTATCGAGCGCGATGAAAAAACAAAAGTGACCTTATGAAAAGCGTTACCATTGACAGTACTAATCAGGGACCGTAACTGTTATGACTTTTTTCAAAAAAGTCAATTAATAATAGTTATTTTTTGACCGATTTTTTTTTTGGTCAAAAATAAAAGTTAAAAAATTACTTTTATTTTTCCGGTCAAATATATAAGTTAAAATTTGACTTTTACTTTTTCGGTCAAAAATAACAGTTAAAATTTGACATTTATTTTCGAGTCAAATTCTCTGATGTGTAGTAATTCGACAAACAACAGTGACAGGGAACGCAATAAATTAACAGAGAAACGAAGGTAAGACAGAGTAGAATGAATAGAATGTATAGATTTGTTATGATTTTCACTCTTAACAGAAAAATAAAAGTCAAATTTGAACTGTTATTTTTGACCGAAAAAGTAAAAGTCATAATTTGACTTTTATTCTTGAGTGAAAAAATTAAAGTCAAATTTTAACTGTTATTTTTGACCGAAAAAATAAAAGTCAAATTTCAACTTTTATTTTTGACCAAACTGACTTTTGACTTTTTGAATTGAAATTTCGAAAATAACAGTTATTTTCGGTCCCTGGTACTAACAGTAGAGTTATCGTATCAACTTCATAAAAAAGGACAGTCTCACAACCGGGGATGGCTCACAACCGAAGACATTCCTCTACTCGGAAAAAGTGTAAACATTCAATTGATATAAAAGTTGAAGTTTGTTAATATTAAAATCATTATATACAGTGCTGCCGTATCTTAACCCTATCAGGTCACACGGGGTGGAATCAACCCCAGCACTTCTTTAAAGCAATAATATGTTATGCAATTAATATGACATGGAAAAAATAAACCTATTAAAACAATAATTAGACAAATTTTTTACAAAAAATGCGTAACTTTATTTTAAGATACATCGCGGGCAAAGCCGTGGAGGGTTGCTAGTAACGTATAAACTTTGAACAAAGTTTTCTACAAAAGATTTTAGAAGCTTTTCCCAGCGGAACAAACTTATTAAAATTCTTAGTTTTTGCAAAAGCAATTCGTAAAAAACATCTCTGAAACTTAATCCATAATAATACAAATCTTCAACAGGATTTCTTTGAAGTTAAACTTCTTTTATTGCTACCTAAAAGTATGCAATTGAGAATTGAGCATGCCAAAGCGTTTGTTTGTTGTTACTTCTTTTAATGGTATGGATATATTTTGTTTTGAAGTCAAAACATAATTGACTTTAATATAAGGATCAAGTTTTGCTTAAGCTTGAGATTTTTTTTTTTAATATCTATATATTTTTTTTAAATTCTGCCATGCAAAGCAGCGCAGTGATTTGAAAGTATGCAGTAAAGTTTTGTTTTGTTTGTGTCACTGTTAGTGAAATGAAAAGAAAAACTTTTATTTGTGCTTAGAACATTGTCTGCCAAAAACCGAAAGTAGGGAATGCTCTACAAACAAACAAAGCAATGATAACTACAATGAAAGAGAGAAAAGTTTTGGCGGGGGTGATATAATTGGTGTGTGTGTGTGTGTGTGTGTGTGTGTGTGTGTGTTTAGCTAATGGCGAAAAGTTGGCTTGACTTTGTTTTGAAATCGCAAAAGCAGACATTGGGTTAAGACAAAAATTGTAATAAGTTGCTTAGTTAAAACAAAAATATTACCAAATTATCTGTTAATTAAAACAAGTTAAGAGCAACTAGCGCCTCTAAAGCTTTCCCAACAAGTGAGCTGCACAACAAAGCTAGACGATTTGGATAATTTTAGATATATCCAAGAATTGAAATTTTGGTGTTCAGGTTGAACAGTGTAAAGATAGAAAAAAACAATACTTTATTCACAAATTATCTTAAAACAATAGCTCCAAGCTGTATGTTATGGAAAATTTGTGTTTGATTAACTTAAAACGTTAAGAAAGCCCGCCCCACAGTGTAACACTTTCATATATAAGCTGCGTTTTTTTTTTATATTTGTAAATTTTTAAGAAATTTTTGTGTAAATTACTAAAATCGGTTCATAATCAAGTATAGCTCCCACATAATCTATATTATTATTACGCAAGCGCTTTTTTTGTGATGAAATCTATACCGTAAATGCGATTTTAATAAAGAGGTTATCAATAGAAAGGTCTTGCTCTGTAGATGTGCAATAAGGTCTTACTTTTTCTTAAAAATTGTGTATTTAAATAAGAAAAACCAAAACAATCTTCTACGAAGAAAGCCAGCTTTCTATTTAATGCCTAAAACTATGTGATAGTTTTAGGCATTTTACTATTGTATTATTAAAGCAGTTGAGTGAAGCGAAAAACGTACAAATATATTTTATATTGATAAACTAGCCACAAAATAGCAAGTTCATGCAAAATCGCTATTCCAGGAGACTTTACTGGCATCGCCGCCAGCTCATTTGAAGGAGAGCATACTTTGCACAGCTAATTCAAACATCCTATACCTCTTCTTAAGACATCTGTATTGGGTGATAAGCCCAATTCTACCCACGGAAGGTCAGGTCGTGAAGATAGCAGCTTATCCAACAGAAATTTAGTATCGTTGAATTATAACTCGCTCAGGAGACGTGCTACGGTAAATTTTAGTTAACAGCAGAATAGATGTGCTATTAAGCCTCACAACGAAGATATTGCGAGCGCATTTTGGCGTTTTAACACCATACAGGCCTACTAGTTTTTTTTAATAGGTCTCGATACTAGGTCGATCGATAACTCCCGAAACTTTCCTTTTAGATGACGCTGCAATAACATGATAAAGCTTTTTTTTAGAAAGCACAAAGCTGTCAAATTTCATAACATTTCATAAATTAGTTTGCAAATCCCAGTTGTTTGAGTGCCCTGACATTTGCTTTGTGTCAAAAAATGGGAAAAAACTGAATTTCGTATGTTCATAAAACACTGATGTTAAAATATGCGGCCCGAACCCAAGAATGGCTTGAAAAGCGTTGCAAGGAAGCTTCTGCGTGGAAAGCCACCATTTGTCGGTGGTTTTCTGAATTTAAATCTGGCCGTACAAGCAACGAAGATGCTGTTCATTCTGTACGTTCAATTGAAGTGAAAACTCCATAAAACACTAAAAAAAATCCATCGTAAGGTGTGAGATAACCGCCGATTGAAATATAATGACAAAATAACCAAATTAAAGAAATCAGCCTAATTTTTAAAATAATGTTCTTGTTTTTTGTTTTTTTGTTTATTTGTTTATATCACTGTTGTTTTGTTTTTTCTTAAAACATTCTAACTCGAAGAAATCATATGGTCAGCATTAATTAAAAGTGCTGCAATAAGATCACAATTTGATCTTTCCACGTAATGTTTTCTCTGAGATCCAACCTTTACTTCCTGTATATTTTATGACTACATTCTAATGCATATTCAAATAATAGTCCTATCAGTAAATTAAAATGCTCTATGATTTCACAGCCAAATTAGTATTTTATGGACTGTTATTGGCCAAGAATAATTACACGGTGTTACAAAATGAAAAAAATTAAAAAAAATTGACTCGAGACATAGTAGAGGTTAAACATAAGATAACAACATACATAGTTTTTTGAATATACTCTCAAAAACGGTATTTGTGGTAAAAAAACTGATTTTAGGTAGGTGCAGGTATAGTTTTCTATGTAACTCAGTTATATCTAGCTCAATTTTAAAAATTTAAACGTTGATTAAAAGACCTTTTTTTTTCTTCAAAGGGGGTTTTTTCTTCGATTACTGATATGTTAAAATAAAACCTGTAAAATAATAAAAAAATTTAAATTTATATTGGCTGATGATCTTGCAGCTGCTGTTGTTTTCGAGCTGTATGAGCTGCTTTTTCTCGGAGATATTCTTTCGGTTCTGCTTCGCTACTCGTGCCTCATCGGTGTTTTCGGGGAAAACTTTGCAATAAGTGCCAATAATTATAGCTTCAGAATGGAGTTGTGGCCTTCATTAAACATTCCAGCAGCAATGTAAGCTGAAGTTTCCACAATTTTCAGCCCGAATATGAGGCCAAACTGTCGCGTACAAACTTTCGTTGGCATTCTGGGTATGGCCATCCAAGCATTTTTCCAATAAATCAATTTTAGACCAAAAGAATTTACAATCTATTGTGAAAGGAGCATTGCTCTGTCCCAAGCGCTCCGAATACCTGAAAAGTGACGGTTACGGACTTGGACGATTTTAAACATAGCTCCGTAGGCTGGGCTGTACATTTTTTGGGGAGAAATATGTGTTAGTCTTGACTCAAAATTAACTGACAAGAATTTCAAACTCCTTGGTGTCCTGATTCGTTTTTACAGGATGTTGTCTATAGGAAACATTGGGGAGTAGTTGGGCAAACCAAAATCTGTTTTCATGTTTTTTTTTTTTTTTATAACTCTTACCTTTATTTATTTATTTATTATATCTTGGTTTAACAATAAAACAATAATTTTAATGTTTTAAAACACTTTTTGCAAACATACTTTTTTCGCGAAACGATTTTCATCTTGATTTTCACAATTTCACTCTACGGAGAACGGCTACTAAATGAACACGCGCACAACTTGCAATATAACCAATAGCTGTTAGTTAGCACAACTCATAAGGCTACATATTGCAAAAAACCGCGGGTCAAACAAAAAAAATTAAAAGAGCGGAACTTAGAATCCTATAAGTACAATATTGCCTATAGGCAAGATCTGTAATCGTGCCTTGTCTTTACTTCCTCGCGGATATTGTCATTCTTATTTAAATAACAAATTGGAGAACTTTGTTTTCGTTTTTAGCAATGGTATTATGCAATACATTTTTGCAATATATATATTCAAGTTTCGCATCAAAATTTCAATTACAGTGATGGTCAGAGAATTAACACACTATTGAAAAAAAAATCGAAGCCTATAGGGGTATTCTCTACGCCTAGCACATGCCGTTTCACGGTGCAAGAATAGGAAATTGTTGTTACGCCATTGCACGGATTGCACATTTTCTATTCTTGCACCATGCAACGACATATGCTAGGCATAGAGAATACGCATATTGTTTTTTTGCTATTCACACTTAAAGTTAGAAAACATTTTCAGTTTTGCCCACTTTAGTTAAATTCAACAACATTGCAAACATGTTTTTATTTGCTCAACTGCTTTTAAGATATTCAATGAAATATTATTTTTTCATTCCATCTGTATATTTTTTTTTTACAGTTTTGGAAAGTTTATTATTCATATTTTTTATAAATATTTAACATGACCAGTATAACTTAAAAAAAGAAGTATCCAAAAATACTCACTTAACATTTGCATAATTCTATTCATTTGCATATTTCGATTTTAGGCAATTTTCTGCGAAAAAAGTGCGATAACTTTGTATTGAATTTCATATATACGAGCGTTGCTACCATGAACCATTTGTCATAACATTTATCCCATTCCACTTGAGTCATCACAAAAAACATAGTTCTGAACGCATCAACTTATTCTGAACGTGTTGTTTTTTTCTGGCGTCAAAAATCGTTGTCCACACAGTTTGTCCTTGATGTCCATGAACAAAATGAATTGATTAGGTGACAAATCAGAGTGTATGACGGATGACCCATTAGTTCGATGTTTTAAGTGCTCAAAAACGCTTTTGTCTCAGCTGATGTGTGGCAGCTCGTGGCGGCCGTGACCGAGTACGTTAAACAGTGTGTGGACCACTCAATGCCAATGTCAGCCCAGGTTCGAACCCCAGCTGAAACAACACAATGTTTTTTTTTTTAAATTGAAATTAATTTTTCAGATCGGTGGACATTAGAGCACCCACAATATATATGTAAAATGCAAAGGTGTTTTTTTTTCGCTCCACCAGCATTTTCTAATAGAATGAGGTTAAAAAATAAGTTCTGCATCAAAAGACGGGTATCGTTAGTGGAAAATAGCCAGCCGGTTTTCATTTAAAGCACCAAAAACGGGCTTAAAATTGCTTGAAAAAAGCTCAAACAATTTTTGCTCTGTAACTTTATTAAAAAAAGTTAACGGTCTTAATTTTTGTTTTCTTTTCGACATACAATTAAACAGGTAAGACTGTCCGTGCAACTTTTTTTATGTAGGTGCGATATTTAATGGTGTTTTTGATCAAACTCAATTTTTTACTTAGTTTTTATGTTCTATTTTTCTTAAAAAAATTCCCAAAAATCATAAAAAAATCTGCGAACTGATAGAACTATATCATCATGAAGGGAATTTATTGAGGTTTAAGAAATTTATTACTTTTCATTATTTTTTTGCGTTCCACCCATGAACTGACGTCTTAAAGGTAAACAAATGATTTTTATTTTTGCTTCATTCAATGGAAATCTTTCAAATTCAAACAAAGTACTTATTTTACTCACCTAAATCATTGATCCCTAAATCATTGACACCTAAGTAATGATCCATTTATTTTTTGTAAGAGCCGTTGAGCTTTGTTTCAATTCAATTTTTCTCATACACCTCGTTAATAAAAAAGTTAAATATTTTGTTTTTTTATTTTGGATTTTAATTGGGTGGGATCGTTGGGCCTCAATTCTTTGCCAAAATACCAAACAAAATGAAATTGATAATACACCTCGTATAAAATACGTGTAAATTCTAAAATTCTAAAGAAGGATACAACAATTCGTTTTAATATAATTTAACTCATTCGTTGTGTACTGTGAAACTAGGCAATAGTTTAAAAACACGTGCTTTTTGAGGCTGTTGTTAAAGCTTAAAAAAATTCATACAATTTTGAAATTTTCATATCATTTGAAATTCAATTTTGAAATTCAAAACTATCATGACTACATGGCGGCAAAATCATTAGTTAAGAAATTATTGGTTGTAAATGATACAGCAGAACGTGGTGTTGCTTTAATCCAACCAGGAGGAGCAAAAGCAGTTCATTTTGCATGCAATGGAAAAACATTTTAGAAATATCCCAACCAAAAACTTTTCGAAAATAAAATTTTTAGCATATTTAACTTCAAATAAATAAATAATTTTATTTCTTTTCGTTTAAAATGGTATATTATTTTAACCTTAAAGTTTTTTCAAATTTCTTAATTTTTGGTATACACCTAATTCTGTTTTAACACGGTATATTGGTTCCAGAAAAAACCGTGTAAAAAGAACGTATAAAAAAAGACGTTGATCGTATGAAAAAATAAGGGATTGGTTCCTTATCTCTAAGACCTATTAAAATGAGAGAAAAACAAGGATTTTTTAAGAACAATTATTCATGTTTATTTTATTAAATCACATATGTATATAATGTGTATTTACACAAGCATAGTTTTTAAAAAAAAACTCTATGTTTAAAAGCAATTGAAATTTCATTTTTTTATAGTTCTTAGTGTGGCTTCGTTTAAACTGAACATTTTGCCAAGAATTGAAGGTGATCTAAAATTTCAATTTTAGTTTCCAAAGAAATAGCTTTAAGTTTTTGTTTTGTATTTGTAGTTTTCGACATTTTCTTTTAGGCATACATAAAATATTTAACAAAATTAAAAAAATATAAATAACTGAGGGAATATAAACTATTTTTTGGCTTAACTTTTATTTTAATGCGTTAAAATTCAATTTAATTTAACGTTAGAAAAAAAAATCTGCCTATAAAAAATGTCTTTACCTTTAAATGATAGTTCACAAAATGTTAACCCATTTCAATTGCTTTGACAAGTAAATTTGCTTGTATCCACAAAAAGGACATTCCCTTAAATTTGTGATATGAAAATATTTCGCAAAAATTAAATTTGACAAAAAAAAAAGAAAAAATGTAAGCCCAATAAAGAAATTTCAAATTTTAAGACCGTGTTAAATCAAAACCATGTAAAAAAAAGACCGTGTAAAAACAGAATTAGGTGTACTTACATAATTTTCAAAAATAATTATCCATTTCAGCTCAATTCTGCTGATTTAAATTAGGTTTTCTTAGCACATGTGTTTAACGAAGGTGGATTTATCAGGTGAGCTAGTTAGGTACGGATTTGACTTCATTGGGGGTCACACAATTGTTGTATCCTTCCTTAGAGTTTTAGAATTTACACGTAATTTATACGAGGTGTATTATCAATTTCATTTTGTTTGGTATTTTGGCAAAGAATTGAGGCCCAACGATCCCACCCAATTAAAATCCAAAATAAAAAAATCAAAATATTTAACTTTTTTATTAACGAGGTGTATGAGTAAAACTGAATTGAAACAAAGCTCAACGGCTCTTACAAAAAATAAATGGATCATTACTTAGGTGTCAATGATTTAGGGATCAATGATTTAGGTGAGTAAAATAAGTACTTTGTTTGAATTTGAAAGATTTCCATTGAATGAAGCAAAAATAAAAATCATTTGTTTACCTTTAAGACGTCAGTTCATGGGTGGAACGCAAAAAAATAATGAAAAGTAATAAATTTCTTAAACCTCAATAAATTCCCTTCATGATGATATAGTTCTATCAGTTCGCAGATTTTTTTATGATTTTTGGGAATTCTTTTAAGAAAAATAGAACATAAAAACTAAGTAAAAAATTGAGTTTGATCTTCAAAAACACCATTAAATATCGCACCTACATAAATAAAGTTGCACGGACAGTCTTACCTGTTTAATTGTATGTCGAAAAGAAAACAAAAATTAAGACCGTTAACTTTTTTTAATAAAGTTACAGAGCAAAAATTGTTTGAGCTTTTTTCAAGCAATTTTAAGCCCGTTTTTGGTGCTTTAAATGAAAACCGGCTGGCTATTTTCCACTAACGATACCCGTCTTTTGATGCAGAACTTATTTTTTAACCTCATTCTATTAGAAAATGCTGGTGGAGCGAAAAAAAAAAAACACCTTTGCACATATGGGTGCTCTAGTGGACATCTCTTTGCAGACAATGGCACACCTCAGAGAGTAAATAATGCCACATAAAGCTTCTTGAGAACATGCACATTAGCCGTTCGGAGTCGGCATAAAATTAGTAGGTCCCGTCCTTGATCATTTGTGAACAAACATTTAATAATACGTACAACACGATTTGATCAGAAGAAGCTCACTTAAAAGTCCTTTCAAGGACTGAAATGGACAATTTGTTATTATTGTTGGAGCTCGCATTGTGTTAGTGATGAATAATTCTTGGGTGCTTGTTTCTTTTCCTTATTTCATGGAAAATTTCTGGCAAACAAATGGATGTCTACTATTTCGAATTGAGCATTCTATATGTCTCAAGTGGTATCGTGGCCATATTTTGTATTTTGTATTTTGTATTTATTTGAACAAAGATTAGTACTGTAAGATACAAAAAGATCTTTAATTAGCACAGCTCATAGGAATGTAAAGTCAACTAATAACATTAAAAATAATAGATACTTAAAAAAAGTTATTAGATTACAACAAAATATAAAAAATATGAATTAAAATAGAAATAAAAGAACATAATCAACAGATGACACATTAAATTCTTATAACTAGATCATTTAATTTTTTAATTATTATTGATCTTATATATAACAAGATTAGAACAATTAAATAGAACATAAGACTGTTACAATACTTTTATAAAACTGTTTTAGTTGCTAGAAAAATATAACATAATAGATTGCCTGAATTTACTCGTACTGACGATACTTTTAATATTAAGTGGTAGTGAATTTCTTAGTTTGATGGCACTGATGAAGAAAAGACGTTTAGATTGTAAACAATTATATTTCGGAAGTATGAGATTACCGGTTCGATTTGAGGCAGAGAAGCGCAATTTTTCAAAAAGGTATGATGGGGTCCTGTTAATAATGAGCTTATGCAGAAAGATACAATTTCTTGCGTTCAGATAGCTAATTATGCCACACCCCAGAATACCCTTACTGATTGTAGATATATGTTCAAACCGACTCAGTCCATAAATATATGTATCTAGTCGCATCATTAAAGGCAACAAGTAGTTTGTGCGCTGAGTGTGAATCTAAATTACTATATACTAGTTCGGAAAATGTAATAAATGGCACAATTAATTGAATAACGAGTCTCTTTTTAGTTTAAATAGGTGTAAACTTAGCAGATAGTCGACGGCAACGCAACGTGTGATAAATTCTTTTAATTATACTATTGATGTGATCAGAACATGACAATTTTGAATTAATAAAAAAGCCTAGATTTTTTACTTTATTCACAACTTCCAAGCACCTATTATTTAATTGTATGGGTGGGATTTCAAGGTTGTTAAGTTTATCCTTGGAGATAGGTAGAACATAAGACTTACTTGCGTTAAGGCAAAGATCATTGTCAGACGCCCACTTGCAGATTGCACTAAGATCGTCATTCAACCTGCAACACAAGTCATCGAGTAGTCCGATACGATTTGACAGATACAACTGAATGTCGTCAGCATAAGCATGCAACATCACATCATTGCACACGGTAAAAATGTCATTAATAAAGATACTAAATAGCAAGGGCCCAAGAATTGATACCTGTGGCACACCAGTTGCAATATCCTTAAGGTCGGAAAACTTATTTTTAATCATTACTCTCTGCCTTCTTCCCTCAAGATAACTGGCAATGAATTTGACAGCAGCATTATTGAAGCCAAAAATCAGCTTAAGCTTCTGAACAAGAATAGAGTTATTGACGCAGTCAAAGGCTTTGGAAAAATCCAATCCAACAAAGAAGGGTTATATGACCTGCATCAAACGGCGTGCGGATATCGTCAAGGACTTTAAGCATAGCGGTCGCACAGCTATGCCCAGCTCTGAAACCAGATTGGTAAGGAGATAGAAGGCTATGAGTTTCTAGATGAGTATTTATATGTTTGGCCATGAGGGACTCACATACTTTAGAAAATGTAGACAGAATGCTTATTGGTCTATACTCTTTCATAGCAGAAGCGTTTGCAACTTTAGCGATTGGAATGACAGTCGCAATTTTCCATGATTCAGGGAAACGCGAAGTTGTGAAACAATGGTTAATAACATGAGTTAACGGTTTAATTATGTAGGGTAAGATTATCTTTATAAATCGTAAAGGAATGCCATAATATCCAACAGCATTTGAGTTTATGCTCATGATAGACTTGGTAACGTCATTTATGTTAACATTAGAAAATGAAAATTGGTCTAGTTCATTGAACCGATGCACATCACATTGAAATGTGTTATTGCCTAATGAGGTATTCGTAAGAAAAAAGTTATTCAGAGCATTTGGATCAACATCGCACTGTTGCTATCTGTCGCTATTTTTCCAAAGATCTTTGGAAGAAAGTGAACTGTGAGTGAGCAGAAACGGCTTCATTGCGGGCAAGCTTGAACAATCTCCAATTTTCATCAATGCGATGTTTCTTCCATTTACCATAAAGTTTATTTCTCTTCATAATGGCTGCTTTAACGTGCGAGGTATGCCACGGGCAAGTCTTATTCACAACAGTCACGGCACGAAGAGGCACAAAATTCTCAAAAGCATTTCGTACATGCGATCTAAGAACATTCAGTTTATTATCAACTGACACACAAGACCAACAATCGTCCCAACAAATTTGAGAGAGATAACTATACAATAATTCAAAATCAATGGACTTGTAGTCGCGATACGATACTGACATAGAGGACGAATCACAACATGTATAAAAATGAATAGAACAGAAAAGCAGATCATGGTCCGATATAAAGGAAATTTGATCAAAAAGCGAAAGTAAACTAACATCTGAAACAATAAATACATCGATTAGACTAGGAGTCACATTTGGAGCAAATCGAGTTGGATATGATGAATTTACAACTGACATTCCAGCAGCCTTAACTCTGTCAATAAAGCTATCAGATATGTTATCCTTGTTAATAAGGTTTACATTAAAGTCACCACATACAATAAAGGAATCAAAATCAATAACACGTCTGTACAAATCACTAAAAAAAGGTTCAAGACTGCAGCATCTGTTAGGATTATAAACGCAAGAAACGAGTAACTTAGCATTGTTATTATTGCATATTTCAACATTTAAAAACTCAACATCAGAACCACTGGACAAATTTACAAGCCTAGTTTTAAGAAATGATTTGCAGTAAATAGCAACACCACCTCCCTTTTTACCAATCCTGTCATTTCTATAAAGGGTATAGTTGGCAATATTAAAATAACTGTTAGGGATATCATAGTTAAACCAGGTCTCTGACACACAGATAACATCGACATTAGAACTTTCAAACACATATTTCACAGAATCAAGTTTAGCTGGATTTAAACTTCTCGCATTAAAATGGACAACAGAAAGACCATCGCGTTGTTTACATAAAACATGAATTAACACCTTACGGCGATCATTAACACCATCTAAAGGACTATGTTCCATAAATACTACACACAACATCGACAGACGAATAATAATAAACAGGCAGAAAAATAATCAACGAATAAACATCTCTAAAACAATCGTAATAAAAGTAATAATAACAGTAATGCAACTTAAAAACCAATTTACAAAAGTAAAAATCAGAATTCTAGTATATGATAGCCTGACTGGCATTAAAATGACTACCGGGCGATGTATCAGCTTCAGAAATTGAATCAAAAATAGTTTTGTGCAGTTCATCCAGACTACTGATGCGGACCCCGCATTGAATATGTTGTTTTTGCGTTTATGAGCAATAGCAACTTGCAAAATTTTTCGATTTTCAGACGTAAGGCTTTCGTGGATATAAACATTGTTGTCATGTTCAAATCCGGCAGCTCTCAAATTGACGGCTGATTTAGTTCGTCTCCGATATGCTCCAAAGGCTTTGAGAACACGGTTTCGATCAAAAGGAGAGAGAAATTTTATAATTATTAAAGAGTTAAGGTGGCCCAAATTCGGCTTGACTCTAAAAATGTCTCTGATTAGTGGCGGCTGAAACTCAATAAAGAGACAGATTCTATTAAAAATGCTTTTAAGGTTCTCTTCTTTCGAGTACGGTATACCGAATAACACAGCATCAGATAGTTTATCTGTGAAAGTTAGGTTGTTGTTGTTGTTATTGTTGATGTTGTTGTTGTAAATCTGTGATCGCTGTTTCTCAAGCTCATCACACCGAGACGACACCAAGCTAAGCTTATTTTCAAGCGCGATGATTTTATTGTCAAAATCGCTTATACACACTGCTCCTGAAGCAACTTCAAGTTGACCTAAAATGGCAACGTAAACTGAATGTCTCCAAGTGTTTGTAATGGTTTTCTGATGAAATATCACTTTGAATTAAAATCCTAGCTGATTTCGTTTTGAAAATATCTCAATTTTTGCATTTTAACGTGATTGAACCATCTTGTACATTAGACAGCGCAATATATTCAAGTATAAAACGGTTTATATATGTATGTATGTATATATATATATATATATATATATATATATATATACATATTTTACCTACGTGTGTGTATGTGTGTGTGTAAAATATTGAGAATTGGGATATTGTTTCCACACCATCTACTGAGATAAATATCGCGGCGCGTTTTTTTTTAAAGTGGTATCCCTGTAGGCCTATTCCACTATCCCGTCCCGTCCATAAATTACGTAATCACTTTTATACGTAAATTGGGTCAAATTGGACAGCCTCTAAGAAATATACATCTATCATTTATTACAAATGTTGCGAAGTAAATGTCACTGCAGTATTTTTTAAGCGACTTGAGTATGATGAATCTTCGATAAGATTAATTTTAAATCTCTCCCAAAACTTGTTAAATTCCCTGTGAATCGACTCTCCAGCCTGCTCCGACTACAATCCTAAGCCATCTCAGTCTAGTTTTATAATAGCATCCTTCAAATGATCTAATATAACATGTATTTTTATCGTCTGCGAGACACCAGTACTCTCAATGGCTTTGCGGAAAGTTATCAAATTTTTATCTAAATCGGTTAAATCGGTTTTTTAGTTGTAAAACAAGAATCTACAATTTGATTCATTGTCTGAAAAGCCTTTCCTTTAAAAGTTGTCTGCATGCATTGCCTTCAAATATCTCTCCTTGATCATTTTTTGCCATTAGTTTCAACTTTGTGGCCCAAATCAATGTTTTTTTCCCACCCAACAAGAGGTACCATACCACTCCAAAACAAATGATTGACAAAGCCCTTGAAAAGATGAAGTACCTGAAGTTGTGGTCGGAGCAGGCTGGAGAGTCGATTCAAGAGGAATTTAACAAGTTTTGGGATAGCTTTAAAATTAATCTTTTTGAAGATTCATCATACTCAAGTCGCTTAAAAAATACTGCAGTGACATTTACTTCGCAACATTTGTAATAAATGATAGATGTATATTTCTTAGAGGCTGTCCAATTTGACCCAATTTACGTATAAAAGTGATTACGTAATTTATGGACGGGACGGGATAGTGGAATAGGCCTACAGGGATACCACTTTAAAAAAAAACGCGCCGCGATATTTATCTCAGTAGATGGTGTGGAAACAATATCCCAATTCTCAATATTTTACACACACACATACACACACGTAGGTAAAATATATATATATATATATATATATATATATATATATATATACATACATACATATATAAACCGTTTTATACTTGAATATATTGCGCTGTCTAATGTACAAGGTGGTTCAATCACGTTAAAATGCAAAAATTGAGATATTTTCAAAACGAAATCAGCTAGGATTTTAATTCAAACTGATTTTTCATCAGAAAACCATTAAAAACACTTGGACACATTCAGTTTACGTTGCCATTTTAGGTCAACTTGAAGTTGCTTCAGGAGCAGTGTGTATAAGCATTTTTATTGCACTCACTTCAGAATTTATTTTGGTCTCCAGCTTCTCTTCCAAGCTTACAATTAATGCAGATAAGCTCTTGAAAGAGTTGTCGTTAAGTGCGAGCAGACGATCTTCCAGCTGACGAATCTCTGATTTTATGTTATGACTCAGGCGCTCTTCAAGTTCCTGAAGCTGAGCTCGAACCGTTCCCTCCGTCCTAGGAGTTCCATCGCTCTTGCTGTTCATACGGATAGAGTGCTGTTGTTGTTGTTGTCCTGTTATTTGGAAAAAATAGGCTACCATTTGGTTCGCAGTGCTTCGAACTCAAACATTTTTTGGGTTTTGGTTCATCTTGAAAGACCCGTACAGCCGATCATTTTGGCACACCTAAGAGCAGGACGTCAAAAATTTAAAGGAATTGGTCAAATCTTGGGTGTTAGTTGCCCACAGTCTTAAGAATTACCAAAATGTTGAAAGTTAATGAAGGTAACATGACAATAAATGCCCGCCCTTCTCGAGCTGGAAGTGGCAGAAAAACAGTTAAACGCATTGATCACTTAATCATCCGAAAAGTTTTGGAAAATCGCGCATAACCATTTCGAGAACATTTGAAGGTTTTGAAAGCTGACGGAATCAACTTATCCAAGAACCACTTTGCAAAGAAAGCTAAAGCAGTACGAAGTGAAAGCGTATCGTCCGACTAAGAAGCCACGCCTCATCAAAAGGATGAAAGTATCCCACTATTACTTTGCGAAGGCACACATAAATAAAAAAATTACCTTTTGGAACAATACAAGTTTTAAATTTTTATATATAAACCACGCTGGAACACTCCTTTCTACCTTATTTCTTCAGGTTTACTTTACGGAAGAATGTAGCTTCATCTTCCCACGGAGGGCACCAGTTTCGTCAGGAGAAGACCAGGTTAAAATTACTAGAAAGCTGCATAAAACGCCAAGCAAAACCTCTCCGATCCCTAATGGTGTTGGTGTAATAAGCTCAGATGACCCAGGCTCCCTCTATTTTGTAGGGAAGACAATGAGTCAAGATCAGTAAATTTAACTTCTACTATAAGAAACGTTTTTTTGCCTTATATAGAGGATGAGGAGTAAAATAGCAGTCCTTTTGTCTTCCGTATTTAAATACGATCGAGAATGTCTGGCACACCCTTTAACATCACTTTTACACTTGCAATAAATATTCCATAATTATTTTGAAAGAAAATATAATTGATGTTTGGAGAAATTCTTCGGAACTAAAATTATGTATTAAGGCTTCGATTGAAAGTATGCCCAATAGAGTGTGTGCTGTTGTAAACGATAGAGGCGGAAATACACGTTTATGAGAGGAATATAATCAAAGTACTTTCTAATGAGAAGCAATTAATGCATTTACTAACTCATTTATATTTCTATCATTGAAATACAAACAAAATTATAATTTGTGTTCAAACTTGAACATTTTGTTTAATTACTCTGCGTTCTAGTAGTTACTGTAGATCTCTCACTAGTCATGATGTTATAAACGTCTTTTGAAGCACGGCGATTGTATTTCTTGCGTGTTTCTTTGCACCAATCGACACGAGCCTTTTTTAAGCGATTGTCAATTTATGTGGAATCCAACGTGAACAAATCTTTTTCGCAACTGCTTTCATGTAAAATGATATGTGTGCTGGTGGAAGTAATGCCCAGGGATGTCTAAATTTCACGGTATGCCACGATAATCAAGCATTATCAGTTCGCACACAGTATCAATGTTTTGTATCTATGTTTTGTATGAATAAAACTTAAAGTTTCACTTAATGCTGTTTAATTTAAATTTCCATCTATTTTCAAAATGCCAATATATTTCTCTTTGTTGAATATTTCTTTTTCGATTTATGAATAATTTTTAAGAAATTTGAGAAATTCATTATTTATGACCGCTAATTTGACACTGTGCACCCTCATTAAAATCTAAGTTTAGCTTTTATTGAACATTTTTACTTACAATATCATCGATGCTCCACGATTTGATGCTTTGCTAACGTTCTTGTAAAGTTGCTATCGATTCTAAAATATTTATTTTATGTATCTTACCAAGTAGCTCGGAATAAATTCTAATTTTATTCCGTTCTAATATAGCTCTAACTCAATTATTCGCCTTTCACCAAAATTTTCACCTTGTAGCCTTCGTCACTGCTTTGTTGTAAAGAGGTACGCAACACAATTTTTCAACTTTGACTTTGATGCACCAGCGGCACTTTTTTGCGCCTTTGACAGCTGATGTGCTGTTGCTATTGTTTTATTTATGCCATTGGCTGTATTTTTTTTTTTAAGGAACGAAGAATAGGAGGATGGATGTAAGTGGCTTTCATGAAAGTTTTGCTCATTTTAAAATTTTGCTTGGTTTTTATGTTGAAGCAGCGAAACTTTTAGAAAATTTTAGAGAGATTGTTTTATTTAAGAAACAAATTAAGAACATTTTTACTACAATTTAAGGTATTTTTGGTATGTATGGTAGAATTGAAACTGAAAAAGTGTAGTTCTTGAAAATATTATACAATTTAATCTAGCATAGATAGCAACTATACATATTCCCTTGATAACCGCTATTTCATTCAATAGATTTAAACTGTAAGAGTAATAAATATATAAATCTAATAATAAATCATATAAATCTACCTTACTATATCCATAATACCACTTCATTGTACCAAACCCATCATATAATCTATCAACGAAACCCATTAAAATTCTATCTCTTTCATATCATCCATCACATAATATATACATATCATACAATACTCATAATACCATGCACATTATACCAAAACCATCACTTAATAGCCACGATACGATACCCATTAAAAAACCTTACTAATCATATCATCAAATTATTACCTTTTGGAGTGACCGTGTTAAATTTTTCTGGTTATAACCTTAGTACACTGTAGAGCCAAACTAGAACAAAAATACTGAAAATTTACTTTGTTTTTATACGAGAGCAGTCCTAGAAGTACCCGACTCAATAAAAAAAACACAAAAAACAAAAAAAAAAAAAAAAAATTGGGAAAAAATATCTTTGATTCTCTATATGTTCTCCTTTATAGAGGAGAATAGCGCATTATAGAGCTGTATACACTTTTCCCAGCGCTGTTCAATAGCTTCGATACGCGGTTTATACTGAGAGCCGCCGAGTTTCTCAAAATAACTATCAACCACAGACTCCACTTCTTCAGGAATTTGGAGAGGAAGTAAGACAATTTTGACGACAAATAAAATATAAGAATAAGAATGATGACAAGTTTGATAACAAAGGAAGTTTTGGGACAAAGGAAGTTATAGAGTCAATTATAAGATCAAAGATAAAGATACATTGTCACGTCAAAATCTACGGGTGCATCTACGATACAGACAAATTTATTTTTTTTTTCAAGTTATCTCTTTTACTTCTTATTAACGAGTTATTATTGAAGCACTGTTAACATTTTTCAAAATTTTATAAATTTTAACAAAGCTCATTTCAAAAGCAAGAACTTTTATTAGGCTCCATTTAAGTGTGAAAGCTTTATCTGCAGTTATTGGACCGATTCCAATAAGTTGGAAATTTAACTGGAACCATTCAAAATGTCTTTCCTAAAAACTACACTTGAACTACACAAAATTCCTCGTTTTTAATGCGATTTTCCACTTGTACGTGATTTACTGTAAATCGTCCTTTTTGGTAACTTTTAAACACGTCATAATTGTGTCTACGAATATGGACTTTCCAAATTTTTGTGCAGTGTTTTTCAATAGATGGTAATGGTTTGTTGAAATTAAACACGTATTATTTATGTTGAAATTTTTTTAAATAAATAAATAAATAAATAATTAAATACTTGTTGAATTCTGCCATCTCGTAATAGAGTTACTGCTTCATCTATTAGAAAGTATTAATTTACTACAAACTTTACTTAATAACATATCACATTTCTCTTAAACATATTTTTTTAATATATTTTATTTTTCTTACAGCCCACTCAGTATGTCTCAATCTCCAGTAACTCGGATACCACAGATGCTGCTGCTGAAACGGAACGCATTGATCGTATTGTTGATCAGCTACAAGATGATTTATGCAATGGCTCGACTATAAATGAACAGGATTTGGAATCGCTATCAAATATGGATCCCAATTCTTTGGTTGACATAACGGGCAAGGATTTCATGGAACAATTTCAGGATACAGGCAGGTTAATACTAATGGTTTTTTTATAATTTATTTAAAGTTTAGTTTTAGTTTTAGTTTTTTATGCGTATTTGTAATTTTTTTTTCTTTTATAATATTTTTACTGTTGACTAGTAATCTATTGATTTTGAAATATGATTTGCTTGCGATCTTGTTGTCAGCCAATGTATTCAACCAAGTCTGCCTTGGTTCAAAAATAGAGTGACATATTAGTGGGAAAGAAGGGAAAATCATGTGAAACATGTGTACGATGTTATAAGCGTTGTGGAAAGCTGTAGAAATAATGGGTGTTTTTTTTAGGGGTTTGTTTTTCGAATAGAGATAAAACCGGCCATTTTGTGGTCAAATCTGGCAACTCTAATGTCATTTATGTTCAGTTTGGTTTGCCATTTCATCATGAACAGGTTGACAAAAGAACAACGCTTGCAAATCGTGCAAATTTATTTCGAAAATAATGGTTCAGTTCGCGAAGTTTACCGCAAGCTCCATCCATTTTATGGTCGACATAATCGTCCTTCAGAGCAATTAATTCGGTTAAACATGGGTCGTTTTCGCACTACGTTTACTCTATGTGATAATACGCATCCACAGAGACGTCAAACAGTGCGCACCGAAGAAACAATTGCCGCTGTAGAGCAAAATGTTGAAGAGGACCCGAATGAATCGATTCGCCACCGTGCACAGCAATTGGAGCTTTGTCCATCAACTTTATGGAAGATTTTGCGCAAAGATCTTGGCTTGCGACCTTACAAGATCCAGCTTGTGCAAGAATTAAAGCCGCGAGACCATGCAATGCGTCGTGATTTTGGTGTATGGGCCGAAAATGAGATTGATCTCGATGCTGATTTTCATCGCAAAATTTTGTTCAGTGATGAGGCTCATTTTTGGTTGAATGGCTACGTCAACAAGCAAAATTGCCGCATTTGGAGTGAAGAGAATCCACATGAGATCCTTGAGACGCCATTACATCCACAAAAACTGACTGTTTGGTGTGCTCTATGGGCTGGTGGAGTCATTGGTGGAGTCATACTTCTTCCGAAATAATGCTGGAGAGTCAGTTACCGTTAATGGAGACCGGTATAGAGCCATGATAACCGACTATTTTGTTTCCGAATTGGATGGCATGAATGTGGATGAGTTGTGGTTCCAACAAGACGGCGCTACATGCCACACAGCGCACGTCACAATCGATTTATTGAAGGAAACATTCGATGAGCGCATAATTTCGCGGAATGGACCTGTCAATTGGCCACCAAGATCGTGTGATTTGACACCATTGGATTATTTTCTTTGGGGATATGTGAAGTCGCTCGTCTACGCCAACAAACCAGAAACGTTAGGGGACTTGGAGGCCAACATTCGTGGCGTTATTGCCGACATACGGCCCCATATGCTCGAATAAGTGGTTGAAAATTGGACCTGTTGGCTTTATTCGAGCCAGCCGCAGCGGCCACATGCCCGAAATCATATTTAAACATTAATGGCATAAAATTATCCTTCCAATAAAGCCAAATTAATGGACATTAAAACGATTTTCTTGTGTTTTATTTCAATTCGAAGTTCTATACCTCTAAAAAAAACACCCTATATGTGAATATGACTCTGAAGCAAGTGCTATGCAAGTTAAGTGTATCTCAGTCAATTCAAGTTATTAGGCAATGTCATTCACAAAATTTTCTCAATTTTCTCAAACACCATCTAATTTGAAGCATTTTAAAAGACAATTTGGAAAAAAATGTTTTTTACCGAACGTAGGGGTCGCGCATTTAAGTTTTTCTTCATATCTTCGGCATTTACAGTCCGATCTTAAAAAGTGATATATCAATGTTATTGTTTTGAGAAGTCCAACTCTTTTTCTCTAAAAGTTATTGGGGTCAAACACCCCGTTCTAGTACTTACCCACTAGATCCCTGTTTCTAGCATCCTAATGTACCATTCTTAGGTCATAACATTAATGCTCCCAAAACATAATTTAATTCTTTCGAGAAAGTTATATCGACTATCCCAGGAAAACTACTTACTTAAAAAAATGTTGTTATTATTCCTGCCGAACGTAGGGTTTTTTCTTTTACATTTTTCGTCATATCTTCGACATTTTCAGTCTGATCTCAAAAAAATGATGTATCGATATTTTTGTCTCGAGGACTATAAAAGTTCTGTGTTTTATTTATATGCATTTTTGCAACCATATGGTGAGGGTATTCAAGTATTAGGCAACGGCTCAAAAACACTTTATTTAATTTGACTCTTAGTTTTGTAATTTATATTGTAGAAGTTAATATCTGGTAAGTGCTAGAACGCAAAAAATTTCGTTTGCTCGAGATAAAAATATCGATATATCATTCTTTAAGATCGGATTGTAAATGCCGAAGATGTGAAAAAATCTTAAATTCACGATACCCCTACGTTCGGCAAAACTTTTTTTTTCGAAATTGTCTTTAAAAAATGCTTCAGATGAGGAGGTGTCCATAACTTATGCATTTTATGTCCGATTTTAGAAAATGATATGCCGTTAAAAAGGTTTAACTACATTAAGGGAAATAACGCATATTAGCATTATCCACGCCTGAGTATAAATTTTATTCAAATATTTACGTGGATAAATCCAATGTTTTCCTTACAACTCGTTTTTTTCCCGTATTTGAATTTTATTTATACCACACACGTACACTGAAAAAAAAAATGTTTTAAAATTGACGACAATTGTTATTAATTTGACGATATTTGTGTTTAAAAAATAGCTTGCAACAAATTTCGTCAAAGTAAGAGCAAATGTATTTAAAAATTTTGAAAAACATATGAAAAAAAAGTCAAATTAACAACACATTTTGTGAACACATTGTGTTTAATTTTAAGCTAACTTTTTTTTTCAGTGTACACACATATTCCATACAAGCAAGCAGCAACAGCATCGCACACGTACACACATACTCCGACAAGCAGCAACAGCATCGCACTCTGTTCCTGCAGTTTATTTCTTGCATTTGCAGTTCTTATAGTTCTCATTTAGTTATTGTTGCAAGAGTAATATAGTATGTATGTTTGGCAAAGAAATGAAATTATGTAGAGTGGAGTGACAACTCGGTATTTTCCCAAGAACATCTTGGACCGGTTGTCATTGACCTGCATAATTTGCTTTTACCTACATATATTTTAGACATTACTTTTTCGTTCTCTATTTTATTTATACTATGTTTGACAGTTGGTGCAATATTAGGGCACCAACTGTCAAAAATAGTATAAATTAGAGAACGAAAAAAGTGAAGCGAGAATAAATTATATAGGCAATGGCATTTGATGAACGCAATATGAAGAAAATAATACCATAAAACCATTAATAACATATTCAATTTAAATATGTTTTTTTTTAAATTCAATATTTTTATATAAATTTTCTTTAAATGCGATAGTTTATTTTTAAATAGTAAATATTTGAAAAATATTTTAAAAAAATTCGTGCATAATTTTAATATATTTTTTATTAATACTGTTAAAATATTTAAATATTTAATTAAATTAAAAAAGTATTCAAATAAATTTTAAATATTTACGTAGTCGATTTATACAAATGCGTTATTGGTGCAAAAATTACTCGCTTTTTGGATAAATTAAAAAAGTTTTTGGATAAATTTAATATTTTTTTCCCTTAGTGTAGTATTCCTTTCAGAGTTTTTGGACTTCTGAAGTTATATTCAACTGATAAACCCTGTTTCCTCGAGTTAACCCCCCCCCCCTCATTTTGTTTTATCATAAAATTAAACTTCTGAAAAATTTGTTCACATCTTGTCCAAAAAGTACTTTATTTGGTCTTGATATAAAAATGTTAAAGCAGTTCCAAATTGTAGAATAAAAGTTTCTTTATAAAATTTCTTGAAACTAACAGTTTGTTATTGTTAACAGCCCACAAAAAATTTTTCTTCACTCCACTTGTGCTTAAAATTTTAAACTTTAAGGTGATAAAGCATCTAAACCGTTAAAAATAAGATGTTCATTTTACTGAAAGATGTTATTTTAAAATTTTTTTAAAATAAAGCTGCCGGTTTCGCTGTTATTTAAAAAAAATTGAATGAACCGTTTGCACTCTGCAACAAATTAATAATTATTGCATAAGCTATGATAGCACTTTTAAAATATACTTGAGTATACTTTTAGGGATGATGTAAAACCTGCTATCAATCTTCATATTCGTAGTTCCTACTTTTTATGCGTATATCTTTCATAAAGATTTTCATCTTTTTTTATAGTTTTTTGTAGTCAATAACACTGTAGTCAAATGGTCAATAGCACGGTGCAATAGCCACACACTGTAAGTTTGTCACACTTTTGAACGAAGTCTTTAGTTTAACAAGCCATGCCTGAAAGTATACTAAGGAAAATTGCTAAAGTATTTACTAAGCCTTGAGACTAAGCAACTCGATTTTTTTTTTTACACAAACCGCGTTTAGTTTTTCATTCATAAAAACTGTTTTGACAAGTTTTGGCAGCTAATTTTTTTTTTTTTTTGATTTTTAGTATAAATCCAATAATGATGTTAATCTTAATGAGCGCACACCGGTCGACACCGGCAGATTATAATTCTCTGCCAAAAATGACATTAAACTGTTTTTGTAGTTTGAAATATAAAAATTTATTTAGCTCATGAATGACTTCTATGAATTCTAAGTCTAACTATGTATGCATGTTTCTTATTTCATTTTCAGTGGTTCACATGTAATTTAATTTGAAATATACCTCTTGTTACCAAAAATTTATTGAACGGTTTACTATATAACAACTTTGATGGTTTCTGTACAAAAATTCTGTAAAGATTTCACCAAGACCTTTTGGTAACATGCTAATTACACAATTCTTAAAAAATAAAAAAATTTAATATCGGCCATAGGAAGTCATAAATTTTCTTATTTTTTCTACTTTAAACCAATGTGCGGCCCACGTACTTTTACTCTGCTGTTAGAGTAGGACCATTTGGTCCAATTTTTTGCTCCTTTCGCTTATAACCTTTGAATGGAGATATATTTTGCCATTAAATTTCGGCTCACGTGGCTGTTTTATAAAACAGTGTTATTTCCATAAATTCAACTGTCTGGCATAAAACAAGACTGAAAAAAAATAAAAACTTACTTATCTTGGATTAGGGACCATTTGGTCTAATGTATTTTTCTTTGAGTAAAATCAATTACATGTTGAAGAAGTTATATTTAGGTTTTTTGTTTACAATTAAAGTTTGCGCAACTAGAGCATTTAAGGTCAGTCTTAGACTTGCAACAACTAAAAATTCCTCGCTTTCTAGCCCCCTAATAAGAAGTAATATTACTTGAAGAGGCCTCTAAAACTGAGGATGGTGTTCGTATTTCAGTTAAAAACTGTGCTGTGAACTGTTGTTGGGGTAATCTAACCCGTTTCATCTTATGCGCCTAAGCCAAAGAAAGTGCTAGTTATCGCAAAAATTTTGGTCTACTGCGATTTCGATCAGCTGGTGCCTGTTATATTTTGCCCTTTCAAGCCTTTCGTCAACTCCAATACAGCGCGTTGTCCTTGGTTCTGTCCAGGCTTTGCATTTCTAGGTTTCATGTTCCATACGTAGCCTGATTTTGAGTTCACCGATAACCAAAATTATAAACCATATTTTGCAGGTTTCGATGGCATAAACTGCCGAAAAGAACATCGTCCCCTAAATACGACAAGTTGTTCGTCAATGGTTACATTTTAGTGGCAGTTGTAAAACATTAGAAGAAGCAGTTGCCAACGGTCCCAAGTTCCCGAATTGGAGAAAATTTTTCGCTACGACGCATTTGTTTTCTACTCAAGACATCATCGAAACGGAGCGCACTTGTAATCATTTGGAAAGTTCCTTCAGATTTACTTGATCGTCTCTGCATCTAGATACCGCAAATCGCGTTGGTCCTTCTTTGCGTTCAATCGCATTTGTTCCAATGCGTTGAGGTAATGGAGTGTCACTTCATACCATTTTGTTTTTTCCAATAAACAAGGGATCAACAGAGCTACCTGCAGCCACGTCTAGTTCACTTTCTGTTTCGGAATCACTTGTTTGGTTATTTGTCGAATTATAGTCAATGTCCGAATCCGAAATATCCGCGTCACTTTTTGCATTGAGCACTATACGTACACGCAAAGAAAAAAAACGTTTATCGCTAGTTTGCCGCAAACGAACTTCATTTGTCGTGCTTGAAATCGTTTATTGCAAACGTTTCAACAGTTGTCATAAACGTTGAACGAAAAATAAACAACATTTTCAGTTGTGAGAAACGAGTCATTTAGTTGCAGAAAATGAATTTCGTTTGTCATAAACGCGAGTGATTTTTAAATTGCAGCAACTGAAAACTTCGTTTTTCCCAACTGAAAATTTTGTTTATTTTTCCCTTCGTTGTATAAACATAACGCTTATAGTTTAGAGTTACTTTTTGGACACATTGTTACTATATAAGGAAATTGGTAGTTTGCTTAATACGCGGACGAAGATAGCAACAGAGGTGGAATCCATAAGAAGACGGACGGACATAATGAGAAAGATTATTAATATAATAAATAATAATGACCGAAATAGCTTGCGGTTCATATATATAAGATATATTTTTAAGTTGTGACAACTGAATATTCGTTTGCGGCAAATACAGCTCGCAAACGAAGTATAGTTGGTGAATTTTTCAGTTGTGGTAAACGAAAAATTTCTTTGCGTGTACGTATATCATCGTCGTTCAAATAACGTCGATTTGCCATTTTGTCCCGCGGTATGCAAAAAACAGCTCCGATATTTACCAAACAAAACACAAAGTGAACAAAGCTGTGCATACTTGTATGCGTCTTCATAGCAAAATGAGATAAGGGGGATCCCACAACTAAATTTACATTCCACATTCCATAAGAATTTATAAATTATTATATTTACAAAGCATTGAACGAAAATAGATATGAAATATTTGGTTAAATTGCTATTTTGCATGAAAAATGCAGTATGGACCAAATGGTCTCTTAATGTAGGATTTGTACATTTTTTTAATCTAACAGTAGGGTTAACGTGTTCGATCACGGAATACATGTTTATGAATTACACAGTGATACACGAAAAATTTGAAGAGTCAAGCTATAGCTATATTAGGCTATTCAATAATTCTTGTGTCTCAATACAACATACAGAAAGAATCACTAGGCTCGAAGCGATATTATTTTCTGACGAATTTGGAATCTTTCCAACGACGACTATCAAATAAAAATAACGTCTAATTGTTTTCTAGGCAAAAAGATATATTTTGAAAAAAAAACATGTTTTTCAAATATTTCGGAAAATTATCTCATTTCGCGATAATCAAAAGATTCACCAGACTTTTTAAAAATTGAACCCGCAAATATTGTAAATAAAAAATATACATCAAACAACTATTTCTGCACTGATAACGCAAAGAAAAATAAAAGCAAAAAGCCAAGCAATGAAATCAAAATTAAATGATTTGCCTTGATCAGTGCTATAATTTGACATTTCACCACATTGTCAAGAGGGTTATCTGTCATAAGCTTAACGTACCTTGTCAAGAATGGGTTTTGTTTTTTTCGATTTGCCTCTGTTTTTTCTTTTAATATTTTTTATGCCAAATACATATCGTCCCCTAATCGCCGAAATTTACGTAACAGCCAAACACAAAATTGCAATTTCTTGTTTGTCTATTTGCATAGTTCAAATATAAAAACTCCATTTTGTAGCGGATCTTACCTTGTTATGGTTCATTTGAGATATATGGCTTTTTTTTCAGTGTTTCCTCATAGTTCCAGGGTGTTTCTCTTATTGTTTATCTTATGTTATTTTAACTATAAGATCATGTGAACCCCGTGTTTCGCCCTATTTGTAGTAAAACACAAACTTAAAATAAAGGATAACTTCTAGAATTTTTTTCACAATATCTTTTTATTTCATAATATTTTCAAAATTATAAGCCTAGTGGATATTTCCAGTTAATTTATTAATTCGTTTGCAGTGGTGTATTTTTTTTTATGAATTAGAATCTAATTCTACTCTATAATCGGCTTGGAGTTTCGTCTTACGCACACCATGAATTTGAATGGATATTCACACTCATCATCCTCTAGTTCAAACTTATCCTTGCACTCGTTAGCTACCCTTATGGCACGTTCACTTGGATTTTTTGATGGGTCTCTATCTGCATAACTTACAACAAGCATCTTGCCATTTTCATCTCTTTCCACGAGTTCGTCCAACAGACATTTCGTGTAGCACTTGAATCTGCGCTCGACTACGACACTATCGTCCGTGTATACTTTGCTAAAATTAAACAGTTCCTCATTTGATATGTTAAATTTATCTTGACATTTTTGCTCAAAATGTGGATCTGGATCAGGAGGTGCACTCTAAAATTGATCAAGAATAAAATTAAGATGTTAAAAAATGTATCAATTTAAAACCGTACCGTCGCCAAAGCTGCAAACGTCACCAATACCAACAAGAAAGTGCAAATTTTATACATTTCAATTAGATACTCTTCTTAATTTATGATGTATAAAAACTGTTGGGTTGTTTCCCCTAGCAAAATTTTTGCTAATGAATAACAGTTTACAGTTTTGTGCCGGCTTTTATACTCTGTCTACTCTTTGGTCAAATTTTAATCATAAGGAAACAATTTTGTTTATTTATTTATATATAAATTGCTTCTTATGAATACATCTTCTATTTTCTTATCTGCTAACTAAGCTTATTAAGCTTGCATCACTTTAAGCACCTCACGTGCAATACCAAAAGCTTTGGTAAAGCTTTAATTAATTTTACCCTACACTCCTAACGGCTATGTTATACAGGCGGTTAGGGGTCGTTCATAAATTACGTTACCAGTTTAGAGGGTGGGGAGGGGTTTTAAAGTGTACTATGATAAGTAACGATAGGGGGGAGGGGGTCTCAGAAATAGTAACGTGACCAAAAATAAAAAAAAACTCGAAAAAATTGAAATTGATGCTCCCCATCATTTCAAAACATTTTCATCCTTACATCTTCATGTTTGACTCTCTAAATTGACTGTTAACTATTGACAAGTGTAGTAAGGGTATTAATTTTCTTTTGCTTGCTTTTCGGTAGTTGTTTCTTCTATTTTCAAATATTTTTTAATCATTTCATTTTTTATTTCATACACTACGTTACTTTATGGGGGAGGGAAGGGGTTTTGAAATGCACTACGAAGAGTAACGAAGGGGAGGGGGGGGGGGGGTAAAAAAAGTTGATAATAGGTCACGTAATTTATGAACGACCCCTTATGGGCACGTCACGGTCACGCATTGTTGTTGTTTCAATGTAAATTAAAAATTTGAGAGCGAGAGAGTAAATTTTGTCCACCATATGATCTCGTGGCATCAAAACAGTGTTGCGTTGTGGAATTATTCACAACACTTGTTTTTTTGCATGAAAATAGTACAGTTTTAGCACGAAATGTATCAAAGCAGTGATGAAACCTGCTTAATAGCAACACTCATCATACTCAAAGTCGTGATACTTTTTTGCATAAAGTATTAAAAGTAGGAAAAAGTGTACTAGTGTTCGGGGATCAAATGACCGTCAGCATAACAACACAAAGCTCATCAAACGAAAAAAGAGCGTATAAAGCAGTGGTGTTCAAACGCAAACTACTACAATTATCGACTTTTGTGCTTGTGTTTGTAGCTCTCTTGCTCTCTGCACTGACAAAAATTGTTGTGCAGGTCAGTGATGTGATTATATTGAAATCTGAATTTTTTGCTTGAAATAGTTTTCCAAAAATTTACAACAAAAACTCTTAACTTTCACTCCAATTGGCTAGCAAACTACAATGCAAGTTTGCATAGTTAGTCATCTTGTAGCTACCGGAGATGTAATTTTTTTTAGTGCAAAAGTAAAAAAGATTGCTGGAACTCTATTAATTGGGCTGAGCTTTTTGGACTTTCTGACATATTCTTATATTCCTATATCTCCTGCTTTTAAAACCAGTGCAGATGAATGGCAGATGCATTTAACCAGAATCGAGTTATGGGCTAGTTGAATATACATATCCCTTTCTTAGATATATAGAATCAATGCACCACCAATGAACGAACAATTATAAATGATTACAAAAAAGTGATACCAACCAGTTTTGTAAAGAATTAAAACTTGTACAAATTATGACACAGTAGAATATCCCACCTAAGCATCCAAAATCCCACACGTTCTCAATTAGGTCAAATATCCCAAAATGAGCCCGAAATCCCACCAAATCACATCACTGGTGCAGGTATTAAGCAAGAATTGTGTTATAATTATCATTGTCATCATCATTATCATTATCAGCATCATTATCATTATCACTATCATTATCATTGCAACTATTATAATCATTATTATTATCTTATTATTATTCTGCAAATAACGCATTAACATATGCCTCAAACATTTCGTGCAGTGCAAAACACACGACCATGAGGCGCGAACTATAAAGCTTGAAGTTTTAGCGCCAACTGATTGAGAGTACTTTGTGCATTCAATCGTGTGCAGGGTTTGGACTTGACAATTAGTAAATCGCAGTAAATTAAAGAAAAAAGCGCAGTAGTTTTTTTTACTACGTAAATTTTATACTAATAAAAAAAATACCTAAATACAAATATATACATAACTATACACAATATATTTGCATGCTACAGAAACATATTTTTATACGGATTCAAAATAAATATGACTACTATTTTAACACTTATGCTGCCATCTTTCTAGTTTTTTATCTAATGGTATTAAAGGTTTAGTTATACTTGACGTAATAGGACGATCCTCACAAGGATCGGTCAAGGGGGCGATCTTCACATGGCAACGTGTCTGACTGCCTCAACCTGGTGAGGCCAGCATTATCCATGTCGAACTCGTCTCAAGTCGACTGAAACCTCTGCGTGGTGTCCTCTAGAAACGGCAAACTGGCAACCGTTAGTTTGACGGCTAATCTGAGCGGCGGCCTCACCCTGCCTTTAAAAGGTTGTGCGTTGGGTTTGAAGCCCACCACGTAAAAACAAATTTCAATGAAAACGACAAGAAAAAAGATAAAGATGATCTCCAAATCTGATGACGACTACCGCAAACGAAAAACTGACAATGATTTACGGATATGCACCTGGAACGTCCGAACCCTTAATTGGGATGGTGCCTCTATCCAACTGATAGATATCTTAGCTGATATCACTGCAATCCAAGAAATGCGATGGAAGGGACAGGGTTGCTCACGGCAAGCATCCTTTGATATCTACTACAGCGGCCATGCGGAGAAGCACGAATTTGGATGCGGATTCGTGGTTGGCAAACGACTACGACATCATGTTCTGCGATTCACACCTGTGAACGAACGACTTGCCATACTCCGTGTCAAGGTAAGCTTTTTCAACATAAGCCTGATTTGTGCGCACGCTCCGACAGAAGATAAGGACGATGAGACCAAAGACAGATTCTACGAGCGCCTTGAAGAGGCCTATGAGCGCAGCCCCCGCCACGACATAAAAATCGTGCTTGGTGACTTCAACGCCAAGGTGGGAAAAGAAAATATCTTTGGTCCAACAGTCGGAAAGTTCAGCCTCCACGACAATACCTCCGATAACGGAATGAGGCTGATTGACTTTGCCGCAGCGCGAAACATGGTCGTTAGTAGCACTAGATTCAAGCATCTCAATATTCATAAAGCAACTTGTCTGTCTCCTGATCAAAAGACGCGCAACCAAATTGATCACGTTTTGATTGACGGAAGGCACTCTTCCAGTGTTTTAGATGTACGCACGATCCGTGGTGCCAATATAGACTCGGATCATTATCTTGTCGCAGCCAAGATCCGTACACGCCTGTGCGCAACCAAGAATGCGCGCAATCCAGCACAGAGAAAGCTAGACGTCGAAAAGCTGCAATCAAAGCAAACAGCCGAAGACTTCGCTACTCGACTCTCACTCCTGCTTCAAGAAAGCACTCCTCCGATCGACGATATATGCGCGCAGTGATGATGGAGAAGATCATCCGAGCTGCTGATTTGAGACGCAGTGGCACGATATTCTACAAAAGTATTATGCTGCTGGCGTATGCTGATGATATCGATATCATTGGCCATAATACGCGCGAAGTTAGCGCAGCATTCTCCAGGTTAGCGAAAGAGTCGAGTCGAATGGGTCTTGTAGTGAACGCAGATAAGACGAAATACCTAGTGTCAACAATTAACAGTCCCAGAGTCTTGGAAACCACGTCACTATTGACAACATCTCCTTCGAGGTTGTTAAGGACTTCGTCTACCTGGGATCCAGCGTAAACTCTTTCAACGATGTCAGTATTGAGATAAAGCGAAGGATAACTCTTGCCAACAGGTGTTACTTTGGGCTGAGTAGGCAATTGAGAAGCAGAGCCCTCTCTCGACGAACAAAACTCACGCTCTATAAGTCACTAATCATGCCCGTCCTATTATATGCAGCACAAACCTGGACGTTGAGCAGTTCTGATGAAAAGATTTTGGGAGCCTTCGAGAGAAAGATCCTTCGTAAGATCTTCGGTCCAATCTGCGTCAATGGCGAGTACCGAATTCGATGGAACCACGAGCTGTATGAGCTGTACGCTGACATCGACATAGTTAAGCGTATTAAAATCGAGCGGCTCCGCTGGCTAGGTCATGTTGAGCGAATGGAAAACGACGCTCCAGCGAAAAAAATATTCGATTCGGTGCCCGGTGGTGGTCAACGCAGAAGAGGACGCCTACATCTTCGTTGGAAGGATCAGGTGTTGGATAACCTGACTACACTTGGTGTTTCCAACTGGCGCCAGCAAGCGCAAAACAGAAATGGCTGGCGCAATTTCTTATACGAGGCCAAAACTGACCTTCGGTTGTAAGCTCCAGATAAGTAAGTAAGTAAGTATACTTGACGTAATGCAACGTTACATAAGACGTCTGTGTTTCCCATTGTTTGTAAGGTAAATACAAAAATAACCTTACAAATGTTTGTTCAGAATAAATCGCAGTAGATTTGAAAAAACCGCAGTGATGCAGTAAAACATTCAATTTGGCTAAAAAGCACAGTAGATCTACTGCAATTGCAGTAAAGTCCGAATACTGATCGTGTGTGTGTTTCGATTCTCGAATAAAGCTTTCGAGTTTCACCACTATGTACTATGGTACTATGTGAACATCACTGCCCTGTGTGATTGTACTAAATAACATTTTTTGCATGGTCTTGCGACAAAATTAAAATAGATGCGGCTGAAGCAAATATGTTTTCAATTTCTATGTTAATGTCAACCGTACAGACAAAATCGGATAATAATTATTATTTAATTAATTAATTAATTATAAATTTAATTAAAATTATAATTTACCTATTTCAATTAAAAGTCTCGTCAAATTCTGCCACACATTGTGCTGATAGTTGAGCACATTGTGCTGATAGTCCTACATTAATTTTTTACATGATTTTTTATGACATGTTCGTACAAAATTGAAGCGATCTTAACAAAACTCTGTCAGAAAGCTAAATAAATTGAGTAATGAATGCGTACTGAAAATGGTTGAAATCAGTTAGACCCTTGGTGTACCCACCTTGGACACCTAAGTTGACTGATCTAAATAAGACTCGGTAAGAAGGCTACGTAAATAGAATAGTAGATGTGTACAAAAAATGGTTGAAATTGGCCTCCCTTGGATTATATTAATTTTTACATGATTTTGTATGGAAGGTACATGTGTTGTCCCATAAAAATATCAATTTCTTTAATTTGCTAATATTGATGACAGCTGGTTAGTAACACTCTTAGTTTGGTTAATGTTTACTGTCAATTCTCCAAAAAAAAAAAAAAATCAATAGTAGTCAAAACTTTTGCCATGAGGGGGATTGAATTCAATTAAATTCAAAATATTAAATAGTAAAATTATAATACGCCCTTTTTTTTTTTGTATAAATGGCATGCAACATTGATTATGAACTGCTCTGAGCGCAATGAGCACAATTCTATATAATAATCTATATTACGCTCTTCTTTCGCTCTAGCTCATTATATTTGTGCATGTCCCTCGTTTCCTTTACCATCGAATTTATGAAGCAATGCTGTCGCCCGTGAAGCAAGCAGCGGGCAACCAAAATACACGTACGGGCAAAATGCCCATACGGGCAACTTTGCCCACCCCTAATTTATGTAATACTTCTATATTGGCAGTACACTCAAGGTACATGCGCCAACATTAGAGTGCAGATATATTGGGTCTAATGCATAAAAATGAGATGTTTCTCAGAGATCATTCTTGTGAGATCAATTTCAAAAAGTGAGTCATAAGAACATTCTCAGTCTCAGTCTCAAAATTGTATGCATAAGAAGGAGATCAGCTCATGACAAACGATCAAACAATGACAATATATAAATTGCTTCTTATGAGTAGATCTTCTATTTTCTTATCTATTAACTAAGCTTATTAAGCTTCAATCACTTTAAGCACTAAACGTGCAATACCCAGAGCTTTGGTAAAGCTTTAATTAGCTTGACCCTACACTCCTAAGTGGCTGTATAACATTTTTTGCATGGTCTTGGGACAAAATGAAAATAGAAACGTTTTAAACTTCCAAGGGTTGTTTCATATTTATAAAACCACCCAAGATTTGTTGATATTTCCTAAAGGACTGGCTGTAGGGTATTATAATGTTTTACTCAAATTAACACTTAATTGAGAGAGAGAACTATTCCCCTCAACTCGACTTCATATTTCACTAACGGTACTTTTAAGAGTAAAAAAACAATATTCGCTCTGTTTCATAAGTATAAAACCTCTTTAAAGAAACCGAAAATAAAACCATTTTAATTTTCTTTAATCCATTTTTTTTTTTTTTTTATTATGAGTCAGTGTTATTGGTCTCCCTTCTTTAAACTAACATTGAATATTTTGGTATTCATACTATCTATTTAATTTTTCAGCAAGTTTTCATCAATTTCACTCCATGCTCTGACAATAGCATTTTCAAGGTTTCCTACTGCTTACTATTTCAATACAAAATTGACAAATTTTTCGCAAAAACTCACTATTCGAAATTTTTATAACTTTTTTCTATGAAAAGGTGCAAATAATATTTTGGAAATCTAAATTCAAAACTTCAAAATAAAATTACAAAAAAATTTTGTCAAAATCAAAGCAATTTATTTTTTTTTTGCAATTAATTTTCGAACTTTGATAAATTTTTAATATTTTTCCATACAAAATTTACCATTTTAATCGCCCAGAATATCTGAGTGCGATATTCGGATTAAATTTCACCATCATTATTGCGGCCAGATTGTCTTCTGACAAATTATATTTGAGGTCGCAATTTAAGTGAAAAAACAAAGCTGAAAATTATCTTTCGACACTTGCGTAGCGGGTACAGCATGAATGGCGCAAACAAGCTTATTAAGTGAATACCTTTTGATATCCCAGTACGCCATGAGGTTCTCATCCACATCAAGGAGTTTTCTTATTACTCTCAATTTCAAAGAAAGTCTTCAGCACGTCCTCGTTCATTAAGTTCGCATCTTCATTAGATCAAGAACTTGCGAGTTCCATTTCCCTTAGGCTATATTTAAGCAAAGAAGGGGAACTTAGGGTGGAACTTTCATTGATCAAAAACAATCGATTAGCGTTGATTGAAGGTTGCAGGTTAAAGGGAGTTCTTCGCCATTTTCTTTTAAATAAAGAAGAAATAGAAGCGAACTTGGTATTGGGTCTCTTGAATGGTAGGCTCCTTTTATTATCGCAATTGATTACTTTTGCTCTTTATAGAGTCAGAGTTTATTTAAATCATCAATACTCATAAATTATTTTATATAATCACTAGCTGACCCGGCAAACGTTATTTTGCCCAAACTGAATATTCGATGTACATATTTTTTTATTGAATAGATGGCGGTGTAACTATTAAAAAGCTTAAACATATGAAAAAATTTCATTTGTGTCTAAATTGACGAAAAATTTAATAATTTACAAAAAAGAAAAAAAAAAAAATGTGTGTGGCTGCCACGCACGGTAGAAGTGAAACCTTCAGAAAACTAAACTGTGAGAGAATGAGACGAATGCTGTATTAAGAGTGAGACAATTATATTGTTACCAAGTTTAAAAGTAATTTTATTTTACATTTTATTATTCAAACTCCATGTTTTCAATTTCAAATGACACGAGTGGCTTATGATAACAAAAATATGAAATAAATACTTTGGTTTGGATTTGATCAATATATCTTTGAAATACAGCGTCTATCACTGTTTTTGATCTTGTAGTCGGCTCTGTGCGATTGCTGCACATTTTTAAATTTAATTTGTATAATCAATAAACCCTATAATTATCTCACTCTTAATACAGCATTCGTCTCATTCTTTCAGAGTTTAGTTTTCTGAAGGTCTCACTTCTAACGTACGTGGCGGCTACACACACTTTTTTTTTGATCTTGATATGAACGTTTATATAATGATCATCGTCAATATTGCGAGGTAAATGTTTCACCATATTGTCCACGTCAACTGGCACATTAATAATTTGACTATGAATTCCGTATTGGCTATGGACATGTCTCAACCGCCTTATTTGCATAAATGGAATTCGGAGAGACAAGTCTTTCAGAAATCAAATCTAGTGGTGGTAAAGACGCAGGTATCTTTTGTTATTTAAAACTATTGTATTTATACATAATTGGAATTACTTTCTTCTCGATTGCTTGGTATCATGTGTTGCACAATAAAATAGTTATCCTCACTTGTATTATAATTTTCAATTATTACACGTAAAAGTTATTCATGTTCCGTGCGTGGTGTTTTTACATCTTTTTGGAACCACAATCGATCACACATGGAACACGTATAACCGAACATATTGCTCAAAAACTTTTTGCGAAATTCTTCATGGGCAACTTTATTTTGTCGAAATTGTGAGTACGGAATTTCAGGCTGTACATTCGCTTGAGAGTCATCTGAAAAGCAATTTTTTTAATATGCGATGAGATATCACGACTAATTCATGGGAAAAGTAAATTTTACGTAAATAAATATATTCCGGTACTCACAATCGATATTTTCAATATAATGTGTAATTGAGGCATCCCTTGCACATTTGGAAAATCGACTTGGAAGTCATCTGAAGAGAGAATAAGAAATATGCGCATTAAGGACGAATTTTATTGATTAGAAAATATGAAAGTACTTACGATGATCGTTTTCACTACTTTGTAGAGTGGATGTGTTATTATGACCAATAGAAATATTATGCTGCACATTTAATAATGCCTTTCGGCGTACACGAAATTCATGCACACGTTCCGTGGTGTTTTTTTTAGGGGTTTGTTTTTCGAATAGAGATAAAACTGGCATTTTGTGGTCAAATCTGGCAACTCTAATAGCATTTATGTTCAGTTTGGTTTGCCATTTCATCATGAACAGGTTGACAAAAGAACAACGCTTGCAAATCGTGCAAATTTATTTCGAAAATAATGGTTCAGTTCGCGAAGTTTACCGCAAGCTCCGTCCATTTTATGGTCGACATAATCGTCCATCAGAGCAATTAATTCGGTTAACCATGGGTCGTTTTCGCACTACGTTTACTCTATGTGATAATACGCATCCGCAGAGACGCCGAACAGTGCGCACCGAAGAAACAATTGCCGCTGTAGAGCAAAATGTTGAAGAGGACCCGAATGAATCGATTCGCCACCGTGCACAGCAATTGGAGCTTTGTCCATCAACTTTATGGAAGATTTTACGCAAAGATCTTGGCTTGCGACCTTACAAGATCCAGCTTGTGCAAGAATTAAAGCCGCGAGACCATGCAATGCGTCGTGATTTTGGTGTATGGGCCGAAAATGAGATTGATCTCGATGCTGATTTTCATCGCAAAATTTTGTTCAGTGATGAGGCTCATTTTTGGTTGAATGGCTACGTCAACAAGCAAAATTGCCGCATTTGGAGTGAAGAGAATCCACATGAGATCCTTGAGACGCCATTACATCCACAAAAACTGACTGTTTGGTGTGCTCTATGGGCTGGTGGAGTCATTGGGCCATACTTCTTCCGAAATAATGCTGGAGAGTCAGTTACCGTTAATGGAGACCGGTATAGAGCCATGATAACCGACTATTTTGTTCCCGAATTGGATGGCATGAATGTGGATGAGTTGTGGTTCCAACAAGACGGCGCTACATGCCACACAGCGCACGTCACAATCGATTTATTGAAGGAAACGTTCGATGAGCGCATAATTTCGCGGAATGGACCTATCAATTGGCCACCAAGATCGTGTGATTTGACACCATTGGATTATTTTCTTTGGGGATATGTGAAGTCGCTCGTCTACGACAACAAACCAGAAACGTTAGGGGACTTGGAGGCCAACATTCGTGGCGTTATTGCCGACATACGGCCCCATATGCTCGAAAAAGTGGTTGAAATTTGGACCTGTAGAATTGGCTTTATTCGAGCCAGCCGCGGTGTGTGTTCAGTGCAAAAAATGTGTTTGGATTCAAGAAAACATAGCGAAAAGTGATTGCTCATACGATTTGTCATATAAAATCGTTAAAAATCAGTTTTTCGTTCTTTTTGACATGTCTCATTGGTTTGAGTTTCCATTTGCGAGAAAAATATAGACATAGTAAAAATTTGCCACACCCCCTTTTGACGCCCACAAATGAATAAAAATGCTATATTTAAGACGGTTTTGGTCGTATTAGACTAAAATTTGGTAATTAACTTTGTATGATTACTTTGGGCAACTTTACTAGAAATGCGCGTGGTCGGAATTTATATACGCTGACCTTTTAGAAATCATTATAATTGCTTTGGAACTAAATATCGTATAATAATGAAACTCATTATGGAGTTACTTCTTGATCAGGTCTTTCTACCCAACAAACATTGAGGTTTTAGAATGATTTGATATCAAATGTATTTCTCAAAGGTTAATCGTTTGATATCGATTGATTTCAGAATGATAGCATTCTCAACATAAAGGGGACTTTGGTCTCAAACTGAGAAATACGTTTATTCTCAAATTGATATTAAATGTTGATCTCAAACCTGTTTCAAATGTGATTTTCAAACTGTTCAGAAAAACATTTACTCCCAAATCAACCTTAAATCGAAATCAAATATTAATACAAATATTAATTCTCGATTTGAAAATGATTTGAGAATAACATTTGAAATCAAATTTGAGAAAAAAAATTCTCAAACCTTTGAATTGTGTTTACTGGCTATTGAAAAACTGGCGCGGGCATTTGAAAACGGGGCGTGGCTCCACCCATATACAGGATAGCTATGGAAGTAAAAGTCCAAAACTACTGTACCGATTGAACTCTAATTTGGGCAACAACTATGTTTCGAGTACGATATGATGATTTCGAATTAATATCGTTGAAGGCATTATAACATTTTCCGGTACTTATGTAGATAAGGTGCAGCAAAACGTACCGGGATAAAAGCTAGTAATCTATAAAATTTGCTTCATTTTGCATTTTAAATACTGTCTGTTTGTAATAAATCAAGCATGCATGCGTTGCTGTGCATTCAAGTGCACAAGAGGATGAATGATAGATACACAAGGATATAAAGCAAGGCTTTCGCTATTTTGGCGCGAAATGTATCAAAATTCAATTTAACAATTTATTGCATGCTCAGCGAAGCAGAGCATCTTGCTAGATAATGCATTAGTCAGCAAAATAATAATAAAAAAAAAAATAAAACTATGGCAATATGAAATGCAAATTTCATTGCATGCATTATCCAGTTACAAGCTCAACTCTACTTAATGAAATAATATAAAAAGCTTTCAACAGAAACGAAAACATGCACACATCACACATCATCCCACAGAATTGAAGTGAAATTTCCTGAGCAGGGCGGAAATTTGTAAAATACTGTCAATCGTCTTGCATTCATTAAGCTATTCATTCATACATTCCGTAGCTTGCAGTCACTAAATAATTAAGCCATGATGACCGGATAATCCTGTTGGTATGAAAGTTGTGCTTCGAGACGTTGTTGTTGGTGTTGTTGTTATTTTTGTTGATATTGCATTTCATTTGAGTGCAGTTTTTAAGTGCTTGATACAGGCGAGCATATCAAACCACAGGCAGACATGGGCCAGTAGCATTACCATTCAATAAATTTTTCTTTAAAACAGCAAAAAATTTCAAGTGTGTTAAATATTTTTGTATGTGCTCTGAATTTTTGGAAAGTTAATGGTATAAATAAGTATTTAAAACGTTCTGAGTTTGCATTTTTTACATATATTAAAAGACATTAAAGACTATTTGGCAACCATTATTTGATCTATACTAAGACAAATGCTTATTTGGCACATTGAGGTTGGCGATAATGATTTTTTGAAAAAGCATCCACACAAACTAAGCCTGAAACTAGATTCCATCAACAAATCACGAAGGTTGCTGTTTATATTTCTGGTCCTTGCAACAGGAAAAGGCAACCCTTACCATCTGACATTTCCATTGGAAACTTGACAATGTTGAACATAACTTTTCTCAGAACATTTTGATATTCGAGCGCGTTTGATTGTTCGTACGTTTTGATTGTTTGTTTGGAATTAGCTCGTGAACATTTTTGTGGTATTATTTTTCATAGCTATTGACGTGGATTATCCAAATAAGAATGCAACCATAAAGCACCATCCACAGCACTGTAAACAACTGGTGTAACGAATTCTATCGTGTCCGACTTTCGCTCCAGGACAAATTCCGTAAAGGTCATCCAAAATTGGTTGCTGTGCTAGATAAACCAATTCTTGCACGTGCTGCGACTGCGTGTAAGCATCGGGCAAGCAGCGTGCGAAATCAATTGCAAGATGAATTTGGGGGGTAAATCGGATTGCGGAATGGAAAATCCTCTCACAATATGCAATCACAAGAGCGCACTTGAGATTGCGTTAGTGCAGAAAAATATGTATTCATCTCACGTACAGAACGATCAAAGCTTCAGTGTTCAAGCGAACGTCAAGCAGGCAGAATCTGCGCTGGTCTGTTCTTTGAATAGATGACGAAAAATTGTACACTGTACAAAATTTCCTGCATGCAAAATGTTTGATGCTTCAAACTGTATAATTTTTTTATTGCAGTAGTTTTTTTGTTTATAAATTTTTTTTCCTAAATACGATTATTTATAAATCATCGACCCTGAATTCAGATTTAATTGTTTTTTTATTTTTTGTCAAAATCATTCAAGATCTATAATAATTTCTTTGTTTCAAAAATTCAAATCTAATATTGTATGAAATTTTTTGTTTTTTTTTTTTTTTTCATTTATCATTTCCCCATGAACCCATCGCCGTCCCATTGTAAAATTTTGTGCACTTTTGGCCGAGAGATTCAAACCAAAATTTAAAATGGATTGTTTTCAGCTTTTTACATGTCCGTTTGCTTATCTGTATTTCACTTTATCCATTTGTCAGTGTGTTTAATTTTTATAATCCGTCCACTACACATTTATTTCATGTCGCAGTTTAAATCAGAGCAAAGAAAAAATCTCTAATACCTATAAGATTTCTGCAAAAACCACTTTAGCACTACTTTGTTTTCAGTGTGCTTTATAGAAACCGTAAGAGCGAGAGCATGCTGTTGTGAAAAGTAAGTGTTGCATATTTTGCATATTAAGAGGATTGCTTATTAAAAGGTAGTTTTTTTTTTCAATTACTACCAGCAGCTATAAAATCGCTTTGCAGAAACAACTTCTTGGCATATTTATAAGGGTTTCGCAAGAGCATGCAACCATTACAATTCTACATCTGTCTCCTAACATATTCTTAGTTAATATTTTTTTATAACTTAATCACCATAGTAAATTTATACTTTTATTTTGCGCGTAAATACTAAACCTCTGCACGAGTGCGCTTGAAATGCGTTTCAAAGCACTCGTTTGTAGTGCAAGCTTTTGCTATGTTTTGCTCTCATCAATGAAATCAAGCCTAACACTACAGAGAGCACTCGTCGCTTGAGCAGAACAAGAACAGACTAAAACCAAAACAATTAGGGTATTCACAAGGTGTGCTATCATGTCATATTATCATAATGTAATACAATTTTACACTAGTTTAAAAATATGGTTGTTGCCTTCCATATAAAAAAGTACTAAAATATTACAACTTTAAAAGCTATGTTTATTGAGTGTCGTATTCAATAACGTGCAAAATATGCTTTTTGCACAAACCGGTTATTATTTTGTCTTTTTCGCTTTCTTTTGGCATTGTGATAACAAATATTTATTTTAATTTGTTTTGCATCAGCTGATTGAGAGTTGAAATAGCACAATAAGCTATGGGAGGTTGTTCACACTTGTTGTAAATTTTAATGTTTTCAATTTAAGACATTTGACTTTATGAGACCTTGTGAATACCCTAAATGTTATGCACGATTCGGAAAAGAAGACTGCACTGACTCGAAAGTTATGTAAACAACAGCAGAACGCTTGAAGTTATGCTGTGTTATTTAAGTTTCATACTATACATTTTCTTGTAAAAAATCATTAGGTGCATATATTTAAAAAGCTAAAAAAAGTGATTTTCTTATTAATTATTCAAATTATAATAGAAGACTTATTTGTTTTGTATTAAAATGCATGTTTTCCGTTTTGATAATAATATTTAATTAAAAACAAGTTACAATTTTAAAAATTTGTAAATAACAAAATATAAGAAATTCATCAAATTATATAAAATAACAAAAATTAAAACTACAATAATGTAGTTGTAGGTGTGTTTTTACTTTTATTATTTGTGGTTATATTGTAAGTCTGGTGTAGTTAGTTTATTATTATGTTGGATTGTTGATATTGTTGCTGATGATGATTTCGTTTGTTGTTTATTTTTTTTTTTTTTTTTTTTTAGCTTGAACCAAGGATTTCAGGTGGAATACCTATTCAGTCAAGTCTGCCTTGGTTCGAAATGAGGTGATAGATTAGTGGGAAGGAAAGGACAATCAAGTGAAAAACGTGTAGGATGTTCTTAGCGTGGTGGAAGCCAAAGAAACATGTGAATTTGAATCAGAGGCAAGTGTTATGCCTTTACCTCAGTCAATTCAAGTTATAAGGCAATCTCATCCACAAACTTCTCTATCATCAACTACAACTTCATGTCGTAAATATTGATGAATAGTAATAGGTGATGTTTTTTTTTGTTGTCATTGAATTGTCGTAGATGTAAGTTTTGTTGTTATTGGTGATATTGTTTGTTAAGTTATTATTAAAAAAAAAAAAAAATAAATAACTGCCCATTTCAGCCCTTGAAAGGACTTTGACCTAGCTTCTTATGATCAATTGTGTTGTGCGTGTTATTAAGTTTGTACACAATTGACCGAGAACCGGGCCTACATGCTTAACGCCGACTCCGAACGGTGATGAACGGAATGGTTCTTGTTCTCAAGGAACTTTACATGGCACTTTGATTACTCTCTGAGGTTTGCCATTGTCTGCAGAGAGGTGGCGGCCGTACAGAAAAATTATTTTAATTCAAATAATTTTCTGTCGCTGCTGGGGTTTGAACCCGGGTCTCCAGGTTCGTTGACATAGCGGCCACGCACTTTAACCAACTACGCCACGGACCCACGGACGCGTTAAGTTATTAGTAGTGATTTGTTATTTTCGGATTAAAGTTTTGTTACTGGTGAATGTTTCAAATGTTATCAGTAAAGTTAATTAGATAAGTTGTAAGTGTAATTGGTTTTAGCAATATTGAATGTATTGGGAAAACGGTTTTGAAACTAAATAAAAACTTTTTAACAAAAAAAAAAAACCCGACTTCAAAATCACTACAAAGTAAAAAATAATTTTAAATAACTTTTCCCATTCATTTCTTGGTCATATTTTAAAAGCTATTTATACGTGTTATAATATTGGAAATCTTATCATTTTCATTTTTTCTATTTTGTTTTATTATCATCAATATACTAATAGCTTTATGTACATAAAAGCTTTGAAGTCGGCGCTTATCTTACTATGTCGAAATCTTTTTTATTTTAATTTTTTCTAATTTGTTTTATCATAAAAATATTATTAACTTTATGAATATAAAGGCTTCTTAGCGATTTTTTTTTCTTTCAATTGGCAATTTTTGAGTACGCTGAATGTAGCCAATGTGTTCCATGCATTATTTGTGCAACTGTTACACACTGTCATATTCAATATGAGCTTTACAAGCTCACCCAAACCAGTTTAGTGAGAATTTTAATGTGTACAAAGCTTTGAAAATTACTACAGTGTCACCAAGGCACCAAATAGTGCACGAATGGTAAAACGTCATGATTGTGTGTCAAAAATGAGCGCCGACTTCAAAGCTTTTATGTTCATAAAGCAATTAATATATTGATAATAAAACAAAATAAAAAAAATGAAAATGATAAGATTTCCAATATTATAACACGTATAAATAGCTTTTAAAATATGACCAAGAAATGAATGGGAAAAGTTATTTAAAATTATTTTTTACTTTGTAGTGATTTTGAAGTCGGGTTTTTTTTTTTGTTAAAAAGTTTTTATTTCTTCCTTTTTAGATAATATGAAATATTTTATGCAATAGTATTTATTCTTGAGGAAAATTTTAAACATGAAACTTTGTTCTTAACAAATTTGATTTATTAATTCCTGAAAGTTTGTTGGGTATTTTCCATTTCTGCTTCTTTACAATTTGTAGTGCCACGCCCTTTCTCTAATCCCGCCTAATTTATTTACCGTACCATATAATGATTCTACCTACCCCTGTGCCAAATTTCAGTTTCCAAGTATCAATATTAACCATAATATAGTACTTTCCTTAAAGTGACACATCCTGTGTACAATCCCGCTCACTTTTTTAATGATTCTACCTACTTATCTACCTGCATACCAAATATTAATACGCTAGTGTCAATATAAACTAAGATATCGTATTTTTATAATATTGACACGCCCCTTTGTTGAATAACGCCCACTTTAGCTGTAATGTGCAGTAACTGTACCTACCCATGTACTACATTTCAACACCCTAGTGTCAATATTATTCGATATATAGTGTGTTTATAATATTGCCACACCCATTTGTTGAATTACGCCCACTTTATTTACTGTGATTTTTAAAAATTGTGTCTACTCCTGTACTAAATTTCAGTACCCTTGTGTCAATACTATTCGAGATACAGTGTTTTTCCAATATTGCCACACCCATTTGTCAAATAACGCCCACTTTATTAACTGTAATTTGTAATAACTATGCCTACCCATGTATTAAATTTCAGCATTCTAGTGTCAATATTATTCGATATATAGTGTGTTTCTAATATTGCCACACCCCTTTGTCGAATAACGCCCACTTTCTTTACAGTAATTTTCAAAAATTGTGTCTACCCCTGTACTAAATTTCAGTACCCTAGTGTCAATACTATTCGAGATACAGTGTTTTTGCAATATTGCCACACCCCTTTGTCAAACAACGCCCACTTTATTGACTGTAATTTGTAATAGCTATGCCTACCCACGCACTAAATTTCAGCACCCTAGTGTCAATATTATTCGATATATAGTGTGTTTGTAATATTGCCACACCCCTTTGTCGAATAACGCCCACTTTCTTAACAGTAGTTTTTTAAAATTGTGTCTACCCCTGTACTAAATTTCAGTACCCTAGTGTCAATACTATTTGAGATACAGTGTTTTTTTAATATGACCACACCCCTTTGTCAAATAACGCCCACTTTTTTGATCGTAATTTGTAATAATTGTGTCTACCCCAGTGTTTTTACTGTAAATTTCAGTACCCTAGTGTCAATATTTACTGAAATACAGTGTTTTTCTTATATTGACACGCCCCTTTGTCGAATATCGCCCACTTTTTTAAAAAAGGACCTCCGCGTTCATGGTATCTATCTGTTGACAAAAAATTACGGAAATCGGGCAAGAGCTTTAGGAGTTATCGATGTACATACATTTAAAAAAAAAAAAAAAAAAAAAAAAAAAAAAAAAGCGCGGACAAACCAACGAAATTGAGAACCTCCTCCTTTTTGAAGTCGGTTAAAAATAAAATTAATTATTTGTTAGTTGCTTTTTGCAATTCTCTGCTCATGTCCAATTTGTTTATATTCGAGTGCAAAAACATTATTTGGTTAACTGAAATAGAGCTTGAACCAATGCTGGTTCTTTTTTCGGAAATCAAATTTCGAGCTACGGAAAAACTCTTTCCGAAGCTGAGCTGCTTGCTGGCGTAGCTAAAATGCTGCTAAAAAAATAAATAAATAACTGGCCATTTCAGCCCTTGAAAGGACTTTGACCTAGCTTCTTATGATCAATTGTGTTGTGCGTGTTATTAAGTTTGTACACAATTGACCGAGAACCGGACCTACATGCTTAACGCCGACTCCGAACGGCGATGAACGGAATGTTTTCGTTCTCAAGAAGCTTTACATGGCAATTTGGTTACTCTCTGAGGTTTGCCATTGTCTGCAGAGAGGTGGCGGCCATACAGAAAAATTATTTTAATTCAAATAATTTGCTGTCGCTGCTGGGGTTCGAACCTGGGTCTCCAAAGTTCTTTGACATAGCGGCCACGCACTTTAACCAACTACGCCACGGACGCCACTAAAATGCTGCTACTCATTTTATTAAGTAGGGGAAACTCATTTTGTGAAAAATTGTATTTGAACTTTCGTACATCATTATTTCTCTTTATATTTTGAAATCCGAGTTTAAAATTTCAGGTTGTTGCACAAAATAAAACCACAAAATAAAAACAAACTGTCTGGCGCTATCTCGGTTAAACATTCATGATAATAAAATTAAAATTTAAATAATTCTATTAAGCAATTATTTACAAAATTTTCTCCAAAAAAAAAAAATTAAAAAAATTGTCAAAAATAAACCCCACTCACTACGAAATAAAAATAATTACTTCCTATAACTAATTTCTATAATAACTACTGCCAAGGCTCTGCCGCTTAAAGGGTTAACGCTAAGCAAAGAATTGAAAAAAGTACCAATAATGCAGACGTTAACTGTGCTTAATATATATATATATATTAATAAACAAGTGACGCGCAAAAAGGAATGATAAAAATAAAACAAGCAACAACATTAACTAACAACAAAAACTAACAAACAAACTTTACAACTTGAAAAAAAAATTACGCAAAATTTACATATATAAATTAATGATTGAACAAAAAATAAACACAAATCAATTATATTAAACATTCATTATAATAAATATATAATATTATATATTAAATATTGTAATAAAATTAAAATTTTAATAACTTACGTCATTTACATCCATTCTTTTTAGCAATTATTTAAAAAATTCTCTCCAAAAAAAATAAAAATTAAAAGAATTGTTAAAAAACCACCACTCACTACGAAACAAAAATAATTACTTCGCCAAGGTTCTGCTGTGTTAGGTGTGATTGGTGCATTTTTGGCTGTTATAAATTGTTCTGTTTTTATTAAACAAACAACATCGTGCTCTGTTAAAGCAAACGGCGAACATAGTTCTCTTTGAAGTCGACGAGTGCTCTGCAGTGCTTGTTTGTTGTTATTAAATGACTTGGATAAGCTCTGCTTGACTAACAGAGTTCTGTCAAGCTCTGAACTCTGCACTGTTGGATCTACTGTTGTGGAAAAAACGAGTGCATTTGTGCAGAGGTTTAGTAAATACTTAAAAGCAAGTGTTGGACGCAAGACGTTATCAAGATATAAACATGATTAAATAAAAAATATTAAGCAGTAAAATTATAAAACGCCCTTTTTTTATATAAATGGCATGCAACATTGATTATGAACTGCTCTGAGCGCAATGAGCACAATTCTATATAATAATCTATATTACGCTCTTCTTACGCTCTATCTCATTATATTTGTGCATGTCCCTCGTTTCCTTTACCAATGAATTTATGAAGCAATGCTGTTGCCCGTGAAGCAAGCAGCGGGTAACCAAAATACACGTACGGGAAAAATGCCCAGTCTTGAGTGATACATATATTTTCGGTGCCCCAGAAACGATTATTTTGTTTATTCACGTAACCGCAAAAAAGGAAATTATCCTCATCGCTCATGATCAGCTATGGGCAGAGAGCGCTCTGGGAGCGATGAGAGTAAGAATTGAGAGCAACGGCTTATGTAGCAACACAAAACGCAACAACAAATCAAAGACAAGAGGCAAACACAGCAACAACAGAGAAGCTTTAAATGTAGTGGTGCCCATACCCGCTCATGATAATTTTCTATGAAAAATCGTCCACCTCTTCATTGAGATGGTTTGAGCGTAGGTTACACGCGGTTGGCGGTTAACAGCTAACAGCTAATGCACTACCTGCACTTTGTAAGGGAACATTTTAAAATCTTTCAATTTTTTCATTAAAAAATTCTTCGACATCTTGGGTAACAGCAGCGAAATTCTTAGCAGAACGGATGCCTCGGAGACGGCCAGCCATGGGATGATCTCGTGTTGTTCCAGTCTCTTTGACGCGAGAGAAGTGTTTGTCCAACTGGTGTCAGACGGCCAAGAAATCTGCGACGAAATTCACGCTGCGCCCACAACCGACAAATTGTTGCGCAAAAAAATGAAAACAATTATTCCGCGTTCTTGCGGAGTAAACCGATTCATAGCTTGTCGATTTGTATTCTGCGTTTGTTTACTTTACAAATGTCAAAACCGAATAGACATTTGGCGTCATTTGCAAAAGTTATAGGGTGTTCCGATAGTGTGATTACTTTTGCCCCACCTTGTATATAACAATACATACCAATAATTTACTTATAATACAAGCTTAAGAAATTATTAATGAAGAACCAATAAACAAAAAACAAAAAAAAAAAAGCTCAAGCCTGTGTTAGATAACACGGGCGCATAGGTCAGACGTAGAATACGTTAGTTATTAACAGCCTTATTCAATAGATTTCCTTAAACAACCTTTAAACGCTTGTTTATTTACGCACTGTTTAAGGCTTTACGCAGCTTCTATGCAACCTTGCTAACATTGTTAAGCCCAGTATGCTGTAGAAGCGGAAAGAAACTTTCCATAAGGAATGCATTAAGTTTTTGACAGCGAAAAGGCAGCGGAATTTTTTTTCGCTACTTAGTACGCTGTAGAGGTGAAAAATTTGTTCAATGCTAACAAGTACAACTACCATGTGGAGAGTTGAAATGTCAAAATCGATTATATGTCCGGGCATTTAATTGCCACCAGAATTTTGACATTTCAATAAGAAAACAGTACGACCTCGCTTTACGCAACACTCGATTATCGCAATACTCAAAAATTTATATTGTTGACTCAATAAACGCAACTTAAAAAAAAATGCACAACTATCGCAACTTCCATTTGCGTATACTCCATAAACTTTTATATTATTTACTTTCAGTTCTTCTTTTCTTGTAAAATACATTTTTGATGTACGAAAAATCTCTTAAAACAATATTTAAGGAAACAAAGTGCATATCTTAATACATAAAACCACAATATCTAGGATTCAGAGCTATAAAGCTTTATGTTTAGAAGTTTAATTGCGTTTCTTCAACATTAACTACGTCAACTGGCCCAATTTCTATTAGTTGCATTGAGCTAGGTCGTACTGTAGTTGCTTTTTTCTCCACACAAACATTTTTGACTCTACACTAATATTTCGGGTGTAGAATTATATGCCAAGAAATTTTCGTTTCTACAGCATACTAGGCTTTATTCATAAACATTTTTTTCATTTTCTGCTTATGATTGTAAGGTTTGTGTCTGAACTATAGAAAATCTCTACAAAAATTTAGAATTCCTATAGATTACAATGGCCGCCGCATAAAAAAATGCTGCAAAGGGCGCATATGGAGCATGTCTTTGATATTAAAAGAAAAGACAAACAAAAATCATGGTCGTATTTACGTACACATCGTTCGCTACTTGGTCATTATACTTCTTCTCTTTCTCACACTGGTTCTGTGATGAACACACAGATAATCGTACTGCTCTTACACATGATGTTATAATACATAAAATACAAAGCATATGAAAATTAATACAAAATTTGAAGGAGTTAAATTTTGATTTACTTATAGAATCAAAAAAATTATATGTAGCAATATGATTATTTAAATACAAATCAAAAGAAGACATATTAAATATGTTACGACCATACTTGAATTTTCTTCAATGCATGCATAAAGTATTAAAAACTCATAATGAAAGTGACAAACATTTTCTCAAAATTTTGTGCTCCAGATTAACACCCCCGTATAACGTATTCTACGTTAAAAAGGATAAAAGTCTACATACGGGCCACAGTTCAATCTTAATGCTGTTCTGTGCTGTTAGATTATAACGGGAAAGTACCGATTGTTTGCGTTTCTGCTTTGTTGTAGGCTTTGCATGAACTGCATTTTGTTGTGGTCCAAACAGTTTACACAAAACTTACGCATGTGACAATGGCTCCGCGAAAAGAAATTTCAACAGATGTGAGCAACTTGGTTGTGAAATTTAGAAACAACAAAAATCGTTAAGAGAGATCTTTGGAAGCAAGTGTTGTTTACAGGTGAATCCAAATATAATAAATTTGGAAGCGACGAGAGAGCCAAAGTTTGGAGAAAGGCAAATACAGCTATGGACCCGAAGTACTTAATTCCCACTGTCAAGCATGGTGGTGGGAATGTAATGGTTTGTGGTGCTATCGCTGCATCTGGAGTTCGAAATTTGGTGTTTATTGAGGATAATATAGATTGTTATCAATATAAATATATCTTGTAACAAAATCGGTATCGGTAGATAAATGATGCCTTGGTAATAGCTGGATTTTTTCAGCAAGTAAATGATCCCAAACCCACCGCCCGTATTGTTAAGGACTGGCTGCTTTACTGTGCTCCACGACAATTGTGTTGTATCGTCAACTTTTTGTGTTCAAAAGAGAAGCAATGTAAAAGGGGTAAAAACAACAACAAATGAATTAAATTCAAAAATAGCGAAACAGTTAATACACGTCAAGAGTTGACGATCAGCTTGTTGATGAGAGATAAATATATGTATACTAACAAAAAAATTTTAACGGTTGTTAATCATTTAAAAATTTTTTTAACCGACTTCAAAAAGGAGGAGGTTCTCAATTTCGTTGGTTTGTCCGCTTTTTTTTTTTTTAATGTATGTACATCGATAACTTCTAAAGCACTTGCCCGATTTCCGTAATTTTTTGTCAACAGATAGATACCATGAACGCGGAGGTCCTTTTTTGGAACTAAAAACACTAAGGTAGACACAATTATTACAAATTACGATCAATAAAGTGGGCGTTATTTGACAAAGGGGTGTGGTCATATTAAAAAAACACTGTATCTCAAATAGTATTGACACTAGGGTACTGAAATTTAGTACAGGAGTAGACACAATTTTTAAAAATCACTGTAAATGAAGTGGGCGTTATTCAAGAAATGGGTGTGGCAATATTAGAAACACACTATATTTCGAATAATATTGACACTAGGGTACTGAAATTTAGTGCATGGGTAGACACAATTTTTTAAATTACTGTAAAGAAAGTGGGCGTTATTCGACAAAGGGGTGTGGCAATATTAGAAACACACTATATATCGAATAATATTGACACTAGGGTACTGAAATTTAGTGCATGGGTAGGCATAGCTATTACAAATTACAGTCAATAAAGTGGACGTTGTTTGACAAAGGGGTGTGGCAATATTGGGAAAACACTGTATCTCGAATAGTATTGACACTAGGGTACTGAAATTTAGTGCATGGGTAGACACAATTTTTTAAATTACTGTAAAGAAAGTGGGCGTTATTCGACAAAGGGGTGTGGCAATATTAGAAACACACTATATATCGAATAATATTGACACTAGGGTACTGAAATTTAGTGCATGGGTAGGCATAGCTATTACAAATTACAGTCAATAAAGTGGACGTTATTTGACAAAGGGGTGTGGTCATATTAAAAAAACACTGTATCTCAAATAGTATTGACACTAGGGTACTGAAATTTAGTACAGGAGTAGACACAATTTTTAAAAATCACTGTAAATGAAGTGGGCGTTATTCAAGAAATGGGTGTGGCAATATTAGAAACGCACTATATTTCGAATAATATTGACACTAGGGTGCTGAAATTAAGTACAAGGGTAGGTACAGTTACTGCAAATTACGGCAAAAAAAGTGGGCGTTATTCAACAAAGGGGCGTGTCAATATTATAAAAATACTATATCTTAGTTAATATTGACACTAGCGTATTAATATTTGGTATGCAGGTAGATAGGTAGGTAGAATCATTAAAAAAGTGAGCGGGATTGTACACAAGAAAGTACTATATTACGGTTAATATTGATACTTGGAAATTGAAATTTGGCACAGGGCTAGCTAGAATCATTATTAGGTACGGTAAATAAAGTGGGCGGGACTATAGAAAGGACGTGGCACTAAAAATTGTAAAGAAACAGAAATGGAAAATACCCAACAAACTTTCAGGAATTAATAAAATAAATTTTTTAAGAACAAACTTTCATGTTTGAAATATTCCTCAAAAACATATTCCAAATTCCACATAGAATATTTCATATTCTCTAAAAAGGAAGAAATAAAAACTTTTTAACAAAAAAAAAAAAACCGACTTCAAAATCACTGCAAAGTAAAAAATAATTTTAAATAATTTTTCCTATTCATTTCTTGGTCATATTTTAAAAGCTATTTATATGTTTTATAATATTGGAAATCTTGTAATTTTCATTTTTTCTATTTTGTTTTATTATCATCAATATATTAATAATGTGGCGTCCGTGGCGTAGTTGGTTAAAGTGCGTGGCCGCTATGTCAACGAACCTGGAGACCCAGGTTCGAACCCCAGCAGCGACAGAAAATTATTTGAATTAAAATAATTTTTCTGTACGGCCGCCACCTCTCTGCAGACAATGGCACACCTCAGAGAGTAATCAAAATGCCATGTAAAGCTTCTTGAGAATAAGAACATTTCGTTCATCGCCGTTCGGAGTCGGCGTTAAGCCTGTAGGTTCATTTCTCGGTCAATTGTGTACAAACTTAATACACGCACAACACAATTGATCCTAAGAAGCTAGGTCAAAGTCCTTTCAAGGGCTGAAATGGCCAGTTATTTATTTATTTATTTATTTATTTATATTAATTGCTTTATGAACATAAAAGCTTGAAGTCGGCGCTCATCTTTGACACACAATCATGATCTTTTACCATCCGTGCACTATTTGGTGCCTTGGTGACACTGTAGTAATTTTAAAAGCTTTGTACACATTAAAATTCTCACTAAACTGGTTTGGGTGAGCTTGTAAAGCTCATATTGAATATGACATAGTGTGTAACAGCTGCACAAATAATGCATGGAACACATTGGCTACATTCAGCGTACTCAAAAATTGCCAATTGAAAGAAAAAAAAATCGCTAAGTAGCTTTTATATTCATAAAGTTAATAATATTTTTATGATAAAACAAATTAGAAAAAATTAAAATAAAAAGATTTCGACATAGTAAGATAAGCGCCGATTTCAAAGCTTTTATGTACATAAAGCAATTAGTATATTGATGATAATAAAACAAAATAGAAAAAATGAAAATGATAAGATTTCCAATATTATAATACATATAAATAGCTTTTAAAATATGACCAAGAAATGAATAGGAAAAATTATTTAAAATTATTTTTTACTTTGTAGTGATTTTGAAGCCTTTTTTTTGTTAAAAATTTTTTATTATATTTTTTATTTTGGGAAAAGGTAAATTTTCTCCGAAAGTGGTAAATTTTTTCCCAAATAGTGGTATATTTCAGTTCGTCTCTCTGGCAACACTGTGTATGAGCTACAAACGTCAAACGACAAGTGCAACAACAACAATTAGAAAAACTAAAAATTACCAGCTGATTGTGACAACTAGCGCACCCTGCTCTCCAATATGAGCCTACCTTGTAATTGTATCATGGTTTGTGTTGTGTTGCTACATAAGCCTTTGCTCTCAATTCTTGCTCTCAACGGTCTATGAGCGCTCTCTGCCCATAGCTAATCATGAATGACCAGACCTTCAGAAATATAACGTCTAATAGTTTTCTAAGATATATTTTTCATAAATCAGATTTTAAAATGTATTGGTTTACTTGATAGAAAATTGGCTCGTTAAGTGTTTCAAGACTGTACAATTCAGAATAATACTAAAGCTTGGCAACTCTAAAATTTGCTGACAAGAGCTCGTTATGCGATAATCAACAGATGCGTAACACTATTTAAATATTGAACCGGCAAACATCTATTTTTGCACTGATAATGAAAAGAAAAAAAAAAAACAGAAAAAAAGGCATGCAATGAAATCAAAATAAAATACTTTGCCTTGCTCAGTGCTATAATTTGACATTTGAAGTCATTGTCAAGAAGATTATCAATCATTAGCTTAATTTTCTGTGTCCAGAATGGGTTTATTTATTTATTATTTTTATTTTTTGATTTTTCTCTAATTTTCATTTTAATAAAGAGTGATTTTTTAAGTGCCTGATAACTTTTTTTTTAAAAAAAACGCATAAAATTTGCAAAATCTCATCGGTTCTTTATTTGAAACGTTAGATTGGTCCATGACATTTACTTTTTGAAGATAATTTCATTTAAATGTTGACCGCGGCTGCGTCTTAGGTGGTCCATTCGGAAAGTCCAATTTTGGGCAACTTTTTCGAGCATTTCGGCCGGAATAGCCCGAATTTCTTCGGAAATGTTGTCTTCCAAAGCTGGAATAGTTGCTGGCTTATTTCTGTAGACTTTAGACTTGACGTAGCCCCACAAAAAATAGTCTAAAGGCGTCAAATCGCATGATCTTGGTGGCCAACTTACCGGTCCATTTCTTGAGATTAATTGTTCTCCGAAGTTTTCCCTCAAAATGGCCATAGAATCGCGAGATGTGTGGCATGTAGCGCCATCTTGTTGAAACCACATGTCAACCAAGTTCAGTTCTTCCATTTTTGGCAACAAAAAGTTTGTTAGCATCGAACGATAGCGATCACCATTCACCGTAACGTTGCGTCCAACAGCATCTTTGAAAAAATACGGTCCAATGATTCCACCAGCGTACAAACCACACCAAACAGTGCATTTTTCGGGATGCATGGCCAGTTCTTGAACGGCTTCTGGTTGCTCTTCACTCCAAATGCGGCAATTTTGCTTATTTACGTAGCCATTCAACCAGAAATGAGCCTCATCGCTGAACAAAATTTGTCGATAAAACACATTTCGAACCGAACACTGATTTTGGTAATAAAATTCAATGATTTGCAAGCGTTGCTCGTTAGTAAGTCTATTCATGATGAAATGTCAAAGCATACTGAGCATCTTTCTCTTTGACACCATGTCTGAAATCCCACGTGATCTGTCAAATACTAATGCATGAAAATCATAACCTCAAAAAAATCACCCTTTATTTCTTATTTACAATAAGTTACATACAAGTATCGTCCCCTAATCAACAAATTAACGTTACCGCCAAAGACAAAAATGTATTTATCTTGTTCTATCTTCATACTTCTATTATAAAAACTTGATTTTGTATGGCTCTTACCTTACAGTAGTTCATTTGAGAGATATACTGTTTTTTCAGAGTTTTCTCATAGCTCTTCCTAGTTAAACTTAAATTACTCGAAAGTAATTATCGAGAATTGTTTCTTTTATGTCGTTTTAGCTATAGGCGGACCATATCACAGTGTTCTCACTTATTTTTAATGGATTCCATCCGCAAAACAAAGTATATGTTAAAAATGTTTCACAATTTTATTTTATTTCATTGCATTTTTATAATTATAAATCTATTTAATCCAAAACTATTATATAAATGTTCTTCTAACCGAGTGCATATCTTTAGCTAATTTATTTTTTCGTGAACACTTGTCGATTTTTTCAATTAGAATTTAGTTCTCCTCTTCATGCGTCTTCTTGTTTTGTAGTACACAAACCATAAATTTGAATGGAAATTCACACTCATCCTCCTCTATTTCAAACTTATTCTTACACTCGATAGCTGTTCTTGAGTAACTTTGACTTTCTGGATGACTATCTGAATAACTTTCCGCAATGAATAACTTTCCAATTTGACCATTTTCAAATTTTTTCAAATGTTCGTCCACCAGACATTTCGTGTAACACTTGAATTTGCGCTCGACTACTACGCTATCGTCCTTGAATACTTTGTTAAAATTGGTCAGTTCCTCATCTGAAATATTAAATTTATCTTGACATTTTTGCTCAAAATCAGCAGGCGCGCTCTGAAATTGATCAAGAATAAAATTATGATGTTAAAAATATTTATATAAAAGTATTATCAAAGGAATGTATGTAAGTAAGGCTGATCAATGGGATTGTCAGTTTAAAACGTACCGTTGCCAAAGCAGCCAATGTCACCAATACCAACAACAAAGTGCAAATTTTATACATTTCAATTAGATACTCTCATGAATTCTTGATGTAAAAACTTGATTTGTTTCCCCTGGCAAAATTTTTGCTAATGGTTAAGTTTACCGTTTTGTGCCGGCTTTTATACTCTCTCTGCTCTTCGATTTAGTTTTAATCGTAATGAGAGACGTTCGTTTATTTATTTATTTTTTTTTTTTGATAGGTCATCTATGTTCTTATCTATTAATGAGGCTAATTAAGCTTGCCATGATAAGCATAACTTTTAAGCATCTCACCAGCAATACCCCCGAGCTTTGGTACAGCTTTAATTAACTTTACCCTACACTGCTAAGTGGCAGTATAAAAGTTTTTGCCTAGGCGTGGAACTAAATGAAAATACACAGTTTTAACAAACATACACTCTAAACTATTTGTTGAAATTTACTATCAAAATGACCGTACATTTTTGTTGAATTTTCTGTTGTTGCCTAAAATTATTATCTTTTGGTGTCATTTAATGAAAATAACCAGAAATTGTTTATTTTTAAACAGAAAGTTGTGCAAAATTTAAATTTATACAAAAAAGGATTAAATTATTACACAAAAAATTGTAATGTTAAACTCAAAATGTGAAAAATTTTAAATATGACAAAAAATGTGCAAAATTACACGAAAATGTGTAATGGTGAACATGAAATGTGTAATTTCATTCACGGAAGAAGATTTGGTATCACTGAACTAAGTCAACGTGATTTAAAATAACAAGTTCGAGGCAAAAAAAAAAAAAGCATCAATTGTATGAAAAAAATCAATACAATTATTAGTAAGCTGGAAAGTTTAACTTAAAAGTTTTCTATTTCTATTTTTATTTTATTATGTTTTTATTTTCTTAAAAGTGATTACATTATTTCAATTATTTTTTTATAAATTAATTATAAAATTAATTATCATTTTCTTAAATGAATTAAAGCTAAAAGTGATAATAAGCTACCTGAGTTAACATATGTTTTCACATAACTACAATTTGAATTTAATACTAATGAATACAAAAATATATTATAAAACAAAAAACATTCTATATCTTGCTTATTACTTACTTTTATTTACGCAAGAGTAATGAAATAGAGCAATGGTACGAAGGAAGGGGCATATTTTTACACATTTTTGTTGAAAAGTAAACACGAAGAGTTTCAACTTTTACACACAAGTTGCGTAAGTCGTTAAACATTTTCTGTGTAATATCCAACAAAAAATGTTTAAAAATGTGCATGTGTAAATTTAGACACTATTAGTCAGAAAAGCGTTGCCGACGATTATCGTCGTAAAATTCAACAGAAATCGTTTAAAGTGTATCTCAAACTTTTTTGATGATGTCAACCATACATGCAGACGAAATCAGACCATAAATTTCACATTCACAAATCAGACCTCGTCACATTCTGCCGTTACCATCAAAAATTAATTTTAGCGGCAACAATTGACGAAATTTCGAGAATAAAAACATATGATTTGTGCCTTTTTCTTAAATTCTTTGAAAGTCTTTTATTTCAGAACTTAATTCAAGATGGTTAGGGTCTAAGCAGCTGCAAAACATCCGTACTTGGCTGCGTGGTTTGTGTGAAGTCTTTATGTTTAAGACGATCCGCGGTCAATTGAAAAACAACGCTAAGCATGAAAAACTGTTGCCTAGAATAAAGGGTATTGCTGATTTTGCTTTAACAAAAAGCGATTTGACTAATATACGCGATAAGCTGTTGGAATCGAAAGTGCGTACGATTGCCAGTTATTATTCCAGCCCAAAACACTGACTTGGATCCATTTTGCTGTAAATGTTGAACATCTCGCCTTTTCATATAGTTTGGTGATTAATCAAGTCTACGACTCTGATAACATCTTCTCGCCCGAGATCTTGGATATCAAGCTCAAAGACAAACTCGCCTTCAGTCTTCTTGCAAATAGGCTAATCAACCATCGCACTAAGAAGGAGTTGATGGTGGACCAAAAATCAGCTTTTTGTAAAAAGCAACTAAACATAACACTACTCAACAAGGTTTTCCACAACGAATTGCGATAAAATTCTCTTTAGTAAAATTTTCCATAGAATCTGAATATCGTAATGATTTTTTTCGATTGGCCCCAATTTTTTATATAAATTGCAAAATTAAAAAAATCCACTATTGGGAACACATACTTCACATAAATGCTTGTTTAAACTTATATGTACAGTCAATGAATTTTAATTTAATTGCATGTAGTAGAGGAGAGTCAGATGAAAATTTGAAGGTATAATATGTGCCAATAGCATCAGTGATATGGTTGTTATGATCGAAAACAGGTGAAAAAATATCACTTTTTTTCGTTTTTTTTAAACATTTTTTATGTTTGAAGCCCTATATCTTGAAATAATTATATCGGAGAGAAAAAGTTAGCCCTGTTATGTGATAGAGAATTTTATTACAAAAATTTCAAGTATATACATGTCTAAAGAAAAGTCATAATCCGAATCTGTTGTCAGAATTTCAAAATTATGATATTTAAACACTATAGGGCTGCCACCTAATAATATGCTTTTAAAGAGTTTTAAACATTATCCAATCGGTTCAAGAGGTCGCTGATTTCAAATTTGATCTCAGAATTTTAAAATTGAAGATGGCTGATAATGTTGCCACCTATTTTTTTATTTTTACAAATTCGGTGCTGGGGCGAACACTAGGTATCCGTATAGGGTTGCCAAATTTCACAATTTTGAAATTCTGACAACGGATTCGGACAATATTGTATATTCTTTGGTATTGCTTTCTGATCAGCTCAACATTTTGTGAAAATTGTTTGCCTTTGGTATCATTTTATGTGTATGATACATTTACTCAACGTGTTGAGCTCAACAGTTGTACCTGCTGAACGCAGCCAATCATATGTATGACCCAAGATAAGTCTTGGAAAAAAAATCATTTTAAAATTAAAGCTAGTGGGGCAATTTACACGTCAGTCAAAGTCTGTGATCAGTCAAAATTTGTTGTTTGATTTTCCAGCTAAAAACAAAAGAATTCTCTGCGAGAGTGAAAATGAACTTTTTACAATTTATCGTATCAGTCAAATTTTCAGTGAGCCAAAAACCCTCAGTCATCAGTCAAACGGTTAAAAACTTTTACTTGTCTAGTAGGAAAGTAGTAATAAATAGTAGTAGAAAAGGATGTCTTTTTTAGGGGTTTGTTTTTCGAATTGAAATAAAACACAAGAAAAAAGTTTTAATGTCCATCAATTTGGCTTTATTGGAAGGATAATTTAATGCCATTAATGTTTAAATATGATTTCGGGCATGTAGCCGCCCCGGCTGGCTCGAATAAAGCCAATTCTACAGGTCAAATTTTCAACCACTTTTTCGAGCATATGGGGCCGTATGTCGGCAATAGAGCCGTAGACGAGCGACTTCACATATCCCCAAAGAAAATAATCCAATAGTGTCAAATCACACGATCTTGGTGGCCAATTGACAGGTCCATTCCGCGAAATTATGCGCTCATCGAATGTTTCCTTCAATAAATCGATTGTGACGTGCGCTGTGTGGCATGTAGCGCCGTCTTGTTGGAACCACAACTCATCCACATTCATGCCATCCAATTCGGGAACAAAATAGTCGGTTATCATGGCTCTCCATTAACGGCAACTGACTCTCCAGCATTATTTCGGAAGAAGTATGGCCCAATGACTCCACCAGCCCATAGAGCACACCAAACAGTCAGTTTTTGCGGATGTAATGGCGTCTCAAGGATCTCATGTGGATTCTCTTCACTCCAAATGCGGCAATTTTGCTTGTTGACGTAGCCATTCAACCAAAAATGAGCCTCATCACTTAACAAAATTTTGCGATGAAAATCAGCATCGAGATCAATCTCATTTTCGGCCCATTTGCAAGCGTTGTTCTTTTGTCAACCTGTTCATGATGAAATGGCAAACCAAACTGAACATAAATGACATTAGAGTTGCCAGATTTGACCACAAAATGCCAGTTTTATCTCTATTCGAAAAACAAACCCCTTAAAAAAACACCCTTTACTTGCATCAGTTATGGTATTAAAATGGTCATCGATCTTTCAGTCAAGTTTCTCAGATAGAGTAAAAGAGAGTAAAACACGATATAATCTTCAGTTAATTTGACTGACATGTAAATTGCCCCAATGCTGCATTATAGCCAGCTGAACACAGTTCGAAAAAGCAAGTTCGAAAAGTTAAATTCACCTTTTTTTGAGCATGAACGCCTTTTAACGAGTATTTGATCGACTTAAGCGGCCAGAATTCAACTTTATCAAACACCGATTTAAAGAATTTGGATTCAATTCGGTTTGAATGAAATTTTATTTATTTAAAATAAGTAAATGTATTTTTAAAACTGCGTAGGACCATCAGGATCTAGAGTTATGACACGTAGAGCTTTCTGTTTTAACTGCAAATTGACTGAAGAATATCGCGTTTTTTGCTCTCTTTTACTCTCTCTGAGAAACTTAACTGAAAGACGGCTTACACGAATTTCGTGTAGGTCATCCAATAACGGCTGTTGTAGCAGAAAACATCGATGCTATACGTGAACTGCTGGAACAAGAGTGAAAGAGAACATATTGCTCATTGCGCAGGTCCCTTGTTTTCTCTCAGCGATCAGCTGATCAGCTTATTTGTTGCTCACAGATCTTTGTTTACATTCGATTTACAATCATATTGCATTAAATTAAATAAATAAAGATATTAAGTTATTTGTTAACAGTGAAGTGTGCTGTGTGGATAGCAGAAATGGCGGTCGAACGTAGACATTTGTCGGCGACTGTAAGTGTTCTTAACAAATGATAACATTTGCAAATGACAGATTATACCATTGCAAATCACCTTGAATTAAATAAAAGATTCGTAAGCGAATGTCGTTAATGAACGCTACTGCCCGAAAATGTTCATAAACAAAATTAACAAATGATCATAAGAGATCAGATCTTCAGGGAATAACACTCTTGAACTTTTTGTTTGCTTGTGTGTGAGGTTGTGTGGTTTTCCTTTAGTTGCTGCTTTGCTTGTTGATTTCTTTTTTTTATGCAATAATAAATTTCTGACTAAACGGCTGGAGCAATTTTGTTGACATTTAGTATAAAGATTCTCCTGACTCAAGATTAAATGACAGGCTATCAGAAGTTTCAAAAACTTACGCGCTTCAAATAATAAAATATATATGAATCGATAATGCCTGGACTGGATCGATTTTAAAGCAATTTTGTATTAAAAACGAAACCAAACGAAGCTGAACCAAACACTAACGTACAAACACGAAGATGAACGAAAGTAAACGAAGATGAACGGAAAGCAAAATACTAAAAACGAAGCCAAACTTGAATGAAAATTAAATTCGCTGTAACTTTTTTTCATATGAATGAAATCAAAACTTTTTCTTCACAAAACTTTAATGATTTTTTACAAACTTTTATTTTCTTAAAAACAAAAATGAAGTTTTGGGGCTACTGAGGAAATAACACGAAAAGTTGAAATATCTAGTCAAAGATGGAATCGGAGGTAAAAATGTTAGGACGAATTAGAGTCCTTATTGAGATCAATCCAACGACATACTTTTTTTTCGATCGGATAAAAACTGATGAAGTTATACAAAAAAGACCATTTGGGGTAGATTTTGGGTCCACTTCAAAGAAAAAATGTGTATGCCACTATAACCCCTCTAACATAAGCTTTGAAATGAGGGTCTTTTGATATTTTTTTTTGGTGACCCGTCTTACTATACTGTAATTTTAATTCTATTAGGTCAGGAACCCATTGATAAAGTGGAGTGTCTATCCACTTTCGTCCATCCAAGAGTTTTTTTTTTTTTGTTAAAGTATTAAAAAAAAAATGTAAAATTTATTAAATAGCTAAGCGTCCGTGGCGTAGTTGGTTAAAGTGCGTGGCCTCTATGTCAACAAACCTGGAGACCCGGCTTCGAATCCCAGCAGCGACAGAAAATTATTTGAATTAAAATTGATTTTTCTGTACGGCCGCAGACAATGGCAATCCTTAGAGAGTTATCAAAATGCCATGTAAAGCTTCTCGAGAACAAGAATATTCCGTTCATCGCCGTTCGGAGTCGGCGTTAAATTGTAGGTGCAGTTCTCGGTCAATTGTGTACAAACTTAATAACATGCACAACACAATTGGTTATGAGAAGCTAACCCCAAAGTCCTTTCAAGGGCTGAAATGACCAGTTATTTATTTTTATTTTTTTAAATAGCCAAGCAGTAATATTCGTATTCAAATTATCTGCAATTTTTTAATACATTGCAATGACATCACTTCAATAGTATGGATAAAATGCCGCAAAACGTAAAGAAAATGGGGAAAAGTAGGGTATATTGGGGCAGTTGGGCTGGTAGGAATTAAGAGAAAGTCTTAGAGTTAAGTGTTTTGTACTTAATGATGAGTAATGCATTAATGAAAATTAGTGTAGAACATTGTAATATCGAATCGGGAATAGTTTTTTTAATAAAAATAAAAAGTAAAAAAAATAGGAATTTTAATACACCTCCTATTTTTCTTCTAAAAATATATATATCTCGGGAACCAGATGTGTCAGATAGTTAAGCAGTATACCGAAATGTTCGTATTCAAATTAGCTATTTTTGAATACATCGCAATGACGCCACTTCAATAGTTGGGATGCTATGCGGCAAAAATTGTAAAAAATCGATTTTTGCGGTCACGGAGGTGGGCCGGAATGGGTTAAAAAACAAAAAAAAATATCCAAATTTTTTTTTGCATCCATTCGCAAGTTTTTATCGCTAATCAAACTGAATCGGTATCTTTCGTTACACACTAATATATAGAGTCTAATAGTTTTCTAGGCAATAAGATACATTTTTATTAAATCGGATTTTAAAATGTTTTGGTTAACTATGTTAGAAAATTGGACACGTTAAAATGTTTCAAGACTGTAAAATTCAGAGTAATACTAAAGCTTGGGAACTCTAAAATTTGCTGATAAGACCTCTTTATGCGATAATTAACAGATGCGTGACACAATTTAAATGTTGAACCGGCAAGCATCTATTTTTTGCACCGATAACGATAATAAAAAAAATAAGCAAAAAGGCATGCAATGAAATCAAAATTAAATAATTTGACTTGAACGGTGTTATAATTTGACATTTGAACTCATTGTCAAGAAGATTATCTATCAAACTTTCTGTGTTCAGAATGGATTTATTTTCTTCTGTTTTTTTTTTTTTTTGATTTTTCTCTATTTTTCATTTTAATATTTCTTATTTACAATACATACTCCTATCGTCCCCTAATCACCAAATTTACTTTACCGCCAAGCACAAAATTGTATTTTTCTTGTTCTGTCTGTAAAGTCCTAATATAAAAACTTTATTTTGTCATGGACCTTACCTTGCAATAGTTAATTTTAGAGATATACTCTTTTTTCAGTGTTTTCTCATAACTCTACCCAGTTAAACTTAAATTACTCGAAAGTTATTATCGAGAATTGTTTCTTAAATGTCGTTAAGGCGGACCATACCACAGTGTTCCCACTTATTTGTAATAGATTGCATCCGTAAAACAAAGTATTATATGTTAAATATTTTTCACAATTTTATTTTATTTCATTGCATTTTTATAATTATAAACCTATTGTATATTCTTAGCTATTTTATAAATCTTCTTCTAACCGAGTGCATATCCTTAGCTAATTTATTTATTCGTGAACAGTTGTCGATTTTTCCACTTAGAATTTAGTTCTCCTCTTCATGCGTCTTAATGTTTCGTCTTACACAAACCAGAAATTTGAATGGATATTCACACTCATCCTCCTCTATTTCAAACTTATTCTTACACTCGTTAGCCATTCTTATGTTACTTTCACTTGGCTTTCTTTCTGGATGTCTATCTGAATAACTTTCCACAATTATTTTGCCATTTTCATCTTTTTTCAAAATTTCGTCCACCAGACATTTCGTGTAACACTTGAATTTGCGCTCGACTACTACGCTATCGTCCTTGAATACTTTGCTAAAATCAGTCAGTTCCTCATCTGAAATATTAAATTTATCTTGACATTTTTGCTCAAAATCAGGATCTGCATCAGCAGGCGCGCTCTGAAATAGATCAAGAATAAAATTATGATGTTAAAAATTTTTATATAAAAGTATTATCAAAGATATCAAAGAAATGTAAGTAAGGCTGATCAACGGGTACGTTGAAAAGTTTAAAACATACCGTTGCCAAAGCAGCAAATGTCACCAATACCAACAACAAAGTGCAAATTTTATACATTTTAATTAGATACTCTCTATAAATTCTTGATGTAAAAACTGTTGATTTGTTTCCCTTGGCAAAATTTTTGCTAATGGTTAGGTTTACCGTTTTGTGTTGGCTTTTATACTCTCTCTGCTCTTTGATTTAGTTTTAATCGTAAGGAAAGACTTTTTTTATTTATTTATTTTATTTTTTAATAGGTCATCTATGTTCTTATCTATTAATGAGGCTAATTAAGCTTGCATTGATAAGCATTACTTTTAAGCATCTCACCAGCAATACCCCGAGCTTTGGTAAAGCTTTAATTAACTTTGCTCTATACTGCTAAGTGGTTGTATAACAGTTTTTGCGTAGGCTTGGAACAAAATGAAAATACACACAGTTTAAACAAACATATCTCGAACATTTTTGTTGATGTCAACCATACATATAGACGAAATAAGACCATAAATGTGATTGTTTCAATTAACAGTCTCTTCGAATTCTGCCGTAACCGTCAAAATTGAATTTTAGCGGCAACAATTCATGAAGTTTCGAGATATGGAATTGCATTTGCGCGCAAAATAATGATATTGAAAGTAGTGAGTCATCATCTGAAGTAGACGACCCAGTTTCTGATGACTTAATAATTATGGCTTGATTCGTCCGACTGTGATTCGGACTTTTTTTTTTATACAGGCATGTCGTGGAATCCGACTCGTTTTGGCTTGAGTGAGAATTGCAAAACCGATTCCGATCTTAAATGGTGTCGTACATTTCGATCGATTTAAACGCCTTTCAAACATAAACAAAACCGATTGTCGAATTAGCTGTTACAAAGATAAACAAAAATTCTGAAAGTGAATTTTGCGTCAAATTATAAAAATTTTCTTAAATGTATTTAAAAGTTGTAGAAAAATGAGCTCTGGCGTTTTGGCTTTTTTATTGCTGCAAGAAGAAATTCCTGAAAGAGTAAAACGCCGAATTCTAAGAGATGACAGCAATCCGTTGGAGCTGCCGGAAGCATCGTAAGGACAATCCACCTCTCAGATACAAGATTGAACATTTGTTAGCTCCATTGTTCCTTTGAAAGAAGCTTTTGTAACAGTGTTGGACACAGTAGAAGCAAACTTGCATCCATCGTCGATTCCCCCAGTATCGATTTCGATACCAAAAGACCAGGGTTGTTTTTTTTGGTAAACCCTTTGGCAATGTCCGGGTAGATTTCCATAAATTAGACCAAAATTTAATTTGTGCCGTATTCTATGTTTTCCTCTGAAAATAAATATTGGAATATAAAAAAAAACAAATTTTCTTCCAAAAATTGGGCATTTTTGAGAAAAACACAAGCGTTAGCAATCAGCTGGCCGGTTTGTTTCCGAAAAAAAACCGATAAACCGGTTTCTACGACACCTAAAACTGAGATCAAATCCGATTCGAACATATAACCGATAAAATCGGATTGCACGACACCAAAGTGAATTTTCAGTTGGTTTCAAACCCGATTCCGGCCAACAATCGGATTCCACGACATCCCTGACAATCCTAATCAACTATTAAACACCTTTTCTCATTATAATAATTATTTTACTACCTAGAATTCGGAGTTGAGCTTAATACAAAAAACCAGAACTAAGACTTGATAAGTGACTGTTAAGCGCTTATCATAATAGACGGAACGGAACGTTGTCAAGTGTCAGAAAAATCAAAAATCTATAGATCTCAACGTTCACACATACACTAAGGGAAATAACGCATATTAGCATTATCCACGCCTGAGTTTAAATTTTATTTAAATATTTACGTGGATAAATCAAATGTTTTCCTTAAAACTCGTTTTCTTCCCGTATTTGAATTTTATTTATACCACACACGTACTAAAGGGCTGCACAAATGCATTTGCTTCTTTTACACCATCTATTACACCAAGTACTTTAAGTTAAGCACATCACTTGTAGAATAATTCAGCAAAGAAATAGCGTAAGCGCGTTAGAGCCCGAACAGAACCAAAGCGGCTGTCGGTTGGCGGACCTCTCTCGGAAAAATCCGCTGAGAACACGTCCAGAAGAGGAGCGGTTGTCGGTTGTCGGATCAGCGTTGGTTTTCGTTGTGTAAATGGAACAAATTCAACACATACACACACAAAACGAAATGTCAGCTCATGAATGCAACACACACACACAAAAACAAACATCAGCTCATGGTAAAAACTAAGAAAATAGCTCTGAGCACATCCAATTCTTAGCTAAAATATGGCAAGACTTACGCCACTCAAAGAGAGATTCGCCAGCCGTCGGAGAAAAAATAGAATTGATTCTATTCTGTCGTATTTCCGTCGCGGATTTCTACGGCCATTTAATTTTTGGCGGCTGCATATATTTTCATGTATTTTGTTGCTTAGCGCACACGATAACCGACAGCCACTTTGGTTCTGTTCGGGCTCTTACTTGTTGCTCAGAGAACAATTAATATTTTAACTCACTCTCTCTCGGATCAAATGCATACGCAACTTGCTCTCGTCAATTATAAAAGTTATCGTCCGCTATCAGGCAAATGAAAAAAAGAACTATATAGTTCTACCTTGTACTCCAAATACTTGCGTATGTTAAAATCAAAAGGCATTTTCAGTGTGCTTTACCAGTTACAACTATCAGTATTTTCAGCTTAAATGGGGGGTCGGAGAGGGTTATTATGTATGACCATTACTTTTTTAATAGGAACATTTTTCCCTTTGAGACCTATCCACTCCGACCCCTCCTTAGGTGGGTTCCCATACAAATTTTATGATTTTTGTATATTTATACCCACACTTACACATGGAAAGGGTCCCAAAAGGAAAACATATTCCTCTTGCAAAAGTAATGGGGGTTGGTCATACATATTAACCCTCTCCTGCCCTCCCTTATAACCACACATGCAATGAAAATTTAAAAAAAAAAATAAAATATATAACTGGCCATTTCAGCCCTTGAAAGGACTTTGACCTAGCTTCTTATGATCAATTGTATTGTGCGTGTTATTAAGTTTGTACACAATTGACCGAGAAATGGACCTACAGGCTTAACGCCGACTCCGAACGGCGATGAACAGAACTGTTCCTATTCTCAAGAAGTTTTTCATGGCATTTTGATTACTTTCTGAGGTTTGCCATTGTCTGCAGAGAGGTGGCGGCCGTACCAAAAAATTATTTTAATTCAAATAATTTTCTGTCGCTGCTGGGGTTCGAACCTGGGTCTCCATGTCTTCGTTGACATAGCGGCCACGCACTTTAACCAACTACGCCACGGACGCCACGGACGCAATGAAAATTTATCTTCTAAAATACTCAAATACTTATACTACTTGCTTACTTGAACTCCTCTTTACAATTTACTTTATTTACAAAAATATTGAGTGAGAGTCAATAACTCATTTGTTTTGCCTTCAACTAGTTTTTTATTTACGCACACTACCAAGTATTTGCGCTTACGCCAACGCTATTCGCAATTGAGAGTACAAGAGCGAAAGTAATTGCGCACCACACAAATGATTTGTTAAGCGATTCAAATGCATTTGTGCAGCCCTTTAACACGTACATACATATTCCATACAAGCAAGCAGCAACAGCATCGCACACGTACACACATATTCCGACAAGCAGCAACAGTATCGCACTCTGTTCCTGCATCTTATTTCTTGCAGTTGCAGGTTTCTTATAGTTCTCATTTAGTTATTGTTGCAAGGGTAATATAGCCTGGATTTTTTGCAAAGAAATGAAATGATGTAGGGTGGAGTGACAACTTGATATTTTCTCACAAATATCTTGCACCGGTTGTCATTTACCTACATATTTTGCTTCTAATTTTTTATAATACTTTTTCTTCCTCAAATTTATACTATTTTTGACACTTGGTGCCCTAATATTGAACCAACTGTCAAAAATAATATAAATTAAGGAACGAAAAGAGTAAAACAGAGAATTGATGGACGCAATATTTAATTTAAATATGTTGTTTTTTAAATTCAATATTTTTATATAAATTTTCTTTAAATGCGATAGTTTTATTTTCAAATAGTAAATATTTGAAAGATATTTTAAAAAAATTCGTCCATAATTTTAATACATTTTTTATATTAATTTTGTTTAAATATTTAAAAATTTTATTTAATGAAAACAAGTTTTTCGAGCTCCAGGCCAAGCATGTTTTCAACAAGACAACATGAAGAACAAAGAAGGCAACAAACAACAACAACAACAACGGCTCTGTATAAAGCAAATCACACAGCTTGACTATAAAGACTGTTTCATTGGCCGCTACACCAACTCATCAGTAGCCTTTACATGACTTGACACTGTGATCCACTCAAGCTACTTAGGTTCTACATATACCGCCAATATGCCGAGAAAGTTACCCGGAATTTATTTTTGGCAGAGAACGCTTGAATTTTTGTAACTGAGTTCTTATCTACTTTTTGATGCATACTGTACCAAGGTTAACCTAGATCGTATCGTATCATACTTTTAGGCATAGCCTTAATTCATGTTTATCTTCGAAATTCTATCAGAGCATATTGAGCGTTTTGCCTAGAGCTCGAAAAATTTTTTTTCTATATAAATAATGAAAAGGCCATATACAAATATTATGATTAAATTTTATATATTTACGTAGTAGATTTAAGAAAATGCGTTATTGGTGCAAAAATTACTCGCTTTTTGGATCAATTAAAAAAGTTTTTGGATAAATTTAATATTTTTTTCCCTTAGTGTACCACATACTCCATAAGAAGTTCACATAACCACACATACTCGTATAAGAAACTCATGTAGTAGATTGCCAAGTGACATTTCCCAATGCCGGCAAGAATGATAGAAACAAGATTATGCGTTCCGCAGTTTCGTTATCTAATGCCCTCTTTCTCAACTGAGTGCATGACGTCACACAGTACTTTTGCTTGACAAAAACGTATGCAAATGTGCGATCTTTTAGGCAAATTAACGAAATTGAAAATAAATTCTTTTGAAAAATTTAAGTAAAAATATCTACTCTTCTGTATAAAAATATGAATATTTTCGTATACGAAAAATATGAATTTTTAAAATTTTCAAGATTTTTATCTCCTAAACCATTCGAGACTGACAAAATTTTATTTTACCAATGGGTTAAGGAAGTCCATTTTCATATTATAAAAATTAGAAAAAATATTTAGTCGTGGATGTGGGAGTAAAATTATTCCAAAGTCTGACAATATCGTTTGTGACGTCATGACGTCTCTCTCTCTCATTAGCGGAACGCATAATCTGGTTTCTATCATTCTTGCCAATGCCGGCAAGTTGCTTATCACACAAACTATCAGTAACCGCTCCTATAGCTTCTGATCAAAAAATACCAGGAATTTCCCATTCAAACAAACCGCGTCAGATCTTTTTTTTTTTCTGGGTTGGTATATCTGTCATCTGGTGCTCAAATATCCGACTTTTTCCTATTCTCTTAACTCAAGTAAGCACTTCGCGGAAAGCGTTTTGAGAGGATTGAGGCAATTAAGGAGAATTCGCAGAAAGAGCTGAAGGTGATTCCAAAATCAGCCCGTGAAATTTGTTTTCAAGATTGGAGGAAGCGTTAAAATATGTTTATTGCTTGCAATGGGGATTACTTTGAAGGAAGTTAGGTTAATATCAATGAATAATTGAACAGTTTTTGTTTTATTGAAGAATTCCAGAAATTTCATCACTGGATCAATAGATTTCGACTAAGTCCTCTTTGCGGTACTATTTTAGTTAAAAACGCTTTTTTCGGTGATATTTATTTATTTTTTCACTTATTTAGTTATTTATTAATTTTTACTAGTTTTAAAAATATTTTCGTTCTTAAATTTGTCTTAAGCAATAAATTTGCGAAAACTATCTTATCCTACAACTAATAAAAATATTTACTTATTTTCTTTACAACTTGCCATCTTATTCCAACATCAGGCCGTTGTTTGCAAAGCGAACCGCCGAGGACCGAATTAGCTTGTTAAAACTGCTCAAAGATGGCGCCATCTTTTGTTCAGAACGCTATCCGGAGGAAGCCGAAAATATTGAATTCGAACTGAATCGCGAAATGAATGGAAATTCGACGCCAACAACACCAACCAGAACTGATAACCGAACTTATACAACAACCAAGACAATCGAAGTTGTTGAAATGACTGCAGCAGAAACGATTATGGCAACAACAACAGCAACTGTTGCTGTTGTCGAACGGGAATGTGCAGCAGCCGCTACAACAACAACAACAACCACAACAACAAGAACAACAAATGACATTTGACTGCCGATCTTTGCAAGCATCACATGAAATATGCAAAATATATGTAAAGAGAAGGAGGGGATAGCTTATGGACTGGAATAAATTGATATTGAAAACGAGAATAAAGAAGATAATAGCAGGAGGTGGCTGCAGGAGTTGGTTGCGTATGAAAAACAAGATGGTGGAGAGCAGTTGTTGAAGTGAGCAGTGAGAAGCGGAGATGCAGGTCGGCAGCTACAGTGAGGCATGGTAAACATTTTATATCTTGCACAACACCAAATAAAAACCACTGTAACTAGTCTTTAAGCATTCAATTTATAATAATTACACAAGAACAAAATTCACAATATTTAAAACAATATTTGTTACGACACATAACTTCAATAAAAACACGTTTTCATACACAAAAAACACCTCCATACTCACATAAACAATCTCCCTCTACCATCACTCCTCCACCTCCTTCCAGAAACTATTTGAATTTAAATTTCTTATATATACATATATACATATATATATGTATATATATATAAAATATCTACTCACTAATACATACATATTTTTAATTAATATTTAAAAAAAAATTGGCATAAAAGGCAAAACAATTTGAATTCAACAGAAAACATTTTTGAATGTTAGAGGAAAATGCAACGTAAATGTTAACGTAAAGTAAACTAAGTCTATATATATATATATACATACAAACATACACACATATACATAAATATATATATATATAATACAAACAAGTAGTTTTATGCGTTTAAACGCAAATAATATAGAAAATAAATTTTCATACCCTAAAAAATAGATGAGCATAACCCGCAATAAAATCACTAGAGAGCCATTAAAATACAAACAAACTCCTTAACAGTTATAATAAAACAAACAAAAAAAAAAAAAACAAAAAAAAAAATGTTAAAAACTAATACATTACGAACTAGATTCCAAATTTATTTGTTGTTAAGCAGCAAGAACAGAACGCAAACCAGAGTTAACGTAAACGTAACGTAATTAAGTACTCGTAAAGCTAAATACATTGTAAGCGACAACGTAATGTGTGAGTGTAAGAAAAGAAAAACAAAAACAAGTTGCTTTCTTTCGAAATGAAGACAACGTTTTAGAGCAAAAATTTTTAAAATACGAAAAGCTTTTTAAGAATACAGGGTGTTGAAGTGGTAATTAAACTGAACAGAAGTTTTTTTTTTTTGAGCTTTCTTTAGCACGTTACATAAGAAAATAAAAATAATAGAACATATACTATATCGTGACACAATAGAATGAAATTAAATTTCAAATTCAGATTCACAGTCTTCATTAGATACAAATTTTTGCTTATTTTGTGCAGAAAATTAAATGAAATAAAGAACAACTTTGAAGATATGAAACTTATGAAACAAAACAATACAATTTCTAATTTTCAATTCACATAATTTTTTGAGATTTTGAAACTTTTTTTTAAATAACATGATATTTTTAAAAAATTTGATGTACTTACAGTTTTTCTTACCAAAAGGTATAGTTTTAACCCATTAAGAACTAGACCCTTTAAATTGACGTAGAGTCTTAAAATTTGCTACATATATTTGTTTTGAATTCTTAAACAGAAATTAGAAAAAAAAATTTTTTGAAAAAGTTCACAGGGGGCGAGTCTTGCGCCTGTGACGTATACGTCACGTCGCACATTGGTTGAAGAGTGGCCGAAATTAATTTTTTTCATGTTCGCCGATTTGGATAATTTTTTGGTATTTTGTTGTCAGATATCTGAATATTATGATTCCTCAATATAAGGCATTATTTGTTTGGACAGACATGCTCGAATTTCATATATGTTCGCTTGTTTAAAATGACGTGCAAATTTACTGTATATTCAATCTTTTGGTACAGTCACAGTAATCTTATCATTTGACTTTGTTGTATATTTTCGTAAGTGACAATTGTCATAGATGACATTTGCATTAAAAAAAGTTGGAAAAAGTGCCATATAAAATATTTCGTAGAACGAAATATAAACAACATCACAATTTCTATGTTCATCAACTTCAGTGTACTGCATCTTTTTAGCCCTGTGGAGCCCTGTTTAACGAAAGATGTCAAGTTACAGCTTGAAGTCTCAGCTAAAAGTAAAAAAAAAAATCAGCTGCTCCTACTTGCTCCTTTCCAAAAAAAACAGTAAAAACTATAAAGTGATAAAGTAACAAAACATGAATTTTGGTTCATGCTTGTTGTTGTTGCCATAGGCTGAGGAAGCCTATGCAAAAAAAAAACCGCGCCGAGAAATGTTAAATAAGGTCAAACTCACGCAAAACAATAACAACTTCTCGGTCCAAAATTGAGGACCGGAATTTATGAAAATTAAACTCACGAAAAACAATAACAACTTCTCGCTCCAAAATGGGGCTGTGACGGAAGTTCGGGACACAGTGAATACCATCAAAAATTCACAGATCCAAATGACTCTGATAAATATATGTTCTTAACGTCATTTGTTCCACTGACCCTCACAGAGCTTAATAATATGTCAACAATGTGCTGGAGAAATACAGAGCCGTCATCAACTAGATTTTGCCGACCGTTAAAATTTGAATTTATACAATAAACAGCTGAAGTTATAAATTCTGAGGTTAGTCGTGTTAATGACGAAATAGCAAATTTAAGAAATACTGTCGTTGAATTTCATGGCAGAAACTTAAATATTTCTCACACATTGAAATTAACAATGATTGATGGGAAAGTAGCTACTACGATTTCTGGAAGCTCATCTATGGCGGTTTGCTCCATATGTGGAGCGAAGCACACAGAAATGAATAGTTTAGATGCGGTGATTTTGAGGAAATGTTCGGTAGAAGCAATTGCATTTGGTATTTCTCCCTTGCATGCGAGAATCAAATTTATGGAGTGCATTTTGCACATTTCTTACCGTCTAAGTTTCAAAAAATAGAGAACAGATAGTTACACAAAAATTGAAATGGCGGCAAATAAAGCTGAAATTAAGAAGAGATTAAAGTTGACACTGGGCATAAATATGGACGCAGTGAAGCAAGGTATGGGCACAACCAACGATGGCAATACGGCAAGAAGGTTTTTCGAAAATCCAGCTAAAACTGCAGACGTAATTGGCATAAAAGAGGAGCTAATACATAGATTTTAAATTATTTTGGCCACAATAAATTGTAATGCAGCGATCGACACTAGCAAATTTCATATATATTGCATGGATACCGCCAAGTTGTTTGTTGATATTTATGGCTGGTACTATTACATGCCTGTAACTGTGCATAAGATTCTGGTGCATGGTAGCAAAATTATAGCAGAAGCTATTCTGCCAATAGGTATGTCTCTATCTAAAGGCCCTTATTCAATGATTTCATTTTAATTTTTTACATTTTAATTGATTATTTGTATCAGGTATGCTGTCCGAGGAAGCTCAGGAAGCGAGGAATAAAGACTATAGAGCCTATAGATTACATCATTCGCGAAGAATTGGACGTGTAGCCACTAATGAAGACGTAATGCATAATCTTTTATTGTCTTCAGATCCATTTATAAATACATTTCGCTCAAAGCTGCAAATCAAAAAATTGTAGTACGATAATGATGTTAAAAAATTATTAAAAGACTATGCTTAAATTACTTATTCATGTTTGTTCTATTTGTTTTTTTTTATGGGAGGTGGGCGTAAAAGTGGGCGTATCAGGTATATATTTTTAGGAGCCCATTCTACAATTATAATATATATTTTTTGTGAAAATTGAGTTGATGCAGTAAAAATCAAGGGAGTTATGCCACTTTTTCAATACAAGTTGTATGGGAAGTGGGCGTAAAAGTGGGCGGATATTTTTCAAATTTCACACAAATGATTCTGAGTGTTTAAAAAGGATATGTGCCAAAAAACAATGCCGTAGGTCAAAATTTAATTTTCTCTTTGTATGGGAAGTGGGCGTAAAAGTGGGCGGAACATTTTGATTTTTCCATTTTTTTCTTGATTTAAACAAAAAATGCCTATGTAGCAAGTTTCATTGTCCTTCGACAACTCCTTTTATTTTTAGCCGCTCGTTCTATGAACTTCAACCAATGTGCGTTGGTCCTATTATTCCACACTTATGAGAAAAACATATATTGTTTTTGTGTACAATTTTTTATTTGTTCTTTCGGTTGAGGGGTGTTAGTGAAATGAAAAAAAGGAACTTCAGGTAATTTATGTTCACATTTTGAAATAAACTTAGGAACATATAAAATAAAATTAGGGAAAGTTAAAAAAAGACAAGATAAATTTATAAAATGGTAGTGCTTGAGACAGTTAGCACACGAGCCAACATTACACTTTCCTTACCTCCACAAAGTGATGGATACCATCGAATCTTTGGTTAGTGCATTCAGCTTCATTTTTCGGTCTTCGATAACATCCAGGCGGCTTTCTGATGCCAAAGCTTTCACAATAATGGCTGGAAAATAGATTTGGGTCATATCTGAACCGCTTTTTCGATGCAGAACCCAAGCATTTTGAATTGAAACGTCAATAAGCCAGGTAAATATAGACCACCACCATTTTTTGGCCCTTGCGCCAATCCTATAAGCATTTACGTTCTGATCCATACGATCTGTACCTCCCATTGCAGCGTTGTACATGTCTACAGCACATGGTCGAGAAAGCTCAATTTTTCGGTGTTGTACTCGTGAGTATCGACCAACTTAGGATACGGGGTGTTTTCCAAAAATGGTTGAAGCTACAGTAACAACAGAGTAGTTAATCCATTTGGTTATGTATATTTCAGTACTTTCCAGTTTTATGCTCCTTTTTTTGCTTCTTATTTAGTACCAGGTAAAGGACGAAATTTAGGAATCATAATTTCGCGCATTGTTCCAGTGCCATTGTAGCCCCGCTGTATCAAACCAAGCAAAATAGAAACAGAAGTAAATAAGTTATCGAAATATATGCAATACGGCAACGGTCTTTTTTCTTCAACGAGATCATCAAGCATTGAAAATAATGGCGCAGAGTTCTTTCCATACATCTTTGGATACTCTTCTGCTATGCGTGGATTTATGCCTTGGTACATCTTAAAGTTTATAAGGTATCCTTGGGGCGTATTGAAGCACCACGTCTTGTATTCAAAACGCAATGGGTTTCCCCTAATAAATTGCTTGCAATCGTGTCGACCATAATACTCCACCATAGATTCATCGTAGAATAAATCCTGCTCAGGATGGACATTTTTAAGGCATCGCTTTTTCACTGCATCAGTAATTGGACGAATTTTCCAGATTGTGTCCTTTCGATCTTCCAAGCTGTTATCACTGTATTTCGTTGCATGCTTTCGCTAACCATCAAGCACAGCATATCTGAATCTTCGCACCAGTAATCTCTTTTTTTTGTCGAGATGTGTTCCCAGTGACAATCATGATACAAATTATTATGATACAATCGGTGTAATTGGACTCAGGGGAAAAAAGTTTTTAAGAAACTAGTGTCGCTTTTAACCCAAATTAATTGGGGTTCATTTTTTTTTTTTTTTTTTTAATTGGGGTTCATGCCTTTCATGTATTTTTGGCCCTCGACCGTCTTGTGTTAAAGTATTTTACCTTTTTCTGTTGTTACTTCGTACTGAAATGTTTTCAGGTGTCTTGTTATATGTACGTGTAGTTGATTCCTCCTCTGGAATTTCTGGTGGTCGTTGATTTTCTGAAGATGGAGATTCCGTCAATAAGCTTGTCCCAATATTTTGAAAAGAATTTTCGATTAAATTGACAATATCACTGACATCTGTATTATTCAGTACATCGTTTTCAAGTATTCCATCATCGTTGCTGTTACATACTAATTCCCAAGGCGCTTGCAATTGCTTCTTGCTCAAATTATCGATGGTGCCGCCGCAGTCTTCCTCACCTGAATCTTCATCGGACAGCAGACCTTCATCGGGTGGCTCTAAGTAAACTTTATCAATATCTTCATCATCACTTTGTAAGCTCTCTAGAAAATCTAGCATTTCATCAGCATTTTTGAAGTATCTAATAAGATAAAAAAGCATTATATGTATTTACTTTCATTGTATTTGGACCAACGTGACGTATACGTCACGACAATAAAAAACACTATAAAACGATAACTTTTCACTTTTTTTCCCACAATTTTTCTACACATATTTCTTAGTAATACTACATACATTTTTTTAAAGTTATATACGCGAATATAAAATATGAATATGCTGACTTTTGACCTTTGTGCTTCTCAACATTTTTCCTATTTTCACTCTACACACAAAACCAAGAGAACGCCGTACAGTCTATTCACAAGCAAAACTTAACTGCAACTGATGCAATCTCGATCGCAACACCTCAAATGAAATTATTTTATATTTTAAATTAAATATGCAGAAGCTAAATTTTTTGTAACGACCGTTGGATGTGGGCAATGTTATCGTGACGTTTACGGCACATTGGTCCTGAATGGGTTAAAACTTTTTATTTGGGGTCTCATGTAGAAGGTATTGATTGAGAAAAAACTTAAAATATATGAAATCGTCTCAGTATATCTGTGGTCACAAGGAATAACAGCCTAACTCAAAATATCGTAAATACGGGATGTTTTATTTTCCTTACTTCGTCTGCTTTCTAGAAGTTAATGGAACAATCGAACATGAAACTTGTAGATACATGAATGCCCTTTCATTTTGCAGAAGAACCAGATCGCTTTTTTACCGGGAAACAGACGAGATAAGGAAAATAAAACATCGCGTATTTACGATATTTTGAGTTAGGCTGTTATTCCTTGTGACCACAGATATATTGTTCTCTAGTTCAGCTTATTACCTTGTGTAGACTTTTGCTACAGGTAATTCGAAAAAACATCGCCATTAGATGCTTGGAGTTTATTTTATACTAACAAAAATTAAAGATTTTTATAGAAAAAACCGCTAAATCAGCCTTTTGCGAATTCACGTGAACAATTCTCTCTCATAGATCTGGTTGTTTGTGTGAATTATTAGAAGCTTTTGGCATTTTTCCTTCAAAAAATTAATCGCTTGAGCGTCTTTCAACTTTGTAGACTATTTATAGTTTACGAATTGGCTTATGAAAAGTTTCACGTGAACAATTTTTTCCACGAATTCAATTCGTCATTCAAATTATCAAAATTTATAGTCAGTTTCCCATAAAATACCAAAATTCTAACATTGTATGTTTGTTTATATTGATACATTCACCCGTAGAATACAATTTACATTTTTGAGGAATAGATTGAAAAATTTTCTCGGAGCTCTTGAAAAGTTTGTTTCCTAAACATTAAAGATAAAAAGAAAATTGGCGTTTTCGTGTTTTCGCTAAGGTATGGTGGTAAGCTTTTGATTGTTATTCTGCTGGAGCGTCAAAGCTAGGTACACTAGGCGACAAATGAAAGTTTACGATTATATATTTGCCATTAATCCAATTTTTTATTAAAAGTTCACACATTTTTTAAATTTTTGTTTTTTAACTATGAAGGATATTATAAAACAAAAACAAAAACCATTTTCTTTAGCAGGATGAAATAATTTAAGCTTTAAAGAACTCATAATGTTTAAAACTAATACGACAATTGAAAGTGCACGATCTTTTGGAGCAACATAAAAAAAACTTTTTTATTTTTATCTTAATCTTAATATTTAGTGTTACCGCTTTTATTTTGAATAACTGCTCGAAGTCTATTTGGCATGCTAAGCATTAAATTTTGGATCACATTTCGAGGGATATTGATCCATTGATGTTGCATTTCATTCCAAAATGATGTCTGATGTTTGCACGACTTGCAATTGATATTTTTTCATCCAATATTGACCACAGATGCTCAATCGGGTTCAAATCTGGAGATTGAGCTGGCCAGTTTAGCTTTTCAATTGAATTATTTTCAAAATACTGCTTGGCAATTCGTGATGTGTGCTTAGGGTCGTTAACTTGTTGAAAGATAAACGACCCCAAGCTCATTTTTTCCGCACTTTCAATAAGGCTGGCTTGTAGTATACTTACGTATGGGCTGTCATCCTTGTATCAATTTGTATGAGATTGCCTACACCATAAACAGAGAAGCAACCCCACACCATAAGCGAACCTCCTCCATGCTTAACAGTGGGTTGCACCATGTTCTGCTTAAGTCGATCTGCTGGTCTACACCACACCCGTTTACGTTTTTTTGCATTTTTTAATTCGAATTTTGATTCGTCGGACCAGTACGACTCCGGAACAATATGCTCACAGAGCAAAAGCAACGCGTTTTTTTTATTAAATTTCGAAATTAATGGTCGTTTCGTTGCCACAAAACCAAATTTTAGACCAAAACTTCTCAATTTCCTCTGCACCGTTCTAATTCTATGCATTCTTTAAGTTGTCTGGCTGACATTTCAGGATTAGCAGTCACTTTACCCTTTAAAATGCGCTCTTCGTGCATTCATATTTTTGGTTTTTTGGTCCTCCCCACTGTGTGGCAAATGATTTGTTGTTTTTAAATTTTTCATAGATTTTTCGGGCTTCTGTCTTTGATATGGAACATTTTTTTGCAATATTTCCATACGATTTCGGTCCTCAATAATCAATTTTTTCAGTTCAACATAGTTGATAAATTAAAAAATTAATTAAGTCATTTATTTTACATTTACATTCATTTATTTCATTTTACGTATATTTTCTTCCGAGTTATTTAAGTTTTACCACTTTAAACAAAACGTAAACTTTCTATTGTCTCGCTAACATCAACTAAATTCAGTGATAATTTATTTGTTTGATGCGTAGAATTTAAAAGAAGAATATGTGTTCAATATGAATAGATAACGACACTTCAATGTCTATACTATTAAAGCGATCTTTACACAGAGCAAGTTAAAACATGACAGTTTTTGCAGCATATGGAATCGTAAGCTTTCAATTGTCGCCTAGTGTACATGGTCCCTTCCAATAAATATATCCTTATAACGGAATCTGTCGATCTGCCTTATAACGACTTAATATCGTTTAATCTATCCATAGAACCTATACCATTTGAAGAAATACAGCCCCTTACCATTACATGGCCACCAGAGAACTGCAACAAGTCAATTAAAAGTCAAGTAACTTGAAAAAAATCAAGTTGCGACTTGACTTGTAGAAACTTGAAACCTCGACTTGCTTCTGAAAAACGAATCATAAGTCAGACTTGATTCTATTTTCTTTCTACCCTACATTAATTGGTAGAAAAAAATCAAGCTTTCTACTTTTCAAGTCTGTTTTCAAGTCTATGCGACTGCGCTGCCGTAGAAAGCCACTGACGAGCATCTACTTATAATTTTCTATACAAAGTGACAAAATTAAAAACAAACAAAAAAAAAAAAAACAACCACACATTCTTTCCACATTCAATCCAATGCTTTACATCAGTGTCGACCGCGTTGTATACACGCGTGTGGAGCAACCAACACTTTGTCTTTTTGCGTATACACGAAAGAGTAAATGAGACAAATGCCGTTGCTGTGGTCGAAGCTGCTCCCTTCGTAGGACCCTAAGTAAATTATACGTCAAAGGTCCCTAAGGTCCGCTGGGACATAATATGAAAATTGCCTATAAAATGCACTAAAAATGATTGAACACGTTAATGATTGAATATTAATTATTTTTATTGAGATATAGTCTTAATCTAATATTATTTTATTGTTCTGCTCGCTGAATCCTGGACGTTTTGCACGGCATGCAACGGTGCATCTGCTCTGAATGCTCTATACAAACAAACTTCCTGCAATCGCAGCATGCAAATCTTGTTTTACGTTGCCTGTTGTTGTGTTGTTGACATAAATAGCAAGTTTTCCGTTGATCCCTGTGTTGGATTGGTGGTGCTTCGCTTGTAATGCTCTCTTGTAGTGGTATGACGTTGTAGTCCATCATAGCTCTCTTGATATGGGGGTAGCGGGTTATACGATTATTGAGCGCCCTTTCTTCGATTTCGGGAGTAGCCAACTGCTGAACTAATTTGTATAAGAACGACCGCCTCCTGTCGCTTTTCTGACTCGGATTGAGGTCATTATAGGCGATAAATGACGCCAATGCAGCAACGTCCACAATATTATAAAACATGGCCAGTGGCCAGCGTTTTGTATCTCTTTTACACGTGTATGTACCTAGCATTTGGTCCATCGTGTCCACTCCAGCTTTATTTTTGTTGTAATCCACAATGGCCATTGGTTTTTTATGTGCTCCTTCGACAGCGTTTGTATAATGTGCTGTTGAAATGAGTACCACTGCTTTATTTTTCTTCGGCACATATGAGCACAGCGCAACGTTGTTGTCATGGTAGCCGAACAATGTACTATCAATTGGGCGATTGCGATTCTTCCTAAACTCACTGGGAATACAAGCTTTATTTGTGCGTAAGGTACCAACATATGCTGTTCTTTGGGTAATCAAGTTTTCAGCCAATTCAAGAGACGAAAAGAAGTTGTCTGCATACACAATGCGGCCAGTAAATAAGTATTTCTGCGCGAGCTTCATTGTCACTTTGTAGCCCAGCTGGGTTTCACGCTCCTGTCCTGGTGCTTTTCCAGAGTATATGATACCTTTGAGTGGATATTTGGTTTTTGCATCACATATCCACCACACCTTTATTCCATATTTTGCAGGCTTTGATGGAATGTACTGTGTAAATGATGTCCGTCCTCTATATGTAAACAGTTGTTCATCTACTGTTAGAGCATCATGTGGTTCGTACCGACTTGCCAAATTAGCTTGCAGCATGAGCCAAATATCATCAATTGCTGCCGTTTTGCTGCTCTGTGACCTTTCCATGCGTGTGTTCACGTTGTCAAATCGTATGTACCTCAATAGCAGTTTGAATCTTTTGAATGACATTACAGCTCTGAAGATTGGTGGATGATTTGTATCAAACAGGCAGTAAGCTGGTTCATTGTTTGACTTATATAGGCCAGAAGTTATAAGCATTGCCAGGAACGCATCAAACTCCTTGGGTGTCAGTGGTTGCCCTTCTTTGGGTCGTGTTGGATTAGCTTCATTTCACGCTTCAATAGTTTGTTTGGCTTTTCGGTTAGTTTCTCTTACGATTATGTGTGACATTTCCTCGGTAAAAATTGTTTTGAATATGCTCAATGGATCATCCGAAGTCATTATTGGTCCTATTCCTCTACTTCTCATGGTGAAGATATTGTGCGATCTTACACGTGAAGTAGGTGGCGGCGCTTTCTTCCATTTCATACCATTTTTGCCAACATAATAGTCATCCGAAGTTGTTTCTTGATTTGGCGGCGTTTCATCATCATCGTCACTTGTATCTTCGTCCCAGTATTCAATAGTGGCTCCACTTTCGCAATCAGAGGCTTCTTCATTTATTTGGAACGATGGATCACTTATTTCATCATCGAAATCACAACTTTGTTCATTTAGTATTTCATTTATATTGATATTTGCTTCGCACATTTTTCTTAAGCTCAATTCATTTCAAAAGTTAGTACGCAACTGTTGAATATTCTTGAAGCAACTGGTTAATACACCTTTTTTTCCCCAACATTCAGGTAGGCACGCAGGTATAAGACAAATGCATCAGGGATGAACAAAGCAATAAAATAAGCAAACTTATACCTCCCCCTGCTCATTTCTTGGAAAACCCAATTAGCAAAAATATTTATTTTACCTTGAAACTAAACGCAGCTGCAATTTTGAGCCATAAAACAATGAATTCCACGAAGTAATAACGTTAATTTGCTTAATTTTCATACTATATCCCAGGGGACTTTAGGGACCTTTCTCGTAGGCAGTAAAAGTAAATCCTTAGATCTCGGTAACCACTGGTCCGATTTTAATGATCGAACCCGTAAAAGACGCAGAACTAAATGTTCCAGGAATACATGGTAACTTTGGGAGGGCGTCGTAGTGGCCAAAATAGGAGTAATTTGCGATTTAAAATCGAAAAAGTGCCTACGGACCTTAGGGTCCCACGAAGGGTTAAAGTTAAACTGTTTTCTCAACTCGAGAAACGAAGTTTGCACTGACGACACGAAGCTAATTCCACGAACTTCGTAAACAGACTTGAAAATTAACGATTTCTAGGAAAAATAATTGCTTTTTCTCTACATTTCAAGTTTCTACATTTCAAGTTCTCTACATATCAAGTTTCTACATTTCAAGTTTTCTACATTTGGCGACTTGATTTTTGCTGCCTATGATTCGCGCAAACTTGTTGTTTGCCTGCCTCGACTTGCAGGGAGTTGAAAAATTACAGGAACTTGAAACAGCAAATGAATCCATTCATGCAGATCTCTGGTGGCCACCTCAAAGCTTTACGATTTTTGTTTTTTCATGGACGTGAAATTCCTTTCCTTTGGATCGTTGAACTTTTCTTGCTATAAGACTATTTTTAAGACTAATTTTTGAGTTCGAGGTCAGTCACTCCATATATGATAAGCTATTTTGGAAAATAGTTTTGGTGAAAAGTAATTCTAGCGAAACTCCCGATCAGGTTTAATATGGATAAGGTTAAGTAGGAAAGATTTCAGTTAACTTTTTCGTTTCAGGGTTTGGGTTTTGACAGGTTAAGTAAGAAATATAAGAAATAAACTGTTTCAGTTTGAGAGATGAATACTCATCTTTGATGAAATTTGATATTTGATATTTGAACTTACAATCAATCGATTCCTTTTGAATTTTCAAAATATTTTAACCAAGAATGGCTCCAAAAATGTACCTCCTTCACCCCTATACAAACATATTTTTCGCACAAACAGCAAAATTGACTACACCCTGTATAAAAATTACACATAAATAAATTACCAATTCTATATATATACATATATATTTTTTGGTTTTTAAAACACTGAATAAAGCACTTCAACAAAAATTATTTTATTTATCGAAGTTTTATAATATTTGTTATACTTTAAACACTTCAAATAGATAAATTGTCAAAATAAGCAGTTTTAAGAACAGTTTAAAATTTCAATAAAAAACAAAATAAAATTGAAAATATTTAAAGAAAACAAAAAAATAAAGAAAAAAAAACATTTAAAAACGAAACAGTTTGAAATTGAAAATTATATCAATAAAGCAAACAAACTTTTTGATTTGTCAAAAATTGATTTTTACTATTTTTCTATACTCCGGAACAGATTTTTCAATATTTGGTCATGTGAAGTTCTGGCGATATTATGGATATGTATATCAATAGCTTTAGTTAAATGTTGATTCTTCATTGATTATGTAAAAACACATGCATTCATTTCTATTTATAATTTCATTCATAATAATAATTTAAATAGTCCAGCAGTTATGTACTTTTACCTGGAAAGTATTCCGAAGTTAATGGAACTTTAACGGGTTGTTTTGGGGGTACACTAGGAAGACTATATTAAGTTTTTAACCTCGAGGAGTCCATCAAGTCAGGGGCTGTTGGTCCCGATGGAGTGAATTGTTACATGGCCGATCGATTGGTACCACCTGCTTGAAGACCTGCTTGGAAAAAGGAACTTTTTGAAGACTTGAAATAGAAAAGAAAGGATAAGTTCATTACTTTGGCATCTGTATCTTGTTCTCTGAAAATCAAGCACAAGACGTTCACAGTGAACCCACTCACTCTATTCCAACAAGTGTGTATATCAAAACAATCAGAAGCTGACCTAAGGAGCTTGTTCAAGTATGAACTCGTCCCTTTTCCAACCTCGCTATTCACAGAAGCAAGAATGCATAAAGGCAAGGAAGAAGTAAACTTCGGCACCAGAAAATGCAACGTCATTGATGGTGGATTCCTGCTGCATATAGTTCTTTGGACCAAGTCAATTGAAGCCACATTTCAAGAAGTCTGCCAAAACTTCGTGGATACGTAATCCAAAAGCACCTTGGGAGAAATGCCATTGTAGTTTTTGATGGTTATTCTGTTGGGATAACCTTTCAAAGCACCAAAGCCGCTGAACGTTATCGGCGTTCTATGCTTCACTCCTCAACAAAGTTTGTCTTTTCCAAGACAACTGTGATCAGCACGATTTCGCGGACGAAATTTCTTTCCAACGATACTAACAAGATGAACTTCATAACTATGTTGAAGAGTGAAATGCAAGCCAGGGGGATCCAAGTGAAGCAGGTAGTAGACGACGCCGTTGTAATGATTGTGAAGACTGCTGTCTTAGCTGCTGACAGTTATGATATAGATGCTGATGATGGGGAGATATAGATATTCTGGTGCTTCTCACTGCTTTGGGTTATTTTAAAAAAATGTTTATTTTCAGAAGAGTGGAGAGGGTCACCGCCCATCTGTACTATATTCATTTCACTCGTTTAAGCACGAACCACAGGATATTTTTTTCCTGCATGCGATAAGGGGGTGTGAAAGCACCCTTTGTTATTGGAAAAAATAAGGTGATGCAGATTTATAGGAAGAGCCTTAGCCTTTTAGAAATATTGGCGATTTTTAAAGACCCCCAGACAACTCCAACTCAAATGAAGTGACGTTGGAGATAAATTCTTTGTGAAATTGTATGGAGGGACCATCAAAATTTACAATCTCAAAGGCCTGATAAAAAATAAAGGGGAAAACCTTCAAACCTGACAACAACGTTGCCAAAGTCAGTAACACAGGCAACATTTTGAGCCTTCCGGAACAACGACGGGTCGAACAATAAATCATTGACAATGCTATCAAAGACAGATAAAATAAAAATTATGGTAACAAATAGTTACGTATTTCTTGAATTTTAAAAACCTTTGCTTCAACTTTGATTGGCTGTATCTCCGTTAATATTGGGGCTACAAATCTGGTTCACCAACATACCTTTAGGAAATTAAATGCTCTTCAAATTAAACCACATGCAATGTGGTAACAAAATGTGCTTAGTTTAAGAGATATAAGCGAAAAACTGAAAAAAGTCAGAAAATTTCGTCAAGTCAGCACATGGTTCTCGAGGTCGAAGACTTAAGATAGTCTTCGTAGTGTTAACAACCCGCAAAAGTTCTATTCCAACCCCCCAAACAACCCGTTAAAGTTCCATTAACATCGGAATACTTTCCAGCTTCCCTCATTTTTTTCGACATATCGACTGGACTAATATTTAATGTGTTTAATATTTTTAATTTTATTATTTTCTTTAAATATATTCAGTTTTTTTTTCGTTCGAGTAATTAAAAGGGTATTCACGATGTTATGTATATGTGGTATATTAACCAAAAATATATGGCATTACTTCTAGCCCATAATGACACCCTAAGCCAGTGATTCCCGAACTATTTTGGTAGTGGAACCCTCAAATTTTTTGCCAACTAGCGCGCAACCCTGAATATTTTGTAAACAACGACTTTTCACAATTTTATGAGATATTAAATGAAACAAGTAGGGTATTATTTTGATATTTCTGATTTGATTTAAATTAAGCAAAACTTAAAAAAGAAACAATTATTCATAGAAATATTTAATAAAAATACAAAAAATAAACTAAAGTAAAAGAAACAACTTAAATGAGAAGAATGCAGCTGCTTCTTTGACTCCATGATTCTCTTAAAATTGGGTTATGTTTGATATCTGGTACAGCATCAAGTTTGTTACGATATTTGGTTTTTGTCGCAATATATTTTGATAACCCAGGTTCACACAAATAATTGGTTGCAAACGGCAATATAATTCGAAAGCCTCTTTTGATAAATTTTGATATTAATCGAATACTACTGTGAGCAAAAAATACCGGTAAATTTGAATTTAAATTTTTTGGGAATTCCTATAGCGACAAATTTTTTTTTAAGTTGGCACTACTGTCACAGACATCTGTGCCAAAGCACATGTCAAAATATTCTTTAGTGTTTGAGATACACGTCATTTTCTAAATAGCTTAAAGTGAATTTTTTGTTTTTTATGTCTATTCTAAGTATTCAACAACGAATGAAATTTCTGCTACCAAAACGTTGACAATGTTGCAGAAGGCCTTGGGTGAGCAAGTTCTATTGAAAACAAGCGGGCGCGGATCTACGGGTGATAAAAAGGGGGGGGGGGGGGTGTTTTGTGTAGTTTAAAGTTTGCCATTTATGTAATGTTTTACCCCCGAACAAAGAGTTAAAATGCTGAATTTTCAAAATAAATTTTCTTCAACGATGAGGCCCATTTCGCGTTTGGTGGATACGTAAATAAACTAAATTGCCGTATATGGGGCGTCGAAAATCTCCAAGCGATTGTGGAGAACCTATTGCATCCGCAAAAAGTGACTGTACACTAAGGGAAATAACGCATATTAACATTATCCACGCCTGAGTATATATTTCATTTAAATATTTACGTGGATAAACCAAATATTTTCCTTACCTTATTTTTTCCCGTATTTAAATTTTATTTATGCCACACACTGACACACATATTCCATACAGCTGCCAAGTAGCAGCTTCTTAGCAGTTTCTTCGCACCAGCAGTTTAAGGTTTCTTATAGTTCTCATTTAGTTAATGTTTTAAATCATTCGTCACAAAGGGCTCTAAACAGTTTTCGTATAAGAAAAGAAGAAAATAAATAAACTCAAATGGTTTAGGTACACATTAAATTGTATACTAAATATTAATTCCTAAATAATGAGATAAACGTTCAACATAATGGTGCGATTTAAGAAAATCCAACTTTATATTTGTTGGAATTCTTGTATCAAAAAGAAATCCTATAATCCCTCCGTAATCAATTGGATTTGATGTTAATATAACAGAAGAAAGCGTATCATAATTGTTAGCATAATTGTTAGCTGTACCGTACCAAAAAATAAATTTAAAGCTAAATGTTTACAACATGTAGCTAATGCTGGTCTTAACTGCGCAATAAAAATTAAAGTCATGATATAATCGTGTAATATATCAAATGAATTTGTTTCAAAATATTTTTGTCTCATCCAAGATCGTAAAAATCCTGGATGACCGTAGTATGCTGAACGAGCAGAGCGAATAACAATAGAAATTAGTTCTCTTATTACTATTGCATTCCCTGGATTTAACTGAACATCCATTCTACCACTTAAAGTATTAATATGGAAAATTGCTATGTCATATTTTCCTGAGATAACAAAGCCACTATGTGATAAATGTTTTATTACATATATTAGTTTTGTCATATCATATCCACAATCAAAAATCTTATGGTGTATACGTATCCGAGAAAGCCAAAAAGGCTTAGATTCATCACCAAAGGCGGTTAACTCATAACTCATTTCAGGATTTCCATTTTGAGAGAAAAGAATTTTCTCTAAGCAGGAATCACATGTGTCAATCGCTAACCATTTAAACATTTCATCCATGTAAAAATCAAATTCTTCTGCTCCGCATCTAGCTAATGAACTTAAACATAGAAAAAGCAATCTTATATTAATATTATTAAAACTAAACAACCCAATTTTTGTTTTTTCGAGCATCATAGCATAAATTAATTGTCCTGCGGTTTCAAAAGTATAAGTATTCTTAAAATTAACTGTTGCTGATAATACAGAATTAAAAACATAAGGGCGAAGTAACATATCATTAATGAGAACTAAAATTTCATCATCATCCCGTAAAATGAATTTTGGAAAGTATCTTGTTTTCATTTCATCTTTATGCAAATCCATCATAAGAGAACTCACGGCGAATTTTTTCGCAGTATGGTTTTCTATATTCCAATCATGTTCACAGAACACAACTAGCTTATTTCTTTGCGTTGTTAACTGAATTCTATAACTTGTTAAATCTTTTAATCCTGAAACAGGATATATACATTTAACTCTCAGAGGCTGCTTTCTTGGCACGACGATTTCTCTATAGGTGCCGATCTGTGTATTTCGCGAATTGAGAACGATATTTTCGTCCTCTCGTGGAACAAATGTGCATTTAGAAAAAGGTGATAGAACGAAAAATCCAAAATAGGACTCCTCATTAAAATCAACATAACTGAATACATCACGCTGTTCTGAAGCCGCAAATGAGCTTAATTCATAATCGAAATTGATTCTTGGAACTCCGACTGCTTGGAAATCCACGAACCCAGGAATTACGTTAAATCCGCTTCCACCAAAGCGGTTATAATTAAACATCTCGTCAAAATGTTTAAATGTAATTCATAAATGATTTTAATTACCTTGTTGCAAGAGTTATATAATGTTGCAAGAGTAATATAACATGCATATTTGGTAAATATGATTTGTGAGTGCGGTGGTGAGTGCGATGCATGATGAGTTCATGTAAAATGGAGTGACAACTCGGTATTTTCTCAAGAATGTCACTCGACTCTACATGATTTCATCATGCATCGCACTCACCACCTGACTCACAAATCATATTTTCACAAAAAGAAAATAAAATATACCACTAAATGGCGTTTGATATGGACGCAGCTCGTGGGAAATATTCAAATAAATTGTTTTTCAATTTCAATATTTTTATATAAATTTTCCTTAAATGCGATAGTTTTATTTTCAAATAGTAAATATTTGAAAGATATTTAAATATATTCGTGCATAATTTTAATATATTTTTTATGAATTCAGTTTAAATATTTTAATATTTTATTTAATTAAAAAAGTATTTAAATAAATTTTAAATATTTACGTAGTCGATTTAAGTTAATGCGTTATTGGTGCAAAAATGACTCGCTTTTTGGATAAATTAAAAAAGTTTTTGGATAAATTTAATATTTTTTCCCCTTAGTGTATGATATGCATTATGGTCTGGTGCAATCACTGGTACTAATTTTTTTGAAAACGCTCGACGAGTAACGGTTACAGTCGGTTACATTCTGAGCGCTAATAAAATTACCAATTAAGTTCCGGAAAAAGAAAACATCTTTATTTCTTACATTTGAATTTGAATTCTATCATAACTAAATAATATTTTTGCATGACATTCCAGTTCACTTTGAATACATTTAAAATTAAAAAAGAAATTCAGGAAACAATATTTAATCACAAAGAATTATTAAAAAATAAAAGAGGTATTAAAGTAAAGTTTAATTTTTTTTAAACTGAATACATTTTGGCACAACTCGTTTTTCGAACATGTTGTCTGAAATTATGTGGCTCCTTGGTAAGTTGGTCATCGTAACAAAAGAAAAAAGGCGTTCAACTGCCGTTCATGATAGTAAAGTGAATTTAGCAAGGCAACCTAGAAATTTTACCTTCTGTAACTCAAAGATGTCTAGGTGCAAAATTTCGCATACTGGGGTATGCTGCAATTGAAGCCTAGGTGGATGTATGTCGTATTTGCTTACATTGCAAGTCTCGCAATGTGAGGTGTGCATTAATGCTTTTATTTCAATTATCTGAAAAATAGTCAATATAAACCTCCTGAAGTATTGGTGAAAAGACTTCAGGTATTTTAATGACCTTAATAAAGGCGAGATTATAAAATTTCCTTAGGTTAGTTTTTTAATTTGCATTTTTAATTTCTATAGATATTTAATGGTATTTGTACCCCGGATGTGGTGTCTTCTAAAATAACAATGGAGGTTATTGCCTTGCCTGATTATCAATCGGTTTTTAAAAACGTTTAGGGGAGCTTTCTACATGGGGAACTTAATCGGAGTTGTTTTTGTGTTTTTTTTCGCACTATACACGGTCGCGGCTGATGCATGATTACCTTCGCTAGTCCCTTTGATGGCAAAATCTTGGACGATGTATCTGTAACTGAGTCACTTGAGTCTGACAAATGATTCAGTTTTATTTCAAGTTTCGAGAGAGCATCGGCCACAAAGTTCGATTTACAAGGCTTTTAGATCAACTCGCACAGTGGCTCAAAGTAATGGAACATTTATAAAAAAATCAAGTAATATCAAAATTTTATTTATTTTATTGATCCAACTAGCAAGTATGTATGCATTTATTATAGGTTTTAATGTGGTTCACAAAAAATAATTATAATATTTATGAATTAACAGCTTATTGATTAAAAATAATAAAAAAAAACAAAATTAACATCAAAGTAGTAATGAAACACCCAATGATTCCTTTCTCAATTTGTCTCAAAAACTGCAGAAAATGAACTATTATTTGAAATTTCATTGAAAAAGGTTCTCGATTTAATTTTTGATAGTCTTCAATAAAAAAAAAAAAAATATATGTGAAAATTGCATAATGGTACTGCGTGGTGAAATAAGATCAGTTGAACTGAGAAAATCTATAAAAAGACTATCCGAAAGTGTAAAAACAGTTCGAGAGATATAGAGAATAAGAGACCGACTTAGAAAATAAGCCTAAGACCTTGCAAAAGAAAAATATTTTATAATTTAGACAATAAGTGGCTGCTTGGATAAATTAAGAGTAATCCTAACTTGAGCGCTACAAAATTAACTGCTGAGGTTGAAAAATTTCTTGGAAACAGGCTGATCCAGAAACTCCGCTGGTCCTTGCACTGAGAAAGCACCAGTTTGATAGCAGGACTGCCAGGCGAATAAAAAAAAACGCATCGCTTTTGCCAAAACAAACCCTGACAAGGACTTTAATTATTGGGAGCTTGTTTTCATCATAGATGAGAGTACTTGAAAAAAACAATCTGCGTCCCACAATAAAGCATGGTATGAGTTCAGTGATGGTATGGGATGCATTTGCTTCTGCAGGGAGCAAATTATCGACCAACATGTATACCTAAGTATTTTAATGACATATTTGAAAGAAAGTGTAGGAAAATTAGGCATTGAGAGTTTGTTTTTATTTTACCAGAACAACGATCCTAAACACACGACCTATAATATGAGAAACTGGCTTCTTTGTAATTGTGTATCTGTCTTGGAAACGCCACTTCGATCTCTAGACCTCAATTCCATTGAGCACGCATGGAGTTACTTAGAGGAAAAGTTAAAAAATGCACAATTTTTAGACGTGATCATCTAAAAACAGTCCTTATTGAAGAATGAGAGAATATGGAGCCATCCTACTGCCGAAAACTGGTACAATCAATGCCAAACCCCTGGAAAACTTTGTTTTTTTAAATATAATTTTGCTTACATTTTATAAATTAGTGTCATGTTCCATTATTACTTTGAGGTTCGTTTTTGTTATTAACTTTGTTTTTTTATTTTTTTTTTTTTGTTTAATCAATTCACAATTACTCTATGCGGCAATTTAGGAGTCATTTGAAAGAACTCCTTTTTCCTCATTTGTTACTTCGTCAATTGCTTAATTTCAATTTGTTAACTAGCCAATGCCCACCGGCCCAACTATACTTAACCAAACCTTGATCCAGAGTATGAAACTGCACAAGTTGTCGTTGTAGCTTACTTGCTACCCTCATTCTGCTGACCTTGAGTTCCCACGATGTCTCACGCTGCTACTGCGTATCACCGCTGTCTTCCAGGTGGTTGACGTTAGCTATTTCGCGCGTGCGTATCAGGTTGCAAAAGGTAGACGCTTCGTCAGCGGACTGTTAGTTTGGTCTTGTGTTGCCCCCCTTCAAAAATCTGCGTCCCGCAGGTGATACTTTTCCTCAATATGTGGATTTGTTTTTTTTTTTAAAGAAAAAAGGGTGAGAAAAACTTTTATTCGATATGTATTTTTTAAGATAAAACTGAATAAACTACTTAAGAACTAAGGTAAGTAAATAAAAAGTATGGATGGCTAAGGTTCTGTGCCACCAGTTTGAGTAGCGGTAAGCTAACTCTTCACGCTGATCGCAAGAACACTAGCCATCCATGGGAACTGTATCTGATCTAGGCCAGCCACCAGTATTTTTTAGTATTTGTATTGTTGCAAATATCGCGTTCAGGTATGTCGCTGTCGTATCTCCAATTTTGGTTACGATTATCTAGATACATTAACGAATGCAGAATTCTTTTATCAGTGGCTCTTCTGGCTACATGGTAAATAACAGGTATATTCTTTGGGCCTCAGGTGGTATGAATCCTCTCTCTATTGCGTTTTCAAAATACCCTGGATTAGGATATAATGCTCCCGAAATTAATGAGTTCTCGTTAAATGTTGCGCGTTCAAAATGATTTCTTGTTAGATCTAGCGTATAATTATCTATTCTGGGCAGTTTCGAAGCTTCTAAAAGTTTCTTATTAGGAATAAAACGTCTATAATTTGAATGTCGACTTCTATACATAAATAGACAAGCTCTTAAACATTTCCTCTCGAATACCCGTATCTTCTCCATATATGAGCGGCTAATATTCCACCAAATTGGGCATGCGTAGGTCAGAATTGGTCGAACAAACGCTTGGTAACAAACTATCTTTACATCACTTTGCAGGTGTCGCGAGACCATTCTCATCTGTAATTGCTAGGTTTTTCCAATTTTTTTCGGAGGTCGTGGTTTCCACGCCTTAAAGGTGGACGAAATAATATAACTTCGCATTTTGGGTAGCTAATTTTTAGTTTCCATGTCTTGTAGAATGCTTGAAAGTCATTAAATTTGAGTTGTAAGGATCTTTCAATTTTGTCAATTTTTGGACCATGTGTGTACAATACCACGTCATCAGCAAAGGCTAATGATGAATCGATTTCATTTAGTATCTTAGAAATATATATGTTAAATAGAATTGGGGCAGTGACTGTGCCTTGTGGAAGGCCATTCGGTACGTCAAATATTCTATTTGTTGTTATCTTACCATTTGTTTATTTGGAGAAATTCTTAGTTTTATAATTGGGTGGAATCCAGCGTAGCTCGGAAATAAAAGACAAATGGAAGAATTAGTGTTTAAAATATATAAGGAGAACTTTATTTGTTTTCTAAGTCTTGGTTATAAGTTGGTGCTTACCTTTACACTTGGTTGTTCATTTCATAACTAAAAACTAAAAAAAGATAAGCTTAGCTCATACGAGTGTATTACTTAATTGTAGATAACTTAAAAAGAAAAACTAGATTAAAGCTTTCGATTAAAGCGAATTGCCGAAAGCTCTTATTTCGAATTATGGTTGCCACCTCAGGATGTTTGGGGATTCATAGTTTTTGGCATAAACATCGCCGCCCGCCTTGCAGTGTGGCTGCAAAAAAAAATTCTTCGGTGCATCATCTTGAATGAAACAAAATTAGGATTAAAAAACAGTTCATGGAAATATATAATTCAACTTTATATCTAAGGATAGGAATATGGTTATGATATAAGTTATACAATGCTAAAAAAATGATATGAAACTTAAATACATACTTATAATATTGGCATTTGCCTATAAATTCATTATTTCATTAAGTCTTTGAAGAAAAAGGTGTATTGAAAAATTGGCAAGGATTATTTATATGAATGAAAAAAAGGGGTCTCTACACAGCGCAGGATCCGGATAAGATCCATCCGAAAACAGTGTTTTGGGCTACTGGAAGGCCACTGGTGCTGGGCATCATACCGGGAAGGATAACCCGAGGATACAAATCAGCCCCTACAATAAAGGACAAAGGTGCTGACTTAAAGAATTTCGGATCTGCCAGAACGACATTATGGAATTTTTCTTTGATGGATTCTTCGATGGATTTTGTTGGAGTTCGCATTGTTATCCGGTTGTCGACGCGTGCACTTGCTTCGATTTTCAAGCAGTCATTGTATGGAGATCGGATGATGACGGAACAAACCTTTTCGCTGCCGAAAATGGTCGTTAGTAGTGGCAATTCTTGGACTGTTGCAGTTGAAATGCGACTCATTAGAGTACAAGGATCCATTAATGCACGGACGTTATGGCGTTTACCCTTGATTTCGAGCTGTATTACAGCTGATGGAAGCAATGTAATAACATGCTGGGAAAGGATGGAAGCAACAGATGGTGGCGGCGGTGTGGTTTCAGTAGACATCTCCCGTCGAGGATTCCGTAGACGTTCGTGCATGTGGAGAAGCGTATGGTGATTTCCTCGGCAGTAGTGACATCCTGACTGGCTGCGACAGGATCCACGGGAATGTTTGAGTGCCAAGCAGTTCGAACAGTACTTGTGGAGTAGCACTTGTCGCATTCGCTTCTCCGTGTTCATGGCAAGAAACACTGTGCAAAACCGCAGTGCATGGTCTTCTTGACAAATACGACATGCGTACTGCTTTTTATTCGAACGACGAACTAAGCTATGATTTTTAGGCTTTCGGATATCAATTTGCTTGGAGGCTCGCTTGTTGTTGCGCATATTAGTGGATCCGTTTGCCATTTTGCCTAAATAAAAATATGATGAGTGTAAAAAAGAGGTATGATAAAATGACAGAAGAAGAAAAAAAAAATGTTAATTCGAAGAAATTGGAGTGTAAAAAACAAGTCAGTTAACTGGAAGAATGACGAGCTTTACGATAGGACGTGTTATGATACCTCGTTCAGTTAAGACGTCAGCAACTCGGACTCGTTTATCATTACCATAATAAACCCTTTTAACACGACCAAGTCTCCATTCGTTCGGAGGAAGGTTTTCATCTTTAATAATTACCATAGCATTTTCAGCCAAGTTTGGTTCAGATTTTTTCCATTTGTTTCGCTTTTGAAGTTCTTTGAGATATTCATGTTTCCAGCGAGAACATAAATTCTGATGAAGCGCCTTAAGTCGCTGTCATCGATTGTCTATGAACAACCATATCTATCAGGGTTGTTCATAGATATCGGGTTCAAGTGGAGCAAGAATTGGTGTACCGATGAGGAAATGACCTGGAGTCAATGAGGTAAGGTCAGTTGGATTTTCTGACATCGGGGATATTGGTCGAGAGTTTAAACATGCCTCAATTTTAGAAAGAAGAGTGGAGAACTCCTCAAAGGTATATTTAAAAGAACCTGCAACTTTTCGGAAGTGTGTCTTGAAACTTTTAACGCCAGCCTCCCACAAGCCACCCATGTGGGGACCTCCAGGAGGAATGAAATGCCAGGACAGATTTTGACTACTATGAGTAGCTATAAGCGCTTCACGAGAAGCTCGGTTAAAATCAGTCATCAATGCTTTGGAAGCGCCGACAAAATTTTTTCCATTGTCGGAATATACGTGGAGTGGACAGCCACGTCTAGGGACACATCTGTTGAAAGCAGCTAGGAATGCAGGAGTGGACAAACTTGATGTAGCCTCAAGATGTATCGCTTTGGTGGAAAAACAAACGAAGACACACACATATCCTTTTGTAATAAGACATGCCCTACCAGTGTAGTTCTTAATATCAAATAGACCAGCAAAATCCATTCCGGTGTGGGCAAATGGACGTGAAAGTACTGTACGTTCGGGAGGCAAGGAGCTCATCAGCTGACCTTGGACCTTTTTCTTGTGGATGACGCATACTTTACATTTATGGATTATTGTCTTTATAAGATTTTTAACCTTAGGAACCCAAAATTGAAGTCGAATAAGTCTGAGAACTAATTGATTGCCTCCGTGAAGCGAAATTTGGTGAGTAAATTGGACTATAAGACGTGACAGATGACACTCATATGGCAGTATAATTGGATGTCTTTCATCGTAAGAGAGTGCGGGGGAAGAAACAAGCCTTCCACAAACTCTTAATAGACCCAATTCATCGACAAATGGGTTAAGATTTAAAATCTTGCTGGAAGCTGCTAGTGGCTCTTTTTTAGTGAGGTTTAAATATTCATTAGGGTACGCAATTTTCTGAGCAAGAATCATAAGTCGCGTTTTGACGTGGTTTACTTCTCGAGAAGAAATAAGAACAGAATTTTCTTTGAAGCCAGAAGAATGCTTTGCATGCGTACGGTAGAAAAATCGGAATATATATGCAATAACTCTCATCGCTTTTTGCAATGTAGAAAAACGTTCAGTTATGTCTTCAAAATTGGAAAAAAAGACAAAATTAGATTTTATTGGCTTCTTTTCCAGCTGGGTTTCAGAGGAAACATCCTGATTTGTGCTTGGCCAGTGAGAAGGAGAAAGTTTAAGCCAGTTATGACCATGCCACCACAGGTCGTTACCAATGAGATCCTGTGGAAGTAGCCCGCGGCGGGCCAAATCAGCTGGGTTTGAAGCTGAATCAACGTGAAACCAATTGCTTGAACCGATGCCTTGGACAATTTTTGACACTCTATTTGCCACAAAAGTTACCCAATGACAAGGAGGCTTGCGAAGCCAAGCTAAAACAATAGTGGAATCTGTCCAAAAGAACATATTACACTTTTGAACTTCTAGCTTCGGTACAAGATGATCAACCATGTCGGATAAGAGAGTTGCACCGCACAATTCAAGTCTGGGCAATGAAATGGTTTTTACAGGCGCTACTTTGGTCTTGGCAGATAGTAAATGAGTGGAAATTATTGAGTTTTGAACTATGCGCACATAAATGGTTGCTGCATGGTCCTTTTCCGATGCGTCACAAAATGAATGAAATTGGATATCGCATTCAGGAGTATAATCTATCCACCTTGGAATTTGTATATTATCTATGAATTGATAGTTTGCTATGAAAGAGTGCCATTTCTTGAGACAATTTTCAGAAATGCACTCATCTCAATCAATTTTCTCAAGCCATATCTGCTGCATTAACATTTTAGCATAAACAATGCATGGAGCTAACCAGCCAGCCGGATCAAATAATTTTGCGATTTCGGACAATACTTCACGCTTGGAAAATGTATTATTGTAAGGAATGGGCTTTGTAATGAAGTAAAAAGAATCTGAATGAGCATTCCAGCGTACTCCAAATGTTTTGACGTGACTTGCGTCATCGAGTAGGAGAAAGTTTTCCTTGAGGAGGTCATCTCGAGAGAGGCCTGTTAAAATATGTTTGGAGTTTGATGTCCATTTTTTCAAAGAGAATCCAGCAGATTTCAAGGACGCAATTAGCTCATCGCGAGCGTGAACTGCAGTTTGAACATCATGAGCACCTGCGAGGGCATCATCGACGTACATATTGTGCCTTAAGATGTCACTTGCAAGTGGATATTGTTCTTTGACATCATCTGCTAATTGTAATAGGGTGCGAATAGCAAGATGAGGAGCGCAATTAACTCCAAAAGTTACAGTTTGTAGCTCGAAATCTTGAATTTCGCTGTTTGGATTATCGCGAAATAAAATACGCTGAAATGACGTTTGACAGGGATCTATGAGGATTTGGCGATACATTTTTTCAATATCAGCATTGAACACAAATTTATAAAAACGCCATTTTAAAATAAGAAGTGTAAGATCCGATTGGAGAACTGGACCGGTATGAAGGATATCATTCAGACTATTACCATTTGATGAGGGATTGGAAGCATTGAAAACAACACGAACCTTGGTAGTCGTGCTATCTGGCTTAATAACCGCGTGGTGTGGAAGGTAATAGTGATTTGGAATGTATGAATTCTGTGGAGAAGCAACCATTTTCATATGGTTAAACTTTAAATATTCTCGGAGAACATTATCGTACTCAGCTTTGAATTCAAAGTTTTTGCAAAGTCGTGCTTCATTTCGAAGAAACTGTGAGTTTGCAATGTGTCTTGAAAACCCTAGTTTTGACAAATTCTGAAATTCGTTTTTGAATGGTAGGGAAACTACATATCGACCATCATCTCTCGTTTTCGTAGTGCGAACATAAATTTCTTCGCAAAAACGATCAGATTCGGTCATGTAGTGTTTTTGTGGAAGATCCTCCACCTCCCAAAAACGAGAAATTTGCTTGTCGAGTGCGACTTCGTTGTAATACGAAACGACTGTGGATGGAGCTGCTGTCAATTTTGCAAATATTGGTCCAGACAAAATCCATCCAAAGATGGTTTCTTGGGCCAATAATGATCCCCAAACTCGATTCTTAACACCGTCAAGAATGACAGATGGAAAAAGATCGCAGCCTATTAAAATATCAACATGAGAACTTTTGAAAAAGTTCGCATCAGCTAAGCAGATATTTGGAAGCTGTGATAAAATTGATGCATCTATAGAGCATGTCGGCAGATTTCCTGTGAGTTGCGGAAGGACAAAAGCTGTTGCTTCTATTTTAATTTCAGGCTGAATAGGAGAGCTCAGAATGAAGGAACAAGATTTGTGGATTTTACCGGAAACTACTTGGTTAAGTCCAGATACTTGAGCATTAACGGTAAAACATGGAAGTTTTAACAGTTTGAAGAGACGATCGGAAATGAATGTTCCTTCTGATCCAGAATCCAAGAGGGCCCTTACTGTGTAAGTCATACCTAGATGACAGATATTTACCATAGCGGTACCTAAGAGAATGCCCTTTGAATTGGATGCGAAGCATGACTGAATATTGCTGATGTGACCTGAATTACCAGTGGACTGTAATTGAGTTAGATGTGAACGCTGAATTGTGCAGTTTTTGCTTGACGTAGGTTGCTCGTATATGGAATGTGGCGTTGAATTGGATTGAATTGGAGGAAAGGAGTTAGGAGTTGTGGAAGATACATCATTATGTAATAATGTATTGTGTCTTTTGTTACAAGTATAACAATTATGGGTGCTCTTACAGTTTTTTATGGAATGAGCGCGAGCCAAACAATTAATGCAAAGTCCGTGTTTTTTGACAATTGCCATTCTTTCGGAAGGGTTCATTTTGAGAAAACGTGGACATTGGCGGATTGTATGATGTTCTTTTGGACATATTTTGAAGGTAGGAGTTGCGACATTTGTGTGGTATGTATTTACTTTTCTCGCTTCAGAAAAACAGGAATTCGAAGCTAACTTTTTTGAACCTTGGGACTTCAAACTTGGAGAGGATCGGATGTCCGCTACTGTCTCAAGTGTCTGATAGCGATTTGTAAGGAACGAATCAAGATTTTTCCAAACAGGAATATCTGTTTTATCTTCGATTGATTGCTCCCACAGAGCCAGTGTTGTATCAGGAAGACGGGAAGAACACAAAAATACGAATATTGCATCCCAATTAGCGATAGCAATATCATATAATTGCAGGGCAGAAATACAACTATTAATATCCCTTTGTAATTTTTTTATCGCAGTACCAGACTCAGTAGATACCATTGGAAGATTAAACAATATGCGCAATTGGCTGTTAACCAGGATCCGCTTGTTTTCAAAGCGATCCTTTAGATTTTTCCAAGCAGTTAAAAATCCCTCGTTTGTGAGTGGAGTCTTCTTTACGATGTCGCGGGCTTCACCTCTGGTTTTCTGATTAAGATGAAACAATTTTTCCACTGAACTTAATCGAGAATTATTTATGTAGATGGCCTGGAACATATCCCGGAATGACGGCCAGGACAAGTAATCGCCGCTGAAAACCTCGGTATCGCATGGAGGGAGGTGAAAATTGCTGCTTGGAACCGGAACCTCGTTCGTTCTTAGAATGGATTGCTCATCGGCACGCACTGTTAATTGTTCATTATATTCGCCCATCTTGGAAACACAACGTACATAAGTCTCGTAGGTGTTCCGATAGCGAGACTTCATCGATTCAAGGTCTGAACTTTCATCATCGCTGTGATCATCGATGACCTCCTTCATGCACGCTTCATAAGCCAATTTGACTTTTGTCCAAATGGCTTTCATTTCTTCTCGATGCACTTCCAGAGAGTGTCGAGAGAAGGCTGCTACTGGGCCGGAATTGAAATCGGCTTCGAATTCGATGAGCGCGTCGGTCAAGCGAATAAAATATCCAAGGGATGCCATTGTAAAAAAAAAAGAATTTGCACTATACAAAAATCGGAAATGGTTCTAGCGGAAGTAGATGTACAAGGAACGAAATCAGGAATCGACCAAAATCAAAAATGGAACAAGAGGAATCAGAAATGGAACTTTCGGAAATAAAAATGTCGGAACTATAATTATGTTGGAAGATATTTAAATAGATTTAAATAAATCAGAAATGAAACCAATTTAGCTTCAGTATTCAGAAGAATTGCAAAAAAATAAAAACCAGAATTAGCAGAATAAACTTTCAATATAGTAATCGAAAATTAATAAAAAAAATAGTCGAAATTAAAATTAATCGAATATGCACAATCAGATTTGAAAGAAATGAATATTAAATTTTAATTTTTCAATAAAATAAATTTTTAATCGACAATAAGTGCAAAGATATCAAAATTCAACTTAATCGTTGATGAAATGGAAAAAAATCAGAAATCTTTGCATAAGAAGAATTTTTTTTTTTTTTATTTTTTTTTTTTTTTAAGCGTTTAAAGAAATGGAACAAGTGGAATCATAAACCTCAGCTACATTTAAAAAAAAAAAGCATTTTGAAAAGATTTCAACATTTATCAAAAAAAGTAATTTTAAAATAAAAGAATAAATTTGATTTTGACGAACCAAAGTTAAATTTCAGCAGTTGGTAGTTATAAAGTATGGCGCTAAATTTCAATCGAAATCTTTACGGAACATACAGATCAACAGTGAAAACTTAATTTAAAAGTTAAGTCGGAACTGTGAAGTGCTAAAATAGTTAAATCTTGTTTACTGGAATATAGGAAAGGTTATTTTATATATGGAAAATTGTAATAAAGAAACAATTAAAAGGAATTAATTAATTAATAAAGAAATAAATCACTGGAAATTGTTTTCATTAGCATATGTTGTTAAGTTTCTATTCTGTGCAACGCTGTTCTTTGTTTGAAATAAAACTAGTCGCTAATGTTGCTGGAGTATTTGTATGTAAAACTAAAATAACGAAACAGCTGCGAAATGTTGCAGTAATTAATGTTTTGATCTATTCAAACCATTAAAACACTTATATTTGTTTAATGTTGCAAGCAGTGTTTGTTGTGAGTACACAGAAAAAGCTGAAACATTATCATTAGTATTATAGAAACATACTTTAATTTTATTTAAACATCTATATTCACGCGGTTAAGTAAAATAAAAACATTGGGTTGTTGCTAACGTTGAAAAGAGAGTTACAACAATATTGCTAAACATATGTGGCGGAAATTTAGCTAAACTCTTTCTATTATATGCATATAATTGTCATCCCTAAACAAAAGCGGCGGCTTTATGTCAGATGCGCAGGCAGCCAACAAATTTTTCACAGAAATAGCAATATTTTCGAAGTCTGCAGCCAACTTTACTTCCTAACGCTCTGTCAAAATTGGATTTTCCAACCGCTCAGCGTTGCCGTCGCGTTATTATGGTTTGCTTCATACAATTCATATTAGCATGACGATTTTTTGACAGATAAACAACGCTGACGCTCTTGTTTAGGTTTCACAGTAATGCACGTTGCTGAGTTTAAAAACATTGGAGAGCTGTTGCTAAAGTTTTAAGAGAATTGCAACAATGTTGCTGGACAAATGTTGCAGAATGTTGTTTTAACTTCTCTTATATGTTGCGTAAAACTTCTCTTTGTTTTATCAACAAGTTGCGACTTGACTCTTTTTCTATTAAAGCTTTACTTAGTAAGATGCGTTTAAAGAACAAAAAATTGCTAGAATGCGTGTAAATTGAAAAAAAATAATATGTTGGTCTTTTATTATAAGCGTAGGAGAACCAAGATAAATTTAAAGCAACAGCTTGGAAAGAGCTTTTATGAGAACATCATATATGTGTATGTTAGTTTTAGCATTAGCGGCTTCTATTTAGTTGCTCACTAAGTTAATAACACATACAGTGAGTGAAATTAAAATGTTTCTGCACAAAATTTTAGATGGACACTAATGCACTTTAGCGGGTACTAACACAATGTATGCCGTATATATTTTAAACGACAAAACATATATATGTATGTATAAATGTATACATATGTACATACATACACTTTATATATATATGATCGAAAGGGATTATTATTTTTTTTTTTTTTTCACAATTTAACGCGCTTTGTACCACTGTTTCAATATGTAATTTGCACCATAGACTTAAGAAATAATAAAATTAAAAACAAACGCACCTGTTATGCGGCTTTTTTGAACGTTGAAATTAAGTTGCTTGATGAATAGATGATAAGTGATGATATGGAGGATATGTAGTCTTGCTTTGGAATATGCTGGATGGAATCCGGCTCGAAGGACCAATGTTTATGTGGAGAAATTCTTAGTTTTATAATTGGGTGGAATCCAGCGTAGCTCGGAAATAAAAGACAAATGGAAGGATTAGTGTTTAAAATATATAAGGAGAACTTTATTTGTTTTCTAAGTCTTGGTTATAAGTTGGTGCTTACACTAAGGGAAAAAAATATTAAATTTATCCAAAAACTTTTTTAATTTATCCAAAAAGCGAGTCATTTTTGCACCAATAACGCATTTATTTAAATCGACCACGTAAATATTTAAAATTTATTTAAATAATTTTTAATTCAATAAAATATTAAAATATTTAAACAGAATTAATAAAAAATATATTAAAATTATACACGAATATTTAAATATCTTTCAAATATTTACTTTTTGAAAATTAAACTATCGCATTTAAGGAAAATTTATACATATAAAAATATTGAAATTGAAAAACAATTTATTTGAATATTTCCCACGAGCTGCGTCCATATCAAACGCCATTTAGTGGTATATTTTATTTTATTTTTGTGAAAATATGATTTGTTAGTCCGGTGGTGAGTGCGATGCATGATGAAATAATGTAAAGTGGAGTGACATTCTTGAAGAATACCGAGTTGTCACTCCACCTTACATGAATTCATCATGCTTCGCACTCACCACCGCACTCACAAATCATATTTGTCAAATATTCATGATATATTACCCTTGAAACATTAACTAAATGAGAACTATAAGACCTGCAACTGCTTGTGCGAAGAAACTGCAGCAGCATCGCACTCTGTTCCTGTGCACTCTGTTCCTGTGCGATGCTGCTGCTGCTTGGCAGCTGTATGGAATATGTGTGTCAGTGTGTGGCATAAATAAAATTTAAATATGGGAAAAAAACGAGTTGTAAGGAAAATATTTGATTTATCCACGTAAATATTTAAATGAAATATATACTCAGGCGTGGATAATGTTAATATGCGTTATTTCCCTTAGTGTACCTTTACACTTGGTTGTTCATTTCATAACTAAAAACTAAAAAAAGATAAGCTTAGCTCATACGAGTGTATTACTTAATTGTAGATAACTTAAAAAGAAAAACTAGATTAAAGCTTTCGATTAAAGCGAATTTGCCGAAAGCTCTTATTTCGAATTATGGTTGCCACCTCAGGATTACGAATTACGTTACTACGAATTTTTTCTCCTTTGTTAGAGATATTATCATTTTTATAAGGTGTTGGGGGAAGCCGAATCTTATGATTTTATACATAAGCGCGTCTAACCAAACCGTATCAAAGGCTTTTTCGAAGTCCACTAAACAAGCCGCAGTATATATTTTGCCATTCAGATGCCAGCAGATATCTGATGTTAATTTATTTATGGCGTGCACTGTCGTGTGATTTTTCTTGAAGCCGAATTGATTTTGAGGAATTATGCATCTGAGTTGTGTTTTGATGCAGGTTTGACGTAACATAACTTCCGACAGTTATAACGACCAGCAAGAATATGGCTTCTATAGCGGTGGATATTTGAAAGTTGACATCGAGCTTTCTCAAGCGGTTTATGTTGTCAAGGATCAAATCGTGAATATATTGCAGGTAGGGTTCAAGTCCTTCATTCGTCATATTGGTTGGTACTGATGAAAATGTTTGGTTGGCAATACACACCGTTTCGTTGCTAAGTTGAATTTAAAATGCTCCATTTAATACCCTCGAATAGCTCACGCTTCGAATGGTTAATTTGTTATGAAGATATGTTTCTGTTAATAATTTCGTTAAAGGCATTCGTCCTCAGGCAACTTTCTTACTGAATTTCCTTCACAAATTGTTGAATTATTTATTGATGAGCAATCCTTGGCTATTTCATACCTTGGATACAGAGAGTACGTAGATGGAGAATGTTTCATTCGAATAGATTGATGGTTTTGCATATTCCATGGCCCCGATCAGATTTTGGTATGGAGGAGTTTGTTCTTCGGATATAATGCGCTCTATTTCCGTTGTCTGCAAAATATTTGTATTGATGATTCCAGTTTTTGCCATTTGAATTGCTCGAACTATTTCAGATACTTGCTCCTTGATAACGTGGACCTTATGGAATATCAATATGTCAAAGTTTCTTTTATTAATGCCTTTGTCAATGTTATTGGCTTAGGTGTTTATGTCATTTATCCTTTTCACGGCTTCCTGAGTAGCATGGAAGAGCTGATTGTTAATAATGTATTGGTTATTACTGTTCTCAATCAACCCATTTTGGGACTGAAAAATGTTATCCCAATCGGCGCGTCCGGTAATCCAGCTATCCATTTCCATGCCGATACAATCCAGTTTATAGTTTGACTTCTTCTGGTTTTTCCTTTTGTAGTTCGTCAAGGCGAAGTTTCGTTTAGCTGAGGTGGAATTCTATAATGGACTTCATTGTATTTTGATCAAGGGCGTGATTGATGGTGTTTTCTATTCTAGTTTCTATTTCTGTTACTATTTTATTGAAGTATTCAAGGTCAACAGTATGCAGCAATTTAAAGTATTCATGTAGCTTATTCGTTCCGTTCTATTAAGGAAAATATCGCTTCAGTAAAAGAGTGAACTGTATTGTTATAATGATCGACTGCTGTATAAAGTAGTTCTTTAGGATTCGTTTTTTATAATTCTTTTTGGAGGTAACGATGTATTTTAATTATTGTGGAATGAAGTCTTTCTGCTCGACCATTGACTTTGCCTCTTTGAATAGGTGTTTAATGAAGTTGCACGCCCAGATTTTTTATGTAGTTAGAAACCGTTGGACTCATGAAATCTTTTTCGTTATCAGTAACTATCATTCATGGTACTGTGAAATAGTGTAGGGTTTTTGCAAATTTGTTTCTGTTTCGGAGTTGAACTGCAGATTTGTTTTTTATATGGAAAAATTTAGGAAATTTTGAAAATTTATCAATGCAGCTCAAAAATTTCAGGCCTTGTAATTAAAAAAAAAATCTACATGTAAAATTTCGAAGGGATATTTTGGAGTTGGCGTATCATTTAATGTAGGCACCAAAGGATATCTATTATACTTGTTTATTTCACAGATCTCACAATAATTTTTAAAATATTATTGTGCTAGTCATTCTTGGAATCCTATCCCAACTAATAATATATTATGAAAGTAATATTTTTTCAATTTGTAGTATAAAAAGTGTTCGCAGAAGACTTCTTGAAGCAATTGAATGCGATTTTCAGGTATCGGAATTCCGTTTACGATTGAAGGATTCAACCTGGTTTTTAGAGCTTCTATCAGTGCATCTTTTTCAATTGTTTGCAGTGTGACAAGTATAGCCATGTTGTGGATTGATGAAGCTAAATAGTTTCTTTCCTTCTCTGAAAACAATCTGGTTCTTGAAGACTTTCAAGGGTGCCTCAATATGTGCAATTAGATCACTAGCATTCTGGTCCACGTTGTGCATGGTACCTTCGCTTGCGGACATATTATCTAATTTGCTCTCTACCGCAGTTATTGTGTCGGAATTCGAAAGTATATTCACTTAAGTTCTTACGCGGGAAAGTGCGTCGGCTACTACGTTTGATTTACCTCGTTTGTAAATTAACTCGTGGTTGTATTCTTCAATCCTAGCCTTCCATCGTTTCAGCTTTGCATTATGATTTCTGTTACCTAATGCAAACGTCAATGGTTGGTGATCTGTGAATATCAGAATTTTCTTTGCACCGTAGAGGTATGAACGAAGGTTGTCCAATGCTCACACGATAGCGAGCATTTCTTTCTCGTTAGTCGCGTATCCCTCTTCAGTTTTGCTGAGTGATCGCGTTATGTATGAGATGGGTTTGCCTTTTCCATTTTCCCCTTGAGTCAAAACGGCTCCTATTGCTTAATCTGAAGCATTAGTGATGAGGTTGAAGGGCTTTTCGAAGTCCGGGAATGCCAACAAGTCGGCTAAGGTTAAAGATGTTTTCAAATCATCAATTTATCATAATTGTACTACAGTGATTACAAGTAGTGATAGGTATATTAATTCGTTGTGTTATCTGAAGAAACAGGGGGAATATAAAAGACACCAATATAGATGTACATACCATTTATCAACCAGATTCTAATTATAAAGTGTTCAAAGAATTTGCAGTTAAATATTAATTGAACCATGTTCCTGTGAAGACAAGCACTTTATAGTGGCATGACATGGCTTCTACGAACAGTTTATTCAGTATTTCTCTCATTCTACAACAATTGTGATAGAATATATTCAAGCTTGGCTCTAATAAACTCCGGGGGGCTTGAGAGAGGGATATTGTTTTAAGATGAGGTATGTTTAATCTTGGCATTAGGGGGCTAATTGGGTCTGAAAACTGGGGATTAGGATCAATAGTATTGTTCCTGCTCTTTACGTGATTTTTGAAGAAAAGAGACTTGTTACGACCGGACATGGGCACCATAGGTGTCCAGATCAGCCTTTACTTGATTGATTGTCAATCCAAGTTGCTCGTGAAAGCTGTTTAATATATGACGCACGTCATTAACTTCAGTAGGCAGACCTTCTTGCTGTATCAAAACTTTAAGTTCGTCTTGGTCTTGCCTTCTATATCAGTTGAATCAGGGGCTTTATGTATATAAAGCATTTTATTTTATACCTGAGCTAAAAGCACTTTGAGTTTTTACTTCGCTTGTGTATTCGATATACCCAATTATTGCTTTAATTCAAGTGGTTTAACTGAATTGCGAAATTTCTTGCGGAGTGATTTTAAAGCATTTCCGATCGGTTTGGCTTCTGACTTCAGACGTCTATTTATTATTATATATAAATATAAATATATAATATATATAAGTTAGCGCAGCCCGATTGGCTGCACTTAAAAAAATTACTTTTGGGCCGCCAACTGGCCCAATTACTTCTACTCACCAATTGTCACCAATAGTATTTTAAAGAAACAGGATTTATTCTTCACAATATAAACTTTATTTGACTATTCAAGCACACGGCCACGTCCAAATTAAGACTAACTCTAAAAACATAATTAATGCTTAATATAAACTATGCTACCTCCCGATATCTGCTGACATGGCATTCCCACGCTTAGTCGTCGTCACAGCAGCGTTCTCACGCTCACCGGCATGCACCGGACGCGCGAGTTATATTCTTTCAAACTTTTTCCCAATAGTTTTATATATATATATTTATTAAAAACAAACACAGCAACTTTATTTTGTGTACTCTTTATTTTAGCTCCAAACTCAGACTGAGACTGCCTTCGTTCATCAAGCTAATCTCAGCCTCTGCTTAAACATCTATGTTTTGTTTTTATGTATCTATTATATGTATCTGTTATTACTGTGGCGGAATACACATCAGTTAGAATATGCTGACTTTGTGCATTCCGTCACGTTTCTTAGCTTGATCATATAATGGTACCGTGATAGGCAGCATTATATGTTCAGCCTGAGGATTGTATGTAACTCCTCCCAGGTTGCTTTTAGGATTCTCCTGAATCCTTTTATTTAAAATTTTTACATTTACATTTCTTTTTCTTAGCCAAAACAAAACTAATATTATTACAATTATACCAATTAATACGGCACTTATACTATAAGAAACATTTTTGTGGTACTTTAATTCCTGTATATGTTTTATATTTTCAAAGTTATTTAATACAATTTCATCAAAACTCATTTGGCTTTCGTATGTTTGATTTAACATTTTGACAGGATAGGTATATTTTTCTACAAATTCAATTTTGTTGTTATAATATTTTTGGTTTTTTATCTGCAATTTACAATTCGAAAAATTAATAATATAGTTTTTATATAATGTAAAATTACGTTTGTCACAATTCTGTATCAGTTTTTCATTATGCGCATTTTTTATTAGAAGTGTATCATCCTTTATGTCTTTTACTTTAGTTTGATTATTATACTTAAAAATACAACTATTTGAAAAAATACAATTTTTTGTTATTTTTAACTTTTTGAACATCATGTTTTCGATGTACTTGTAATTTTTAAAATTTACAGTCACAATAGTTTCATCTTTTTCCTCTATTTGCAAATTTTCCTTATTTGGTAGTGGTGTTATCAACTTTAAGTCTGTAGTAACATAACTGCTTGGTATCTGTATAGCAAATATTATTGACTCGTTTTTGTATGATAAAACTCCTAATTTCGCAAGTTTAAGCTTGTAGAAATCTATATTAAAATATTCTATTTCTTCTTTGGTTAGCATTCCTGGATGTATTAAGTTGTGTTTTGCTGCAGCTATATTATCCTGTATTTCTTTAATCTTTCCTTCCAAATACCGTAGTTTATTCATCTGGTCATTAAACCATAATTGTTTCATTAATTCCTTATTTACTGCCTGTGTTTTATTAATTGAGCTCAAAATTTTGATTCTATCGTTTTCTATTGTTGTTTTCATTATATTCATCGTGTTATTGAAATATTCGTTGATGAATATTTGTTTATTTATATTTGTAATTGCATTATGATTATTTTCCTCTATTATTTTCATATGATCTACAATATCTTGCCTATCCTCATCATCCATTACGCCGAACATCCATTTATACATGGAGCCTACGACATTTACTAAACCTCTTTTCTTTCTTCTTTCCTCACTCGGGGTAATAGATTTTAATTTTGCTTTAATTATTTTTATCTCATTTAGGAGAAGTTCTTTATTGTTTATTTCGGTTTTCATTATGTTTTCCTTAAACTGATCTATTACTCTAGCTATTTCCTGTGGTCGTATAACATGTAACACTGTATTTACCTCATTTACTATTTCAACCACCCCCATTTGTATTATGGTATAGCCTGCTTCTTCGGTTATTGGGGTTACTTGTAAGCGCCCTCTTGCTGTAATTGTTGTTGCAATTAAAATCACGATCGTCAATATTACCTGCAAATTATAATTATATAATCACTCAGCTTAAATGATTCGATACTTATAAACTAAATTTGAATGGATATTTTCATTGTACTTTTCAATGAATAGGATCACCAGCCATCGCCCTAGTACTAAATCTATCATCATCCTCATTATTATTGGAGGTTTCAATGTTTGCGAATTTATATGGTCTTTTTATATTGGCAATATGGACATTTTTCAATGGATTACTTCTATAATACGGTTGGTCTTTGTGTCTAACTCTACGGTAATTTTTTATAAAGCCGCTTGGTCTATTTTCAGTATATTGTTCTCTGGTTCTATTTCTTTTTTCTAATATGTGATTTTTGAATTGATTTATTCTATCTTGCAAAATTGTGGAGCAAATGTTTTCTTTGGCGGACCTAGGAGAACATTTGATGGTAGAGTGATAGCGATCATTATAGTTACCTATAACGATCTGTATCCTCATTTCTGTTGAGAGACTTGGATCATCAATGCCTGTTAGTTTTTCCAACAGCGTTGAGTGAAGCCTCTCAATGTCTGCATTCCCTGTATGGTTGTTGGGCTTTGTTAAATGTACCTCTATACCTTCTGAAGACAAAAATTCTATTAGTTGTTCTGCTCTAAATTCATTATCCATAATGATTTTTTTAGGTTTCCCAAATTTGGCAAAATGTTCTACTATTATTGTTTTCTTTGATCTCCAATTTCTATCAGTAATGTTATAAGCTGCTGCGAATTTTGTTAATTTATCAATCACTGTTACAAATGATAATTTTTTAAAATGAAAAATATCAACATGAATGATTTCGTTCTTCTCGATTGCAGTTTCCGTTAACTGAAATTTGGGCCTAATCGGTCTCCTATCATATTTGATTTCTTGACACTTTTGACAGTTATTAATTATTAACTGTATGTGCTCCTTGAATTTTGGATAATATATTTTTTCTTTTAATGTGTTATAGGTTTCGTTAATGCCACTATGCATTGATTCCTTACTGTGATACAATGAAATTTGTTTGTGCAACCCTTCTTCGTCTTCTATTTCGGAAGCCTTTTTTGTACACTTTACGAATTCAATTTGGTTTTCATGTGAAAACATAGATATAAGTATCAGTTGTATTTTGTGATAATCTGACTCAGAGACCTCTGAAAAAAATGCCTATTTTCCCTTTTTTTATATAACGTTTAAAAATATTTTTAATATAATTTTCTTCCTCCATTGGATTAATTTCAATAATCTTTCTGTTATGGAGTGTTTGCAATTCGCCTTTTGGGCTATATGTAATTATAATTTGTATTTTGTATTTATTAACTATTTCTTCTTTTATAAAAAAATGCTCTAACAATTCCTCTTCAGCTGAATGTATAGTATCTGTCAGTTCTAAGTTTGATTCATGATCATTATTTTCATTTATTTTAGGCGAGTTCTCAATTCTACTCAAAAAGTCTGCCACAATGTTATCTTTACCGTTCAAATATTCTATCTCATAGCTATACTCCTGGAGTTTCAAAAGCCACCTTTGGTGCCGTTGGGAGAATTCCTTCCCTTTATATTTATTATTTAAATATTTAATTGGGCAATGGTCAGTTATTATTTTAAACTTCTTTCCATAGATATAGGGTCTTAGGTACGTGACAGCATATATTATAGCCAAAAATTCCTTGTCGGTAGTCGCATATTTTTGCTCATGGTTATTTAAGGTTCTAGAGATATAACATACCGGTTGTCCCTGCTGAGAAAGGACAGCACCGATAGCGTAGTCACTAGCATCTGTAGTGATAGTGAATTCCTTGTCATACTCTGGGAATTTTAAGATAGGGTGTGATATTATTAAGGCTTTCAAATTTTCAAAACTGCTTATATATTGTGGATCTTTAGGATTAATTTTAAATCCTTTTTTCAGATACTTGATCATAGGATACGCTATTTTAGAATAATTTTTAATAAATTTTCTATAGTAGCCCGTAGCTCCTAAGAAACCTTTAAGTTGCTTTTCCGTTTTAGGCACCACCAGATTTTGAATAGCCATAATTTTCTCAGGGTTAGGCTTAATGCCTTCTTTAGTTAGTATATGCCCTAAAAACTGTGTTTCTTTTCTTAAGAAGCTACATTTATCGGCTTGAATTTTAAGGTTATGCTTTTCTAATGTCGAAAAAATTTTTTCAAGAGAACTTATATGCTCCTCTAATGAGGTTGAAAATACGAGAACGTCATCCAGATAGACAACACATATCTTATTGATGTATTCTCTTAAAATTTCATTCATCATTCTCTGAAATGTGGCTGGGGCATTTTTCAGCCCGAAAGGCATACGAACATATTCATATAGTCCAGCCGGAGTTACAAAAGCTGTCTTTTCGATATCTTCCTCTGCCATCAATATTTGGTGGTAACCCTTGGCTAAATCAATTGTGCTAAAGTACTGTGCTTTGCCCAATTTATCAAGAATACCTTCAATATTTGGCAGTGGGTATTTATCATCTACAGTCAATTGATTTAATCTCCTATAATCAACCACTAATCTGTACTTTTGTACACCCGAATTATCAATTTTCTTCGGTACTATTAAAATCGGAGAGCTATATCTGCTCCTGCTTTCTCTGATGATTCCCTGATTTTCTAAGTCAACAATTTGTTTACGTACCTCATCTTCGTGCTTTGGCGGCAACCTATAAATTCGTGAATTGATTTGTTGATTAGTTGTGGTTTTTATTTTATGTACCACTGCTTTTGTGTTTGTAAGAGCGTCCCCTTCCTTATAAATTAATTTATTGAATTTTTTTAAAAGCTTCTGCATTTCGTTTTTTTCATTCGGATTTAAATGGTTTAATTGAATATTTTTTACTTCACATGTATCCAATGAATAAACCTGTTCTTGCAAGGTCTTCGATTGGAAAGGAAGCTTAACGCCATTGTTTAGGATGATTTCTTTATTTCCGATATCAATTACTTTTACATTGTTGAATATGAAATCATTTCCTAAAAGAAGATCATATGGCTTATCAAAATCCATTTTTAACCATCTCATTTTCGCATTTGTAGGGAAAGAAAATTCCGAGGGACACGGTGTTTTTACTTTCTCATTTGGCTTCTCGATATTTCCGCCTATTGTACTTATAATAGTATTTTTACGTTCTACTATGGGCAATTTGTATTTTAAAAAACTTTTCTTTTTCATGATGCTGATAGTGGATCCAGGGTCTACTAAAGTGTGCCATTTTTTGTTAAATATTGTTAGAGATATTATAATTTTGTTTTGATTTTCCGAGGCTAATTTATAAAAAAATCATTATTATTTGCTTCTTCAACCTCCTCGGACCTACTTATAGTATCTACTTCCATAGGCTCTGGTTGAGCTGAGCGTCTCGACTGTTGTGTTCTGTTTTGATAACTTTGCCTAGTGTTAGCTGAATAACCGTTCCATTGACGGCTTTGATTATATCCTGAAGGACCTGTCTGATTTTGGGGCCTGTAATTAATTTGATTTGAAAAATTTTTAGGATGATACTGCCCTGAAACATTTCGGAAACAACGTTGTGCAGAACTATTTTGTGGATTATTATTGTTATAGCCTTGCCTAGGTAAATTATTTTGATCTGAAACATTATTTTTTGGTTTCCATTTGTTTTTATAATTGGTTTCACTTACTGTAGCAGTTTGTTGACCATAATTTTTATTTTTGTGTTTCGGAGTCCAATAATTATTTTTTAAAATAAAGTTTGGATTTAAATTGCCTTCATCTAACCCTTCAAATTCGTTTATTTTATATATTATTTCCGACAATGATGTAACCCTCATAATGGTATATGCCAAAGTACCAGACGCTAACTGTTTTATTCTTTGTAATAACAAAGCAGAAAGAATTTCCTTCATTGATTCTCCGTTTTCGCTTAGTGCACTGAATTCTGTAATATTATCAATTAAATCCTTTATTCTTCTACTAAGTTCCCTTATATTACCTACTCTTAGTGTCGTTATGTCTTTTGTAATTGTCATTTGGTCCTTTGTAGGCTTGTAGTGCTGTCTTAACTTTGTTTTACAGTCATTCCATGTTGATGGTGGATTTGTTTGTAAATAATTTTTAGCTGAACCAAGTATTTTCATATTATAAACTACTTGAAAAACTGCCTCCTCTTGTCCTCCATAATCTAACAAAACTCTATCTATAGCTTCCATGAATGCTGGTAACTTTTTCGAATCACCCTCAAAAGAGTGCATATGCTTTAAATCTTTTTCGACCCGCTGCCTAAGTGTATTTCTTTGATGATTTGCATTCTGTTGTAGCAATTGTGTTATCGCCACTAAACAACGCTCTATTTGTTGGTTTGCCATTTTTGTATTATTTGTTTTTATTCAATTTCTTTTTTTTTTTTTTATCTGTGTTAACACCACTACTAACCATCCACAGCTAAAACAAAATCTGTACACCTTACGGCAAAATTTTAATTACATTAAAAAATTCAAATCTTATTATTAACTACAATTAACAATTTATGTTGCAAAAATTGATTTTTATTACGATTTAAAATGCATTCTTACTTTTATCCTCATTTTCAAACTGATCCTAGGTATGTTGATATGCTGATCCGATTTATACTTCTGAATTTCACAATGATGTCCGTCTTATATTCTGTAGTATGCTCCGCTTCTGCTTGCAAGTATGTTGATATGTTGATCCGATTTATACTTCTGAATTTCACAATGATGTCCGTCTTATATTCTGTAGTATACTCTGCTTCTGCTTGCAAGTATGTTGATATGTTGATCCGATTTATACTTCTGAATTTCACAATGATGTCCGTCTTATATTCTGTAGTATACTCTGCTTCTGCTTGCAAGTATGTTGATATGTTGATCCGATTTATACTTCTGAATTTCACAATGATGTCCGTCTTATATTCTGTAGTATACTCTGCTTCTGCTTGCAAGTATGTTGATATGTTGATCCGATTTATACTTCTGAATTTCACAATTCTTTTTCGTGTACTTTAATTTACTTTAATAAGTGCTCGCATCGCTCATCGACTGCGCCAGTTATATTCTTTCAAACTTTTTCCCAATAGTTTTATATATATATATTTATTAAAAACAAACACAGCAACTTTATTTTGTGTACTCTTTATTTTAGCTCCAAACTCAGACTGAGACTGCCTTCGTTCATCAAGCTAATCTCAGCCTCTGCTTAAACATCTATGTTTTGTTTTTATGTATCTATTATATGTATCTGTTATTACTGTGGCGGAATACACATCAGTTAGAATATGCTGACTTTGTGCATTCCGTCACGTTTCTTAGCTTGATCATATAATGGTACCGTGATAGGCAGCATTATATGTTCAGCCTGAGGATTGTATGTAACTCGCGTGCAAGTGCAAGACGCATCGTCAGCAGTTTTCGTAGCTTAGGTTGTCGCACGCTCGCCGTAACTCCTCCCTCCTTAAATATCTGCGTCCCGCAGATTTAATTATGGGTTGTGCTGGTGGGTTCGATGATTGGTGCGAGGCGAGCTGCAGGATGTTCTAGTGGAGGTATATGCGCCTTCTTCGTGAGCTTACGCCAAAATATGAAGATAGCGAGAAGAACCAGGATAAGCGTTCCCAAATCTGTAGATGTTGACAATTTAAGTCGGTCGGACAATTCCCCCAGACGAACAATGTTTTTTGAACTGATGTCGTGGACGTATTCTAGGTTGACCTTGGTACCTTGGTTGGAGAAGTTCGCAAGTACGGCTGGTAGTACCTGGTAATTCGTTGATGAATGCAGTGAATAGGTCTCATTGCTCAGACGTATTGTTTCGTTGTGCAGTTGGATTATAAACTTCCCATTCAGGTTTCGTGAATAATTTGCCGTCATGAGATCGCCTTTAAAGTTGGTCAGGAACAGGGTGTTTTCATTCAGTAGCTCAACTATTTCCCTATTGTTGATCTTGTATTGACATTGTGCGTTGCCCCCCTTGAGAGCTCTAGGAATGCACGAGTCTTCTGGAAGTTTTTCCAATGATGCCATACTGCATACCGATGCATTCGCAATGATTAAGCATTCGTCAATTAGGCCATAGGTCTCGTTGTGGTTCAGCAGCAACTTTGTATAATCGAGGTCGACCTGAGAGCCATTTAACACCGCAGCACGGCAGGCAACCATATGATAAGGGTTCGTTCTAACCTTCGGCACTGCAAGTACGTACAACATAAGAGTTCCATTCGTGTAAACCGATGGCTGACCAAACTCAATAGCTTCTATCACGTTCTGGTATGGTAATGTTTCTAGTTCATCAAGCACGGTGTTGACCTCTCCTGCGTTTAACAGATTACTGTTAACAATTCCTCTTTTAGCCATTTGGCACGCTCTGACGATTTCGTTGACACCTTCCTTCAGTATCAGTACCTTATTAAGTAGATGGTGATCATTTTCGTTTGCCTCCTTTTTCACGACCATGTTGTTGAGGCGGTCCACTATTTCGTTTACCCTGCCAACGAGCTCTCCTGTTGTTGCCAAGACCTTTTTATTGATTTTGAACTGGTCATTGTTGTTCTCTACGATGGCTGCTTGACTTTGCAGTATTTTGTCCCAGTCGGTGGCATCTGGTGAACCCGCCAACCACTTCCAGGCGGATCCGATCCAATTGATCGACCGTGGTGCCCTGCGTCTTGGTCTTCGTAGTTCGTCAAGCCTCTCTTTGGCCTGAGCTAGATGAAATTCCAGTATCAAGCGGAACCCTTCTTCCATAGCACCTTGCTGAATTACCTTTTCTGCATCTATAATAGCGTCTGCATAGTTTTGTAGATCGATTGCGTGTACGAGTTTGAAATACCCGTTCGTTATCCATGCTGTGCCCTCTCGAACGGTGATCACGGGTGCATTGTAGCTGAAGACATGCAGTGCGTCTGTAGCAGATATCAAGAGTATTCTGAAATTTTACAAATATATATTCCCTTTCTCTATTATTTTGTGATGTAAATGAGTGGATCCGAATGAGGTTACATTCATTGTTTTATTATTAAATATCTGAAAGTATTGATATAAGAGAGATGTGAAAAATTCTTTTAATTTATGATAATACAAGTTTTTCTTGTTCTTAAGTTACTTCTTCCTCTTACTTTCCATTTATACAAACATATGTATCATTGAAATATAAAAAAGTAAAACTAAATTGGTAAGCAAAGTAGAGATTGATTTTTTCGTTTGAATTATATTATTATATATGTGATATTATTAAGAATTGACGTGGCCGTTAATGAATTTGATTCTAATATATGTATATATCTTTTTATACATTAATTGTCATTTTTAGCAAATTGTTTAATTTGATAACATAATTTTGTAGTGGGGACTGTGAAAATGAATGGTTTACAATTAATGATTTATTAATTAAAATATAATTTGTTCAATTTATCACAAACTGAAATTACAAATTTATTATAGTATGAGATATCATAAAAATTTATATGTAGCACAGAGTGTTCACACCCCTCCTTGTTTTTGTTTTTTTTTTTTTTTTGACAATTTAAATCTTTTTGTATAAAAATATATCTTTTATAATCTAGCAGAAATATATTAAATGATTAATATAATTAATATAATATATTTAGTATAAAATTTAATTATTTAATTAAATTTATTTTATATTTATTTTATACAATATTAATTTATTTTATAACTTTATTAACATCTGAAAACAAAATCTTTATGATAGTTAAAAAAAATTCTGAGAGGAGAGAAAAAAAAAAAAACAAAAACAAACATTTTTACATTTGAGTGGTAGCCTCAGGCGTAACACGTTTTTTTGGGCTAATATTTTTTATGTGGGCTTTGTGAACTCTTCTTCCGCTGACCGTCAGAACCGTAACTTTATTATTCTTTTTAACAATTTCGCGTTTAAAAAGAGCTTTATCCTTACCCTTGATTCCCTTTATTGCTACAAATATTGTCTCACCCGGTCTATAATCCCTTGGTTTCGAGCGTGACCTATTTTTTCTATCATTTTGAAGTGAAATCTTTCTCTCAATAAGACCTCTCAGGTCGGAATTAATCTTGGCTCGAAAATTTGCTAGGTTCTGGTAGTTAATCCTTTCCGCCCTATTAAAAAATATATCACTCGGTTTTTTGTTTGTAACAGAGTGTATGGTGTTGTTGTATCTGTCCACAGCTACATAAACCAATTCTTTCACGCTAAGTCGTGCAGTCTCGTTCTGAAGGCAACGGTATATCTCTATCACAGTCGAATGTAGTCTTTCGACTTGACCATTAACTTCGCTGCGTTGAGATGGTGTGAGATATACTTCGATGCCCAACATCTTAATGAAGTTCAGAATAATAGGGCTTATGAAGCTGCGTTCATTATCGGTAACCATGATTTTTGGAACGGAAAAGAAGTGTAAAATTTTAATGAGCTTTTCACGGAAGTGCAAAACGGATCGGCCTTTGATGTGGAAAAATTTTGCAAATTTCGAAAATTTGTCGATACAAGTAATGAATTTTTCGTTTTGAATTTCCATAATGTCGAGGTGGAGTATCTCAGTTGGATAAGTAGGTATAGGCGTCGGTTGAATTTCAGGCTGTACAGGTCGCCTATCGTACTTGTTGGCCTTGCAGATTTCACAATTAGCAGCATATTCCCTAGTCAAAGCGTTCATTCGTGGGAAATAGTAGCGCTCTAAGATTTGCTCCTTGTTTTCCCTTGCGTTTCGATGCGCTCTTCTATGTTCGGTCTCGATTAAGTGAAATCTATGTTCCTCATTCCTTACATCTTCCACTACCCTTTGTGTCACTCGTATCTTATATCTGTTAAAATGTGATAAGTAAATTTCCTGTAGTAAAGCCAAATATTGTTCCGGTATTTTGATACCGTTAACCTGGTTAGGATTGAGTTTTTCCCTTAAAATTCTTATTAGATCATTCTTGGTGAAATTGGGTTTTGAAATAAAAAATCGATTAAATCCGGGGTGAGGTGTTTCTTGAGAGAATAACTCAGTTTTTTCCTGAAAAATTAATTGATTGTGAAACACATTAATAGGAACCTCGACATGCGGAATTAAGTCTGATGAGTCTTGTTCGGCGCTGTGTGCTGTTTCCACATCTGATTGCGTGTCAACGTGTGCAATTTGTTCCCTAGTCTCACTTGCCGTATCGGTACGGGAGTTGCCCTCGGAAGCAGTGTCAGTAGCGGAGTTTCCTTCGCTGGCTGTTTCCGTTGAAGAACTCAGATGGTTTGCCTCAGTTTTGAGCCTCGAAAGAGCATCAGCAACGAAGTTTGATTTACCAGGTTTGTAAATCAATTCGTGATTGTACTCCTCGATACGCGCCTTCCACCTCTTTAGCTTAGCATTGTAATTTCTATTGCCCAATGCATAAGTAAGGGGCTGATGGTCTGTGAAGATGCGTATTTTACTTGAGCCATAAAGATATGATCTAAGATTTTCGAGAGCCCATACTATCGCAAGCATCTCCTTTTCGTTCGTCGCATAGTTCTCTTCCGTTGAATTTTGAGAACTAGAGATGTAAGCAATTGGTCTATCCTGACCAGCTTTCCCTTGAGACAACACTGCACCAATTGCATAGTTTGACGCGTCTGTTGTTAAATTGAATGGTTCTTTAAAATTCGGAAAAATAAGTATTTCAGATGAAGCTAGCAATGTTTTAAGAGTTTCGAATGCCTTTAACTCATCAGTTCCTAACTTAATCGATATTTTTTTCGACTGGTTTGCCTTTACTTGGGCATTTTGTCCCCTGGTTAAGTTCGTAAGTGGCTTTGCGATTTTTGCGTAATCTCTGATAAATTTGCGATAATAAGAGGTCATTCCAAGGAACCGTTTTAAATCTTTTAAATTGTCAGGAGGGAGAATCTGTTGAATGGCTGTTACCTTCTTTGGATCCGTCTTGATGCCTTCAGGACAAATGACGTACCCCAAGAATTCGACTTCGGTCTTCATAAAATTTGTTTTCTCAAGGTTTACCTTTAGATTACATTCCTGCAGCCGGGAAAATATCTTTTCAACGTTTTGAAGGTGCTCTTTTTCGTTCCTTCCAAACACTATTATGTCATCAATATAGACATAACAAATACGACCAACATAATCCTTCAAAACATCGTCAATCATCCTTTGAAAAATTGCTGGTGCATTTCTGAGCCCGAATGGAAGTCTCAGAAATTCATATTTTCCATTAAGCGTTGAAAAAGCCGTTTTAGGAATATCACAAGGTTTCATTGAGATCTGGTGAAAACCAGAAGTCAAATCGATGGTAGTGAAGAACCTTGCATCCCCCAAGCTTGTGAGGATTGAGGTTATATCTGGAATCGGATATGTGTCTGGAGTCGTTACGGAGTTGATTCGCTTAAAATCAACCACCATCCGATATTGTTTTCGCCATTAGGTTTCGGTTTCTTAGGGACGACCCATACTGGTGAGTTGTAAGGGCTTTTCGAAGGTTGAATTATACCTTCGGACACTAGTTCATTTATTTGCCTTTGCCGGGATATGGATAGCTTTTAGTGTAGATCGGTTCTTGGGTTGTAGTTTTTATTTCGGCTAGCACGTTCGTTTTAACTGATTCTCCGCCTTCTATCGGTTCGAAAAGGAATTTGTATTTTGCTATAAGTTTATGAATGGCATCCTTGGCATCTTCTGATGTTTTATCGCTTATGATGAAGTTAACCTGTTCAGAAATCATATTTTTGAGTGGAATTTGAGCACCAGAACCTAGATATAAGATATTATCCTTTCGGTCTATCACCGCCTCTAATTCTTTAAGTGTATCGTCCCCAATTATACCATCAAAAGAGAAAGATCTGGCAAAACAAAGAACGTAACAAGACTGTCGCTCCCAAATTTTTTTAAGAACTTCCCTATCAATTTACGATTAACCACAATACTGCCTGCAGCGGAGTGAACTGTAAAAGGACTAGGTAAAATAATGGAACCAGCATCCAAAGTTTCTTTAATAAAATTTTTGTTGGCTCCCGTATCAATCAAAAAATTCAGCGTTTGTCCATTTCTTGTGAGGTACTCTATATATGGAAGGCTGGAGAGGCGCTTTCCATAAAATTTGCCTCACCTTCAATATTATTATCAACATTTATTTCTTCCTCGCAACCCTCAGTTTCGAGATTATACAACCGCTGTTGCTTCCTTGGGGAATTTCCCCAGGAAGCATTACGCTTGAACCCATTTCCAGGCCGGTTCATGTAATTCACCTGCCTGGTTTGTATAGAGCGGTCGATATCCATTTTTTCCGCTGGCTTGGGACCAGTGGGACGCGGTGGTGTTGCCGATTGCCATGACGTGTCATTATTATTTGGAACAAAGGGAGCAGGACGTGTTTTAAAACGATTAAAATTATGGAATGGTCTTTTTGGGGGATAAGGAGCTGCAGGACGAAAGTCTACCCTAGTCAGTTGATTCACGGGAACCGTTACCTTATTCGGGGCACTTGGATGTATTATGTTGTTTCTGAGACCTAAATTCTGTAACTCCAAGCAGGCTGAGTAAGCCTCAGGCAAAGTCTTCGGTTTCTGTATAATCAGCATACGGGACATTTCCCCATTAAGTCCCCGAATAAATACATTCAGTGCACGGTTTCTGTACGTTTCCACCAGCGCTGTGATCGTTTCCTGTGAGTAATTTTCAGTTTTCACCTTATTAATGATTAATGAAAACTGATGATTCACGGCAGCGTAGAATTCATCAATCTTCGAGCTTCTCTGTGACAACTGACTCAGCTGGTGCTCCAACGTCCTAATATCTCTCTTGTCCGCGTAGTGCAAAGAGAGAATTCGTTTAATAACTCCCCAATCCTCATCAAAGACATTATATGACACTAGGGCAGTGTCGGCAGCACCTCTTACCTTCTGCCTTATGTGTCTCAGGATTGACCGGTATATCGGTTTTTCTCGAACGATCTCGTAGTCCTGTAGTATGGCCTCCACACTGTGGACCCAAGACACGTATTGAGTAGGATTGCCTTCAAAGATCCTTAACTCCTTCACGCAATCTGGAAACCTTTCGATTTCTCGTAACTCTTGCTCGGTTCTAGGTCCTTGCAGAATGCCCCTTGTCTCTTCTGCAAAAGGGTTTCCTAACCTACCACCTTCTTTTTCTTCCATTATGTCCAGGCGCGCCCCTAACTTCCTGATTTCTTCAGCAATCCCCGAGCTGCCCTCGACCGCCGCCAAACGCCCCCTCAATTGTTGGAGGATGGCATTTACGGCTCCTGTCATGTCTGTCAATGATTTCTTCATTTCTTCCATTTTTTCGAAATAATGAAAGTATTTTTTCTTTGCGGAGTTTTTTTGTGATTCAAAATAATTTCTCTGATGGTTTTACGGAAAAAGTTTTCACTTACCCGTTTGTTGTACTAAATATTTTTCCTTGTTACTGCAACTCACAGCATCAACATCAGCTTAATTTTCAGTAGGAATCTAGAAAATCAAAAGAATATTTATTAGTAAACTGAATTTATAGCTTGGAATCAGTCATGGAAGGATTGCAATGTCCCTTTTAGAAGTCCGCGGTTATGCTTGCGGTCGACCTACTCGGGTGCAATTTGCTTCACGGCCATTTGGATAACCTTTTGTGATCTCTTAAATAAGAAGATTGTTTTTTAGGCAATCAATCACCAGGTGAATCCTCAAGCACTGTAGACTGATCCTTCTGTGACCTCGATAGGTTCGTATATTTCTTGTATTTCTTTTAGTTTTTCAAAACTGTAAGCATATTTCATGCGTATACGTAATGTATGATTTTTCTGTATAATTTTTCTTTTTCTTTGCATTTACACAAAATTTTCATTTCATTTCTATAATTTTTAATAATAAATTTAAAACAATTATTTTTAATATTTGTTGAAATACGGCAAGGGCTGCCATAGTTTAAATGTAGTTGTGGCAGTGCATGCCGCAAAACAATGTAACGTGTTTTTTTTTTTTTTTTTTTTTTATCACACACTTAAGCCCTTGCTGCACTTTCGATACACTTTTTTCACACTGTCGGACCGGCACGGTCGATGCACATCCTTTGGCGATATTTTATAGTATTTTAATTTTGAATTATCTGGAGGGATTGCATTATCCTTTTTAGTTGCTGCCCTTCAGAAACTTACTAAGGTGCAATTTACCCCACGCTCCGCCGACAATTTTCTAGCACTTATTGGGTTAGTAGAGTGCACAGATGTGTCGGTTGTGGAGAGATAATTGTCCTAAATCTAAAATAAGCTGGAGGGTCCTCCTTTCGGTAGTGAATCACAGCTCATTTACCCCCACTATTTCTATCCTGCTGGAGGGTCCCCCTTACGGTGGTGAATCGCAGCAGATTTTTACACATCACAAAATTTAGGCTGGAGGGTTCCCCTTGCGGTGGTGAATCGCAGCCTGATTCCGCCAAACATCATCGCTAGGATGTACAAGGACCTACCGGTCCCTGCTCGGGCGCCAGTTAGCGCAGCCCGATTGGCTGCACTTAAAAAAAATTACTTTTGGGCCGCCAACTGGCCCAATTACTTCTACTCACCAATTGTCACCAATAGTATTTTAAAGAAACAGGATTTATTCTTCACAATATAAACTTTATTTGACTATTCAAGCACACGGCCACGTCCAAATTAAGACTAACTCTAAAAACATAATTAATGCTTAATATAAACTATGCTACCTCCCGATATCTGCTGGCATGGCATTCCCACGCTTAGTCGTCGTCACAGCAGCGTTCTCACGCTCACCGGCATGCACCGGACGCGCGTGCAAGTGCAAGACGCATCGTCAGCAGTTTTCGTAGCTTAGGTTGTCGCACGCTCGCCGTAACTTATATAAATTACTTATTTCTATTTTCTTTTACTATTTACTATTTACTGATAGTTTTGTTCCTTACCTTTTGCTTTGCTTTACGTAGATTACTTGTCCTTGTAGCTTATCTTTGATTCGTCAGTTTGCTGTTTTGGCTTTAGTGTTCCTATGTTGTCCTCTCGAGGTTTTTCGTAATCTTGTGGGCTAAAATCGACGGTTCTACCGAACTTCGGACGACGGTTGGTGGTCTGTATAAATTTTCGCCTTTCGTGATCCATAAAGAACACTGCGAAGAGATTTCAGAGCCCATATTATGGCGAGCATCTCTTTTTCGTTTGTTGCGTATGCTTCTTCAGTTTAACTTAGGGTCCTGAATAGAAATGCAATTTGTTCTTTTTGGACATACGCTCATTCTCCATTCTCCCCTCTTAAGAGAGATGTCAATGATTTTACCAAATTAGCGTATCCTTGAATGAACCTTCGATAATAACTTGTCATTCCTAAAAATTAACTTAAGTCTTTCAAAGTTTTCGGTTCGGGACGTTCTAAAATAGCCTGTACTTTTTTGGGATTTGTTTTGAGACTATTTTAGGAGACAATAAAACCTAGGAATTCAACTTCCTTTTTCAGAAATTCAAATTTGTTCAGCTGGACTTTGAAATTGGCGTTTTCTTGTGTTTTGAATACTGCTTGGAGATTTTTGAAGCGCTTATTTTCGTGTTTACCGAATATTAGGATGTCGTCTAATAGACGTAAAAATCATATAACGATATATTATCGTAAAACATCATCGAGAGCACGCTGGAAAATGGAAGGGGCATTTTTCAGTCCAAACGCGACTTTTGTGAACTCCGTTGTTTATGGAGAATGCTGTGTTTTCTCTGTCGGATTCTTCTCTTTAATTTGGTGAAATCCGATTTTCAGATCGATGATTATGAAATATGAGGTTTTTCCGAGATTATCAGGAACTTCGTTTATTTCTGGTATTGGGTATTTGTCCGCTAAATTGACTTAATTTAGTTTCCTATAGTTAATAACTATTAGGTACTGTTTCTTTGCTGAGGCATCTTCTTTTTTTTTTGTGACAGTCAGTTTGCTTAATGTCTTCTCGTACTCTCTTTAGCTGATGATTCGATTCAAAATTATCTTCAAGACATGCTTCAGAATAAAACCTCTCAGGCTCATAATATGTATCTTCTACTCCCTCTGTATGAGTAAAGAATGTTCATTGAATTTTATTGGGTTGATGGTTTTGTTGGGAAAAAGGGGCAATTGTTGTTTTTGCGCTGGGTTTTTTTATTAGTTAAAGAGATTTTGAGGTCTATTATTGTTGTTGTTCTGAGGTCGGTTTTGATAGTTAACCTCCCTGGAGTCAATTTCCATAGTTACGGGAGGTTTAGGTGGAAGGTATGGCGGGTTTTTGCATCTTGAGTGTGCGTGTTAAATAACTTTAGACTGTCGACGCAAGGAGGTAAGTTAAAACTGTCAGAACCGGGAGGACCACGAAGTGCGAAACGAATAAATCTCCGTTGAACGGCTTCGATTCGCATTGAATGGGAGTTGTAGATGGGAGACCAAACTGGGCTGGCATATTCGAGGATGAATCTAACAAAGGTAAGGTAGAGAGGTTTTGTTATATAGGGATTGAATAACTCTCTGGACTAGTGTTTCACGAAACCAAGTGCAGAGTTCGCTCTACTAATGATATTATCGATGTGAGACCTAAAGTAAAGTTCCTTGTCGCAAATAATAGCTTACATAGGGAACTGGCTTGCCGTTTTTGTAATCGGGTGGAGTTGGAGTCACTAACGAGAATATGTAATAGTTTGACATTTACTAATGTTGAGTTCCAGGAGCTCTTTTTTACACCACGTGAAAAAGCTGACAAGATATCTTTGGAGATTTCGAGAATCGGTGCTGGTTTGTATGAACCAATATATTTTCATATTATCAGCGGACACAAAGAAATTGGAGTCTTTGACGATACCGTCAACATCGGAAATTGTTAAGACGAATAGCAAAGGACCAAAGTGACTGCTTTGTGGGACACCACAGGTAGCTGTAAAAATTCTGAATTGGAAAATCTAAAGAATACATTTTAACGGCGTTCTTCTAGATACGATTTAATTCATGATATAAACAGGGATGAAAAACCAAAGGCTTTAAGCTTAAGAAGGATGATAGTGTGCGGGATTTTGTCAAATGCTTTACTGAAATCGGTAGAAATAGCATCAACTTTATTACATAACTTTCAAACGAGCATAAAGTGCTTGAAAGAAATTCTGTGTGAGGTTGGTGGTAGTCGATCTATCCTTGAGGAAGCCATGTTGATTAAGGGGAAAGGTAGATTTCTAGTGGACGAAGGAAATGTCGTAGATAATACTTTCAAAATATTGGGAGTACATGAGAGTTTTGCAATAGCTCTGTAATTAGAAATGTCATTTATAGGTCACTTTATTTTCACATTCTGATTTGATCCACGGCGTGCCAAAACATTCAATTAACTGGAACTGGGTGGCATCAGAGAGGCAGTCAGATGGTGAGCCCACAGTAATTGTGGGTGTTGTTAATGGAAGAGGGTCATTAGAGGGTGATTTCAGGGATGCATCCATTATTTCTTCAAAGAGGAAATTTCGTATTGGGAGGAGTTTTTGTATTGAGTAGATCGTAAAAATTTGGCAATATTATCGATTCTATTTGATGGCTGTATTACAAAATCTACGATTTCCTCTAGTGTTGCACAAAAACCATCTAGTTCCTCACAGAGTCAATCATTTTGTGAATCAAGAGATTTCCGCAAGATCATCAGGCTGCTGGGGTAACTGTGGCGGTTTGTTGGACGCTGACTGGAACATAATATCCAAATCGCTACGGATTGTGTTAAGGTCATCATTAAGTTCTTGGTTAGATTCAATATTATTTAGTTTATAAAATTTTTTATTGATATTGCAATAAAATTTTTTTAGCGGATTTGATTGCCGAACTTTTACAATAGCCACTTATTATTTCACTTAATGATTTTATGCTTATGATTTTATGATTTTTGTGATACTTATGATTTTTATATTCGTAATTGTTTTTAATTTTATGTCTGTGATTTTTATTTGTGGACTCAATAATATTATTAATGTCATCGCATATTTGTGAGCTCTCATCAGGTTTGGAGAATTGTTTCGATGCTTTATTGTGAAATGCATTGTTCTTGCATAACATCATATTGATGGAGTCGCTTAAACACTTGATCGCGAGCATTACATGTAAAAGTGATATTTCCCGACACTCATCACAGAAAAATATAAAACTATTATCATATTCCTGCAGATAAGTAAGGCTTCTTTTTGATAAGCCAACACAAGTTCCATGATAGGATTTACCACATATTCCTTTGCATGTTATCTTGGGGGCATTTCTGTTCTCGATTTGGCATTTTGAGTTGGCACAAAACATTTCCATTTTAAAAGTGCAATGAACTTTTGACACAGATTCAATGTTAAGTTCGCGGGTTCACCTTGATACAAAAAAATACTTCGCTGGAAACCTCAACTTTGGTTTCCAGACATTTTAAGTAAAACGCGAGTTAATGCTTTTGATTAATAATCAATTTATTATGACCGTTCTTGGTCGGTCGAGAATCTAGACTAGTTGAAACATAATTCAATGTCTTATCACTAAGCTTATAATTACCAATACCAATACAATATATAATTACTTAAATAACTTAAGTATGTTGCAATCCCACGGTGAATTAGCTGCGTCGGCAATCCAATGGTGCAAGCAGGTCAATGCTGCAGTTTAACGGCGCGAGTGCTGAGTCGACAGCTTGTCAACACATGTATCGATGCAAATTAAAATTTTAACTCAGATTAAGTTTTAAAAAAAATTATTTTTATTTATTTTTCTCTTTACAATCTTTACTTAATAATTATTTCACAATATTAACTTAGCAATATAAAAACTGAATTCAACTCAACGTAACTGCCAACTGACTTTTCATTGCTTATTGGTTGGCTTTTTATAAGATTAAATTCTTATTTACTTTCTTATATACAAATATCTTGTTCTTACTCTAATCTGGACTTTGGCTAATTGAAATTTGATTCAAAACACCTTTCGATTTATTTCTAAGTTCTAATCAGCTTTCTTCAAATTACATTTTAAGAACAAAGGTGTTTTACGTTTAATTACATTTTGGCGCGTAAACAAGAATCTAAACTCCCCCCTTTGTTTAAGACAAAGCGTCCCGATTTTTCAATTCATCAATTTTATGTTGGATCTCTTCAAAAGCAATTTCTTCAGTTTTAGGTTTCTTTTCAAATTTTTTACATTTAATTACATTATAAATTATAAGAATTATTATTATTATTATTATTACTCCTGATAAGGTCCAGATAGAGTGTTTAACATTTACATATTCTTTTTTCATATTTAATTAATCTATATTTCCAAAATTGAGGTCAATATCTTCTTCTATATACTTTATAACTTCAAAATTATCATAATTATTATTTTTAATATAAGTATAAATTAAATCTTTTTCATTAAAAAATGTTTCGATATCAATTATAATTTCTTTGTTAAAAGTTACTAAATAAATACCATTTAATTTGATATCGTTTACTACATGATTTGCACTCAATAATATAGCTCCATCTTTAATTATTTTGAAATTTTTATTATTTTCTTTTTTCTTAGCGCATTGTCCTTTTTTATTATTTAACATCTGAGACAAACAAGTCGGTTTATTATTTAATTTACAATAAGTGTTTGATATTTCTTTCTTACAATTTACAACATTTTCGTATACTTTATTACACTTAATTATCTCTTGTGGTAATTTGCCCTTGTTTCATAAAATTTACATGACCTCGTGACAATCGGATATTTAATGTATATAACTATTAAATCTTTATTTTGAATTATTTTGAAAATTGAGACATCTAATAAATCAATTATTGTAATTTTTTCGTATTCGTTTTTCATGATATTTTTGTTTTTCTCTTTTTATTATGGAATTCTATCATTTTAGTTTGAGCATTTTTTAATTTTTCATGAAGATTATTATGTTCGGTTTTATTATAAAGTACTTCATACGGTTTATGATTTGTTATTGAATGTATTGTTTTGTTATATTGTTGTGTTGCTCGAAAAATTACTTCTGTGTAATCTAATAATTGGTATTCACTTTGGATACATCTTGCAATTTCTATTAGTGTTGAATGAACTCTTTCTATTTGACCATTTGTTGAACTATGTTTTGGGTCACAATAAAAAATTTCAATTTTCAATCTATTCATTAGTGCTTTAAATTGAGCTGTTCCAAAACTTGGAAATCTATTGTTAATTTTTTTATCTCTGGAAAGTTTTGTAAAATTTCTAATACCTTGTTTTCTAGATTTGTTTTGTCTTCTTTTGATTTTACAACTAGGTATTTCGAGTAGTGATCGATACAAGTTAAAAACATTAATTTTTGTGCAAAAAATATATCGAGATGTATTTGCTCCCCCTCATTTTTTGGTATTGGAGCCTCTCCAATTGGTATTTTATTAGGTTATCTATCGTATTTATTTTCGTTACATATTTCACAATTTCTTACATATTCCTTGAATTGAGAGTACATCTTTGGCCAGTAGTATTTTATTTCAATTTGTTTTAAATTTTCTTTATAATTTCGGTGTGCTCTACTATGTGTTTGTTCGATTATAGATATTTGATCATCTTTATTTGTGACATCCATTGGGAATTTTTTTGTATATAAAAATTTGTTTATAAATTCTTCTCTAAGTCTATTTTGTATTCGATATAAATCCTCTGGTGTACAATGAATTGCCGTTACGAAATTTGGCTGTAAGTACTCTTTTAAAATTGTTATTAGATTATCAACCGTGTCATATTCAATTAAATGTCGAGTTTTATCAAAATTTTTTATTCGTTCGTGTATAGTTATTCTAGCTCCACTCGTTAAAACTATTTGTTGTTTGAATTGATTTAGTGGTTTATGAGTTTCCTTGATTTGATTATTGTCGCTACTTTCTGTTGAGTGTATTGTCGATTTAATTGACGATGATTCATCAGATAAATTATTTAAAAATTGTCTTGAAAGTGCGTCTGCCACAACGTTTGTTACTCCTGGTTTATAAACTATTTTTGGTGAAAATTCTTCTATTAAAGCATGCCATCTTTTCATCTTGGCGTTTGGATTTCTAGTCGATACCGCGAAAGTTAAGGGTTGGTGGTCAGTATGAATTTCTAAGTTAGTTATTCCATATAAATAATTACGTAATGTTTTTAATGCCCACACTATTGCATACAATTCTTTTTCATTAGTCGCGTACCTTTGTTCGGTTGGATTTAACGTTTTTGATATAAAAATTATAGAATTCTTATCCTGTGACAATACTGCTCCTACTGCAATATTTGATGCATCTGTTGTTAGTATAAATTTCCTGTTATAGTCTGGTTGATATAATTCGATTTGGTTTTTTAATGAATTTTTTAATATTTTACAAGCTTTGATACCTTCTTCATCCAGTTTAATTTCTGTCTTTTTTGATTTATATTGGGAGACCTTACCATTTTCTCCTGATAGATATCTAGTGAGCGGTTTTGCTATAGTAGCATAATTTCTTATAAATTTTCTATAATACCCGGTTAATCCTAAAAAGCTTCTTAATTGTCTTAGAGTCTCTGGAATAGGATAGTTTACTATCGTAGTAATTTTCTTTGGATCTGTCTTGATTACATTCTCTGACACTACATATCCTAAAAATTCAATTTCTTCTTGGTAAAATTTAGATTTTTCTAACGATATTTTCATTCTTGCATCGCGTAATGTATTTATTATTATATTTAAATGTTCAGTATGTTCCTTTACGTTTTTCGAAAATATAATTATGTCGTCTATATAGATATGGCATATTTTACCTATATAATTTCTTAATATATCGTCCATTGCTCTTTGAAAGATACTTGGTGCATTCTTTAATCCAAATGGCAATCGCACATACTCATACTTACCGTTATTGACTGAAAATGCTGTTTTCTCGATATCGGTTTCTTTCATGAGGATTTGATGAAATCCTGATTCTAAATCTATACTTGAGAATATTTTAGCTTTACCTAAATTTGACAATATGACATTTACGTCTGGAATTGGATATCTATCCGATATTGTTTGTTCATTTATTTTTTTGTAATCAATTACCATTCTTAATTTTGGTGAACCATCTTCATTTAGTTCTTTTTTGGGAACGACCCATATTGGTGAATTATAAGGACTCTTACTTGGCCTTATGATATTTTCTTTTAGCATTTTATCGACTTCTTTATTTACAAATGTGTTTACTGAAAGAGGGTAAGGATATTGCTTACTCCATATTGGTGTTTCGACAGTTGTTCTTATTTCTGCTCTAACATCTGTCCTAAATGGTAAATTCATATTTATTTTTTCATGTGATTCCTTAATTTTTTTAATAATATTTTCTTTTAAATCGGCATGTCTTTCTTCCGATTCATTTTGTTCATTAATATAATGTATTTTTTGTTCACTTACTTTCATGTCGGTAATTGCATCGACTGGCGTTGTAAGACTTTCTTGTCTCACATTTTTTTCACTTTCTTTTTTATTTTTTATCACTTCATTATTTAAGTATTTTATACCGTACTTCAAACCGTTATGTATTAAATATGAATTTTTAAAGTCTAAAATCATTTTATTTTTTGATAAAAAGTTTAAGCCTATTAATAAATCCGTTTCTAGATTGTTTATTATATAGAATCTCTGCTTAATGTTAAATAACGTTAATTCAGAGAAATGGGTTATTTCGGTAAACCCGTTGATTGTTTTTACTCTTTTTTTTATTGGCAATTCAAATTTCGTCATGAGTGTGTTGGGTCTACAGTAGCAACTTGTAGCTCCCGTATCGATTAAAATCTTCATTGATTTTCCTGATTGATCGCTTGTCCCGATGATGTAGGGCAAGACATTCTTTCGCCTAAAAAAGTCTTTTCATTCATATTATTGATTCTTTGAATTTTGTTTGGTACCTGTGTGCTATCATGAATTCTTTTCCTAGCTACGTCAAAACTATTGTTATTATATCTGTTATTTCTGTAATTATTATGGTTATGTCTATAATTGTTATAATTATTATAATATAATTGTTATAATTATTATAGCTCCCTTGTTGGTCGCTTGGTCTAATTCCTACTTTTATTGATGAATCTACCTCCATAGGTTCTGGTTTAGGTTGTTCGTTTTTTAGTTTAAACATTTGATCCGCTTCCCTTTGTGACTGTATAATATTTCTAGCATGCCATGGTGACCATTCTATACCGTTATTTCTTACCATTCTGTTATTTACCGGAAATCTAAGATTATTGTTTCTATTATTACCCTGATTCATATTTCTACCGAACTGTAATGCGAAGCTTGCTCTTAAATTATTTGATTCTAATTCCTGTGCTTTCGCTAAAGCATTGGGTAAGTCTTCTGGACACAATGAAAATAATATATTTGGTAAGTTACCGTTCAATCCTGTAATGAATATTCGAAGGGCGTTTTGTCTATTCTTCAAATTCAACTCTCTTGTTATTGGATTATTTGATCCATATGTCATTGTAGTCTTATTAATCAGTAAAGTCAATTTTTTATTTACTACGTTATAGTATTCAATAATCGACAAATTTCCTTGTCTTAATATACTCAGTTCTTGTTCAATTATATGTATTGGTCGTTTATCTGAATATGCGAAGTCAAGTCTACTTATAATGGCATCGTAATTTAATACTGTACCGTGGTTCGTCAGGTTGTCATTGGCTTCTCCTACTATTTTGTTTCTTAATATAGTCAATGCTGCAAAATATCTTTTGCTACCCCTTTGGTATAAAAGCATTGAATTGTTTGCTGCTTCTCGCCAGCTAACATATGAATTATACCCATTAAATTCTGGTAATGATTTTATTATTTCGAGTGATTCGTTACACTCGATTGTTCCATCTATTACTTCATCTTTGTAATCTGTTACTATGTTAACGCAAGTTAAATTACTCAGTTGACTCCTTAGAGTCTCAATTTCTGCTTTAAGATTTAACGTACTTGCCGCGATAAGTCTCGAAATCACGTCTGAATTCATATTTTCATTAGGCATTATTAATGTTAATTTATTCAATTTTTATGTTATATTATCAATTAATTCCTCCAGAATTTATAATTTTCTTTTTTTTTGAAAATAACTTAATTAACTTAAATTTAATATCTTACTTTTTTCCTTTTCTGGGATACTTGTTTTTGAACGTAGATCGCCTCTTTTCCTTTGGTTTCGGGAATTGTGTAGAGTTGATGTTTTCGGTGGCTCAAGCTTTTTCACCGCTACGTGTGGTCTGTGGTCCGAGGAGTGATACTTGTTTTCCTTTTCTTCCTTTGCGTCCTCTTGTTCTCCCTTCAAGTACCTTTGATTTTTCTTCAGCCTTCTGAATACTTTTAGCTAGTTTTTTTCCTTTTTTATAGGAGTTCAGGATCTCAGGATTTTTATTTAATAAATCTTTAGGAATTTTTGTTCCTTTATTAATACTCGTTTTTTTTTGCACAGTTTCGCTACGAGTTTGTTTTATTAAATATTTATACTTCAACTCTAGGAGGGACTGGTTTTTTAGGCACAGTTTTGCTACGAGTTTGTTTTATTATTAAGGATTACTTTTGATCACTCCTGGCAGGATCGCCAATTAAAATTTGAACTCAGATTAAGTTTTAAAAAAAATTATTTTTATTTATTTTTCTCTTACAATCTTTACTTAATAATTATTTCACAATATTAACTTAGCAATATAAAAACTGAATTCAACTCAACGTAACTGCCAACTGACTTTTCATTGCTTATTGGTTGGCTTTTTATAAGATTAAATTCTTATTTACTTTCTTATATACAAATATCTTGTTCTTACTCTAATCTGGACTTTGGCTAATTGAAATTTGATTCAAAACACCTTTCGATTTATTTCTAAGTTCTAATCAGCTTTCTTCAAATTACATTTTAAGAACAAAGGTGTTTTACGTTTAATTACATTTTGGCGCGTAAACAAGAATCTTAACTTGCATACTCAGCATATTGGTAGGAGTGCAGGGTGTTAACTTGTATTTCGACACAAATTTAATTTTTAAAATGCAAAGAACTTTTGACCTTTGCAGCCCTTAATTGCAACATGTGTGAAGTGCTTATGCGACATTATGTAATTTTGTTCATTATTCTTGCCCATGAGTTTTGACTTGTGCTGACATATGATCTTACAATATGCTTGCATCGCTACCTCATTGAAAATGACTCGGAGTGTTACATCTCTTGAGTGATTCTGGATAAATCAAGAGTTGTTTGATAAATAAACTCTTTGATGGTGTCGAATTGATTCGAGAAAAACATCGAGTGCAGTCGATAAATATTGTCGTATACTGAGTTCTAAGTGCAAGATTGTCGCCGTTTTGCTTCAAATTGTTGATTGTTGCTGTCAGTTGATCTACGTATTCTGAATTTAAAACAGAAAAAAGATTATTTGCTTATTTTCCAAAAAATATAAGAGCTCCTCTTCTATTTAATGGTGCCTTGAAGTTGACTATTACTCTTTATGATTAATATATGATGTTCAATAGTTGCTATTGTTTTTTGCATGACGTGGAATTTTTGCTGAGTTCGAATATGATATTTAACATTCCCATATACTTTATATTTGTTTCGAATTCCTGCTAATATAGCCGTAGCTCAACATAGCTCACCAAGGTACAGTCACTCGATGTGATATGAGCGAGTTCCATTCGTTCGAAATATATATGCATTTTTTAATCTTATTTGTCCTTCAAACAGTTAGCTGTTTATCTCGTATATTACGAAAAGAGATATAGAAAAATAGTTGGATATTTTTAAAAAGTACTATTCATGTAACTTCAGCTATATGTAGGAGTATATGAACTGTCTTACACTGAATGCCACGTATGTATGATGTATTTTGTATGTACTCGAGAGTGTTGACAATACTGATATTTTAATCTAAGAAATTCATCTGTGACATCAGCATTAGCTTGAGCGGATAATACAAGAAGGTTGATGCACTCATGCATGGAATTTGGCAAAACAAAATTGCAAGGCACACATTTTTGCTGGAGAGCACAAGATGATTCGATATATTTGTGCTGCGCCAGCTTAATCCATCCGTGAAATTGGCTTCTTATAGAGAAATAAGCTTCTTGTTATTACACATGGACTGCTAATTAATTTCATTACATCTTGGAGTTAAGACTATCTGTCTGTGAAATTATTATCTCTCCTCCACTTCATTTCCTCACCATAAATCACTTCGATGTGTCTGTCATTTTTTACTTCCATATGCAGAAAATTGATTAATTTGTCCATTGCTATAAGTATTTTGAAATATGTAGGTTATCTTTTTTTTAGTTTTATTATTTGTATCTGTCGATAGTTGAGTTCTGTTTCCAAGTATAAGTTAGCAAATAAATCTGCAGGTTCCTTGCTGTCAAAGGATTTTGTTGACAAATATCGTGTTCTCTTCAAATTAATAAGCTTATTTTAAAGTCCGCCTAGTGGGTAGTATTGTATCTATCCAATGTAACTAAAATTACAATTTTGACAATTGAATTGTTCCTGTTCCTTCCAATTGAATACGTTCTGAGACATATACCAGTAAGATATCTGTGCCGGTGGCTTCGTAGCCTTCAATCAGACTTCGAATATAATCTTCTATACCGTTATCATATGCCATTGACAAGTATTGAGAGAGAAATTTAGTATAACTCTCTGTCCAAGGGTGGTTATTTAGATTAAACCTAGTTTGGGCATGTATTGATTGCTCTTAACAAGAGCAGAACTATTTGCCAGGATATTCGAATAAGCCCTGGAAGGATCCATTGAATTCTATATTCAGTATATTTAATTGCATTTATGATTATCTCTTCAGGTACGATCCTAGATAGCCCTTTTTTATATCTTATTTCGTAATCGAATTCGGATAGTTTTAGTCTCTAGCGTGCTTATTTCGAGTTTGGTTCTTTGATTGAAAAGAACCAAGTCAATGGCTTATGAAGCCATTGACTTTAATTTATAGGTTACACTACTCTGTGTATTTTCATAAATATATATCCTATCCATTGAGCATTACTTTCCAAATTTGCCACATCCACCTCTAAAATCGCTCGAGCATTAAGACATCTTTCACTCCCTAATAATGCTTCAATTATGTTGCAAAAGAAATGCATTACAGGAGGAAAAAGCACTTCGGGTTACAAGACCCATATCAATATGGTATGGGAATTATGATGAGATCATGTCACATTCTTCTTCAGTTTCAAATATTTCATGAGCATCATCAGATATAGTTTCATTAAACACCCAATAAAGCAAGAATCAAGGAGTTGAGAATCCCAATTATGTGCCTACGTAAAAATTAGTCTGAAGGGCCGCATAATCTCTAAATCTTGACCCAATTGTTCCTACTCGGAGAATAGAGTCGGTATGTTGTTCGAACCGGAAAAAGAACATATCGACGCAAGCTACGATCTTGCGAAAATCTGGAGCAACTGTCCAGTTCTTATATTTAATGACTGCATTTTTCATGTTTTGTGGGTTGTCTCTGTTCAGACTTTTAATATGGTAGCTTACCTATTTTATCAGATCATTTCGAGAATTTTCATAACTAACTCTTTCTAGCCTATAAATCGACAAAACATAGAGACATAGCTAGAGATCTACCCTATTATCTGTCTTATTACCCGGTACTGAACCAGAGGCTGTTTATTTGGTTCTTACCACTTTGTAAACACTAAATAAGTTCTCCTTTTGACCCTTCTGTCAAATCTTAATGTTATAGCTTGTCCAATTCTCTATTAATATTTCTTCATATTCTTTCAGCTCTAGAGATATTCTAAAACTATATTTTCATGTACAGACAGATAATCCACTGATGATTGCGTAGACTCTTTCTCTGATAGTGGCCAACGATTTACCAGTATTAGGTATGTTTTATGTCGGCTTTGAAAACTCACGTTGATCGAAGCATTTTCTCGGGAGCTCTGCATCCTTTTTTTCGGCGCTCTCCTTGACATCTAGAGACTTTCCTCTTCAAAATGATGAGAAAAAAAAAAAATAAAAATAAAAGTTCATAATGATCTTTTTAAGTATGTGTATTTGGAGTAAATTTTAAAATTTTTAATTTTGAGGATTCTAAGCTTAACTTGGCACGAGTTGGAGATGTTTTTTGGCACTCGGATATGGTGAAGTGGAAGTTTTTAAAAAGTATTTACGCACCCAGGATATACTTGCATTGGATGGGAAACATTTAATAAATAATGTGATACACTCATTTTCGTTGACCAACTTTAGCTTTTGGATCCGGCTTTCCCATTCTGGTATTGTCCACGAAGTTCCAAAACGTTCGATTATTCTTCGAGGAGAAGCGAATGGGAGCATCAAGAATTATGCTCTGTTGAGTAGTAGGTAAAGAGGCAACTGACGGCGGACGCTTAGATGCTATCGTGATTTCTTCGAAAATAGAGGAGGAGTTATGTTGAAGCATCTGTGGAGGTGGGGATTCAAATCTACTGGGCGCTGATATAACTTCATCCGCTATATCTGTGAGCGTCACTTGAAACACATCTAGATCATCGCTGATGTCATTCATTTCTTGAAATACTATTCTGCACAGGCTACAGGGGTGTTACTTTGGCTTTATTTGATGTTGCTTGAAGTGCAATATCCATATCATACCGCAAGGAAGTAAGATAACATATTATGTTTTTGGTAGTGTCGTAATTTTAAGAAATTTCAAAGCTATTTTTGACTTAATTTTTAAGCTCATTGATCGCCTTATCACAATGCAAAGCTTTCTCACTATCTCTTACTATTTTATTTATTTATTGGCCAAGCAAGGCAAAACAATTTACTTATTCTAACAGTAATTTTTTTTTTTCTCTCCCCTTTCCTTGTTTTGGTGTTCAAAGATATGCAATTTGATGTAGGCGTAATCCGCCCACCTAAATGACATGATTTTACGAACACGTCAAAAAGAAAAGGCAAGAAGAAGAACAAATAAAAGTAAGCTACTTACTTAAATACTAGTATATTTTATACATATTTAGTAGTAGAAAAGGAAAGATGAGAAGGAAAGTAAAAAGAAAGCTCAAAAAGAAAGCTCAAAGATTGGGTTGATTAGGAAGAGAAAGAGACTTGGATAGAGATCGCTTGAATGAGGATTTAGGCATGGAAGGTGAGTAGTGGTCGGATAAACTATTAAATTCTCTACAGCAACGGCTGATGGGTTCATTACTTGCATATGCAGTATGATGCTGATATTCAGTTAACAGCCGAGTATGTCTTGTACGTCTTATAGGGTCATTGAGGGTAATCTTGTTAGATATGTATTCGCAATTAGTTACACTGTTCAGAACATCGAAAGTAAAGCATGAATCCAATACCGTTCTTCTTATTGATAGCGGCATCAAATTTAATAGGCTGAGTATGTGTTCATACGGTGGAAGGCTACAATATTCTCGGGGGTTATAAGTCTCTCTCAGAGCGAATAGGACAAATTGCATTTGTATGGATTCGATTCTATCACTATGGGATTCAAAAGCTGGATTCCAAATAATGCAGCCATATTCGAGTATTGGGCGCACTAGTGCACAGTACAGGGATGTAGTGACCCATACATTCTTGAATTCATGATTAGATTAGATGTAAAACGCAGTTTGTTGTCCAAACCACTCCAAGATCAACTATATAATCGACCCTGTTAAGTTCGATATTGTTGAGGCGATAGTTATAATTCGTAACTGGGTTTCTACGGGAAAAACTTATCACGTTACACTTATTTACATTGAGGTAAAGTTTGTTTTGGGTACACCAGGTCTCAAGAGTTAAGAGGCTTAACTGTAAAAAGTTGACATCTTCCTGCGATTTAATTACGTGGTACATTTTTAGGTCGTCCGCATACATAAGATGTGGAATATCCTTCAACACTATGGACAAGTCGGATATGAAGATATTGAAGAGAAGAGAACCAAGGTGGCTACCTTGCGGTACTCCAGAGGAGACTTCGATTTTCTATAAATAGTAATAATATAAATAAATAGTATAAATAGCATCTATTTGGTCTCTTTTCTCCATTTTTCTTAAAACGTCCGAAACCATGATCATGAGGTTAGTGGTGGTGGATCGACCTTTTCGAAACCCGTGCTGCTGCTCGTTTAGTCGAGGATTGGCAAGGCGAGTTAGCTTTTCGCATATAATTTTTTCGAATAGCTTTGGGATGGCTGACAAAATTGCTATGCCTCTATAATTTTCAACAGAACTCTTTTCACCGTTTTTGTATATTGGTATTAGGTGGGAAGTTTTCCAATAAGAGGGAAACACTCCAATAGAGAGTGATTTGTTAAATATTATATATAAGGGCAAAAGTAGTTGGTCTAAGCATCGAACCAATAACGTGGGGGGAATTAGGTCTGGTCCAGGTCCTTTGTTTGCATCTAAACCCTTTATTGCGCTTGATATGTCTTCTTTCGTCAAGCTGAAGTTTTCAACCATGTGTTGTGAGTTCGGAGTGGGGGGAAAAACATCAGACTGAGTAGTTGGTGGACAAAAAACCTCCTTAAAATGATCCGCAAAGAGGTTACATATTTCCTGAGGGTTGGAAGAGGTAACATTACCTTTATACATGGATCAAGGGTAACCGGCTGATTTTCGCTTCAAATTGACAAAGTCAAAAAATGTTTTGGGGTCCTGGATAATTTTTTCTGCAATTAAGTTTGTGTAAAACTTGTAAGCTACTTCTGATTTGAAAGAAAATTATTTTGATAGCTCATCATATTTGAGCCTCATTTCTTCGCTTACATGCGCAGTGCTTTTGAGGAGTTTGTAAATTCTGTTTCTCTGGTTTAAAAAAAACACAAAATATTTATTTTAAAATTTAAAGGCACAATAAATTGTGTCAGTCTTTTGTTATTGTGTTGATTGATTATTTTGAAGATAAATTGCAAGGCACAACAATTCAGCGAAATTAAAACTGGGGCGACTTATAAAGCACGTTCGAACTGTTTGCAAGTTGAGAACTTGATGTTAGTGTTAACAATGTCTTTATTCTCTAGTCGTATAATTTCGCGTTGGAACAATTTCATGGAGGTGTCTGTTAATTCGCTAATGTTGTCGTAATATCCCTACGAAATGAGCGATGAATGATCGATGCTTGGTGTCTGTTTCCTCGAACTGATCCCACGCTTAACTTAGCCGTTACAGCCAGTGATACGCAACTGTCTTCTGTCTTTCTGCGGAGTCCTTTTTGAAGTTGACAAGGAGTTTTTCCGCGACCGTCTTTTGTTGAACCTCCAGAATCTTGTTGAATGTAGCCATAATTTTGATCAAAATAGGCTACGACGATTGTTCCGTGATATAAACTAATGTTTACACATGTTCCAATTGCCCATTCAATTCTTGAACTTAAATGGTACTTATAATAATAAGTATAATACTTCCTGGTCATCTTCAGTAATTTGTAGCCACTTACTTTTGGTTATCTTGCAATTATCTTTGTTTAAGTTTTTAACTAGACTTTCGAAGTTCTTAAAATGAATTTGAATCATTTGATGTACTCTGAAACGATTGGAAGGTCTGGCAGATTCAATAATTTTGCAGACATCTTATGGGCTATAAATCTGTGCTGTCTTCTTTTTCTTTTTCAATCAGAACGAAATCTCATCGCTCTGAAAAAAAACTGTGTCCGGAAATTCCAATTATTATTTCGACCCACACATCCGTCTGACCATATAATCAGTTTTCGCATTTCTCCAGCTTTTAGAATATTGTAGCTGGCAGTGATATGTTTTAAAATGCATATAGCAATTTCCGTTGCACCTCTTTTGGCAACTGTTTCATACCAAGTATATATATTAACCCAAATTATGTATAGCGAAATTATAATTCTGTTGAGTCTAACGTCCAAGGTTCTCGTGCTTTCCGTGGAGAAGAAGAACCTTCGGAAGGTAGATCGAGCAAAATAAGTAGACTTTGGTTTTTTCTTTATTAGCGTTCATTTATTTTACACTTCTTAACACTGTTAAATATTTAACAAACTCTTCTTTAAACTTTGGTTCACTGTTCGAACTCTGCTCTGACTTTTGACGCACTCTGCGTTACTCGAACTCTAACTATCTGCTCGATGAACTCTGCCAATTTCTGCACTGGTCGGGGTATTTAAAGAAAAAACAATCTATATTCTTTGGGGGCGTTTCTGTCTTTCAGAAATTCCAATAATTTCCAATAGTTTCCTTGGTGTCTTCTTCGTCAGTGAACATGCTTTTTTTCATGTCTTCGTATTTTTGCCGTGTCTCCAGCTCCTTCGATGCTTGTACTAGCTCGAGGGCTTCTCTCTCGAGCGTGTCCTGATTATTGTAGTCGTCGATGGTGGCTTCACGATCTCTCCTGCCGATGTATTTCCAGACCATCTTCATGGCTCGTACCTTGGCTTTTTCGGTCTCGCTTAAGTATTGATTCATTCTGATTTTTTAGTTTGTTTTACACTTTATAACTCGTAGTTAATGCTGAAGTGAGTTCAACCATGCTGCTTGGGGGTTTATATATGTATATGAAAAATTTCCCACTCAAAAGTTCCCATTCACTAGCTTTTTTAATCTATTTTCCCAATCAGCTTGTGTCTATGTTGTGCCAACATATATGTTCACGGTTGCATGAGCCAATGTGGGCAAATCTTCTCGGTACTGGGTCCACTGGCTTTTTATGTCTTCGGGCAATTCTTCAACCCAGTCTAGTTTTAGTTGCAAGCCCTTGGCAGCTGAATCTTTCCACTAACTATTACTGGACCAATGATACCTATCGGGTCGTAGATGTATGCCAGATCAGAGCTCATTGTTCTTTTTGTTGTGGTTGTGTGTTTGCGCACGTTTGCCTTTATGCGAAATGAGTCTGATTTTGGTAACCACAAAAGACCCAATGTTTTCATGGATTGACTTTCTTCAGATTCAAAGTGTAGGTTGATTTCTTGGTTTTCTGGTGCTCTCCCATGCAAAAGTTTTGGATGATTTGCGCACCATTTTTTTAGTTTCATTCCGGATTCGCTGAGAATGGTAATTAGTTGATGTTGAATCTGTTGAACTTCATACAGTCGGTCTGCACCGATTAAGCCGTGAAAGAAATCTCACCGTTTCTCAAAGATTTTGCTCCATATTGAAATTTATTTTGATACTCATCTGTCAGTTTAGTTAAACAGTGTGTTTCTAAATATGGAGCAGCTCTGGTACCATATGTAACTGTATTCAGTTGGTACACTTTCATTGGATCTGTGGAATTTTCTCGCCAAAAAATGAACCGCAAATTTCGATCCTCGTTGTTGATCCAAATTTGACGGTACATCTTTTCTACATAGGTTTTAAGAACGTATTTGTACCTCCTAAAACGAAGTAAAATTGAAAACAATTCGCTTTGAACTTTGGGACCATTCAACATAATGTCGTTTAATGATGGTCCTGACTGATTGTGTGCTGATGCATCGATTACTACTCGCAGTTACGTGGTTGAGCTGTCTGGTCGAAGAACACAGTGGTGTGGTATGAAGTAGTGAGGGGATGTAATTGCATGTACGTTGACTTGTGACATGAGTCCTAATGCCTCATATTCCCTCATAAATGACACGTATTGATCCTTCAATGACCGATCCCTTGCAAGACGTTGTTCAATGTTAGTAAATCTTTTGTACGCCAACCCCTTTGAGTTTGCCAATACTGATGGATGGTTCTTCAAGGGCAATTTTACAACAAATTTTCCGTCGTCTGCTTGACTAATGTGCTGCAAGAAATGTGATTCACACAGCAATTCGTCTTCAGTGAGCGGTAATTCTGAATCTGGTATTTCTTGCGACTCCCAAAATTTTAAAATAGTTTCTTCTATTTCCTTGTTTGAGCAAATACCACACACTGCTTGTTTTGTTCTACGTTACCAGCCACAATCCATTCAAGCACGAAGTTTTGCAAGACTGGGAGATTACTTGATAATTTCTTTTTTCCATCAGTGAGTAGCTCAAAGAAGAGATCTGCTCCTAACAGACACTCAATTCGGCCTAGCATGTTGAATTCAGGATCGGCGAGAATAATATCCTGTGGTAGATCCCAGCCCTCGATGTTCATGTGATGAACTGGTTGATCTGATACAATTTACGGTATTATGTGTGCTTCTACCTCTTTTGTAGAATTATTCAACATTAATTGGAACTGAATCGTTGTTTGATGTCGCATTTGGTTTCGTTGGCTCCAACGCCTTCTACATTCATAGACATTGGTGTACACCTGATCTAACACTTCTCTACACTCGATACGTTGGCCATTATTTACAATAAGTTTAATTCGTGCTGTGCCCAGTAAAATATAGTTAGCATCATTGTTGCCCAATAGACTGACCTTATTTGTTGATTGATTAGTAGTTGCTTCACAGGTTGTTTATTTATTTTATTTATTTATTTATTTATTGGCCAAACAAGGCAATACATTACAATATCTTATTCTAACAGGTTTTGATTTATTCTAAATTACTTACTAAGGGGTTTTTTTTTTTTTTTTTTTACTCTCCTTTCCTTGTTTTTGTGGTTTGTTTTTGGTATATTCAATTGAAGTGGGCAAATACCGCCCACTGGATTGACATTGTTTTCTCAGACTATGTCGAAAAAAGAAAAGAATGAAAAGAGTAAAAGGAAAGAAAATAGTAATAGAGCTCTAAGCCCGGGCTAGTTATGAAGAGAAAGAGACTTGAAAAGAGATCGCTTGAATGATAATTTGGACAAGGAGGGTGCGTAGAGGTCGGATATATTATTAAACTCTCTACAGCAACGGCTTATGGGTTCATTACTTGCGTATGCAGTATGATGCTGATATTCAGCTAACAGCCTAGTACGTCGTATAGGGTCATTGAGGATAATCTTGTTGGAGATGTATTCGCAGTTGGTTACATCCTTCAGAACATCGAAAGTAAAGCATGAATCCAATACCTTTCTTCTAATTGACAGCGGCATCAAATTTAATAGGTTCAGCCTGTGTTCATAATCGCGGGGGTTGTAAGTTTCTCTCAGAGCAAATAACAAGAATTGCTTTTGAATGGATTCAATTCTATCACAATGGGTATCAAAAGCTGGACTCCAAATAATACAGCCATATTCGAGTATTGGGCGCACTAGTGCACAATACAGGGATGTAGTCACCCATACGTTTTTGAATTCTTGTGCTCGTCTCTTAATAAAACCGAGCTGTTTGCTGGCCCTGGATATAATCTTATCATAGTGTAGATTAAAGCGCAGTTTGTTGTCCAAGACCACTCCAAGATCGATTACATAATTGACCCTGCTAAGATCGATATTGTTGAGGCGGTATTTGTGATTAATTACTTGGTTTTTGCGAGAAAAACTTATCACGTTACACTTATTTATGTTGAGGTAAAGTTTGTTTTGGGTACACCAGGTCTCAAGAGATAAGAGGTTTAACTGTAAGAAATTGGCATCTTCCTGCGATTTAATTACATGGTACATTTTAAGATCGTCCGCATACATAAGATGCGGAATAGGCTCATTTACTGAAGTAGCCTTCGGTAAGGATCCTGTGGATAGTGGAGATTGATTTAAAGGTTGGGGATGGATGATAGCTGGGTTAGATGAAGAGGAAGTGGATATGAAGGGGGATGCAGACGGGTTAAGTATATGGGAGCGAACGAAATTAGGATAATTCGTGGTTGCATTTGTTGGTTTTTCACTTGAAACGGAGATAGGTGAGAGATTGAAAGAAACGCGTCGACGTCTCGGAATAAGTTGTGTAGGAGCTGATTTTGACCTGTGTTTTCAGGAACTGGATAGCCGGGGTGTTTGTTGTTGCTGTAGTGAGTGGTAGAACTTTCGAAAATTCGAGGGTTGAAGGAAGGAAAGATATTGGTTTTGAGTTCCCAATTATTAGAAATAGAACTAGTGTTATTGTAAGACTTATTACTAATAGTAGCCTTATTTCTAGTAGTAGGTATATGATAATTCTTAACTTTAGAATTAGATTTATTTTTAGGCTTAATTTTAACATTATTATTTACATTCTGCTTATTGGTTTTCTGTGCGGTCTTGTCCTTCCATTCGACTATTGACCAGTTCCCATGTTTGAAGTTTCCACCAGCTGTGTTGAGAAACATCCATGCGTATGCCGAAGGAATTTCCAGTTTGAAGCAGCTGAATTTCCTATCTCGAGCCTTAGACGTCTTTATGCAATTTTTTATCAAAATACTAAATTTGTTGAAGAAGTAGGAAGACACCCAAGATTCACTTGTTTTTGCCGGAAGGCCCTTGATGAACAAAGTGATATATTCCTTTTGGTTGCCATTTTCTAGTTTTTCTATTCTTTTATTCCATTCAGTTTCTGTCCAAGACTCTCCAAACTGATGGATGAGGCTACGTGGAGCGGGAATTGGGGCGGGGGTTGGTTTCTGCCTTGTTTTATCCATAGGAGGTGTGTGTGGTTCTTCCTCCAGGGTTGATCCAAATATCTCTTCAAAAATCGAGGTTGTGTTCCGCGGCGAAATTTCATTTCTTTGCACATACTCAGGAGTCAGGTTATCTATTTTATTGGAACTTGACACAACAATTTCTCCAATTTCAGATATAACGGAGCGAGTGATCATAAGTTCGTCGCTAATATCATTAGTTTTTTGGACCAAAAATTCTAGAATAGGATCTGGCTGATGATGTGCTGTTTTATTAGTTTTGGTTGAAGATTGTAAAAAAGTATCGATATCATTCCTTAAGCGTATGACGTTATCGTGTGTAGTCTTAGTGAGGTCTGTTTCTTTAAGGGAATTTATGTAAGACCTCATGCTACTTTTAACATCGCTTAACGCACTGGACTGACTATCACTCACACTCTCTTGTAGCAATTTTATTTGTTTTGATACAGCATCAAATTGCAGCTTACAATCAGCTTTAAGCTGATCAATGGCACTGTTGGTGTCGTCTGAACTTTTAATGATGTCATCTAGTTTGGAGAACTGCTTTGCTACTTTTTTAACATAAAGCTTATTATCAGCGAGAGTGGCGTTATTCGTGTCAGTTGAACATTGGATTGCCAACATTACGTGTGACAAAGAAATCTCTTTGCACTCGCCACAATAGAATTTAAAGTTTTCCAAAAATTCCGGTAAGTATGTGATGGCCCTTTTAGATAAACCCACACACGTAGGGTGAAAGACCTTTCCACATATTCCTTTGCACATTACGGTGGGGACGTTATTGCCGTTTGATGTGCAAGATGAATTTCCACATGTATTTTCCATTTTTGTTTTTTTGTAGAAAAACGCAGCAGTAACAGAAGTTAATTCGATGGCGCAGAAGTAGAACGTATAGAATGTTTTTTGTTGTTTTTTTTTTTTTTTTTTTTTTGCACAACAATTCTTTACTTTCGTTTTTGGGTTATATTTTTTTTGTTTTTTTGTTTTTTTTTTTTTTTTTATTGTTTTAATTTATTTTTCTTAAGAAGTCACTTTTATGTATCGAGCACTTTAAACAGAATATATCAAGAGTGCTGAAAGTGGGTCAACAAAAATGATGACTAGTTGCAGTTTTGTTTTTTTTTTTTATTGTTTTTTTTTTTTATGTAGTAGCGCACAACAGAACAAAAATTATGCAAGTTGCAGTTCGTTTATTGTTTTGAATTATTTATTGTTTTTTTTTTTTTCGGTTATTTTAATGGCACAGGCGGAATTGCGGATCTTTTACAAAAACACGTCCAAACGGGTTGGAAGTACAAATTCTACTGTTCTACTGTTGATGATTGGTTGAACTTTTGAACGTTCGAATTTTGCATGTTGCATTGAATTACATTTTCGTTGTGTAGTTAGGTGTGATGCTTCCTGGGTCATTTGGAGCAGTTCCGTGATCTACATGCGTTGCCGTGATGTCCAGGTGTTAAACAATACATAGCTTGAATTCTTTAACCCATTTCCATTTGTTATTTAAATCGGCGGTTAGAAATGCATTGCATGAGTAGATTCTGTGTTTTGGCATTTTACATATTAGACACTTCTCATTCATTGATTTAGCATTAGTAGCTGCTACACATGTCCTTTTTGACAATGATTCCCCCTTTCCTCGAGCCTCAAAAGATTGAAACCGGTGGTCTATTTAATTTAAGAATTTCAGCTACAGCAATCAGCCGTTTACTGTCGTCTAAGCTCTGCTCAAATGCTGTTTGAGAATCTGGATCCATATTTTGCAAAACCAAATGAGTCAGGATAACGTCGCAATGTTGAACTGGAACGCCTTGTGCTTGAAGTCCATAAATACATTTCTTTGTTACCTCATGAAGAGCTTTCAATTTCAGACGATGACTCCTTTTTAATTGATGATTGCGACATTAGCATGTTAAGTAATGTTGTCACCAGAAGTCTTTTGTTGTCATAACGACTAGGTAGGATTTCCCAAGCCTGTGAGTAGTTACTTCCTGTTGCCAGAAGGTGCTTGATTTAGTTTCTAGGACGTTGTGAAGTAATGTATTTTTTTTTTGCATCATTGATAGCTGTTCTGTAACCCAGTGTACAAATCCTTAAATGTCAACCATTGCATGTAGTTGCCATTGGATTTGGGCAATGTTAGCCTTGGCAAAGAAATTTCTGTAGTGGTTGACATTGATTCTCTGGTGGCTGGACTGTCTGCTCCACCGTCATATGTTGATGTAGTTCGATCAGCATCTCTTCTGCCTTCGCTTCAAGTTCGTAGTAGGTCTGCAGGGTGTAATCTTCTATGGCATCGTCGTCTGTTGATTCCGATAGAGCTGCATTGTTTTTGGCCAGATCCACCGTATGTTTTTCAATTATCTCCGAATTTATGGTGTAATACGATTGAGGGTGGTCGATCTGTCGCTGTGTTAGCACTTCATTCAAGTTTTGTCTTAGCGCTTGAATTAGTGCTCGTTGATTTCTCAGGAGTTTACAATGTTCAACACTAAGCTCATTTCTATCAGTTGAGTGACGTTCATCCCTCCTTGCTGCAACTTGTGGCGTTTTTAGTACCCCCTTGGATTGACTGGCAGCACCGTTCTCGAAATTTAAAAGTTCCATGGCGTTGTTTTCGAGGAATTTTTTTGAATTTAGTCATAACTGCATGAATCTTCTGATAGTAGTTTCTTGTAAAGTACTCACCATCTTCAGGCTTACTCTCCAACGTCAGAATTATTTCGTGATTGTGGAAGAATACCTCTCCGCATCGATTTAGTTTTTCTAGTCGTGTCGAATAGTACGTTGAAGTTTTCCTATACCTTGAATCTTCTCCAAAGTTGATGGCTAGATTCTCGATGTCCTTTCCCAAACTGTATTGGGCTTGAACCAGATTGTCGAACTCCATTTCTCTGGATGTATCCAAATGTTGCTTTTTTTTGTTGCAATGTTTGAAGATAGCACTCCGTGGACGCTATGTTCAGTGTGTTGCCTCTGTGGACAACTCTTGTTCTGGGGCGTGATGCCTTTTGAAGCACGTCAACTTATTGTCGTTGGGTTCGGAAATTTTAATTCACGGCAGACTTACGCGGTAACACATCTAACGAATTTTAAGATTTCCACGTATAAAGTTTGATACTTTTACGTGTCACTTGAACGTGTCAGGATCACGTCGGGGTCACCAAAAATGTTAATGTATTAACACTTAGTTTGGAATAAACGGCACCTTAACCATGACTTCTTGACAATTGATCGAATTTTTTATCTTAACCCGCCAATGGTGACGTAAATTTAACTTTGATCAATGGTGACGGTCTTATGCACCGGGGTTTTCAACTGAAGATTTTTCGAAACGTGTTACTAATATTTCATGCTTTTTTTTAAATGTATATTCTTTTAGCTTGTGCTTATATTAAATGTATATTGGCTAGCTTGTGCTAGCCAATGCCCCACGGGCCAATAAATAATACTCACAATTCCGTATACAAGTAAACTTATGTTCATTCTTCTAGCACCAAAATTAACTGAACCGAGAATTACAATTCAAATGACTTAAATACTAATTTGAGGAATAAGAAGAAGCATAAATTTAAGGAACAAGAACAAGAGTAATAGAATAAAGTCTAAGCTTATAGCTATGGTCTGTGAAAATGCAGTGTCTGCATTTTCCCACTGCTCCAAGCCAAGTGTCTTCATGCGCAGCTGCCTAATAGCTTAATCGTCACGTACGGCGCTCGGGTTACAAGTCTTGGTTGCTGTCGTCTGTCGTTGACTCCTCCCTCCTTAAAAATCTGCGTCCCGCAGATTATGTTTCAACTGCGTTGTTTCTATGGTGGTGTGTATCCTCGATCTGGATGGCGGTTGGTACGATCTTGGGTAAGTTAAGGCTTCGGCTTGATTTCCACCAAAAAAAAGCTGCGATCAGGATGACACCAAGGATAGCCACTAGGTCTGAAAACAAAGAGAGCTTTATTTTTTTTGTCAAGTTACCCAATCGCTCGATGTTGTCTAATGTAGCCCCGTGTAGGTAGGATAGGTCGATTTTGTCTGATCCTTTGGTTACGTTGGTCAACAATTGTGGAAGTGCTTGGACCCTGGTTACTGTAGATGCCGAGAAAATTCTGTCGTTCACATAAATTGTTTCATTTTCCAGTTGTACAACGTATGTGCCATCAAGGAGCCTTGAAAAGTTTTTGGAGCTAATCATCCCTCTGAAATTTGACAAAAAGATTGTGTCCCCATCAACAAGTTCAGCTACTTCTTCTCCGTTAGTCTTGAAGGTACAATTAGCGTTATCACCCTTGATAATTGTTACCATACAACTGTCTTCTGGAATTTTTGTGAGAAATGCTGCCTTACAGATTGTTGAATTTTTCATCAGAAGACATCCTTCTTTTATTCCGAAGGTTTCTTTCTGGTTCACGAACATTTCATCGAACGGGGGATATCCACCTGACTGTTGTTAATGACGGCGGCTCGTGCAAGGATATGGTTATAATTCTCTTGTTGAACCTTTTGTACAGAAATGACATAAAGAAGCATTGTATCGTTAGCAAAAATTGTTGGGGTGGCGAATTCAAGGGCTTCGATCTCATTTTCGTATGGAAGTGTCTCAACTTCGGATAACACTTTATTCATTTCTTCACTGTCCAGAAGATTTCTGTTCACTATTCCGCTCCTAGCCATTTGGCACGCTCGAACGATTTCGTGGACCTGGTCCCATAAAATAAATGATTTTTCTAAAAGGCCTTGCTCCAGCTTGGTAGTAAGTCGATTATCTATATCGTTATGTATCATTTCAATTAGTTTGTTGTACTTGGTGATAGCTTTGTGAGTCAGTTCAAACAATTCCTTGTTGATCTTATATTGCTGGTTGTTGTTCTCTGCAATAGCCTGTTCACTACGTAACACTGTATCCCAATCCACGGCGTCTGGACTTCCGGCAAGCCATTTCCATGCTGAACTCGAGTAATGTGATATTGCAGCAGTGAAAGGGTATCGTCCGTAGTTGATATGTTTTTTGCCGCTTCGTCAATCTCTGATGTCAGATTCTCGAATCGTCCAGGTCGATAACATGTACGAGGTTGAAATGACCATTGAGGATACAACCATTACCTTTCTTTAAGGTAACTAGGGGAGACTTGTATTCGTAAAGATGGAGAGCGCATACTGCCTTCAAAAAAAGTATTCTGCAACGATTGTGGGACTTGGCATTGGTAGTGGTTTGTGATGATAAGGTGGAATCTTACAATATCTTATTATTATAGTAATTATATAAAGATAAAACTTAAATTAATACATCTTACTTTATCTCACTCTGATTATTCAATATTAAAGGTTATACTCGTTAATATTCTGAAAAATAATTTAAAATTAGTTGAAATTAATTCTTTTACGACAATTCTGGAAAAATATTAAAAAATATTTCAAATTAGATAGATGGTTTAAATATTTAAACTCAATTTAAATAAAGAATATTCTGAAAGAATTTCAAAAATTAGATTCTGAAAAAATATCAAAAATTAGTTCAAATCGAAAACATTCTGAAAAAATATCAAAAATTAGATTAAATTGAAAATATTCTGAAAAAAATATTAAAAATTAGTTTAAATTAAAAATATTCTGAAAAAATATCAAAAATTAGATTAAATTGAAAATTGTTCTGGAAAGTGATTAGAAATTAGTTAAAATTAGAAGATTGCTCTTTAAGATATAATTATGGTTATTCATTTCTTGTTTTCGTTTTCTTTTTTCTTATATAGCTTAATTCTTGGTCCATTTTGGACATTTTTATTTTCGATTGTGTTTTAATTAATTTGAAATTCAACTTATTCTTTGAGGAATTTCTTTCCTAAAAAAAAAAAAAATCATGAACTTTTGTCTAGCGGGAGTCGAACCCTGGTGATTCCTCACCCACTGTTTGCTAAAGCAAAGCTTGAGCTTTTATTGTTTTATACATATAAACATATAAATCTTGGTTTCTTTCGGACGTTTTTATATCATTTACAATTAAAAAATTCTTTATTTATTTTAAATTTCTTATATGGGCCTTATGAATTTTTCGCCCAGTCAATGTTGTGACTGTGACATTATTGTCGACGGCAACAATTTCTTTTTTATAGAGTGGCTTTTGTTTGCCCTTAATTTGTTTGTCTTTTACAAAAATTTCTTCACCCCCATTATATTTTCGGGGTTGTACCCTTTTACAATTTATTCTTAGATTTCTTATTCTTTCGTTTTCCCTTATAACCCCCCTTAAGTCTTCATTCAGTTTCTGTTGAAAATTGCTCACCAATTGATAATTTATTCTCTCGCTTCTATTGAAAAATATATCACTCGGCCTTCTGCTCGTAACGGAATGAATGGAATTATTATACCTATCTACTGCCACATTCATGAGTTCTCTAGGGGACAAACGGGTACTTTCATTCTTCAGACACCTGTAAATTTCAAGGATGGTCGAATGAGCCCTTTCAACCTGTCCGTTTACTTCACTCTTTTGAGTGGGTGTACGATAAAATTCTATCCCTAGGGATGCCACATAGTTCGTTATCAAGGGGCTTGACAACCCCCTCTCATTATCGGTAACAATCATCTTAGGGACTGTGTAGTAGTAGTGCAGTAGCTTAGTCAGTTTTTTTTTTTTAAATGAACAGCGGATTTATTTTTAATGTAAAATAACTTTAGAAATTTGGAAAATTTGTCAATGCATGAAATAAATTTCATACATACCTTGAATCTCTAGTATGTCAATGTGAAGTATTTCGCAAGAATAGGAAGGTATTGGTGTTGGTTGCAATTTAGGTTTTTGCGGATGTCTTTCGTATTTACTTAATCGACAAATTTCACACTGTTTGGTATAATCCCTGATGTGCTGGCTCATTTTGGGAAGATAATATTTCTCCAAAATTTGATCCTTATTTTCATTTGGATTTCTATGAGCCCTTCTATGTTCTGCTTCAATAATACCTAAAATTATTTCTTCACTGGTGATGTCTTCAACAACTCTTTGTGTTATGCGGATTTTATAATAAGAAAAATTTGCAACGTAGACGTCTTGCAAAAGGTGAATACATTCCTCAGGTATTTTGATTCCATTTATTACAATTGGTATAAGAAGTGTTTTCAAATAATGAACGAGAAGTGCCCTATTAATTACCCCGACTGAGATATGATGTCGATGGTACCCGCTGTGTGGTTCTATGTGGCTAGTTAGCTCCTTTTTTCCCTGCCTAAACACGAGTTGGTTACGAAAGACGTTTAGAGGGGCTTCAACGTGCGGTATTAAGTCTGAGGCGTCTTGCTCAGCACTGTGCATGGTTGAGCCCTCGCTCGCTGTTACTGTAGACTCACCTTGCATGCTTTGTGATTCGCTTGCTGTTTCCGTCATTTCCCCATCGCCAAGAGGATGTAGTTTTTGTTCTATAACTGAAGTCGATGAATGAATTTTTCCTGTCTTAAGCCTAGAAAGAGCATCAGCCACATAGTTTGATCTACCAGTTTTATAGATCAACTCGTAGTTATACTCTTCTATTCGCGCCTTCCACCGTTTAAGTTTAGAATTAAAATTCCTATTTCCTAAAGCATAGGTGAGTGGCTGGCGGTCGGTAAAAATCCTAATTTTCCGTGCTCCATATAAATACGACCTAAGGTTATCGAGGGCCCACACTATTGCCAGCATCTCCTTCTCGTTTGTAGCATAATTTTCTTCCGTTTTGCTTAGAGATCTGGAAATGTAGGCAATTGGCTTGCCTTTACCGGGCTCTCCTTGTGACAAAACAGCACCTATTGCGTAATTCGAAGCATCGGTGGTTAGGTTAAATGGTTTATTGAAATCTGGGAAAGCAAGTATTTCCGAAGAAGTCAAGTTTAAATTATTGAATGCGACCATTGCCTCCTTATTTAATGTAATTGAAATTTTCCTAGATTGGTTCGCTTTTACTCGAGAGTTTTCATTTCGTGTGAGATTGGTGAGTGGTTTAGCAACTTTTGCATAATCTTGAATGAATTTTCTATAATAGGAAGTTTACCCAAGAAATGACTTGAGTTCCTTTAAATTTGTTGGGGGTGTGATACGCTGGATTGCCTCTATTTTTTTTGGGTCGACTTTAATTCCTTCAGACGTTATCAGATATCCTAAAAATTCTACCTCCGTTTTAAAAAATTGAGTTTTATCTAAATTTACCCTTAGGTTTGCTTCTAGGAGTCGTGCAAAAACTGTAGAAATATTTAACAGATGCTCTTCTTCGGTTTTCGCTAAGACGATGATATCGTCAATATAAACATAGCAGATCTTACCAATGTATTCTCGAAGAAAATCGTCGATCATACGTTGTAAAATCGCAGGCGCATTCTTTAATCCAAAGGGAAGACGAAGGAATTCATATTTCCCATTCATGGTTGAGAAGGCAGTTTTAGGAATGTCAGAGGACTTCATCGCAATTTGATGAAATCCCGAGGTAAGATCAAGAGTAGTGAAGAACTTGGATTCACCCAAGCTTGCAAGTGTTGTATTTATATCCGGTATTGGATATATATCCGCAATCGTAACATTATTAAGTCGTCTAAAATCAATTACAAGTCTATACTGTTTTTCTCTCGATGGCTTTGGCTTCTTCGGTACGATCCATATGGGTAAATTGTATGGACTTCTGGAGGGACGAATTATGCCAGCGTCCAATAATTCCTGTACCTGCATATCGACTTCTTCGCGCATGTTATTTGGGTAAGGATAACTCTTCCGCTTGGACAAAGGTGTCTACAGATCTACCTACATCAATAGGGCCAAAAAGATTTTGGAATTTATGTGTCAGAATTAATAATTTCTTCTTGAGCTCGGGAGGAACGTTACTATTGGAAATAGAAATAGTATTCACTTGCTTAGAGATTTTATTTTTTAGGGGTATCAGTGTATCGGATCTCAGAGTGAGGAAATTTTGTTTTCTGACTATTACCGCTCCAAGTTGTCTTAACGTATCATCACCAATGATACCATCGAATGAGGTCAAACCAGGAAGAACATAAAAGGTGAGAATATCGTCAAGGTGTTTGAAGAACTTGCCGCAGATCTTGTTTGTTATTTTTAAATTTCCTGCGGCAGAAGTTACCAGGAAGGGTTTTTCAATATTGTCGGAATTTGGCGCTATTGCACTGGACACAAAATTTTTATTTGCACCAGTATCGATTAAGAACTCAAGAGTTCGACCATCTTGCGTTTTGTATTCTATATATGGTACGCTGGATGGCCCCCTGTCATAAAATTTACCTGGTGTCCTATCTCGTCTTGCACGGACACCTGCTCGTCGTGATCTGGCTCCTCAAATATATTTGATTGCTCAGTGGTATGAAACAAGCGTTGACGTTTATTTTGGGAGTATTTTTCGGACTTGAACTGTCGTCCTGTGTTCTGGGTCCTTCCTGAGTTCTGGTAACGGGGCCTATTCTGGTAGTCAATCTGCTTTGTCTGGATACTTCTGTCAACGTCCATTCGTTCCTGTGGCTTAGGTCCTGGAATTGGAGGTCGGTCGCTCCTTGGCTGGAAACGGTGTATATAGGGTTTTTGGTAGTTGTTAAATTGTGGTTGGTTCAGTTGTTGCCAGACTTTAGGCTTAGGGGGAGGACTTGGTCCCATTTCTCTATTAAAAAATTGATTTATAGGGGAGGAGATGGTATTGCTCACACCATTTTTGTGAATATAATTTTTCCTGTAATTGAGGTTCTGCATCTCGATGCAGTCCGAGTAAGCTTCGGGCAAGGTTTGTGGTTTCTTGATGGCCAGCAGACGTGAAATATCGCCATCAAGGCCGCGGATGAAAACATCCAACGCCCTGTTCCTATAATTTTCAATAAGGACTTTTACTGTTTCTTCTGAGTAAGACTCGGTTTTAACCTTGTTAATTATCAACGAGAATTGATGATTTACGGCGGCGTAAAACTCATCTAACCTCATTCCCCGTTGGTTAAGGGCATTGAGCTGGTGCTCAAATGTCCTTATGTCCCTTTTATCTGCGTAATGCAGGGAAAGACATTGTTTAATTAATACCCAATCGTCGTCGAAAAGGTTATGTGAAATTAGAGCAGCATCGGCAGCACCTCTAATCTTCTGCCTGATGCTCTGTAGGATAGCTCTATATATGGGTTTTGACCGGACTATACTGTAGTCCTTCAGTATTCCCTCCACATTATGCACCCACGACACATAATGTGTAGGGTTACCGTCGAAGGTCTGCAACTCCTTGACGCAATCTGGAAGTTTGCTAATTTCCTTCAGATTGGACTCGGTACTTGGTCACCGTAATGGAGGGGTAAAATTCAAATTCGACGCACTACCTACACTTCTAAGCGGTTCATTTGCCCTTTGTTCGAGTACCTTTATTTTACTTAGAGCCGTATTTACGGCTCCAGTAAGCTCAGTTATGGCTTGTTTAATCTCCTCCACTCCGTCGCGAGAAAAAATTTAATCAAATTTATGTGATAAATGAAATTTGGCTCAAGCCGAAATCAAAGACGCTCAAATTTGAGGCACAAGTTGCACGGTGCAAGTGATTATTTAAAAATGTTAACATTTTCTTAGTGGCAATAATTAGCAAGAAAGCAACGGTTTATTATATTATCAAGAAGACTTAAGGGTACTTACAAATATTCATTTTATTTTTATCCCGTTTTCAGGTTGTTTTTTCAGCTGTTCGTTGCTTTTATCTGGTTTTGGTTTTTGTTCCAATCCTCGTCAAGATGTCTGCAAAGAAATCTGGGTTCAGGATCTGTTTTTTCTTGGACCGATGCATTCGCCACACTTCCATTTGCGTTCTCTGCAATATGTTCTTATGTGAATATTGGAGACTGGTTACTTGCTTTTTTATGTTTTCCCACTATCTGGAGGGACTGTGTAATCCTTTTTAGAAGCTGCCCATCAGCGACTTATTCAGGCACAGTTGACCTCACGCCCCGCCAATAACCATCTGACACTTTTTGTTAGCAGAGTGTCCTGGAATATTGGTTGTGAGGAGATAGTTTTTTCCTAACAATAAGCTGGAGGGTCTCCCTTTCGGAGTGAATCGCAGCTTATTTTCCACCAAAGCTAATCAAACTGGAGGGTCCCCCTTTCGGAGTGAATCGCAGTTTGTTCCCCCCCGCAAGTTACCAGTAACGCCAGGATAGTGTCAGGCAGAATGCTTCGGTCCCTGCTCGGGCGCCAGTTAACGCGTTTCCTCCGCGTTTGCCAAAAAAATATATTTTGGCCGGCATTGGCTTGCACAAGCTAGGGCCAATAAATAAAACTCACAATTCCGTATACAAGTAAACTTATTTTTATTCTTCTAACACCAAAATTAACTGAACCGAGAATTACAATTCAAATGACTTAAATACTAATTTGATGAATAAGAAGAAGCATAAATTTGTTTATGGTACTGACATTGATACAATTATAATTCGCACATAAACGATCCACGACATCGACGCCACCTTTGGTGTCATTGTAACTCAAAATTATATCCGGCTTTTGAGATTCGACATGGTGTAAAACCTTGTTTTTCCTAAGCTAGCAAGGGTTGAATTAATGTCCGGTATAGGATATGCATCCGATATGGTTGCGATGTTAAGCCGCTTAAAGTCGATTACCATCCTATATTGCTTTTCGCCAGTAGCCTTGGGTTTCTTGGGGACCACTCAAATTGGGGATTTATACGGGCTTCTGGAGGGACGAACAATACCTTCAGATAAGAGCTCGTTCACCTCTCCCTCCACTTCCTCCCTCCACTTTCTCCTTCACACAACGGCTCATCAGTCGTTGTCCTGATTTCGGCCTTTACTGTAGTTTTTACTATATTGTTCTCGCTAATTGTACCAAAGAGCTGTTTAAACTTTATTAAAAGTTTTTTAATGCGAAGTTCGGCGTTAGCAGATACACTTTCGGGCTTGACTAAATTGACTTCTTTGGATATTTTTGCCTTCAATGGGATTTTAATGTTTGCTTTAAGTGTTAGTATATTATTTTTTCGATCGATTACCGCTTCTAGATCCTTTAACGTGTCGACGCCGATAATACCATGAAAGGACATAAGGCCTGTTAAAACGTAAAAGGTTACAAGGATGTCCGGCTTTCTCCAAAAATTGTCCACTTACTTTTCTGTTTATGCTAATGTTGCCAGCGGCAGTATGTACTTGAAAAGAATTCTGTAATGGAGTTGAAATGTTTGTTGCAGACGGACTTATAAAATTTTTGCTTGCGCCAGTGTCGACAAGAAAGTTTAATATAGAGCCATCTCGCGTCTTATACTCTATATAAGGAACGCTGGAGAGACGCCCGTCATAAAAACACCCAGAATCCGGTTTATCTTCACTACCTTCTTCTTAGAAGTCAGCCTCAGGTAACTGGATATTGTTGAGTCTTTGGTATTTTTGTTGGTAGTTGAAAGACATGGCCCTTCGTTTGAATGAATTACCACCCAGAGGACGGTTCATGTAGTTTACTCGTAGTGACTGCATGGATTCGTTAACTTCCATTCTCTCCAGGCGGAGAAGGTCCCATTGGTTTTCTTGAATAGTTTGAAGAACAGTTGATGTGGCATTAGTTACTATTATTACGTGGAGGGAAGCGGTTAAATGACCTGGGTGGAAGTTGTGGCCTGGGTTCTATGCGAGACACTTGATTTATTAGTACTGTTACCCTATTTAATGCTTTCGAATGAATGTCGTTCCTCAGAGATAGAGTTTGTTTTTCTAAGCATGCCGAATATGCCTCTGATCAAGATCACCATTAAGACCGCGAATGAAGACGTCCAATGCACGATTACGGTAAGTTTCTATTAATGCATTGACTGTTTGTTGGGAATACGGTGTCGTTTTGATTTTATTAATAATGAGGGAGAACTGGTGGTTCACCGTTGCATAAAATTCGTCTAACTTGGATTCTTTTTGAGCCAATTGGTTAAGCTGGTGTTCCAACGTACCAATATCCTTTTTATCAGCGTAGTGCAAAGAAAGGACCCTCTTAATGGATGACCACTCTTCATCGAAAATGATGTAAGAAACTAAGGCCGTATCAGCACCACCTCGAATCTTTTGTCTGATATGTTGCAGTATTGCCCTATAAATTGGTTTATCCCGCAATATTTCAAAGTCTTTCAGTATCGATTTGAGTTCTTTAAATTTTCTTAGAACTTAGTTCTTTGCTTGATTATTTTTTGAAAGAAAAAAAAAATGATTTATGAAAGACCGTGGCAGGACTCTTTATTACAGAGACTCTTTATTACAGAGTGCTTGCCCGTTTTTTTACAGCTGAACTGGAGGGTCCCCCTAAGTGGTGGTGAATCGCAGCTAGCTTTACGTATTATTAGCAATGGAGCGTCCGGAGTTCGGAATCACAGCACCTTTTCCCTCTATTAATTTTATCAGTTTTACAGGTTTATTAAATAGTAACTTTTATTGGAAACATTTGATTGCTCGCCTGGGGAGTCTGACTTTTTGGTCTACAGAGTCGCAGGTGGCTTTTCTTTTATTTATTTATTTATTTATTGGCCAAACAAGGCAATTTACTTATTCTAACATTATGTTTCTTTTTTTTTATTGTTTTTTTCTCTCTCCTGTCCTTGTTTTTGTGTTTGAAGATATGCAATTCGATGTGGGCGTAATCCGCCCACCTGAATGACATGATTTCAAAAACACGCCAAAAAGGTAGGAAGAAGGGAAAAGGAACTTATATACGAACATATTTTATTACTACTATGTTAGCTTATGTTCGTAAATTAAATTAGATTTATTAACCAAAATAAGCAAGGCTTACACAAATATGTACATACATATATATATATATATATATATATATAAAGCATCTGAAGATTGGGTTAATTTTGATTGTTGAGGGATTTAAATAGAGCAAGCTTGAAAGAGGATTTGGACATGGAAGGTGAGTAGAATACTGAAATGTTATTAAATTCTCTACAGCATCGATTGATGGGTTCGTTATTGGCATATGTTGTATGGTGCTGATATTCAGTTAACAGTCTAGTGTGCCTAGAACGTCTTATTGGATTGTTGAAGGAAATCAAACTAGAAATAAATTCGCTGTCTATAGCACCGTTTATAACATCAAACGTAAAGCATGAACCCAGTAATGATCTCCTTGATTATAACGATATCAAATTTAGTACGCTGAGTCTATATTCATATGGTGGAAGGTTACAATAATCACGGGGATTATAAATGTCTCTCAGCGCATATAGTAAGAATTGTCTTTGAATAGATTCAATCCTTTGACTATGAGATCCAAAAGATGGATTCCAAATTATGCAGGCATATTCAAGTATTGGGCGCACTAATGCACAGTTTAGTGATGTAGTGACTCAAATATTCTTGAATTCATTTGCTCGTCTTTTTATAAAACCGAGCTGTTTACTGGCCCTGGCCAAAATTTTATCATAGTGTAGATTAAAACGCATCTTGCAATCCAAGACAACTCCGAGGTCCACAATATGATTGACTCTTTTAAGCGCAGTACTATTGAGATGGTAGATATGTGTTGTTACGTTGTTCTAACGAGAAAAGCTTATAACATTGCATTTATTGACATTAAGATGTAGCTGATTTTGGATACACCATTGCTCCAGGGACAACAGTTTTAACTGTAAACAATTTACATCTGCCTCTGATTTAATTGCATAGTACATTTTTAAATCGTCTGCATACATAAGATGTGGGATGTCGTTCAACACTTCGGACAGATCGGATATGAATATATTGAAAAGAAGAGGACCAAGGTGGCTACCTTGTGGAACTCCTGAGGAGACTACAATTTTTTTCGACAGAATTCCTTGGAATTTGACATACTGAGATCTGCCGTCGACATATGATTTTAGCCAACTTAGTATGGACCCTTTGATACCCAATTTTTCTAATTTATATATTAGAATTCTGTGATCAACTCGACCGAAAGCTTTACTGAAATCAGTATAAACAGCATCTATTTGGTACCCTTTTTCCATTTTGACCAAAACATCTGATACCATGACCATGAGATTAGTGGTGGTAGATCGTCCTTTTCGGAACCCGTGTTGTTGCTCATTTAAAAGTGGGTTGATCAAACGTGTAAGCTTATCACAAATCATTTTTTCGAAAAGTTTTGGAATCGCTGATAATATTGTTATCCCTCTATAATTTTCAATCGATCTTCTATCACCATGCTTGTATATTGGTGTGAGATGGGATGTTTTCCAATATGAAGGAAATATTCCCCAAGACAGTGATTTATTAAAGATTATGTACAATGGCAAAAGTAGTTGGTCTAAACATCGCACCAAGAAGCATGTAGGTATTAGGTCTGGTCCTGGCCCCTTTAACAAATCTAGGTCTTTTATTGCATTATAAATTTCTTCCTGCGTTAAATTTAAACTATCAGCCATATTAGTTGAGCTGGGAGAAGCAACTTCAAATTGGTTAGATGGTGGACAAAATACCTCCTGAAAATGATCCGCATATAAGTTGCTGATATCATGAGGATTGGACGAACTGACATTACGTTTAAACATAAACGATGGATAGCCACTAGATTCACGCTTCATGTTAACGAAGTCAAAGAATTTTCTGGGCTCTTGAACAATTTTCTCTCCAATACGGTTCGTGTACAACTTGTACGCTTCTTCAGACTTAATGGAGAACTCTTTTGATAGCTCGTCATATCTTAGCTTCAGTTCATTGCTTATATTATTCGAATTTTTGAGAAGTTTGTATATTATATTTCTCTGATTCCTCAAAAATCTAAGATTTTTGTCTAGCCATGGCTCTGAAAGCTTGTTCTTTTTCTTAATTTTTGGCACATAACTTTCGATAGCAGTAAAGAAATGCTGATAAAATCTAGAGACAGCGCTGTCTAGGTCTAAGTTGTATAGAACATAATTCCAGTTCAGAAAATTTAGATAACATTTTATACTTTCGTAATCGGCGTTAAGGTAATCGTACGTAATGGAATTATTATGAGACTGGGTAAAAGTAATGTCATTAGCAGAGAAACCAACTTCTAAGGCTGTATGGTGAACAGTGTTGGTTAACAAATTTTCTGCTTCAATACATGGTCTAACCTTCACTTCATCATACGAATTAGTAAATATTAGGTCCAACCATCTGCCATTTTGATTTTGTACAGAAGAAACTTGTTGCAGGTCGCTGCCATAAAAGGTACTAAGTAATGTGAAGTCTATGGCATTTGAAAGGTTTACAGGAAGAAGATAGTTGTCATTTTCGTCGGTGACAAAAGCTATATTTGGGCGGTTGAAATCACCTAGAATAACAACCTTATCTTCCTCTTTTAGGGTGGAGGTAAAAGAGACCAGTGTTTCACATAACTCGTTGTATGTTGATTCACTTGAGCCGGGAGGAATGTAAAAGACACCAATGTACATACAAAGACTATTTCCTGAACAAACTCTTATTTTTTTTTTTTTTTTTTTTTTTTAAATCAACAATAATTATACTTTTTGTATAATCTTTTGTTGTATTTCTATTTCTATTAGTTCTTCCAGTATTTCTTGATCTGCTAGAACTTGGTTTATCATCACACCTTTCTATTGAGTCAATAGTACCGAATTCACAAACTTCTATTGTTGTTTTATCAGCATTGTAATTTTTATCAATATTAAATTCATTAATTTCTGATTTATTAATATTTTTGTTATCACTTAAAATTTTACTTAATTCTAATGTTTCAGATTTACCAATTGAACTTAATTCTAAATAATGATCTGATGTTACATTATCATTATTAGTTGACATCATCTCCGTCCATTTCATTGCTCCGAAATGTATTGACGTGGATGGAAGTTGATCTAACTGCATTGGCTATATCTTTAGGTGTTATCATATTGGGATTGTCCAACACTTTAATTATGTTTGCTGGAGAGAACTGAGATGGTATTCCGCAGTTAGCATAAGCTGCATACACTGAGAATTTCTCCAAATCCATTTTCTTTCCCTTAGATATGTACTGTTTGTACAGCTTGACCAATATTGATATCCTAGTTTTTGAGTTTCCCATATTGTGTGTTGCTCTAACAGTGCCTGCATATGCGCATGCTAAGTCAGATACCTCTAAGTACTGACCACCATTCTGGCAGCTACTGTTTAAAGTCCGGATTAGTGATTCAAGAGTAAAATTTACACCTGAAATAGCATTTAGATCCTTTAACATACTTTCTAAATCATCTTTAGAAAATATGGCTCGAGTCAAAGGCGTGAATAAGATCTTTGATTTAACTGTAGCTATAGTTATTAATTCATTTAGTTTATACATAGCTAATAGACTAGCCTGTTTAACTGATAGAATAATGTAATCATCTTTTGCCTCAGGTTGCTCAGATGGGGCTTTGTTATGTTTGAATGTACAAACATAAGCTCTCTTTTCAACATTTTGCTTAGATTCAGCTTTCTTACTGAATACTAAGCACCATCTCTTGTCACTAGAACTCTTATCCTTTAGTTTTCTAGAGTTAGGTTCAATTTCATACAATATTTTAGCCAAGAAACCAACTGAGTAGACCTTTTTCTCAAAAGATAATTCATCACCAAAATCTTTACAGATTTTAGTGAATTCTTGGACTAAACCATTCATGTCAAATGTTGGGTTGGTATGCTCAGCACAAAAATCAGCAGGTGAAGAATAGGATATTTCAATCCTTTCCTTATTGTCACCATTAATCATGTTCGCTATCTGAGTTGGAGTCACGAAGGTTTGGACAGTCGCTGTACTTCCCGGTTGAGCCATTGCAAACGATTCTAAGGATGTGGAAGCAAGTTTGATAGTCACAACTTAAAGATTCTGATAATTTCTTACTATAAATCTCTATATCTTTTAAAGAAGATATTTCATACACTTCACTTAGTGATGTTGTTGATCTCGTAGGTAGTGATATTATATATAAACCTAGGAGGTTTAGCTGGTTTATGATTCTTGGATATGTAATTCCGCAACTACAGTACTCAAAATCAGTTGTCAATGTGGTTACTCCGTTCGTTAAGATATTAAACTTAATTATTTCACCTTCTATTTGGATATTCGTAATATTCAATTGCTTAAACATTTATTTCCCTGTGCTTGCTGCTCGCTCCACACACTGAAACCGAATCGCTATTATTCGGTGATTGAAGAGTTTATGGGTAGGCGTATCTATTAGCTCACTTGAGAGAGCATTGTGAGATGCTATTAGAACTCCAACTCCTCGAGAAAGACCTGTAGACGAGTAGTCCCGATCATTTCTGAAGACAGTCCAATTGCTGTCAAGAATTTCCTCATTGTTAAGGGTATCATTTAACCATGTTTCAGTAAAAACTAATATATTGAAGTGACATGATTTGGCGTCAACATAAAACTTATTTAATTTGCTTCTCATGCCGCCGCAATTATGATAAAATATATTTAAAAAATTGGAGTTAGGGACGATAATATTGTTGTTGCTCTTTACGTGATTTTTGAAGAAGGGAGACATGTTTAGACCTCACGTGAGCACCATAGGTGTCAAGATCTGTCTTGACTTGATCAATCGACACGCCGAGATTTCCGTGAAAGCGGATAAATAAATTGAGCAAGTTAACAACATCGGTAGGCAGACCTTCTTGCTGAATTAATACCCTTCGATTAGTTTTGGTCTTGCCCTCAATGCATGTTGAATCCGGCGCTTTATACATGTAAGCGAGATACAGACGAAAGTTGTTGTATACACTGTTCTCCCTAAGGCGAGAAAGGGCATATCTGCTCTCAGTTTCTTCACAAGAGTTGAATGTCAATTTCACTTTTGGCGGAAGTAAAGGGTCTAGAAATGACGTAGGGCTACCAGATTGATTAAGACGTGCATTTAGAACTAAATTAGGTTTTGGCAAGACACTTCCAGATGAGGGTGATGGATTCAATGTATGAGAATGGATGAAATTAGGATATTTATCATTTTTGGTTTTATTGTTATTAAGATTTAATGAAACGCGGTTGCGTCTTTGATAAGTAGGGGATTTTGTCGATTCCAGATTGCTAACCGTAGAGGCAGTATTCTGCTTGACTACTGAAGAAAATAAAGGGAAAATGTTAGTTTTCAGATTCCAATTAGTATCTGACTTATGATGGGACTTGGGTTGGATAATCTTGTTTAATGAATTCGGGTTGGCGTCAGGAACAGGTATGTTTAAGCTACTTTCATAGAGAGGATTCTTAGAATAGAATTTAGGTGTAGAATTAAAATTAGAATTAGAATTTAACTTAGAATTAGGGTTAGAGCGGTTATCAATTTTCAAATCGCCGTTAGAACTATAATTACTATTAGAATATTGATAATTATTATTAGAATAGGACTTAGGTGTAGAATTAAAATTTAAATTAGAATTAAACTTAGAATTAGGGCTAGAGCGGCTATTAATTTTCAAATTACCGTTAGAACTATAAAAACTATTAGAATATTGATTTTTGCTAGTGCTAGGATTAATTTTATTAGATTTAATAGTACTGCTGGAACTTGATGTCTTCGATTTTTTTCCAGGCTTATCCGTTCACTTCGTAAATAACCATTTACCGTGCCGCTCACTATCACTAGAGGTGTTCAGGAACATCCATGCGAATTCAGTTGGGATATTTAGTTTGAAGCTACAGAATTTTTTACACTTATTGGATATCTTTGAGCAGTTTGTAACAGATATACCAAATTTTTTGCGAAAGTAGTTGCACATCCAGGATACCCTTGTTTTAACTGATGGGCCCTTAATTAACAGAGTGGTCTTCTGATTTTCGTTGATATTGTGCATTTTTTTGATTCTGTTTTCCCATTGTGCTGAAGTCCATGACGTTCCAAACTTATGGATTAAGTTTGTTCGAGGAGCTGCAGTAGGTGGTGTGTTCTCAGGGGAAGTAGCAGAGCAAGAGCCAGGATGTTGATCCTTAGAATTTTTGTTCTTTTTCGGTGAAGGTTAAGGTCGCCGTGACGGAGAATGCAAGGTAGCATTAATAATTTCCTCGTAAATGGACGAAGTATTTTGCTGCGATACGGGTTCAGTGTTTTCCGGTACGCTGAGAATCCTGTTCGGTGCTGAACTAATAACATCCGTTATTTCTGCCAAAGTCGCACGGAACATGCCCATATCACCACTGATTTCGTTTACTTTGTGGTATAGTACTTCAATTAGTGGATCCTGCTGCTGATATGGTGGAGGCGATTTTTTTGATTTTGATTGGATAAAGATATCAAGATCATTTTGAAGATGAGTGATTTTGTCGTTCATACTTCGTATGGCTTCAGCTGTTTTGCTTTTTTCAAAATTAATTTTAAATGAGTCTTTAATACCAATTATCGCGGTTTCGAAAGAGTTCACAGTATTTATTAAGCCGGCCGTAGAGTCTGAAACTTTAGCTATTTTTTTTAAGATTTTATCGAGCTTCAAGTCCATGTCAATTTTACTACTTTCTACTACACTGTTAAGCTCTTCAATTGTTTTAATCACCATATCGAGTTTCGAGGTGTGATCAAGATTTTTTTAAAATAGAGTTTGTTGTCCGATCTAATTGAGTTTGTAGTTTCACTTACACACTGTACCACGAGGAGGACATGTGAAAGGGAGATTTCTTTGCATTCATCACAGTAGAATACAAAGTTTGTTAGATAGTCATTAATATAAGTTTGACTTCTCTTGGACAGGTCTATGCACAAAGTGTGGTATGAGTTACCACAAATACCTTTACATGCCACCAAGGGTGCATTGCGGTAATCAATGAAGCAAGAAGAAACGCAAATTTTCTCCATTATTTCACTTTTAGTTATATATTTTATTAACTTTTTTTTCAATTGCAGCGAAACAAATTCTTGTTGTAACTAGGTCAGCGGCTCGGTAAACGAAATTACAGGCAAGCGGTCGAGTTAAGCGAACAACAGATTAAAAATGCGTATGTAGCACTTTTGACGGTCGCGATTGCTTTTAAGTTATAGGCTAAATTGTTTTTTTTTTTTTTTTTTTTTTGTATTGATTAGCACTTTTGACTGTCGCTATTATATAACACAGTGAACGATTTAACTCTAGATTTAGCACTTTCAATGTAATATGTTGTGGAAGAGTTTTGCGTTAAGACAACAGTTAATAGGTCACTGGTTGAGCAAAACTACGAAATTTGCACTTTTGAAGTGCAAGAAGTCAGAATTCACTGAAAAAATACGAAAAAAAGATTGCGGAGCTTTTGAAAACACGTTCGAACTCGTTGACAGCTTGAGTTGAATTGCGTATTATTAGCACGTTACGTATTATTAGCACTGGAGCGTCCGGAGTTCGGAATCACAGCACCTTTTTCCTCTATTAATTTTATCAGTTTTACAGGTTTATTAAATAGTAACTTTTATCGGCAAAATTTGATTGCTCGCCTGGGGAGTCTGACTTTTTGGTCTACAGAATCGCAGGTGGCTTTTCTATTATTGAACTGGAGGGTCCCCCTATCGGTGGTGGCATATTTTTTGCATATATTTTGCATTTATTTTGCATATTTTCGATAAACATACATTACAATATCTTATTTTTGAACGATAAAATGTCTAGATACAAAGTTTGCTATCAATCTGATGAAAAATATGCAAATATGCAAAAAAGTAAACTTATTAATTAACGTATTTTTTAGCGGCTATTGTTGTTGTTGCACTAGTGCGTGCAGGTGCTTTAGTCAGCATTTGTTTTATTGGGGCAGTCGATGAGCTATTTCATAATTAAGTAGTCGGCGTTTAGTTTAATTGGAGCGGTCGATGTGCTATTGCTCAATTGTTTGGAATACCTTTTCTCTTTTGCTAAATACTATGATGTCATCGATATATACGTAGCATATCTTGCCGATATACTTGCGTAAAATATCGTCGAATGCGCGTTTGAATATCGCTGGCACGTTTCTCAGTCCGAATAGTAAGCGATTAAACGCATACTTAGCGTTGTTGATCGCGAATGCTGTCTTTTCTTTGTCCTTTTATTTCAGAGGGACTTGATGGTAACCACTCTTTAAGACTCCAAGATTGAAAAATATTTATAATTTCCTAGTTGCGAAATGACTTTCGGTAACTGGATACCTGTCTGGTATGGTAACTGTGTTTAGTTTGCGGTAGTCGATGACCATCTGGTGTTGAACCCTTTAAATAATACACTAGTTCAGTTCAGTGGTTAATTTAAGACTGTTTATTTAATTATGATTTCTGTTATACGAAAGGTAAGGAAAATACATAATCATGAATCACTAGTTCACTTCAAGCGCAACTTGAGATAGGTGACTAAACGCTGGTAACTCAAGTGCCTTGGAATGTTGTAAGTATGCTTAATCAGCTTAACAATTTGGTAATATCAAAATGTCAAGTGATGCATGTTTAGGTTATTGACTTTCTTAGGTTATTGACTGTATTTTCCCTACACTGGTATTTTATGTTACCTTCGGAATCAGATTTTTTTCTCGACAACTCAGGAGCTGTATGGGGACCTCGTTGGTCTGATTATTTCATCGTAAGATTTACTTTCGACTTCGTTTTTCAAGGAATTTGGGCATGGGTAAGATTTACTATAGACGGGCTCATCGGTGGATGTGCGAATATCGCCAAAGACTTTTGTCGCTTGCTGATGGTAATTGGCATAATTGATTCGGAATATCTGGTTTTGCAACTTAAGGCACAGATGTAGTGCTTGTGATAAGTCAACTGGCTCTTTTATTCCCAATAGTTTTGGAATTTCGCCATTTAGTCCTCGAATTAAAGTATCGAGAGCTTTTTCTCTGTATGTCTGGGTAAGAATCTGAAGGGATTCGTTACTGACTTCTAAGCAGCCTAATTTATTTAAAATCAGTGAGAAATGGGAGTAGACGTCTCGATTAAATGGATCTACTGTAGACCTGCCTTGGATTAGGACAGTCATTTGATATTCGAGCGTGGATAGATCACGTTTGTCTGCATATGCTATAGCTGACCGTATGTCGAGTGGGGTATTGTAGGATTCCCATGTGATGTCCGCATTGCCCACAATTTTTTTTCTTATTACATTAAAAATTCCATGATATTTGCGCGTACCTTTGGTGGGTTCGTAGATTTTTAATATTCTCTCTACGATTTTTTTCCAAGAGTTGGATTCGCCTGGTCTGCCAGAGAAAACACATAAACATTTGACTACGTCGGCAATTTTGTCCGTAATTTTAGCCATATGTCTTTCTTTTTTATTAATGCCTATGCATATACAATTGTTTTGTAGAAACTATGATACTGACACTTTAACTGACAGTTAAACAGTTACAACTTTAAAAATCCTTTCATTATATCTTTTATTCTTTTTATGTCAAATTTCCTTTTGTTTATAATCTGATTACTAGAATGATTGTCTCATATTCTGACTGCTAGAATTATTATCTCATATTATATTACTCCTTGCTATATATATTTACTTGTAATTTAACTGTTACTTCTATTTTTTGTTCTTATATTAGTATTTGAGAAACGAGGGAGGTTAAGTGTGTACATTAGAAATTTTAGAGATTATCTAAAAGATTGTCTTCCCTGTCTATTTTTCCCTGCCCACGCCTATACAATTGTTTTTTCGAAACTATGATACTGACATTTTATGTATTCTCTGAATTAGATGGAGCAGAAATACTTTTTGCCTTCTTGCTCTACTGTTATGTAGTTTTATGCGTTTATCACTTTCAATCAATTGTTTTAAAAAAAAAACAAAAAATCACCAAAAGCAACTCCAAAAGGTAGGGATTGTCTTTCTTGTTTATTAATGCCTACGCATATAAAATTGTTTTGTAGAAACTATGATACTGACATTTTAACTGACAGTTAAATAGTTAGTACATTTCATTATATCTTTTATTCTTTTTATGTAAAATTTCCTTTCGATTATAATCTGATTACAGGAATCATTGTCTCATATTCTGGTTCCTAGAACTATTATCTCATATCATATTACTCATTCCTATATATATTTACTTGTAATTTTACTGTTTCTTCTATTTCCTGCTCGGATATTTGTATTTGAGAAACGGGGGAGAAGAAGTGTGTACATTAGAAATTTTAGAGATTATCCAAAAGATGGAGGTTATCTTCTCTGTTTATTTTTACCCACGCCTATACAATTGTTTTGTCGAAACTATGATACTGACATTTTATGTATCGTCTGAATTAAATGGAGCAGTAATTTTTGCCTTCTTGCTCTACTGTTATGTAGTTTTATGCGTTTATCACTTTCAATCAATTGTTTAAAAAAAAAACAAAAAATCACCAAAAGCAACTCCAAAAGGTAGGGATTGTCTTTCTTGTTTATTAATGCCTACGCATATAAAATTGTTTTGTAGAAACTATGATACTGACACTTTAATTGACAGTTAAATTGTTAGTACCTTTCATTATATCTTTTATTCTTTTAATGTCAAATTTCCTTCTGGTTATAATCTGATTACTAGAATGATTGTCACATATTCTGATTTCTATAATTATTATCTCATATTATATTACTCCTTCCTATACATATTTACTTGTAACTTTACTGTTTCTTCTATTTCCTGTTCGTATATACGTATTTGAGAAACGAGGGAGAAGAAGTGTGCACATAAGAAATTTTAGAGATTATCCAAAAGATGGAGATTGTCTTCTCTGTTTATTTTTGCCCACGCCTATACATTTGTTTTGTCGAAACTATGATACTGACATTTTATGTATCGTCTGAATTAAATGGAGCAGAAATACTTTTTGCCTTCTTGCTCTACTGTTATGTAGTTTTATGGGTTTATCACTTTCAATCAATCCTTTTTTGTTTTTTTTTTTAAATCACCGAAGTAACTCCAAAAGGTAGGGATTGTGTTTCTTGTTTATTAATGCCTACGCATATAAAATTGTTTTGTAGAAACTATGATACTGACATTTTAACTGACAGTTAAATAGTTACAACCTTTCATTATATCTTTTATTCTTTGTATGTCTAATTTCCTTCTGGTTATAATCCGATTACTGGAATGATTGTCTCATATTGTGATTACTAGAATTATTATCTCATATTATATTACTCATGCTTATATATATTTACTTGTAACTTAACTGTTGCTTCTATTTTCTGTTCTTATACTATTTGTGTTTGAGAAACGAGGGAGAAGAACTGTGTCTATTAGAAATTTTATAGATTATCCAATAATCTATAATTGGGAATGTTGGAGAGTTCAAATGTCTTTCGTTGTCTGAGATTTTTAAATCCTTAGCGATGTTGTATACTCTCATGATTATAATATGGGTTTTTAGTACAAATGGGAAATTAAAAGTTCTCAGTATGAAGCCCATCATTAGAACTTATCGACAATTCACCGCGCGAGTTGTAAAGAGTTAAAAAGGACTTTTCACTTTCGTTATTAAAAACAGATTGATTTTTATTTCCTCGATCTCGTTATAAGAATCCTTTTTGAAATTTTTTTACATAAATTTTGTTTCTTATCTAGCTTAAATCTAAAGTGAAGTAGAAATAGTAAAGAAGTGTAATCGTACATAAATTTAACCATGTGTACTTTAGTTTCTGAAATGAGCACATGAAACACTTCAAAATGTAACACATTTCCAATTCAACTGATTTGGTTTAGTCTGACATTGAAAGTTGCCCGACTGAAATTCTGAAGAATTGAAACACTTACAATGTAATAAATAATATTGGTTATGACTCGACATTTATGGTTTTTTGTCTGACTAACATAGTTATTGTTGTTGTTTTGAAGTGGTGGTGTAATTTGTTGTAGCTGCTTGGTGGTCTCTTGGTTATAGTTGGTACTGTGATTCGCGTGTTATTGATGACGTTACGTCTGGTTTATGCCGTCATTTCTCCCCTCTTAGTTTGAAGTGATGACGAAAAACATAACAAGGTAGATGAGACAGGAGCGATGACTGCTGGATTTTGTTGTATAGGCATCTTGAGTGAAAACTTTTTTAATAGATATATATGCCGTTAAAATGATTAGAGTAATATTGGTAATATTGAATTTTAATACAAAATATCATTCAATTCGCTGTTAGTATTATTTCAATTACTTCTTTGTTGTTGATGTGGAAGTCATTTAGTTTTTCTTTGCTAAGTTTTTCCTTTGTAGATTTTAGATGAATGTGACTGAATATATGATAGTATATATGATAGAATACATGGACTTCATCCCAATAAACTTGGTGAGTATTTTTCGTAAGTAATTCCACTCCTTTTCAATTCAGTTTTCATAATAAATCATACAGGTTGGTGTTCATATCCACATATTGATTTAATCACAGTTGCAGGTATATTAATAAGTAAAATGAACCAGGCTCTGGTTAATATATTTTGGCTGCTTCTATTATCTCGTTATATGTACAGGAAGTTGGTCTGTTTAAGATAAGGTTTAACATACAAGTTAAATTTATTGAGAGATTCCAGATACTTTGATTCTTTGCAGAATTATACACCTTTTAGCCTTGAGCAAGTCCCATCGAAGTATTGAATACTTTCGGTATTTATTTAATTGCCAAGTAAGGTATTTTTTTCTTATTCCTGGGGGTTACACTTTTATTTTATTTTTTATTATATATTTATAATTTTTTTTGTTTTTATCTCTCTTCCTTCCTTGTTTTTTGGTGAAAACTCATGAATAACAATGTGAGCGTAGTTCGCCCACTTGATTGACATGATTTTAGCAACACATCCAACAAAAAAGTGAATAGAGATGTGGGACAACAGCGTATTTCTTATTTTGACAGTATATTTATTCTTAAGGACTAAAAGGATATATAATAAAAGTTATTATATATAAATATCATAAATATACAACTATCATTCTTAGAATTCTGAGTTAAGAAATTGAGGAAGGTGGGTCTTGAGTTAAAAACATAGAGAAAAAGATTAGTTTGGTTTTAAGACGAGGAAAGTGTTTTTGAAAGTGCACTCTTGAAGGTGAATTTATTCATGGACGGTAAGTATACTAAAAAAAAAATTTACTAAAATTAAGGAAATTTTCCTTATTTCAAGGAAAAAATGGGAACGCCAGTGTGCTAAAACCATATTTTCCTATATTTAAGGACGGCACCTTCCTTAGTCTAAGTATTTTTGTATCCTAAATCTGAGGATATTTCCTTAATCTAAGGAGAGTTTGTTCCTAAGATGTAGGAAAAATTTACTTAAATTTAGGAAATAAAACCTAATTTAAAGTAAAGTTTCATACTTCATTTAAGGAATAATTCTTAAATTTGAGGATAGATTTTTACTTGTTTGTAGTAATTATTTCATTAAATTAAAGCACAAATTTCCTTTTTTTAAAGAAAATCATGACTTGCGCAAAGGAAATATTTCCTTGAATTAAAGAACTTTATATTGAATTTAAGGAAAAAAAATCCTTATTTTAAGTAAAATTTGTACTTCTTTCTAGGAAATTTATCCTTCTTTTAAAGCACAGATTTACTTCATTTGCGCATATTCATGGCTACAGTAATCGTGGCTAAAAAATTAAGGTAAAAGATTCAGTAGCTGACACTTAACTCAAAATTCTTTTAAAAAAGTATCTTATGCACCTTTAATTATAACTAATTTTAGAGTTTATGATGGATCTATCCGTTGAAGTGTCAGCTACTGGGAATGTTATTTTATATATCTAATTAATAAATATTTTTTATATCAAAATATTGTATACTTACCAAAAATAGTTATTATTATTTGGAACCGAAGTAAGTAAACTAATAAAATTTTATTTTAAAAATACAATTTTATTCTTAAATAAATATTCTCTTTTGTAATATACAGATTTGCGGGCGGAAAAGCCATTTTGCTTATATCTAATACATGGAAATCGAGACATTCTTTTGCTATTATATATGATTGGTAATGTCGTTCATAACTTACAATTCTAAGTTTTTGGCAAAGTGCATACACATTTTCGTTTAATTTAAAAACTTCGCGTATTTTGTACGCAACAAAATCTGGATTTTAAAACCAAAGAATAAGATCTTTTTTATAAATAGTTCCATACCGTGAACATAACTATCATTTTTGATAGGCAAGAAAAAAGAAAAAATGAATTAAAAATAAATTAAGTTGAAGTTAGTTTGATAAGTCACTTAACAATGCCGAAACAGAACTATCATTTTCTGTTGAAATTTTAAAAAAGTATTTGTCTAAAAATAACCAAACCGGCTTACATTGTTCGGGAAATTTTAAATCCAATATAAAAAATATTTTAAAACAAACGTCAAGGCTTTTCAAAAAATTTGATAACTTGTAAAAAGTATCAGCAAAATAAACAAAAAACTGTTTTAAATCAGAAAAATCGTCACCTACTGCACACAAAACTGGCTGTAAAGTTGTGCCGCTTTCATAATGCTGATTGATGGTTGCAGATACTTTTTGTTGCAATTCTGTAATTGTTGTTGCATATATCAAAAATGCCTCGCGCGATTCAGATGTAGTTGTCTTTTTACGATTTTTTCGGCTTTTTGGTTTCAGAATTGAATGAAGAAGCAAAGAAACCATCACATCACGATAATCTGTAATTTCACATATACGTTCTTTTTAAAACCAATTAATGAAAGATTTGTAAATAAAATTTCTTACCGTCATTTCGGTTTACTGCACCTAATTTTTGTAGTATGCCTTGACTATATTCATCTTGTAGCCTTTTATAATGCGGTATAATAATTGTTGTAAAATGTTCCCATTTATCGAGCAGTGAATTTTCCTTTCCAGGGTAAAGCAATTGAAAATCCAAATCAAGCTGATAAAAAATCATAAATAAACGATATTAAGTACATTCTTCAACTAACTTACTAAGCAATGACCGAACGACTGTTTAATAATTGGCCACTCAGAAAGTATTTCGTGAATCGTTAAACTGCCGTTTAAATATGTTTTCCTATATGAAAAACACAGCTTCCACTTTTGAGCAACTTCCTCATACGGGTCGATGTTGTATTTTAGCCAATTTTTAGCTTCTTCCACTTCTCCACTTAAAGGTTTCTCTGAAATAAAATTTGAAATGGTTTTTTGTTAAATTGAAAAAGTACTCAATAATAAAGTTAACCTTGTTGAACTTTGCTTTGTATTTCCTTGGGTAATGCTTTGTCTTTCCGCAATTTGTATAAAGCATTATGGTATTTTGCATAGAGACAGCCACCCGGTTTTTTCGACTTATTGATAATGCAATAAATTTCCTAATGCAATAAATTTGCAACTATTAAAATAACAAAATCTTAAAACAATGTGTAGATTAAATCACCTTTGTCTCTTTTGGAAATAAAGCTACAATTTGTTGAGCAAAATTTAAAAATAATTTTGGTGAAGTTTTTACTTTATTATATAGAAGATATTCTGTAATTGCAGCGGCAAGTATTTTTCTATATTTGTCCGTAAGTTTATTGTGCATTTTATAAAAGTTTAAAACAGCTTTTCCATTTGATGTGCTTTTCAATATTCCTGAAATTGACATCTAATTGACATTGAAATTGACACTTTATGAGCTTTAAACATGAACATAAGAATAAAATTATTTTTGCAAGCAATTAAACTTCTCTTTTTTATGAGTTCAATGTCTATTAAGCACAAATATCTGTTTGACCACATAATTGAAAGAAACAAATTTTATATTCAGTTAAATACTATCGTATAACTGCCAGTTACATTTGTAACCTTGGTTCAATGAAAGTTTTAAGCGGTGTATTCATTTGTAGCGTGTCGGAACTTTGCCATAGCTTACTGAATACTTTAGTCCGCTAACTTCATCACCAAATGCAGAGTACCGAACCTTACAGAAAACTGAGATATATTTATTATTTAATCACAGCATTAATAATTTCAATCAAATTTTCATGTTCAAACGCTCATTTTGAAGAAAAATTTTATTTTAAACGAGGTTTTTAGAGCTACATTGGCTCACAGCCAAAATGATGCAACATATGTATGTGGCATTATTTAGCTAATAAATCTGTAAATAATTGCGATTCTCTTTTGTTATAAAACAAAAAAATAAAGGGTTTCGTATACCAGAATTTTTGATTTTGTTAAATATTTAGGGATTTATTAGTTAGGTAATGCCACATACAAATGTTGCATCATTTTGGCTGTGAGCCACTGTATATAGCTTCGTTCCGAAAAAAAAAACTGAACTAAGCATGGTTTTCAAATTAAAAATCTTAATTTGGATATATTATAGCTGTGAAAACTTAACAATAAATAAAAAAGTTAATACTTACATCACAAGTTGCGTCGATTTCATTCAGGAAGCTAGAAGACAGCGACAGTGTTGACCCTGTATATGAAGATGGCGACGAACTCTCTACTTCAAAACCCTAAAATATTTTTTGATTAATGTTATTAGAATATATTTTAAAAAAAATTTTAACTACTTCCGCTTGCTGCCACTGCTTGAGGTTGTGTTCAAAAATTATCCTATTACCAAATAAGGATTTTGGAATAATTTCCATCAAATGGCTTGCTTTCATATATTTTAAGCTTTCTTCAGTTATATTATGTTCTGCAAACAAAATTAAAAATAAATTTTGATAATTTGTTGATAAAAGTTTACGCCTGAGTTTATTTATGGGTATTAAAGTTATCACCTTTTCCGCAGAATAATGATGAATCGTTTTTTTCTTTTTTTTTTTTTGTAAAAAATAAACTTAAAGCTAATTTTCTCGAAAAAATACCAAATTTTGTGGTAATTTTTCTAACCTTATTTTATTTCTTAAACAATTATCTTTTACCTCGCCATACATTGTTTTAACGTAACAGTTACTCTTGTTCGCAAAAAAATAATTATTATATTTTAGCCTATTGGGTGTTGCAAGAAGTACACTAGAACAATAAATATGACTAGGATTCCAAAAAAGAGTAACTGTGAGGTAAGAATAATGTATGTCGAATTAGAAGATAATTGTTTAAGGAATAAAATGGCGTTAAAAAAATTAGCACAAAATTTGGTATTTTTTTTTCAAGAAAATTAGCTAAACATTATAAGCGGAACACCCTGCATAAGAATCACAAGGTTTTGGGACACCCTAATGCGCATACTGTATTTGCTTGCCGTCTCGTTGATGATGAACATGGCGTTATTACAAACGTTGGTATTTAATGCCTTTGATTTTAATGCCTTTTATTATTTCAAGGCGAAAATGTTCCGAATGATGCCATGTTCCTCATCCCCGAGACTTACGGACATACAAAAAGTAACACAATGATGAATTTATTTCACTTACCTTGAAATAATGAAAAAAACTCCTCGCCGTGCAATTTTTGGAGCAGCTCCTCCATCTCGTGTAAATAAATGTTTAAACTAGCTCAAAAAGCTTAAATATTCACTTTAAACACATGAAAACGTTGTTAATTTATTATTATTTAATTTCTTACACCAAACTAAACAACACAACACGTGCACTGACGCTTGACAAAATCCAACTGCGCAACGAACGGCGAACAAAAGCATACATGCTGTAATTTAAAAACGAATGGAAAACTACTGGCATTGTTGCCAACTTTCAAAATTTCAATTGCGACTCCGCGCAGATTTAAAAATCTACAATTTGCAAAACAAAACTGCCATACTGGCAACACTGAGAATGAGAGTAACACGACACAAATTTTTATACATATATAACGAGCAAACAAATAAACTCTTTTCTCTCGCTCTCGAAAACTTTCTCTATTTAAGGAGTTTTTACTTAAGTAAAGGAAAAATTTACTCAGATTTATTTTAGGAAATTTCCTTAAACCACAAAAATTTACTATGTCTGAGGAAAAATTGTACTAGGCGTTATTTTAAGGAATATTTTCCTTTATCTTAGTCAATTTTTTACTTACATCAAATAAGTAGGAATTTTTTTACTTAAGTTAAGGAACAATTTCCTCAAGTCTAGTAAATTTTACTTGATTAATTTTAAGGAAACCGACGGCCTAACTTTAAAGACAACGACCTAAAATTTAAGGTTATGATAACCTTATAATGAGTAAAAATTCCTTAAATCAAGGAAATTTTCCTTGTACTAAGGAAAATTTTTTACTTGAATTAAGGACGTGACTTACTTAATTTTAGTACGTGCTTTTTTTTTAGTGTAACAGTTGCTGATATTATTGAATATTCTACTACATCTATTAATCGCTTCATTGAATGCATACACTGTATGGTGTTGGTGTTCGTTCAATAGTCTTGTATGCCTAGTTTGCCTTGCAGGATCATTGACTGTTATCTTATTCGGTATTTTTAAACTCCTTAGCACGTCTTTTTATGAATCCAAGCTGCTAACTAGCCCTAGATAAAACTTTATCGTAGTGAAGATCGAACCGTTGTATTTTGTCCAATATCTCAGATATGATTAACTCTGTTAATTTCAATGTTATAAAGAGAGTAACAGTTATTCTTTACAAGAAACTTATGGCAGAAAGTTATAACGTAGCTTTTATTAACATTGAAATATAGGTCATTTCGATTACACCATTATTCTAAAGCATACGGTTTCGACTGCAAAAAACAAACATCAGCTTCGGATTTAATGACATTTTATATTTTAAGGTCGTGCATACATAAGATGAGAAATTCCGTTCGAAAATTCCGATTAATCTGAGATAAAGATGTTAAAAAGAAGTTGACGAAGGTGAATACCTTATGGAACACTGGATGTGACGAAATTTTTTTCGACGAGATTCCTTGGAACTTAACAAACTGAAATCTTTCGTAGATATAGGATTTTAGCCAATTTAGTAAAGAACCCGATATACCAAACCTTTGCAATTTTAATATTAGGATTTCATGTTTCACACGATCAAAGGCGACTAAAGTTAGAATAGACTGTGTCCACTTGATGTCCTCTTTCCATTTCAGTAAGAATATCAGAGGCTAGAATTCTAAGATTCGTTGTTTAGGCGTCCGAATAGTAGCTGAATAAAACAACTTTAGTTAAATTTCCAACTTAAAAAAAAAAAATTTTAAATTAATTTTAAAATTTCCAACTTACTTTATTTAATTTGAAGTATTATTTCAAAGAATGATTTAAATGATGTGACTTGGTTGGCTGTCTACATTTAAATGTCCATCACTCAGCGCTTACTTGTCACTGTGCTCATTCTGTCATATAGAGCGTTTAACCTACATTAAGATAAGTTATACTATAAGAGAACTTATATTCTAAGAGACTGTCTGCCTGCATGTGCCCTGTCTACCTACTGTGCTCATTCTCACATATAGAGCGTTTAACCTACATTAAGTTAAGTTAAACTTTAAGAGAACTTATAAGAGACTGTCTACCTGCATGTGCCTTTCCCACTACAGTTGTGTTAGATCGACCTCTGCGAAAACCATGCTGTTGTTCGTTAAATAATGGATTAACTAGGCATGTTAGTTTTTACACATATAACTTTTTGTTTGGATAGCAAGTTTTGGGATAGCAGACAATATGACAAAACCTCTATAGTTTTCAACCGACCTCTTATCTCCTTTTTTATATATAGGTAGGTGTTAGATGGGAATATTTCTAATGGGATGGAAAAATACCTAGTTCTGAAATCAGTCTTACTCAGGAAGAGATATATGAAGCCATTACGAGTCTTCATCCAAAAAAATGCTCCAGGTTCGGATCTTATACCTGGAAGCTTTCTAGATCAATGTATTGACAAATTTATCATCCGATTATATATAAGTTTTAATTAGTCTTTGAAACTGTTGTTGTTACATCTTTTAATTTAATTGTTAATCTACGTTATGAGCACTTTGCAAAAGAAACATTATTCTTTTATGCTTACGTATTCTGCTTAATAAATTGAAATTGAAATCAACAACGGTAGACAGACCTTCCTACTGAATTAAAATTTCAAGATTAGTTTTAGTTTTGCTTTCAATGCAAATTAATTTTTCTGCTTGGTGATTTATTAAAAACAAAAAAAAACTTTATTTTTTAAATATCACTTAAACATACTAAATTCTTAAATTATAACTGAAACTCAAACTTAAACTGAATCTTAAGTGCACTTTAACTGACTGCAAACAAAACTAAAAACTTATGCTCCTAAGCTACTTGATATTTATACTCTTATGTTCTTATTTATTAAATTGTATATTGCTTATACAAGTTAATAAAATATATACTATTTTATTTTTTTAAAAAAACCCGCACTGATAACAGTGCGTCTTTATTGACTGCTACTTAAGGAGTAAATACAATATTGTCTTATAATTAAAAAGAAACTTATTGATTAACACATGTCAGTGGCTACTGTTGTTTTTCATGCACCAGCGCGTGCAGGTGTTTTAGTCAGCATTTGTTTTATTGGGGCAGTCGATGTGTTATTTCTTAGTTGATCAGCGTTAATTTTAATTGGAGCGGTCGATGTTCTATTGCTCAATCGTTTGCGGTTTCGGTGTTGTAACTATTCAACGTTCTTTCGCATTGTTGATCAGCGTTTATTTTAATTGGAGCGGTCGTTGTACTATTGCTCAATTGTTTGATTTTGCAGTTTCGGTGATATGGCTTTTCACTGTTGTTTAGTGTTGTGTTTACTGTTGTTTAGTGACGTTATATGTTGTTAACTTATTCGTTGTTAACTAACATATTTATTATGTATCAGGCCTTTGACTAATTGAAATAGGATCGAATACATTTTTCGATTAAAATTCCCGTTAATTGAAATTGGATCTTAATGTTATTGAAGTTACTGGCGTGAATTTGAGAAACCTTTGTATATTAAATGATTTTAAAGATTGTTTATATTAAGCATAAGGTTTCATAGCGTATGCTAACTTTAACTCCCCCCTTCGTTTAACACAAATCGTCCCGGTTTGTAGCATTCTTGGTTAAATTTTCAATTTTATTTTGCGTTTCTTCTAATACAATTCCTTCTGTTCTTCGTGATATGTTTTCTTTTCTTTTCTTTAAAAATTTTATTATTCTGTAAATAATATATAATATTGCGGTTAAAATTAGAATCTAGTTAAATTCCAAATACCTTGTTTTGACATTTCCTTATCTGATTTAATTGTTAACAAATCTATATTTTCAAAATTCATATTTATGTCTTCTTAAATATATGATTTGAAAATTATTTAGATTGTTATTTTTTATATAATTGAATATTACATCTTTTTTGTTATATTAAGTTTTACTATCTACAAATATTTCATTATTAAATGTGACTAAATATATTCCATTAGTTTTCAATTCATTTATTGTACAGTCAGCGTCAAAAAAAGAGTACATCAAATAGTTCAATATTTACGAACTAATAATTCTGAAAATAAAAATGGAATAATAAGAACGCTTTCGTTTTTTTGGAGTGTATTTAATATTAGTTTATTTAAGAAAAAACAAAAATTCATTAAATTTTTCTTAACCTTGAAAATGTTTTAAAATCGCAAAACTGCCTGATCTTACGCATCAAAAATAAGTGTACACACTCTTATTGTTTTTAATGCGCTCTTGTTATAACGGTAATTTTACAACTAATTTTGTTTTGTTTTGTTGCATTTGCATTGCAGTTGTATTTATGCAAGTTATCGGTGAGGTTATTGTTCTTCGATTAATAATAATTAAATAAATATTCACCATGGGCAAACAAACTTCAATAGAAACACGCAATTTAGTCGTAAAGTAATCAGGTGAAGGCAAATCTTTAAGAGAAATTGCTGGTATAATTGACAGAGGTCATAATACTGTCAAAAAAATACTAGACAAATTCAAAAATCCGAGATGTGTAGAAGATCTTCCACATTCCGGAAGGTCGAAAATTTTGTCAGGCGTGGACAAAAGAGCGATAGCATGAAGGGTTAGGGCTAATGCCTCTGAAAGTGCAGTAAAAATAGCGGAGGCATTCACAACAACAATGGGAGCAAGAATTAGTGCCAGTACCTTTCGCCGCGCACTGCATGAAAATGGTTTACATGGTAGAGTTCCGAGAAGAAAGCCACTTATTTCTAAGTAGAACCAAGAAAAGCGTATGGAATATGCAAAAATGCATATAAATAAGGACATAACTTTTTGGAGTAACTGTTTATTCACTGATGAGTCCAAAATAGAAATTTTTGGAAGGAAAACTGTGCCAAAAATATGGAGATAAAAAAAAAGCGTTTGAAGAACATAATTGTGCTAAGACCGTAAACCACGGTGGTAGATCAGTCATGGTGTGGGGGTATATGGCAGCAAGTAGTGTTGGAATCTTGAACAGCACAGATTATCTCAATATTTTGAGAGAAAATATGCAGCCAAGTGTCGACAAATTATGCTTAGGATCGAATTCAGTTTTTCAGCAAGACAACGATCCTATCCGAATACCGTTCGGATTGTAAAGTAATGGCTGCTGTACAGAACACCAAAACAATTAAATTACCCCGCTCAATCACCCGGCTTGAACCCGATTGAGCATTTATGGGAACATCTCAAAAAGCAGATCCACAAACGCACAATAACTAACAGTCATTAAAACGCGGAATAACCGAGGAATGGAATAATATTCCGTCAGATGCGACCAAAAATCTAGCTGAATCCATACCCCGACGACTTGCTGCAGTTATTAAAGCTAAAGGAAGGCAAACAAAGTATTAAATTTTAAATATTTTATATTATTTTAAATACTTTTTCAAAATGTACACTTTTTTATGCGAAATATAAAGCATTTTTTAATTAATTAATAATTATAAGCCTAAGAAGAATTAAATGAATTTTTGTTTTTGCTTGAATAAACTAATATAAAATACACTTAAAAAAAACGAAAGCGTTCTTATTGTTCCATCTTTATTTGAAGAATTATTAGTACGTAAACATTGAACTATTTGCTGTACACTTTTTTTTGACGCTGACTGTATGTTCTCCAAATAGTAAAATTGCTCCATCTTTAATTATTTCTAACTTTTTATTAAATCCTTTAATTTTATTACATTAAACTTTTTTGTTATTTTATATTTGTGATAAGCACGTTTTTTCTTTATTTAATTTACAGTATACATTTGATTTTTTTTTCTTACAATTTTTTACATTTTCATATATTTTATTACATTTAACAATTTCTTTTTGTTAAATTTTGGCAATTGCCCTTGTTACGTAAAATTTTCATGAATTATTAATAACTAGATATTTTATATTTATAAAAATGAAATCTTTATTCGTAATAATTTTAAGTTTTTATCCATCGAGTAAATCAACAATTGTTATTCTTTTATGTTCATTCTTCATTATTTCTTTAATTTCTTCTAAATGAAGGATCGTGGGACTAAGAATTCCTGCTTTTGCCATATTGTGTTTTATATTTTGTAATTTGTTAAAAATTAATTGGTTTCTTCTTATAATCATTCATTTCAAAATTAAAGAATCTGGTATTTCTTTAATTGAATTGTGAAGTTGCTGAATTGCTTTAAAAGTTGTGAATTTGTTTTAAACTGTTTGTTATTATTTTGTACAAGTCAGGCCCGTAGCCAGGATTTACCTAAGGGGGGGGTTTGGATTAAAGAAAAAAATCCATAGTTTTTGATATCGAAGTTAACACCCTGCACTCCCACCAATATGCTGAGTACGCATCGACGGCTGTGTCGACAAGCTGTCGACTCAGCACACGCGCCGTTAAACTGGAGCATCGGCCTGCTTGCACCAGTGAATTGCCAATGCAGCTAATTCACCAATTGCAACATACTTATTTAAGTTATTATTTAGTTTATTGGTATTGGTAATTATAAGCTTAGTGATAAGTTATTGAATTATGTTTAAGTTAGTCTAGATTCTCGACCGCATAACAACGGTCTTAAATAAAACATTATTACTCAAGAATTAACTTGCGTTTGAGTCAAAAAGTCTGGAAACCGAAGTTGAGGTTTCCAGCAAAATATTTTTTTGGTTCAAAGTGAACACGCGAGCATAACTAATGAAAATGTATTTTTTATATAATTGCCAGAAAGATGGAAAAAATCAGTGGCTAGCGATGGACAATACTTTGAAAAATGAATTTGTTACAAATTTTTCACAATAAAGCGAAACTTGAAAAAACTTGAAAAAAAAACACTTTAAAACTTTTTTGTATTCTGCAATATAGATGAAATATAATATTAGCTGCGTTCGATTCACCAGCCTATACTCAATTCATGACGATTATTTCAAAATTTGTATGTGAAAACAACAACAAAGTCTACAGCTAGTTGAGTATAGAGTAGGTCAATTATCAGTTGAGTTGAGTAAAGTTGCCAAGAGTACCAAGTTCTTATTTTTTAGTTGGTTTGTGTACGGAATAAGTAAAATGTAATAGATTCTGTCAAAATGTGATGTGAGTACAAAAACAAAATTATTTCCCTTTAAGGGGGAGATACCTCATAGTTTCGGATAAATTTCATATGGTTTTTCGAATTTTTCTTTAAAACAAGTTTCAAGTCATTTATATTGGTTTGAAATTGCTGGTGACCCAAAGACACAGCGTGACGTGGATAGGGTTAAAAAAAATAATGATAAACTGCTCGTTGTGACCATATTCGCACAAATTCTTTGCATGGCTACAGCATTATTGAAATCTTCGAAGTTTTTACTGCACTATCAGAATTTTTAATTTGTTCTTTATGATACAAGCACAAAATAAGTTTTGGTGAGTCAGGATCGATAGGCCTGGGTTTCAAAATTTCAGCTAACTTTGCTGCTGGAATATTTAGTGAAGGCTACACCACCATACTGAAGCTTTTGAACGAACTGAGTATAATTATTGGCACCTATTGCAAAGTTTTCGCCGAAAATACCGATAAGGCACGAGTAGCGAAGCAGAACCCAAAGAGTCTCTCCAAAACAAAAGCAGCTCGTACAGCTCGGATGTACCTTCTGGAAGAATGTACAAGTTGAAAGATATCGTGTGAATAAATCATTATTTTGGAGTCAAAACTGTTGAAAAAATAGTCGATTTTGGACCTTCTATTAAACAGCCGATATAAATTTGAATTTTTAACTTTTTTATGATATTACAGGTTTATCCTTCCCTTGAAAATATCAGTACTCGAAGAAAAAACCTCTTTTGCTTCATATAAGTGGGAAAATTTTGACAGCTACAGGAGATACTCTGCAGACCCACCATTTACTAAAAAGATAGGAAAATAAAAAAATTATCCAATTATGTTATCAACTTAAAAAAAAATTATTAAACAAAACTAATTTCACCCTGTCTAGGGGCATCTCCCCCCTTAAGCAGTTTCTTCGTTTTCAATTTACTTTATTGACAGACTTCTTGTGGTCTGTCAAAACAAAAGTGTTGCCAACTATTCAGTAAGTAACAGCTAAGTGAGTAGCCGTTTTTTTCGTAATTGATTTGAGCACTGGCGAATCGAACGCAGCTATTATTCGGATTTTGTCTGTTCCGCATCAAGCAAAAAATTAATCCATTAATATTCAATCAATGCAAATACGCTACAAAAAAAAAAAACACAGCTTTCAAACATTCAGAAATATTCGGCAACTTTTTAACACATTTACGCATTGATAAAGGAAAAAAAAATCATTTAAATCAAGCACTTACTTCTCACCGTTCTAGCCTTTTTTTACTTCTGGTTTCTGCAGCCAATTGAGTGGGCTAATTTTTGTAGTTTTGGCACAGTAAAATTAACAAAAGAAACTCTTAAACTTATCTAACATAACTCAATCAAAATTTCACCACTTTCACGTAATACCTGTTAACGCAATAAATTCTTAAATTGCTGGAGGTGAGCAAAGTTCAATTAAATGTATCGAACTTTTTTCGAAAACTTAAACGTGTTGATGTTTTCGCTGTTTACACTTGCAGTTTGCACTGTTAGAGAAAAAAGACGCACGTGCAGCAAGTATTCGCAAATTGGCAAAGTTATATTAATGGTAATATATTATTTTTTTATACTTTTTGGACCATAAGGGGGGGGTTTTAACCCTTAAAACCCCCCCCTTGACTACGGGCCTGGTACAAGTTCATCTAATTTGTATTTATTTTTATCAAATCATTGTAGTCGGGTGTTCCGGCTATCCATTTCCATAATGTGCCTATTTCATTTATACCACGTTTTTCTCGATTAGATTTTTTATTTTTTACCTTTTGTAATTTTGTTTGATTTAACAAAATTTCTATCAATCCAATGTCAAAATCATTTTCATTATATTCAGATGTTGTTATTTTAGAATTGCCAATTTTAATTTCTTTATATATTTTATTCTTGTTACTTATTTCGACTATACTACTATAATAAGTCTAATTAGTGATATGGTAGAATTCACCATAATCTTCGTACATTAGTGCGTTATAATTTTCGTTTAAAATATAGTTATCCCTCGTATAATCAAATTTTTAATTTATATTTTGAATTTTTATGTTTCACTTTATTAAATAAAATGGCATATGGTTTGTTGTCTGTTATTGAGTGTTTAGTTTTATTATGATAATATTCCCCCTTTTTTTAATAGTGTTGTGCAATGTCACTTATGCAACCTCTTACTTTTCTTTTTAATCAGTCGTTACAAAAGGGAAAACTTTTAGATTTATGGAAATTATATCTTGTCCAATGGCACTTGTGCAACCTCTTAATTTTATTTTTAATCAGTCATTACAAAAGGGAAAATTTTTAGATATATGGAAATTATTCGAGATAACTCCAATTTGTAAATCAGGATCGAGGCAAAATATTGCAAACTACTTCCAAACTGATTCCAAAATTATTCGAGTCCCTGGTAAAAAGAAAAATTTATGCTTGTATTAAAGGCGCTATATCTGAAAGCCAACATGGTTTTGTTTCTGGTAAGTCTAATTCAACAAATCTTACTCTGGTTACTCACTTCATAGCAACAGAAATGGAAAGAGGCCAACAAATTAATGTGATTTTTATAGATTTTGCGAAAGCATTTGATAGAGTCCAGCACTCAGTTTTTATAAATAAACTTAGCAAATTAGGGTTTCATTCCTCCTTGCTTAGTTGAATAGAAAATTACCATATGGTAATTTGAGATGTATTGATAATTTTTCTGGTGTACCGTAAGGTAGTCACCTTGGCCCGCTTTTGTTTGTTCCGTTTATAAACGATCTACCGAACTATATTAAGTTTTCGAAATGCCTTATGTACGCTGATGATGTAAAAATATGTATATTATAAGACTGTAAACGCTTTAATCGACTGTCAACTAATTCAACAAGACTTAGACGGCTTGCAGAAGTGGTGTGATATTAATAAGTTATACTTTAATGTTGCTAAATGTAATGTTATGTCATTCACCATGAAACAACAGTTAATTGTAGGTAATTATGTTTTAAATACAGAAAGTCTGTTAAGAGTGGATTTCAAAATGGATTTGGGTGTAATGTTTGTCAAAAAGCTTACCTTCTGTAAACACTACGATACTATTATTTCTAAAGCTAATGTAATGATAGGTTTCATTATGCGTAACACAAAGGAGTTCTCAGATCCCTTTACTCTAAAGTCTATTTTCTTCTCTTTGGTTAGATCAAGCTTGGAGTATTGTTGTGTGGTTTGGGACCCAAGATATGCAGTGCATGTTTCTAGATTTGAAAATATTCAAAGACGTTTTACTCGTATGACGATTAGAAAACTTCGCTGGGAGTTTATGCCAACTTACGAATCTCGTTGTGCACTTTTAGGATTAAGAACCTTAGAGTTTAGACGGAAGTATTTTCTGGCTATGTTTGCGCGTGATATAGTAATGAATCACTTAGATTGTGCACCATTGCTTGCTTTATTTAATATATACATATGCGCCTGAAAGGAATTTTATGCAAAGAAATTTTTTTCAAATTCCCTATCGCCGCACAAACTATGGTAGACAGGATCCAGTTTATAATATGAGTGCTTCTTTTAATACTATTTGTATAAATATTGATATAACCCAAACAAGGGTCTCTCTTAAGAATTGTATTATGCTTAGCAATTTTTAAACATTATCTTATTATAACTTTGTTAGATAATTTTGAAGTAACTGTTAAACAATACTGTTTATAGTTGAATTAATAAATAAATAAATAAATTATATTCCTGAGCAGCACGTATAATTGATTCTAAGTCGTCTACTAAATTGTGTTCTTGCTTAATACATTTAGCTATCTCGCGTAAATACTGTGAAAGTTAAAGGTTGATGATCCGTAACTATTTCTAGATCTGAAACTTCGTATAAGTAATTTCTAAAATTTTTCAACACCATACTATAGCGCATAATTCCTTTTCGTTAGTGGCCTACCGTTGTTCCATAGGATTCAATGTTGTTGATATGAATCTAATTGGTTTTCTATTTTGCGACAAAACTGTTCCGATCGCTATATTCGATGCATCTGTGGTCAATGTTAATTTCTTATTAAAGTCCGCGTTGAATCCCTTGTTGAGTTTGTCAATACAGGTGCGTGTACCAATATTGACCTAAGGGATTGTTGTAGAATTGCACAGGCACTTGAACCTTGTACAATTGTTGCTACAGATGAATGTAAATAAAAACGGTGTTTTACTTTGATTTGAGGTATTACTACTCGTCTTTATTGCTTAGTATAAGAGCTTATATAAATTTTTTTACTTATAATACGTTTACAACAGTAACAAGAATAAAACGAAATATTAACTAAGTTGTTGTTGTTGTTATTCAGCGTCAGCACAAATATGTTTTAGTTGTTACCGATATTGAAATGAGTTGTTGTTGGTGTAAATTTGCATCAGCAAAATATAAATATGGTTTAAGTACTAATAATAACATCGATATTCAACAATATACAAATACAGCACAATTGAGTAGTAAAGCAAAAGTGTGTCATTGCGACCTACCTCTACACCTGGAAGCAAATTTTAAGTGTTGACACTCATTTGTGGTTTGTTTTAGTTGCGCGTTGAGTTGAATTAAGGTGATCAGATGTATGCATCTGAACAGTCCGGTTGATATAATACAATTTCATTTCTTGACATTCTTTTAATTTTTCACAAGATTTGATTCATTCTTCGTCTTCGTTTTAGTGTTTTTTGATTTATATTGAGATATTCTTCCGTTATCTCCTAAAAAATGTTTTGTTAATGGTTTTGCTAATAGAGAATAATCTTTAATAAACTTTCTATAGTAACCTGTGAGTCCTTGGAAACTTCTCAATTGGCTTAGTGTTGTTGGATTTGAACAAATTTATATTGTCTCTATTTTCTTTGGGTCTGTTTTGATGACGTTCTGGGATACTAAATATCCGAAAAATTCGACTTCCTTTCGACACAAATGTAGATGTAGAGATTTTTCGTAAATACATCCTGATTATAAGGTGTTCGAAAATTGGCTGGAGGTGGTTTCGAAGGGAAGGGAGTTGCTAGTTGCGATTAAAACACCACCTCCACGAGAAAGGCCAATTTTAAATAATCCCATTTCTGCAAACTGTCCAACTACTGTCCAAAATTTCCTCATTCTTAAAAGTGTCATTTAACCATGTTTCAGTGAAAACTAATACATTGAAGTTGGTAGATTTTCCTTCATGATTTACAGTTTATTTAGTTTTCTTCGCATCCCACCACAGTTGTGATACAATATGTTTAAGCTAGGTAAAGGGTGATTTTTTTGAGGTTATGATTTTCATGCATTAGTATTTGACAGATCACGTGGGATTTCAGACATGGTGTCAAAGAGAAAGATGCTCAGTATGCTTTGACATTTCATCATGAATAGACTTACTAACGAGCAACGCTTGCAAATCATTGAATTTTATTACCAAAATCAGTGTTCGAAAATCCGCTTTTTTATCGACAAATTTTGTTCAGCGATGAGGCTCATTTCTGGTTGAATGGCTACGTAAATAAGCAAAATTGCCGCATTTGGAGTGAAGAGCAACCAGAAGCCGTTCAAGAACTGGCCATGCATCCCGAAAAATGCACTGTTTGGTGTGGTTTGTACGCTGGTGGAATCATTGGACCGTATTTTTTCAAAGATGCTGTTGGACGCAACGTTACGGTGAATGGTGATCGCTATCGTTCGATGCTAACAAACTTTTTGTTGCCAAAAATGGAAGAACTGAACTTGGTTGACATGTGGTTTCAACAAGATGGCGCTACATGCCACACATCTCGCGATTCTATGGCCATTTTGAGGGAAAACTTCGGAGAACAATTAATCTCAAGAAATGGACCGGTAAGTTGGCCACCAAGATCATGCGATTTGACGCCTTTAGACTATTTTTTGTGGGGCTACGTCAAGTCTAAAGTCTACAGAAATAAGCCAGCAACTATTCCAGCTTTGGAAGACAACATTTCCGAAGAAATTCGGGCTATTCCGGCCGAAATGCTCGAAAAAGTTGCCCAAAATTGGACTTTCCGAATGGACCACCTAAGACGCAGCCGCGGTCAACATTTAAATGAAATTATCTTCAAAAAGTAAATGTCATGGACCAATCTAACGTTTCAAATAAAGAACCGATGAGATTTTGCAAATTTTATGCGTTTTTTTTAAAAAAAAAGTTATCAGGCACTTAAAAAATCACTCTTTATAAGACAGGGTGGATATAAGTTAGGAACAGTAGTAATTTTTAAAGTTAGAAAGCGATCTTTGCAGATGCCAGAGATACTTTAAACTAGTGTGCGAAGCAAACGCAGTGAGATCATCTCTTGGCGAGATACTTAGACACCAAACATTTTTTTCAACTCGAGAGGGTCCGTCGGAAGACCTTCTTGCTGAATTAATGCCATTGAGCTTGTTTTTGTTGTTCCCTCAATGCAAACCGGTTCTGATTTGTTGTGCAGATATGCTAGGTACAGGCGCATATTATCAAATAATCGACGGTCTCTAAGACGAGACATGATAAAGCAGCCTTCACTACTAACATCAGCTAGATTTTTAGTTAACTTTGCCGTTGGTGGGAGAAAAGGATAAAGAAAGGCTAATGATGTGTTAGTGGAGGGTTGGGTAGAAGATACTTGAGCTGTCGTAAGATTAGCGAATGGACTTGGGGTGGGAGCAGCTATAGTGGATGGTTGTTCTATATGTGTAGGATTTGATGAGGGTGGTGTTATGTTTTGTTGTTTTATTTATGTTTAACAATGAGAAATCATATTTTACAGTTTAAACACAAGTTATGTTTTATTATATAGTTTATGTCTAACTATGAGAAATCATATTTTACAGTTTAATAATTTATGTCTAACTGACTACTTACTTCTACTTACTTCTATTTATATAACGTTGAAAACAATAACCAGGCGGTGATTAACACATTTGGGAAATGTGTCAAACTATTTCGGTTTCAATTTGTATTTTGGACTTTCTACTTGGGTTTGTCCGGCGATCATATGTCGTCGCATTCGTTGCAATAAAATGCAATAAAAGAATGAGTGTAAAAGGGAGTAATAACCGTTTGGCTTATCACTTGGTTATTGTTTCCACGTTGACCTACATTTGACTAAAGTCACTACACCTTCCCCGTTTTGGAAAGCGTGATCATACAAATAGAGACGATTTGAATGATCATGCTGTACAATGGAATTTTGCTTGGGGTGTCAAATGTATTTTGTTGTTTAGTTTACTTGTATATGTAATTTGTAAAAAGATTTTCGGTTTCTTGTGTATATTTTTATTTTGACCTTATTGTAAAAGATTTAATTTGGAAAATTTACATAGCTTGTATTTGTGAATTTTAAGTATTTATATATTTATGTTTTTTACATTTTCCTTATGATAGTAGTGTGGTATAGGTTTTTTTTTTTTTTTTTTTAATTGTATATAATATTTATGTATTTGCCGTTAACAATTAGTATTTTTAATCTAGGTATTAATGTATTAGTCCTGGCCAGGATAGTCTTAAAATACGTTTTTAGAAGTTTATTATGCTAATTTTAATCTGTTTTTATGTACAATGGTTGTTTTTGAGTTTATATCGATTTTGCAATTACCCTGAGTGTCTGTTTCTATAACTTTATATGGGCCTTTAAAGATGCTGTCCAGCTTGTGGCCGGCTTCATCCTTTAGGTAGACCATGCTGTTTGCTAGAATACTTTGTGGATTTGCTTTTTTATCGTAATTTTCCTTTGTTTTTACCTTTGTTTTCTCTAGTAAATCTTTCGCTCGTTTTTGAGCTGTCTGTAGTTTAAATTTTAATTCTGATTTGTAGTCATCTATATTGTAGATTGGATCAACTTTACCGTTTAATGTGAAGTCGTAAGGTGTGGTAGTTTTACCGTAAACTAGCTCAAATGGTGTATAGCCATGGGTTGTTGATGGCGTCGTATTATAGCAATACGTGAAATATTTGAGCCAGTGGTCCCAGTCTAGTTTATTTATTGAAATATAGGACCTTATGTATTCATTAAATGTTTTATGTGAACGTTCTACTGTACCTAGTGTTTGGTGGTGATATGGAGTGCTTGTTTTATTTTCTATCTTCAGTAGTTTACATATTTCCTCGTAAAGTTGATTCTTGTATTCGGTACCCATGTCTGTTAGTATGCGTTTAATGGGTCCGTGAACTAAAATGCAGTTTTCTACTATTGCTTTGGCTACTATATTAGCTGCTTTACTAGGTATTGCTACAGTTATGAGAAACTTTGATAAATCGCAAATTATTGTAAGAGCGTATTCGTTCCCGTTGAATGATCTGGGAAGAGGGCCTACAGTATCGATTTGAACGATGTCAAAAGCGGTTGCTGGTGTGTTTGTTATAATAAAAGGCTCTATTTTATTTTTACCCGACTTGTTTTTATTACAGCTTTCACAATTTTTAACATAAGACTTCACGTCTGAAGCCATGTTTTTCCATGTATACTGTCGTCTAATTTTTGATAACAATCGTGTGACACCTGGGTGGCCTCCAAATACAGGGTCATCATGATATTTTTCCAGAAGTTCTACTTTTTGCTTTTGTGAAGTGATTTTGGTTATTTGCGGTGTTATTCCAATTATTACCTTCTTTAAACTTTTGTTGCCTACCTTTTTGAATTCCTCTATATCTATATGTTTAAACAAATTGTCATTGATAGCTATCTTTATGCCTGTAAAGTTATTATTACCAACTGCTTTTTCAAGTTTGAGAAAGAATTGCTCTAGCGCAATTTTCTCATAAGCAATAATATCTTTAGCATCAAATTTAAATATTTCTTTCTTTCCATGGAGTAATACTAATTTCGAGGATTCTGTTAATTTTCCATTAGTGGTGCACCTAAGTGTGAGGCGAGGTAATTTTTTCACTTCTTGATTTGTAATAGTATTGTATACGTGTTGTATGTTGTCTTTTTGTTTTTCGGTGGTTTTGGTGTTAGGGGGTGTTTCCTTGGATTTGGACCTTGTGATTACTTGTATCATGGCAGAGTTTTCTTCTTTGAGTCGCTTAATTTGCCCAAAATCAATGCGAGATAGAGCATCCGCGCCGCAATTGTCCCTACCTTTAATATATTCAATTTCAAAATCGAATTCCTCGAGGTCGAGTCTCATTCTTGTCAATTTGGAGGAAGGATTCTTCATTGCAAAGAGGTATGTTAGCGGTTTGTGATCACTTTTTATTAAGAATTTAGTACCATAGATGTACGGCTTGAAGAAATCTATGGCCCAATGGATTGCCGTAAGTTCTTGTTCTATAACTGACTTGTTGGCTTCCCCTTTAGTGAATGCTTTTGACGCGAAGGCAATAGGTAATTGTGTACCATTATAATCCTGACTCAATACGGCACCACAAGCTATTTTGCTTGCATCGGTGGTGATACAGAATGGTTTTTCAAAATCTGGATATTGAAGTATTTCAGGTGATAGTAAAGAATTTCTTAGGTATTCAAATGCATTTTCACAATCGGTTGTCCAGATGAATGGAGCTTTCTTTCCCGTTAATTTGGTAATATGTGTTGAATGATTAGCAAAATTCGGTATGAATCTTCTATAGTAATTAACGAATGCTACAAATCTTTTGCATTCATCGGCATTTGTCGGTCTTGGGTAGGAAAGAATTTTATCAAATTTTGATTCGTCTGGTAAGATTCCCTGATCCGTGCATTTGTGTCCTAGAAATGTTACTTGGGAGTCAAAGAATTTGCATTTATCTGGGTGAAGTTTAAGATTTGTGGCTCTACAAACATCGAAAACTGATTTTAAATTTTCAAGCATGTGATTTTCCGAGCAGCCTACAACTATTAAGTCATCCATATAAATGAACGTTTTATTCGGCTTAAGGCCGGAAAATGCAATATTCATCATTCGTTGGAATGAGTTGGGCGCAATTTTTAATCCAAATGGTAAACGCTTGAATCTAAATGATCCTTGATCGGATTAGAAAGATGTTATGTTTCTTGAATTCTCCTCTAGTTCTATTTGATGAAAACCAGAGATTAAATCCAGACAGGAAAAATATTTGGCACGACCCAATTGATCGAGAATATCATCGATTCTTGGAAGTGGGTATTTGTCTGACGCTAGTTTTTTGTTAACCTGTCTATAGTCTATCACTAATCTCCATTTTTTTTTTCTGATGAATTTGTTAAGGATTTCTTAGGTACAAGAAGAATTGGGCTATTATATTCCGATACTGAAGGTTCAACTATATCATCTTTAATTAACTTGTCTATATGTTTTTTGATTTCGGGTTTATGATTATGTGGCAATCTATAGTTTTTAATGTAGACTGGTGTCTCGTCTTTCAAATGCAATTTTTGTCTATAAAAATTGTTAACAGTACAGGGGTCAGTCTCTAAAGCGAATACATCTGAATAGTCTGAGCATAATTTTAGTAATTTATCTCGGTGATATAAAGGACAGTTTTGGGTTAATTTACTTAATATAGTGTGCCTTCTTTCTTCAGTATCGATTGTTTTGCTGATATTAACCACATTGTAGTCATCTAAGGATTCTGTTTTGATCTTATTTTGTTTAAGAAAAACGTTATTATCTGTTGTATTTATTATCCTGACATATGGATTCCTCGTGTTAACTATTGTATTTCCTATTATTATGCCTTCTTCTAACTCTTGGCTTGGGATTAGTATATTTTCTGCGGTTGCAACTATGTGGATCTTCCTAATTACTTCCGCTCTTGCCGGTAAACTAAGTATTTCCTTTGTGGGTGATTCTGAAATTTCTATCTCCAAGTGACCTTTTAGAGAGTTTGGTCGTAATATCAATAGACTTGGACCATTATGCTTGTAATCTAATAAACAATTGAATTGTTTTATGAAGTCTAACCCTATAATACCATCGCAAGGGATTGGAAAATGTTCATCTACTATTTGGAAATTATGAATGATTTCTGAGTTGTTTATATAAAGTGTTGCTGTAGTGGCACCTAAAGTTTTTATGGTACCATTTCCTATGCCTTTTAAATTGTAGATATGATTTTTATTTATTTGAATTTGATCATTTGTTGATGTTTTGTAAATACTTATTTCCGAGCCTGTGTCTATTAAAAAGGTGGACTCGTAGTCATTTAGTGAGGAATTTATAGTGACAAAGTTACTAAATGACAAATTGATGTTTAATAAGTTCGCAGTGTTTAATTTTACGCACTCCCCAGTTGGGCATTCTGGGGGTGCTCTGCGTTTTCCGACGCTTCCGTGTAGCGTACATTTCTGTTTGGGTTATTACGGCCCCTATAGTTATTATTATTATTGTTGTTTCTGTTAGGGTTACTATTACCGTTATTATGGTTGTTATAGTTACTGTGGTTTCTACTTTGGTAATAGTTTCTGTAGTTTCGATTACCTCTGTAAGAATTATTTCCTCTAAATGAATTATTTCTCCTGTTGGAATTGTTCCCCCTGTATGAGTTATTTATATAGTTCACCTGAAGGGTGCCTGTGCTTTCAGCTCCTAACTCAATGAATTTGGTGACTGCGTCACTAACCGTTGAAAACTGACCTGCCTTCATTAACATTTTTACTTCATCAGACCTTGCATTTGTTCTTATTGCTTTGGCTGCCGACTGCGCTGAGTAGTTTCTTGCCAACGCTGACGACATTCCATCAGAAATGTAAGCGAACTCTAGCTGTTGTGCAAGGGATTCAATTTCCTTAGCGAAATCGCCGTCAGTCTTGTTTTGTTGTTTTATGCTCAACAATTTGACTGCTATACTTTGTGACGACTCGTGTTTCACATTAGCGGTCAGTGCGCTTTTTATTTCCCTGATTGTTGCTTCATTGGTCAATAACCTGCTCGCTGTTTGGTTGAGTTTGGTTTTGATCAATGAAATTGCAATGCTTTCGTTACTTCCTTTGATCGAGTCTAGTATGTCCAGTGCATTAATGAATTTGGTCAAATTTTCAGCTTTGCCATCAAACTCTGGCAACAGCTTTGTAACCAAATTTATAAATTCTACGGGAGTAGTGGTCATTGTGTTAGTTTTTTCTACTTCTTCGTCTGATGTTTCTCTGTCCTTTTTCTCTACTTCTTCGTCTGATGTTTCTCCTCCTTCATCTTGGAAATTAATTATTATGAATTTGTTTATCTCTTTTGGTACTCTGTCTCTAATTTCTAAATGTCTAAAAATTGCTTCTAGTCTTGTTTTGATTGAGGAAAAAAATTTTATGAATTCGTCCTGGTGATTGACGCTTAAGAATGGGTAGACTGTCTTGCTGAGGCCTGTGATCGTATTATGCTGATAAACTAGTGTGTTTAAGTGTTTTATTTGAGTGTGTTTAGAGGGTACTGGTGTCCTATTCAGGCATTTGTACGATCTGTCAAATTCTGCCTTAATGCTTCTAAGTTTGTCTGTTATGTCCCTCCATGTGACAGGACTTGTCATTTATGGTTTTTGCAAAATCGACATAAAGTTTACGATTTTAAATTCTTGGCGGTGCAGCCGTTATTCTATTGTGTTTGTATTTGAAATAAGTTTTTATTAATGAGTACAGAACTGTGATTGTTAACAACATGACAATAATAATAATAACGTGTGAAATATTCATTCCTGATTCGTTGTGGTTTATAACTGTTTCCCTATGCTGGTTAATTTTTTCAGCTAACTTCTCTACTTTTTCACCTTGTCTGTCTTTTCCAACCTCGTAACCAGACACGGCTATTAGTATTGCGCTAAGCGTTTTCTTCCACCACGACATATTAAAAAATATATTTTTTTTTTTTTTTTTTTTGGATAATGAAAAAATTTCGTTTTACAGATTAAAAGTCTAATATATTGTCAATGTATTATATAATGCTTGTTATTTGATATTAAACAAAACTTTCCTATTATAAAATATTATAGATTGAATATGTATGTGATAAAGTACATAATTAAAACTTAGTATTGTTTTGCATTTTGCAATCGAAATGATATACTCAGAGGCCAAATCTGTGTCGTCCTTGGTTATAAGTTAATGCAGTTCTATATTCCAGGCGCAGTCCTTTTTCCCATCTGAAGGATTGTTTCCAAAAATATTTCAGCTAAATATGTTGAAGTCTAGAGATGATTCTTCCTTAATAATTTGAATTAGTTCCTCGCTTGTTATTTTTGTTTCGATTTTACGTTCTTTATAATCGTTGTTAAGCGTGCTTGAAAACTTCTCGAGTAATTCGTATTCGATATTGTCACTTATTATCTTATTTTTCAGCAAATAATTTGTGAACTCGGTTTGAAACGGCATTTTGTTACATTATTTTAGCACAGCCCCGGTTCACTAATAAATTCTGGCACAGTTTATTTTGGAGCACTTTTGCTTTCATGTATTGTTCAAAACGGATTCTTGTTCTGTTCACCTTTTTCACTTAATATTCACTATCGATTTTCCCGTGCAAAGGGTCGCCATGTTATGTTTTGTTGTTTTATTTATGTTTAACAATGAGAAATCATATTTTACAGTTTAAACACAAGTTATGTTTTATTATATAGTTTATGTCTAACTATGAGAAATCATATTTTACAGTTTAATAATTTATGTCTAACTGACTACTTACTTCTACTTACTTCTATTTATATAACGTTGAAAACAATAACCAGGCGGTGATTAACACATTTGGGAAATGTGTCAAACTATTTCGGTTTCAATTTGTATTTTGGACTTTCTACTTGGGTTTGTCCGGCGATCATATGTCGTCGCATTCGTTGCATTAAAATGCAATAAAGTGTAAAAGGGAGTAATAACCGTTTGGCTTATCACTTGGTTATTGTTTCCACGTTGACCTACATTTGACTAAAGTCACTACAGTGGGGAAGAATTTAAAAATGCGAGCTAATGAAATTGGGGTAGTTTGTTGTAGTCGCAGAAATTTTTTTAGTAGCGTTAGTGCTTGTGGGAGGATTGGTTTTCGGTGAAAGATTAAAAGAAACTCGGTTCTGTTTAGAACTTTTAGGCTTAGATATATGTTGGGAACCATTAGTGTAATAAAAGTAAGAATAAGTTAAAGGCTGTTTTGAAAGAGAAGAGAAATTAGGGAAGATATATGTTTTGCAAGTCCAATTAGAATCTGGCAAAGGCTTTTTAGATTCATTAATTCTTTCATTACTCTTACGCATATTTCTTATTTTACTTGATTTATGTTTAGGGTTGGAATAAGGAATAGAATTAGAAATAGAATTAGCATTATACTTAGGCTTACTCTTAGTTTTTCTTATGTTGTGGTGATTAGAATTAGAATTAAAATTAAAATTAGAATTAGAGTTAAAATTGGAATTAGAATGAAAGTAATTATTTTTGCTGTTGGTGCTTGGTATCTTCGACTTCCTTCTAGGATTATCTATCCATTCGGCAATAACCCAATTCCCATATATCGCACTCCCACCAGAGCCATTCAGGAACATCCACGCGTACTGATTTGGAATGTTCAGTTTGAAGTTGCAAAATTTTCTAGATCTGCTAGACATCTTTATACAGTTTGAAATTGAAATGCCGAATTTCTTCCGAAAATAGTTACGCATCCAGGCAGGATACACTTATTTTCACAGATATGCCCTTAATGAACAAAGCCGTTTTTTTAGTTTCGTTCGCACTCTTCAGCTTTTTGATCCTACTGTCCCATTCGGATATTGTCCATGATGCTCCAAACTGCTGAATCAATTAACGGGGTGCAGCGACAGGATTAGTTGCTGGAAGCTCTCTTGCTTTTTCAGTGGGAGAGGTTGGTGGTGGTAGAAATGGATGAGCCGTCGGAGAAAGAATGGTATCAGATGATGAGTCCAGAACAATAGAAGTTATACTGCAAGATGCTGATAGAAATGGACGAGCCGACGGAGAAAGAATGGTATCAGATAGTGAGTCCAGAACAATATAAGGTATATTGCAAGATGCTGATGGTGATGGTAGCGTGATGAGGCTTCAACAATTTCTTCATATATTGAAGATGAGTTCTGATGCGAGGTAGAGAGTGTGAAGTCAGGAATGTCAATTCTATGTGACTGCCGGTTGACGGTATCTGCTATTCCTGTTAGCGTTGCACGGAATAACCCAAGATCGTCGCAGCTGTCGTTCATTTTGTGAAACAAAAGCTTCAGTAGTAGATCCGGTTGCTGAACTGAGGGTAGAGGTTTAGACGAAGAAGATTGCAACATAATATCCATATCATTGAGCATTGTGTTAATATTATCATTCATTTTTGGACCGGGTCTGATGATTGCATAATATTGAAGTTTGTGTTAACGACAATGGTTAGGTCACTTATTGCATTTTCAAGGGTGGACATTTTATTATTATCACTCACAATATCCGATGTTTTTTTGATATTTTTCATTATAGTTGATAGTTTTGAATTTGTATCCTTACTCATGGTTTCAATCATGTTGTTAATATCCTCAGAAATTTGAGCGATATAATTGGATTTAGGGAGTTGTTTTGATGTTTTTACGAGAAATTGTTTGTTTTCAGACAACATCGCGGAAACATATTCATTGAGGCATTTTATAGCGAGCATTATGTACGAGAGTGATATCTCTTTTTGCACTCATCGCATAAGAATACAAAGTTTGTTTCATGTTCTTTTAAAAACCTACTCTTAGATAAGCCAACACAAACACCATGAAATGATTTCTCACATAACCCTTTGAAGTTAAGATCTTCTGCATTTTGTAAGACCCCATCAAGCTTTGTAACCTGCTCAACTATTTTCTTACACTCTGTTTTGTGTCCGACCGTAGTGAGTTTGTTGAATCACTGAGGTACTACACATCAAGAAGGGCATGCAAGATTGAGATGTCCTTGTACTTATCACAGTACAACAAAAAGTTCGCAATGTAGTCGTTCAAATATATAAGGCTTCCTTTTGTGCCGTGAAAAGATTTGCCACACAGACCCTTGCATGCCACCTTTGGTGCAGTACGGTCTTCCACGGTGCATAGAGATGATGCACTGTTTTTTCCATATTGAAATTTTTTGGGTTTTTTTTTAATTTTATTTAAAAAAAAAAAAAAAAAAAAAAAAAAAAAAAAAAAAAACAAATATTAAGATTTAAAATTTTATTTAACTTTTTATCAAAATCCGGTAATGTCAGTGGATTGTTGACACTTTCGAAAGTAAGGTTAAAAATATTGGCAAAGGTTGTTTACACTTCGTATTAAAATTGGAGCGCGCATGCAAGAAGTGTTATGTAAGATTTGCTGATGATAATATGATTGTACAGCGGCAGAGTTTGCCTCTTCATCTTTTTCTTCTTCTTCTATATCTAACCCTATTTTATCTTCGACTGTTTTAAGCTGTTCTGAAATTAATTTTAGTGAATTCGTGTGTATGTTACTGAACTCTAATTTCAAAGCTATTAAACCTTCACAGTTTCCAACTAAACCATTTTATATTTAATAACTATTGTTAATAACTAAAAGTATAACAGTGCTTACAAAATAATTGTTTTTCTCGTTCTGCGAATTCAAATCTACTTAACCTAATTTTACATGTAGTACATCTAAAACATCCTTGGTGCCAATTTGCTGTTATTATATTGAAAATATATTATTTTCCCTATAACTATTATTTTTTATTACACGCTGCGCAATGTTTCTTAAACAATATACCATAACACCCTTGGTATTTACAAAGTGTTGCGTGATTCTTTATTTAGGTTTGAAAATTATATATTAATTTCAGTTTTATTTCATCGAAGTTTTTATTTTTGAATTAAATTTATCTTTATGTTTTTTTTTTTTTTTTTTGTTGAGTTGCTTGCGGATGGTGTCAATTTCCAGCCATATCGCATTAGCAACTTCCCAGCTTGGTTGTTCCTTTTCTCTCGTGATGCTCAAAAGGTGTGCCAAACGCTTGCGTAGCTTGAACTTCGTGCCAACGCGTTTCTTCTGAATCAGGAAGTCTACTGTGAAAATCGCTGTCAATTTTTCCTCTGCTTGTCGCACCAGACGTTTCCTATAGTCCTCAATTGTTATTGCCTTTGGACTCATGGGAAGTGGAGTGTAGACAGGAATCGGGGTTTCCGCTGCTGATGTCGTCGTCTTCTGTGGTACGTATTCGTCCATTAATGAATGGTTTTCAACAATAATTGTGTTATCTTAGGCTCCAAGTCGGAGTGGCAGGATCGCCATGTAATGTAAAAATTTGCAGGAGGTAATATGATTGTACAGCGGCAGAGTTTGTCTACCGTTGAAGGATTTGTGGTTATTTAATAAGAAACATTTAAGGCTTATAATTTTAAGTCAGAAAACATTAATCCAGGTATTTTGGCCTGATTCTTACAACGCCAGCTATTGATTTAGAGTTAAAACTCGATAGTTGGGAAACGGTTTGTTAACTGAATATAAATGGTTGTAATTTTTACTGGATCCTGTGTCTATTTGAAATTTAAGAACCTCTCCGGTACTGTGTTGGTATTTGAAACAAAAAGCTGCAAAGGGTCAGTTATCCTTAATAGAAATTTTCTTATTCCTCAATATAGTCCTTGGTGACTGTCCGTGTTAATAGCAAAATTATCCGTCTCGTATAACTTGCATTCATTGCCGTCAGTCTCAATTTGCAAGTTCCGTTGGAATTTTTGAAGTGTGATAATACCTGATGATGGTGCTTGTCGCTTTCCCACTAACTGATTTTCATACTCGTAATGATTGTTTATGTAAATCACTCTTCTGGTGTGTATACTTTGATTGACCTTCATGGGGTGAGCTTTAGGCTCAGCCTTGGGTACTTTTTTTTTAACATGGGCAGGTGAATAGGCCATTATAAAACTTAGGGCTCCAATTGTGAGTACGCTGGCGTAAACACCAAATGATTTTGTGGCGGTGGTTTTGCTGGCATGGGTTTTCTCATTATGTATCTGTAATCGATCAGATCAGTGGGATCTCTGGTACGCCATTTGTACATGGTGCGCCAAACTCCGTTTATAGCAAGCATAACGTGCATCCAACTGCATTTGAGTCTATCCAATTTGAGTCTATTGAAAGGTAGTTCATGAACAGGTGGAAGAGTATCGGAAGGGAGAAGTGGATTTGGAAGAGGAGGAAATTTATGGAAACTACGAAAATAGAGTAAACGAGGGATAAGATCCAGAAAGCTTTTGAAAGCAGTCCCTGCGTTTTCATCCAAAATAGGTCATATCCTAAGTCCTAACACAATTAGGGTATTCACAAGGTCTCATAAAATCAAATGTCTTAATATGAAAACATAAAAATTTACAACTAGTGTGAACAACCTATCATAACTTATTGTGCTATTTCAACTCTCAATCAACTGATGCAAAACAAAATTAAAATAAATATTTGTTATCACAATGCCAAAAGAAAGCGAAAAAGACAAAATAATAGCCGGTTTGTGCAAAAAGCATATTTTGGACGTTATTGAATACGACACTCAATAAACATAGCTTTTAGGGTTGTAATATTTTAATACTTTTTTCATATGGAAGGCAACAACTACATGTTTAAACTAGTTTAAAATTTTATTACAATATGATAATATGACATGATAGCACACCTTGTGAATACCCTAAATATGTTTTCGGTAAGACTGTCATAAAGAGTTTTTTTTATTCGTGAAGGGGAACCTTCAAAAGGTGCCACCGTGCAGGCTAAACCTGAACCTCCGCATTGGAACTCGTCCATAGTTACACCCCGTGGAACCGCCGTAAAGCATGACTTCACGGGGCATGGGAAAGCTGAAATCTGTTCGACTAGTGTTCATCTTCTGTCTGGGAAGTCATTATGGGATAGCCTACAACTTCTGTATCACCTATTTTGTGTGCGCTCAACTCTTCAGAGTTCATCAATAATGACTCTTGCTAAAGCGTTGACCACTGACCGTTGATCGTTTACCAACGTAAGAAGCTCGCTCGCCGAAGCCTGTTCTCTTACATTGCGTAACTTTGGGCACTCAAAGAGGACATAGTTCGCGTGTTCTATTATATTTCCAGCGCAGTGACTGCAGTAGGGGTCTGCGGCGTGCTTTATTTGTGCTGGTATGCCCTGAAGCACCCGTGGCCGCTGAGAATCTTCGTGATGTAGAAGTTTACAGAGCACCAATTGAACAGGTTTGGGATAAACTGGTGGTCCATCGACCCTTCGCTGATCTATCCCAGCGGTCTTGCCACTTGAGCATGGTTCTTTCTCTAGCTAGTTGTTTACGAGCGATTGGATTAGCCGCACTAGTGTTACGGGTGGTAAACACCGTTTCGTATACGAGGAGGTCGATAGGAATTGAGCTTGCCAGAACTATTGCTGCGTCCCCGGAAACCGTTCTAAAGGCACAACAAACCCTGAGTGCACCAAGTCTGAAAACCGACTCAATACCACTTCGCTAGGACTTCGTCTTCATTGCTTTCGCATATACAGTTGAGCCGTTCATCGTAATGGACCTGACTACATTAAGTAGCAATGTCCTTCGTGCTTGTTTGGGGCCCCTTGTGTTTGGCATTATTCTGGAAAGTGCCACTCCAGCTTCAGCTGTTTTTCTGTGAGTATACTGGAGGTGTTGCTTGAATGATAGTCGGGAGTCGATCATCACACCGAGGTACTTGATGTATGGCTTCGATTCCATCACCGTTCCACGTATGCTCATTCTGGCGGTTTCTACCTTTTTCGGCTAGTTATGAGCACTGCCTCCGTCTTATGCTTAGCCAGACTTAGCCCAACTGACTTCAACTAGTTATTAATTGTGCCAATATATGAACTACTGAGAGCCTATACTTCCTCCAGGTGCTTTGCTGTCACCACAACCGCTAGGTAGTCTGCTCTGCAAAGCCGACGATCTTGACACCTGTTGAAACAGCGAGCCTGAGGACACCATCGTACATTATGTTCCACAACATGGGTCCCAGAACCGACCCCTGTGGGACTCCACCGGAGACATTGTACGTCATCTTGCCTTCTTCTGTGTCGTAGTGCAGGCCTCTTTCTCGAAAGTAGTTCTCAATAATCATTATGAGGTAGCGTGGCACTCCAAAGTCCCTGAATGCCGTCATAATTTGACTCCAGTTAGCCGAGTTGAATGCATTGCGTACGTCTAGCGTTACCACGAGACAGTATTACTTTGCTCCCCTTCTCCATTTTTTTCCTTCAAAGGGTGGTTTAAGATCTCCTTGTCATAAAGAGGGTGGAAGAATGACAAGGAGGCTTGTCCCCGTACTTCATTGATTAACTGTCTATCATCTTCGTTGACTTCTGGTTGTGCCAATTTTTTTTGGCCCCGAACCGGTTGGTGGGGCTCTTCTAAAAATCCAGAGCCAGAATTTCTTCAGTGACATCACCAAAGTTGTGCGCTTGTGATCACTCCCATGCAGGTTGCAGCACTCTCTCTGTTTAAAGCCGCCCACGTAATGATCAGCTATTTGAGAATGTGGAGCGTTTATCCCACGTCCGGGCAGTAATACTTCATAGGAAAGATAACTGCCACGTCAGTGTAATGTTTAAAAGAGGAGAAGTGCTTCTTTTTTTTTTAATTAGTCGTCACAAAGGGTTCTGAACAGTTTTCATCAAGAAAAGTTAAATTAAATAATTTAGGTAAATTATAAATAACAATTTAATAAAATAACACTAAATGTCAATTCCCAAATAATGGGACAAACGTTCAACATAATGTCTCGATTTTAAGAAATCTAATTTAACATTAGTCGAAACTCGTGTGTCAAAGAGAAACCCTAGAACTCCCCCATAATCTATCGGGTTTGAGGTTAATATCACAGATGAGAGCTTATCATAATTATCAGCTGACTCACACTGTGACACTAAATTCTTCGAAACGCTACCAAAAAAGAGATTTAAGACTAAATGCTTACAGCATGTAGCCAACGCGGGACGCAATTGAGCAATAAAAATTAAGCTCATAATATAATCATTTAACATATCAAAGGAACCCGACTCAAAATATTTCTGTCTAATCCAAGATCGTAAAAATCCTGGATGACCATAATATGCCGAACGGGCAGAACGTACAATAATAGAGATTAGTTCTCTTAGGACTATTGCGTGTCCAGTGTTAAGTTGAACGTCCATTCTACCACTAATTGTGTTGATATGGAGCGTAGCAACATCATATTTGCCTGATATGACAAAACCACTATGTGATAAATGCCTAATCACATAAATTAATTTCGTCATGTCAGCGCCACATTCAAAAATTTTATGTTGTATGCGTATATGTGAAAGCCAAAAGGGCTTCGAATCATCTCCGAAAGCGGTTAACTCGTAACCCATTTCGGAATTAACGTTTTGCGAAAAAAGAATCTTTTCTAAACAAGAGTCACAAGTATTAATGACTAACCACTTAAACATTTCTTCGATATAAAAATCGAATTCTTCAGAACCACATCTCACCAGAGAACTTAAGCATAATAAAAGTAATCTCATATTAATATTATCAAAAGTAAAGTGGCCTCATAAATTAGCTGCCCAACTGTTTCAAATTTTTAAGTATTTTCAAAACTTATAGTAGCATTTATAACGGAATCAAAAACGTATGGTCGTAATAACATTACATTTATTGCGGTTAATATATTATCATCATCTCGTAAAATAAATTTAGGGAAATACCTTTTTTGCATTTCCTCTTTATTTAAATCTAACATTAACGTATTAACAGCAAATTTCTTTGCTGTATGAGCTTGTATATCCCATCTTTCCTCACAAAAAACTACAAGCTTATTTTTTAGCGAAGTTAGTTGTATTCGATAGGGAGTTAAATCAGTCATTCCTAAAGTAGGATATATACATTTAATTCGTACTGGCACTCTTCTAGGTACTACGATTTCCTCGTATGTACCAATTTGAACGCCGCGAGAGTTGAGAACGGTTAATTCGTTTTCTCGAGAAACGAAAGTGCATTTAGAAAATGGCGACAGAATAAAGAAACCAAAACGTGATTTCTCGCTAAAGTCGACGTAACTAAACGCAGTACGTTGTTCAGAACTTGTAAACAAGTTCAATTTATAGTCGAAATTGATTCTTGGAAATACAACCATTCGGAAATCCGCGAATCCAGGTGCTACGTTAAATGCACTTCCACCAAAGTGATTATAATTAAACATCTCGTCAAAATGTTTAAATGCAGCACATGAATAATTTTAATTACATAGTAAGAAGCTCTGACAACTGCCTGTGGGGGTGTTCATGTCACGGAGTACTTCGTCTCCAACAGCATTCACGGTTTTGGTTCGTCCTTCACGACTAATGACGTTAGGGTCTTTGGGAAGAGTTCGGTGTCAATCTCAGATTCGGTGAATATGATGGAGGGTTTATAAGTGTCCGTCTTGTGTACGTAAAAGAGTAGGTTTTTCCCGTACGTTACAGGGTTGGTGCGTATAGCCAAGGCATGTTTGAAATGGAAGTGCTCTTGGTATGCATAGACTAGGCGCATGGCTGAGCCAGAAGTCATCCCTATAGAGTATTAACGGCTATCACTAAGCAAAGCAGCGATAACTTCTTGGAGTTGAGCTACCGTTTGGTGATTGCTCAACTTACCAGCAGCATACTTTGATCCTATGCACTGAATTCTGTGATCTATTTCGGTGCTATCACAAAGAGCATTGCATGTGTCATAAGCAATGAGAGGGGTGGTTAGGTTTAAGATTATTAATTAGATTGTGGGGTACATGGTGAATGTAATGTAATTTAATTTTTCTAACGAAAACAGCTAAAAATGGCGACTTTATTCCAAGTTAGTAAGCCAAATGGTATTCGTGAACCCTCTTATGACAACTAATCTAGGCTCATTGGCGGTAGCCTGAGGCCTATGACGAAATTGTTGTCTTAAGCCTTTTGTCTTTACGTTTGGGTAAGAACGCACAATGACTCCTGACTTATTTTCATACAATATACTTTATTTAGATAGTATTAAAGAGGGGAGGGAATAAACTTCTTTATAGAACTCTTGCGTAGAGCTGTTCTCATCTATAAAGCTCGACATCTGGTACTAAATCTAAAGTAGCTCGTCACTTTTGTCTTTTGTCTGGAGTGTAAGGTATCTAGAAATTGCCTTTCAATCCAATGGACTATTTTAAGATTCTAGTGCAGGGTTCAGCACCTCCCACCATCTTATTTCGAGTCACGCTAAGGATTCCGAAATATCTGGGCGTTCCTCTTTGAGGTTCTTAAATTTTTAGGACGCGATCTACACTCTTTCCATCTACGCTCTTGAGTTTTTTTTTTTGTTTTATTGTTTAATTTTTATAATGTATTTAATTTATAAAATTGGATCCACCACCTTATTGGTGGTAGACCGCAGTTATTTAGAAATGTTTGGATTAAGAATTTTATTTTATTTTGTTGTACATATTTTTTTTTCGTTATTGTATGAGTTTTGTTTTAGAGCTGGAGGGTCCTTCCATATCTTTACCAAATACGATTATGTCGTCGATGTATGCAAAGCATATTTTACCTATGTTCTCCTTCAGTACATCGTCAGTCATCCTCCGGAATATGGCTGGTGCATTTCTCAATCCGAACGGAAGTTATAAAAATTCCTATTTTCCGTTCATAGTTGAGAACCCTGTTTTCGGTACGTCCACTTCCTTCATTGGAATCTGGTGGAATACTGATGTCAAATCGATGGTGGTAAAATACTTGGCATAACCTAGGCTGGCTAGTGTCGAATTTATGACTGGAATCGGGTAGGCGTTAGAGAATGTAACCGCACTTAGTCGTTTAAAATCTATGACCATCCTGTATTGTTTCTCTCCTGAAGGTAAAGGTTTCTTCGGAACTACCCATATTGGAGAATTATATGACCTCTTGGAGAGACGAATGATACCCTCGTCAAGAAGTTCATCAATTTGTCTTTCTACCTCTTCCCTCATCTTAATAGGATATAGATACCTTTTTGTGTATATAGGTATTGTTGGATTTGGCTTTTGATTTTGTTTCGGTTGTAATTACAACAAGCACTTGGAACCTGTTGTAATTGGTTAAATTTGTAGTGACAACAAGCACTTGGAACCTGTTACCTGTTGATTGATAATAGTTTAAACACCTTCAGCTGTTGAATTACTTTCACACTGTGTTGATAAATTCAAATATATGTCGAGTTAGAGCCTTGGTTATTCATCTTATGCTGCTATGAATCCCGCAGTCGATAGGTAGGTATATGCTCGTTCAATTTTCTAAAGCTTTCTGCCCTATCTTCTACGATTTCCATTCAAGCTAGAAAAATAGCTTGACAGCAATCTCACAGTAAAAACTTATATTTCTTCTATTAGAATCACAACATACTACGACATATATATACATAAATGCTAGCTTGAACCGGAGGATTAACTAATTTTTAAGAAGTTTTTATTTGACCAAGTATCAATTAGAAATGTTACTGGCTTCCTTTTTCCCATCCGGCAGTTGAGGTATGGTATATTAGAGCTAGGAGCACTACTTAATATATTTTCTTTTGTATATTGTATTTTTTTTGTAAATTTCTTGTTTGCAATTACCCCACAAAAAAAAAAAGTCAGGCTCAGTAAGATCAGGAGATCTTGGAGGCTAACGGAATGTGGAGTTTCTGGAAATCAGCTTATTGGGGAATTTTCGCAGCAATTCTGGCATAACAGGCCTGGCTATGTGGCAAGTTGCACCATCTTGTTGGAACCATACAGAGTTGAATGTGATTCTATTTTGGCGTAGTTCTGGAAAGAAGAACTCTTTCAGCATCTTTAAGTAACGGTCTCCATTGACAGTAACAGTAAGAGCGTTTTCTTCGAAGAAGTAAGGGCCGACAATGAACCTTGATGAAACTGCACACCACACTGTGACGCGAAGTGGATGCAATTGCGTCTCATGCAGTACCTGTGGGTTAGAAGCACTTCATATTCGACAATTTTGTTTAGTAACATTGCCGTTTAAATCGAAATGGGCCTCGTCAGACAGTCCAAAATGTTTTCGTCCTCTTCCGCCATTTGAATGATCCACTCGCACAATTCCAAGTGAATTGGTAAGTCTGCTGTATTCAGTTTGCTTATAAGTTGTATTTTAAATGCGAATAAGTTGAAATCTATATGCATAATTGTCTGCAGAGACTATCTGCTGATACCCATTTGAACAGATAAGATCCTTGTCGAAACACTAGGATTCGCTTCTATGGCAGCACCAACAGCAGCGATAGTTTACCGCGTTCAAACTGAGGGCTCTCAGTTATAAGGCTTTCTTGTGATTGTTCCACGTTCGGCAAAATTATTCACGAGCCTCATAATGGTCCATCTGCTGGGAGGAGTGCCACCAAACGGTCGTCTATATTCTCTTTGGACGGAAACTACGGACTCCAATGCATGAATCACAATCTAAATTCTGATCTCATTGCCACAATTTTCCATTTTTGTTAAAATTAAAGATCACCCTTTAAAAAAAAAAAAAATGGAACAGATTTATTACACGGAAAAAAAAGTTATTTCATTTTTTTTGGTAGCCCCTTTCATCAGCCACCCTGCATTTAAAGTCGTTTTTAAAGGCATCTATAAATTTCTAATATAGCAGAATGTAGCCTTGTCCGTTCGATTTCGCTTTTCTGATTTGGGATTTTTAAGAGTTCAATCGCCAATGATGTAATGTTATTTGAAAATGAGTGAAGGAGCTTTATTCTTTTGTTATCAGTAACAATTATTCGTGATGTATTGAAATACTGTAAGATTGCTTGTTAATTGTGTTTTGTTGGATGCCGATCATATGGGCATACCTCGCAATTACTCGAGTATTTTTAAATGAGGCTATTCATACTAGGAAAGTAATATTTTTTTTTTATATATTGTGTTCTTCTTCAAATATGCTACAGGCCCTCTTTTGGTTAGTTATATCTTCAACTATTCTTTGTGTTACATATTTTGTAATTCCCAAAATGGTCTAGATAGACGTCCTGTAGTAGTAGATAGAAGATAGATCTCAGGAATCTTTATTCCTTTTATCAAGCCAGTATTAAGGAATTCCCTCAGATGTTCTCTGATATTCACGCTATCTAATTCCTTTACCCTAGTAAAATTACGTTGATAATCAGTGTGGAATAATAATGGAACAACCCATAATTTGGGAATCTTCTCCCATTCTTAATACCATCTGTTTTTTAAAGACGCCTAATGGCACCTCTCTTTTTTTTTTTTGTAATGGCACCTGGTTTTTTTAATGGCGCCTCCATGTGTGGAATTAAATTCGTACTATCCTGTTCTATGGATGCCATCACTTTCGGTAGAGTATTCCACGTTGTTTTCCTGGTTAGTTAATTAATTCATCTCTGTTATTAGTCGCGAAAGAGCATTAGCCACAAAGTTCGATTTTCCTTGAGTGTAAATCAACCCGTAGTTGTACTCTTCAATTCGTGCTTTCCAGCGTTTCAGCTTTGAATTAAAGTTTCTATTATATTCCTTAATGCAAAGGTTAAGGGCTGGATGTCAGTGAATATTCTTATTTTCCTAGCGACATATAAATAATTCCTTAAAATTATCTATCAACCACATAAGTGCCAGAATCTCCTTCTTGTTTTTCGCATAGTTCCCTTCAGTTGGCTTTTGAGTAACGGGAGATGAAGGCAATAAGTTTTTCCTTTTTATGTTTCGCCTGGGAAAGTACTGCGCCCATAGCTTTTTTAGGTGCGTCAGAAGTCAAATTAAAGGGCTTTTCAAATTCGGGGAATATAAGAACATCTAATGAAGTAAACAGCTACTTGAGGTCATTAAATGCTTGGAGAGCTTTATTATCGAGATGGATTGTTACATTCCTTGATTGATTACCTTTTACCTGGGCGTCCTCGGCACAAGTTAGGTCAAGAAGCGGTTTTGCTATTTTTGAGTAGTCGCGAATGAACTTCCTATAGTAAGAAGTAAGGCCTAAGAATCGCTTTAATTCTTTGAAGTTTTGGGGAGTGAAAATACAATCAATTGCTTTGATATTTTTCTTATCAGGGCAAATGTCCTCTGTTGTAAGTAAATACCCTAAGAATTCAAGTGTTATTTTCCATAAAATGAGTTTTTTTCCAAATTAACTTTAACTATGTCTCTTTCAACCTTTGAAGTCCCTTTTGTTTCTTAATCCCTAAGATAGTCTTCCTCTATTTTACTAAATATTATTATGTCGTCTATGTAGACGAATCAAATTTTCCCAATAAATTCTTTCAAGCCGTCATTTATCATCCTTTGAAAGATAGCGGGACATTCTTGAGCCAAATGCCAATCACAAAAAATCATACTTGCCATTCATTGTAGAAAAAGGTGTTTTCTTTAAATCTTTTTCCTTCAGAAGTATTTGATGAAAGGCGGAGGTAAAGTCAATTTTGGTAAGAAATTTCGCATTACCCAAGCTCAAGAGTGTGCTGTTTATATATTGAATGGGGTAAGTATCTGGTATGGTTAAGGCATTAAGCCATTTGAAGTTAATAATTGTACAGTACCATGCGATACTGTTTTGGATACCCGTTTGGTTTGGGTTAATTTTATAAACCACCCAAATGGATGAATTGGAGAGACTTTTTGACTGCACCTTGGTCGCGGATGCACATTCCTTGTTGTCGATGCTTCTCCTTTTCCTTGGGCTTTGAAGGACTGGAACCTGCGTTCTGCGAACTTCAGAAACTCATCAAGAGTGACCAATCGTCTGTTGTTATCCTGGCTCTGCTCAAATGCTATTTGAGAGTCCTGATTAATTTTTGTAACAATAAATGAGTCAACACAGCATCCCAATATTGAACTGGAAGTCCTTGTGCTTAGAGTCTATGAATACATTCCTTCGTTATGTCATGAAATGCCTTTAACGCAGGTGATGATTCTTTTCGAATCGCTTATTGCGACATTAGCATGTTGAGCAATGATGTCACTAGAAGTCTTTTATTGTCGCAATGACTGGTGAGGATTGCCCAAGCATTTGGATATTTGCTTCCTGTTGATGGAAGGTGCTTTATCAAATTTCTGGGTTCACCATCCAGAGATGTTGTCAAGTAATGCATCTTTTTTGTATCACTTATAGCCGCATTGTGAACTAGTTCTGTGTACAAATCCTTGAATGTCACCCATTGCATGTAGTTGCCATTAAACCTTGGCAATGTTATTTTTGATAAAGAAATGTCTGTGTCTGTTGACGTTGATCTTCTAGGCGATTGGAAGGTCCGCTTCACTGTCATGTGACGATAGAGTTCGATCAGTGCTTCTTCTGCCCTCGCCTCGAATTCATAATAGGTCTGAAGGGTGTAGTCTCCAATAATGTCTTCATCAGTTAATTCCCACAGAGCCATATTATTTTTTGATAGATCCATCATATGTTTTTCGATTATTGTTGATTTAAGTGTGTAATACGATAAAGGATGCTCTGTATGACGTTGAGTTAGCACTTTATCCAAGCTTTGTCTTAGTGCTTGAATTAGTGCACGCTGATTTCTTAGAAGCTTCCAACCTTCAGCGCTGTTAATTGGGGGTTGAAGATCAGGATTCCTTGTTGCTGCTTGTGGTGCTTCCTGCATACCCTTCGATTGACTGGCCGCACCGTTGTCCAAATTTACGAGTTCCATTGCGTTGCTTTCAAACAGTCTAGTGTATGTCGTGACCATATCCTGAATCCTCTCATAATACCTTCTTGTAAAGAACTTGTTGTAGTCAGGCTTGCTTTCCAACGCCATTATCACTTCATGATTGGAGTAAAATTCATCTCCCCAGTTCTTCAGCCTATCCTATAGCTTTGAGTAGTAGCTTGATGTTTTTCGATCCTTGTAATCCTCCGAAAAATTGATTGTTAGATTTTAAATTTCCTTCCCCAAGACGTACTGGGCTTGGACCAATTGTTAAAATTTTATTTTATGGTGGTTCAACTGGTGCTCCTGTGACTAAATGTTTTAAGTTGTTTAACGAATTTATTCGCGGCGGACTAATGCGGTCACACGGCTAACGAATTTAAAATTTTACGCGTTTTAGTTTAATCCTTCTTAGCGTTTCGCTAAAAGGATCACGTCGGGGTCACCAAAATGTTTATGTTTAAACACTTAAATGAGCCAACGGCACTTTAACCGTGACTTTTAAAGAATGATTGAATTAATGCTTAGTGGAATCTACGGCAATTGAACCGTGACTCCTTGCGAGAATAATTAAACACTGGTTTTATTGAACTTTAAAACTATTCATTTTCTTTTTCTTTTTTTTTTTTGACCTTTATTTATTTTTATTTATTTATTTATTTATATTTAAACTATTGTACATTAAGATAAATCTTTTATAGTACATCAAAAAGAGGAAAATTCATTTAATAAACATTAACTTAATTATTTATTTATTTATTTATTGGCCAAACAAGGCAACTAACTTATTCTAACAGGTTTATGTTTATGTTTATTTTGGTTTTTTTTTTTTTTTTTATTTTTTTTTTTTCTCTTTCCTTTTTCCTTGTTTTGGGGTTCTTTGATATGCAAATCCAGGTGGGCACAATCCGCCCACCTGAATGACACGATTCAAGAACATGTCAAAGCGAAAAGGTAAAAAAAATTTAAAGTAAAAGGGGAACTAACATACTAACGTATATTATACATAGGGCTGTACATATTATAATTCCATGTTAAATTACAATTAAGGGGGAATAATTAAAGAGGCATGGGTTGTGACAATACTAAAGGCTTATGGTGGAAAGAGGTGTTTGGATAGGGAACGCTTGAATATGAGCTTAGACATTGGTGGAGTGAAGTGCTACTGATAGTATTAAATATCTTACAACATCTGTTTATGGGTTCGTTGCTAGCGTAAGTGGTGTGGTGCTGTGATTCACTCAGAAATCTTGTATGCCTAGTTCTCCTTATTGGGTCATTAATTGTTACTTTGTTAGAAATAAATTCAATATCAATGTTTTTGATAATGACATCGAATATAAAACATGAACAGAGTAGCATTCTTCTTGATGACAACGGCATTATATTAATAGCTTTCAGTCTGTGTTCATAAGGTGGTAGGTTTCTATAATCCCGAGGGTCATACATGTCTCTCAAGGCAAAAAGTAAGAATTGTTTTTGAATAGATTTTAGTTACTCACACATTCTTGAATTCTTTTGCACGTCTTTTAATGAAACCGAGAAGCTTGTTAGCCCTGGATATGATATTATCGAAATGAAGGTTAAAGCGCAGTCTAAAGTCAAGGATGACTCCAAGATCCACAATGTGATTGATCCTATTTAGTTCTACCCCATTAAGCTCAAAACGTCTATAAAGTATTTCTTTTTTACGGGAAAAACTTATAACGTAGCACTTTTTTTCAATTAGGGAAAGCTTATTTTGAACACACCAATTTTCCAGGGATAAAAGTTTACTCTGTAAGAATACTATATCCACTTCTGATTTAATGACATAGTACATTTTTAAGTCATCTGCATATAGAAGATGTGGAATGTCATACAAAACTTGAAAAGAGAAGTGGGCCGAGGTGACTACCTTGAGGGACGCCCGATGAGACATTAATCTTTTTAAATAGAATACTTTGAAATTTAACGTATTGTGATCTTTCACTAAGATATGAATTCAGCCATTTCAACAAAGAACCTGAAATACCAAATTTTTCTAATTCTTTAGTTAAGATTACATGATCAACTCGATCGAATGCTTTGCTAAAATCAGTATATACTGCATCTATCTGATGACCTTTTTCCATATTATTAAGAACATCTGAGACCATGATTGTGAGGTTTGTTGTGGTTGATCGTCCTTTACGGAATCCGTGTTGCTGTTCATTTAAATGAGGATTTACTATTTCTGTGAGCTTAGAACATATTATTTTTTCAAAGAGTTTCGGAATAGTTGACAGTAAGGCGATTCCTCTGTAGTTTTCGATGGCTCTCTTATCACCGTTCTTATAAATTGGTGTAAGATGAGATGATTTCCAATAGGATGGAAAAACGCCTAATTGCAAGGACTTCGTAAAAATAATATGTAACGGAGAAATTAATTCACTTGTGCACTGAGCAAGAAAAGTTGGTGGTATAAGGTCCGGACCGGAAGACTTATTAAGGTCTAATTCATTTATAGACTTAATTATATCATCTTGTGTTATGTTGATACTGCTTACCAACGGAGACGAATTGGAATAAAAGGACGGGGTTTGAATTCGGGTTAAAGGTGGACGAAAGACTTCTTTAAAGTGATCTGCAAAGAGATTACAGATCTCCTGTGGGTTAGAAGAAGAATTATTTCCTTTAAACATGGATATTGGATACCCGGTCGTTTTTCGTTTGACATTTACGAAGTCGAAAAATTTTTTCGGGTCTTTAATAATTCTTTCTCCAATCAAATTGGTGTATAATTTGTAAGCTTCAACAGACTTTATAGAGAACTCTTTAGACAGCTCTTCGTACCTTGCCTTTACTTCATCACTTACAATGACGGTGTTATTATTTATTAATTTGTAGAGACTATTTCTTCGATTTCTGAGTTGTCTAAGATTTGGATTCAGCCATGGTTCAGATAATTTGTTCCTTTTTTTTATTTTTGGTACAAAAGCCTCAAGTACGGAGAATATACTCTGATAGAAAAACGACACAGCATCATCCAAATCTAAGAGCAATAGTCGTTCCCAGTTCATACACTTCAGTTAATTTCTTATATTTGTATAATCGGCGTTAAGAAAATCGTACACGATTGAGTTATTAAAGGATTGTCTAAAAGTTATATGGGGAGAACATAATTTGACCGTGAAAGCTGTGTGGTGGAGGGTATTTGCGAATAAATGTTCGGCTTCTGAAGTTGGAATGACATTTATTTCGTCGTAAGAGTCAGTAAGAATTAAATCTAACCAGCGACCGTTCTGGTTAGGAATTGGAGCTACTTGCTGACAATCGTCACTATAAAAAGTGCTCAGTAAGTTAAAGTCAATCGAATTAGAAAGATTAACCGGAAGGAGATGCCTATCGTTTTCATCGGTGATAAAAGAAATATTAGGACGGTTAAGTCTCCTAAAATAATAATCTTATCTTCTTCGTTTAAGGTGTCTGTTACTGAGGTTATAGTTTCACATAACTCATTGTATGAACATTCCGTAGAGTTAGGAGGAATGTAAGTTGCACCGATATAAACATTAATATTTTTATCAAGCATTACTTTAATTATTCGGAGTTCATGATTTTTATGGGAGGGAGTTGCAATAAGCTCGCTAGATAAGGAATTGTGAGTGGCGATCAAAACGCCTCCACCACGAGAAAGCCCTGTTTTTATATAGTCCCTATCCTTTCGATATATTGTCCAATTACTATCAAGAATTTCCTCATTTTTAAAAGAATCATTTAACCATGTTTCCGTAAAGACCAGGACATTAAACTGACATGATTTAGCATCAACAAAAAGTTTACTAAGTTTACCTCTTATACCACCACAGTTATGGTAGAATAAGTTTAAGACACTTGAAGGGTTAGGCTGGTTTTTGGAGATAGGGGTCGTGGTCGGGTGAAAGTTAGGAGCAATAGTAACTTTTTGTGTTCGCACGTGATCTTTGTAGATGCCAAATTTTCTTTGAATGTGTGTGCGATGCAAATGCAGATAGATCATTTTCCACATCTTTTGGGGATAAGTTAAAGCTATCATGGTAATTTATAAAAATTTTTTTCAACTCAACTGGGTCGGTTGGAAGACCTTCTTGATGTATCGACACCATAACACTAGTTTTTGTTAGACCATCAACGCAAATAGTATCCGATTTGTTATGTAGGTAGGCAAGGTACAAGCGAACATTATCATATAAACGCCGGTCACGGAGACGTGACATGATAAACCGGCCATCACTACTTATGTCGGCGAGATTTTTAGTTAATTTAGCACGTGGAGGTAAGAGAGGATCAATAAATAAATTAATTGGATATTTTACTTAAAACTATATGGAATGAGTAAAAACAAAAGAAGAAAATACATACAGCAAAAATTAAAATATAGATAAATAGAAGAAAACAATAATAAATAAAAAAAATAAATGATCATTAAAGAGATGAAAAGTAGAGAAAAATTGCACGTTTAAAGCTGGCTCTATTGGTAATTTGTTTTAAAGAAAGGGGTAAAGAGTTCCAAAGTCTAATATTGCTAATGCAAAAGAATCTACTGCTGTTAAGATAGTTGTGTCTAGGGACAATGAAATTGGTCGACCGAGCAGATTGAAAAAACTGTAGTTTCTCATAAAGGTACCCAGGGCTATGTGTATTTATAAGTCCATGTAAATATGTACATATTATTACGCATATTCACGTGCTCAACCAAACTACAACCAAGCATGTCCTTGCTTCTCGAAGTAATATGGTCAAACCGGTGAACTTTAAAAACATACCTAGCAGCACTATTAAATGCCACGAGGAGCTTGTGCTGGGACTGTGAATCGAGCTTACTGTATATGACGTCTGCACAAGTTATGTGTGGCATTATTAACTGTATTACAAGCCTTCGCCTAGTCTCAAGGGGGGTAAAATCAGAAGAAGCACGTAAATAACTTAAAGTACCGTAAATTTTACCTAAAGTATTATTAATATGGTCGCTACAAGTTAATTTTGAATTTATGATATAACCAAGGTTTTTCACTTTACTAACCAGTTGCAGAGTATCAGTTCCTATTAATAAGGGTGGAATATCATCAAAACAAGAATCATCCCTAGCAATAGGCAGAACTTTCGATTTGAGCGGGTTTATAAAAAGTAAGTTGGTTGTAGCCAGGGTTGCGAACTTTTAAAAAGCCCAGGCCCGGAGCTTTTTTAAATAATTTTTTATGGTCTGTTTTTAATTAAAAAATTAATTATTTCATTGGTTTTTAAACTTTTTATTTTAAGGATACTATGTTCCTTCATTTATTAACACATTACAAAATTATAATGTCAACAAAAAATAAAATAAGGACCCAAATATTAGAATCATTTAAGAACAATGTGGGGCATAAAAAATTCATTTTGGTTTTTTTTTTTGTTTACTATAAATAAACTGTTTATAAATAATGCTTACAAACAAAAAATAAATAAATAAATAAATAAAGACCAACATTTAATATCACAAAAAATAATAACATAAAAAATTAATTTTGTACTAAATGCTGTTAAAGTTAATTTACTTATTAATTGCTTATACCACATTTATTTTTAAATTTATATTTGGCTTCCGTCTTTGAAGATCTTACAAGCTCTTGTTGATCCGGGTGTTGAAGAAACGAAAGAAACTGCTGGCAATTCATATTAAAATTTATCCGTATGGATAGCTCTGCTTTAACCAAACTTGTGCTCAGTTCTGTGCTCTGTCGTTTCTCCATACCGACTCCATTATAGAGAACACCCGTTCAACAAAAGCGTTGCTTACAGGTACGCTTAAAACTTTTATTACAAGTTGTGTTATTTCAAAATAATTATTTTTTTTTAAAATATGCACCCAAAAATCGCTTAAGGATAAGTCAGTATCCCTTAATGTTGGCAAAACATTGTTGATGACGTTAACTTCATCAAAAAGTTTGTCAACATCTAGCTCAACATTCATTAGTTTAGAGACTTCTAATACACGTTCGAGTGTAAGCTCGTGTTTCCTTATATTTAAATACCCTAGAACTTTCATGGGGCTTTCTTCGAAATCATAAAATTTGTTAAAATACACCAAGCTTCTTTGGTATACTTCAATCACTTCACTGAGAAAACATTTTTGCTGGCATGGTTTAAAATCTTTTAAGTGCATACGAACTTTAGATCCAAAAAACTTTTCCTTCAGTCTAGACTCTAATTTATTCTTTAAATCAAACATGACATCCTGTAGTTCTGAAGACGTAAGATCAGTTTTTTGCAAAAGTAAAATTGTTTCGCTCATCACATTTAAAAAATGTGAAATAAAATAAAGATACAACTCATTAATTGTAAGTGCCTTAGGTCGTCTTCAATGCCATACTGCTGTCATTTTACAATTTTAAATATAAAGGGGTCACATTCTTCTTCACCTTGATTTAAAAAATAAGCTTTAATTACAGGCCAAGAAGATATTATTTTATCCACAGCGTTCTTTAAGCTTAGCCAACGTGTTGGAACATTTCTTACCATTAGTGAAAACTCCAAGTCAAAGAAGTCGAAACAAGCTTTTAACTCTCTAATATTTACCGTACTTGAAGAAAACTCTGAATAGAACTTGTTTACAAATGTCTCCACATCAAAATGTAATTTTTTGTAAGCATATTTTGCTGTATTATGTATTACATGGGCATTACAATTTGCTTTTAAAATAAATGGGTTTTTTCTTTAAGCTTTTGGTAAACCGAATTATATTTGCCGTAATTGACGTTCGCGTTGTCCGCAGAAAATGTAGTCATATTAGAAATAGATAAACTAAGATCTGTAAGACAATGCGTAATTTTATCAAATATAGCTTGAGCCGACTCGTAGTCATCCGAATAAAAATCAATAATTTTATTTTGTAACCCGTGACTTGGAAGAAAATACGATAAAATAACAGGAAAGATTTTTGTATTTCCTCTATTTGAGGCATCATTTCTATTGATAAAGAAAAGAACACAGGTGCCTCGCCAGTAGGATTCACGTCGTTCAGAACTAGTTCAATTGATTTCGGTCCGAGAACGTTTTCAGCAATGCTAGAGGCTTTGGTTCGACCGCAGTGTATTAAAGTAGATAGCGCGCTATCACGATTTGATGCCACAGTCAGTACTAGCGTAGCTATGTTGGTGTTTGATGGAATGGTAAACCATTGCTAGCTCTGCAATCGCAGATTTATTTTCTTCGCAAGAAAACTCTTTTGGTATAAACTTTGTAATCAATGAACTTTGTTTGGACGTACTTATCTTGGAATTGTGACCTGTAGATCTAAAGTGCTTGTCTACTGCTTTTTTGCCGTCATGTTTAACAACAAATGTGACACAACACAACTTGCATTTTCCCGTGCACTCGTTTTCTTTCAGCAACCAATCTTTGTAGCTTGGTATCGAGAGCCAATAGTTGTTGAATGATGATAAATAATGTTTCCTTTTGCGGCTAGATTCCATTATGTTGTTCTCTAAAATATTTTTGTATCAGTTAATACACAAAACACAAATTATTTACCGAACTTACATAAATTGAACAGCAAACATTAATCAAAAATTCAGCCGCAGAACTCAAAACAAAAAGAAAAAAAGAAACGAGCTCGTCAAGTTACCAAAAGAAAAGTTACGACTGGTTATGACGTTCCTTCAAAAACGAAGTTCAAGAAATAGAAAGAACGTCAAAGCTAAGTTGGCGTTCATTAAGACAAATGGTTCAAACATTCACTAAAAAATGTGAATCAAAACAAATAAATATGTTAACAAATTTTTTTGTTAAAAAAAAACTTGATTCATGTAAATATACATAGATTAGCGCGAAAGCCGGAGAAAATGTGCCAGGCCCTGAGCCCGGAGATCGGCCCTCAGGCCCGGAGTCTCCGGGCGAAAAGGTATGTGTTGGCAACCCTGGTTGTAGCCCACTTGTTGAGCATTGATAAATCATAGTTAAGTCTATAGCCTAAATCTTCTAAGAGTCCAGGAGCATGTATTGTAGCATAATTACAAACAGTGAAAATGTCATTTAAAAAAATTGAAAAAAGAAGGGCTCCCAAAATGGACCCTTGTGGAACACCAGCTGAGACTGTTAGTAATGACGAGAAATTATTTCCAACTTTTACCCTCTGCATTCTTGCATCTAGGTAATTAGATAAGAGTTTAACTGCACTGTCACTAAACTTAAACAAGTGTTTAAGCTTGTAACACAGCAAATTGTGAATGACTGAGTCAAAAGCTTTGGAGAAGTCAATGAGGCATAGAAGGGTAGTAAAATTTTTATCATAAGATATTCTAATGTCATCCATTATTTTCATTGCAGCTGTCGCACAGCTGAGACCGGTCCGAAATCCAGATTGATATGGTGATAAGAAGTTGTTTACGTTTAAGTATTCGTAAATTTGATTGGATATTATTCGTTCAAAACCCTTACCTAGGGCAGGGAGAATACTTATGGGTCTGAAATCCTTTGGATCAGAAGCAGAAGTGGTTTTTGGAACTGGAATTACCGTGGCTATTTTCCATATTTCAGGGAAGCGAGAACAAGTTATGCAATGATTAATCATATGGGTAAGGGGCGCTTATATGAAGATTATTACTAATTTAATAAATTTAATGGGCATTTCATCAATCCCTACTGTATTCGAGCTAGTCTTCATTATACACTTATCAACATAATCTTTACTCACTGATGAAAATTCAAACGAGGGAAAGGTAGAATGATTCGTTCGTACTGACAACTCATCTTTGTTATAAGTAATGCTGGGATTTGGGCATCCATTTGCCAAAAAAGAGGCATTGAGTAGGTTAGGATCCAAATTACTCTGACTTGGCTCTTTGCTGAATGCCCGCAATTTTTTTAAATTTGTCCTGATTATGATAAATTTGTTCTGATTTCATAATTTTAGTGCAAGATATTTATAAAAAATAAAGTACACCAATTAACTACAATAATGTAGACAAAGAAAAAGTTGCTTACGTTGATATAAAATTATAAAAAATATAAAAACATCCTCTTGCATTATTGTTTACAAAATTTGAAGTTCAATATGTTGTAATATAAAAAAAAACAGGGAATGAATGTGGCTTCCAGAAAGAATTTAATTTTCAAGAGTAGATTCATCCCTTTGCCTACCAGACCACCCCAAAGTCGAAAAATCTTGACCTTTTTCTCCTCCTTCTTCTTGCAGCATTATTTTGGGGGTAGGAGGAGCTATAGGTAAAAAAGTTTTGGAGAAGTTGCGGGCAACCTTCCACTTTTTAACAAAAAGTAACAAAAAAAGATAGTCCACTTGGGCTATCCACGCGACCACCAAATCTCACGGGACCTATATGTCCCAATGGTCGTCAACGGTAAAAATCTAAGACATATTTTATTTTGTTGAAAAGTTGATTTATTTGAAACAAAAATAAATTTGTTTGCAGTTTTGATCAATGCATTGAATTTTCATTTTCTTATGATGAAATTTGAAGTTATTTCGATCATTGGCGAAAAAAAATGGTTTTTTGCAAAAGGCACAAATAGTATTCATTCGATGGTCTTTGTGTTGTTTTGAACAGAAACTACATCCTTACGTCCCGTTTCACTTTTGCAGAATTATCGGACAGGGAAGTAATATCCGCGAGTTTAAATCTGTGTCTTACAACAACACAACAGCGGTTGGTGACCGTATTGATCATTTGAGTAGCCAGTTGCCCGCAGACTTCCAATGCAGACATAGAAAATGATTCATTATTCGAAGTAGAAATTTTGTTGTAACCACAGTGCACAGCGGCGGATTTATATACGCGTTGATAAGGCTTTAGCCGCCATCCCCCTTGAAGAATTTTTTGTGTGGGGAAAAAAATTGAAAAAAGCGCTAAAAGCCGTTTCAGCCTCCCCCTTGGACTATAAAACTGTTAGCAGAGGGGTAAGGACCGCTCTGGTGAATCCTAGATCCGCCACTGATTGTGCACATTCAAATCAAAGCGATCGCAGAAAAGACGCAAGTAGAATTTGGTCTTTGATTTACGACTGTGTTCGTAGTAAGACTGAAATAAAAACACAAAATCAAAAGTATAATTTTCATTCTAATGGTGGTACTTTGGCCACTCTACGAATCCCAACATTTTTTTTGTTACGGAGTTTTCTTTTGCATCAAATGAAAGATCCGATTTTTTGGAAAATCCGACCTATTTTGTGATATTTTGAATAGTCGTAAAGAGGTCAAAGTACCACCATTAGAAAGTACCTTTTCAACCCTTCATTGGATATCATACATTACTTCGTAGCAAATATAGAAGGCTAGATATTATGATAGAGTTTTTGGGGTTTTTTAACAATCTTTTTAAATATTTTGGGAATATCTCCCAAACCAATAGTCATATACAGGTCAAAGTACCATCATTGCAAAGGTTATTTTTTAAACTTTCATTTGTAAACCTTTAAAACAGATTAAAAACAATGAGTTATCATGAAGTAAATCAAAATTCAACCTCAAACTTTTCGTTCGCATACTGTCAACGAGAGAATATACATATAGGTCCCATGATTTTTCACACTTTTGCAGGTAAAAAAAATTGTTTTTTGCGACACTTTGAGTATGAGTAATTTGGAGTCGCTTAACACGAATCCGTTGTCGGATTAACGAATTTTCCAGCGGTTCAGGAGTGGTCGTCAAAGGGTTAACAGAGCACATTACGTTATTTCGAGACAACCCCGTATAACACTTATTTTACTTTACAAATGGATGTTAAAATAATTTTATGTTAGTCTTAAAACTATATAGAAAAAGGTGAACTATAAAACTTGAGTTTTATTTGTAAAATACAAACTTATAGAACCAAAACTTCTCATAACGCTTGACTTTTGCTGTTATCTATCTCTGATTTAAAGTGTTCCTCTCGTTAAAATTGTATTTTCTTAATTTCATAAGAAGACAAACGTAGAAATAAAACAGAGGCTTTAAATAAAATGATGCTCATACCCGCACATGAGCGACGAAAGAGAAAAAAAAAAACGAAGAATATAAACAGAGGGTCCTGGCTTACACAAGTCAAGAGTTGACGGTCAACTCTTGTGTTTGAGGGCAATTTACCTATGTGGTAAGAGGAAAGAACAAACTTGAACATTTTTCCGTTATTTTTCATTTGGGAGTCATCAAAGAAAAATTGACCGTTAAGTTTAAAAGGGAAAATGAAAAAATTGACCGTCAACTCTTGACGTGTGTAAACCGGGTCAGACGAACGATTTTCTGTGTACGTTTGATCGCCACAGAACGAACACACAAAGAAAGTTATCTATAAACGATCCGCACAAAGTGAAAAGGAGGAAAGCAAAGTAGACTATTTTTCTATTTTCAGTATGCCGCTCACATTGTGCTCTCTTCTGAGCGAGAGAACTGGTGGCGAATTCATTAGGAAAGTAAAAGTGTTGTCAAAATTTTTATGGAATAAATATGGTTTTCACATTCATTTTGTATCGAATTTTATTTCAATACAAATACAATTTCAAATGAAGTCAAATTCTTTAAAGAAGGAAAGTTTATTGTTACCAATCTAGAATACTATAAAACGTAAACATAAACAACAGTTCACTATACATGCATGACAATTAATTTTTTCAATATAATCTCTACGAAATAAATCAAATTATTTTTATATGGTTGAATTTCGATCACATGCGATACAAGTAATATTGAAATATTAAAAAAAAAACGTGTTCTTAACACACTGCGACTGACGTGCCCTAAATTTCACGATTCTACTGACGTGGTAATACACCAGACACCATTTTAACAGTTTGTATATTGAAAATTCGTTTTATATTCCTACTTTTAACTATCATATTATATTTTAAAGTAAAGAGTGTGCATTATTGTTTTAAATTGACATACTAATGTATAAAATTAGAACGACATATAATCTAAAACAACATTTATTGATATAATATAAATAATTTTTTTTTGGTTTCAATACAAGTTTTCGACTTTGTGGTGTCTGTTATACTACCCACGCCAGTCGCAGAGTTTTAAAAATAAGATTTTAATTTAGGATTTGTAAGTTAAGAATAGTTATTTTCTATTAATAAGTTTTAATGAGGCGAAAATGAGAAATAAAATAATAAAATGTGTTTTGTATAAAACTAAAAAGTTTCATTGCTGCAAAGCCATGGATTATTGAAGTATTTGTCGCTGTATAACTTTACTATATTATTAGGATATTTTATACTCTCTTAATGCTCTTGTTTCTAATAGCCAATTTAATATTATCAAAAGTGCTTAAATTCTTGTTGTGTTGAGCTTTTCAAAAATTTGTTGTAAGATGTAAAAGCTTGAACTTGATTTATTTGATGTTTTTGGTTGTTTTTGTACCAGATTGCATATTAATCTCTAAGTTTAAATTTATTTTAAGCTTAAATACTGAAATATACTGAAGTATATAATACTCAAATACGTCTTATATACTTCTTAAATACTAAGCTACAATACTGCATATATTATTTTATTTACAATATAGCAAATCATATAATGCAAAATCTAAGATTCCATTTGAATAATAGAACCTTGGATCTTTAATATTTAGCATGATAAATTTCTTGTAAAAAATATGAAACATTTTTAAAAATAATAATTTCAATGGCTTCTGACACGCTCCTAATTTTAATATATATAATATGTTATCTGAAATGTAATAAGACCATTAATATAAATGAATAATAATAAAAACATTTTATTGTATTTGAGAAAAAAAAAAATCTTTAAGTGTATTACTTGGTTTTATTTTAAATAAAAATGGATTGAAATTCCCTCAGTAAGTTTTTATATTTTAAGTTTTGTTTTTTAATAACATATAATAGCATTTCTTTTATTTCTGAAAGGATATGATCCAGAAACGATGCATCACAACATGCGCTGATGTATTGACTTGATGGCAAATAAGTTTTCTCTCCCAGAAGGTCGCGATGTAGAAAAAAGTACTCAATTTTACAAACAAATAAAAAAAAAACACATTGAATTCTTAGATAACTCAGAATACAATTATGAAGACTTGTCCGTAAGTCTGTATAACTTTACCGCTTGAAGAAATTATATTAAAGTTATATTTACATGGAACATTACTTAAAGATAGCGAATGATATAAAATTTCAAGAGTTCACACATAATAACAAAGAATTTGAAAGCTTAAGTGCCAAAGAAAAACATGAAACAAGAAATAGCTTTATAGTGGCCGAGGAGATAAGTTCGGAGAAGAAACTGGGATCCATTTGAATTCCCTAAGCGAGGCTTTTGAAATAGCAACGTTGGCAACACAGCGAGGCGTTATACCATGGTTGAATCAATAGGGTTGTCTAGTGGCTGATCGTACTTTCTTCTCAGTACCCATAATTGTCAAAATCAATGAAAAGCACCAACAACAACTTCATCGGCTTTTCATGTTATCAATTTTTGTTTGCAAATTTTGTATGAGCTGTCAACTTCGATTTGACATTTATGGGAACTCCCTCTCACCCATGCGACAACCTTATTTATTCAACCATGCATTATACGAAGATGTTGAAGTGAGTGCTTTAATAATAAGAGTCAATGCAGAGCTTTTAAAATAACTTTAAGAAAACTTCGAGTCCAAAATTTTCCAATTGGTGAGTCATCAGAGGAAGCCAAAGAAACCAAATATCAGGACTACAAAAAACAGACTCAGCCATACAAGAAAAATATAGTAGGGAGAATCAAATTACTGAATTGATGATTATGCTTATGATTTCGTCGGACCCTTTTATGACGTCACTGCGACAAAAAAAATATACGAAGTCAAAATGTTTTTGAAGATTATGTTTTCGATATTATACATATATCGTCGCTACAAATGAAATGAATTGAAGTGTGAAATTGCGATTCTGAAAAATCAAATTTTTCTTATACCATTGCATCCAGAGGCAAAACTAGCGGGGGGTAAGGGGGTAGCCCCTTACATTTTTAAAGTCAGCCTAACTGTTATTTTTTACTGAAATGTGCTTAAAATATTGATTTTTATTAACAATAACTATAAACGCATCAAAGTCAGTCGTACCTTTCATTGCCAATTTCGTAAAACAAACCAATTTTAGTCGGTTATTTCATTTTAAGTCATACCCAAAACTATCTTCAGTCGACCATTTCACTTTTGGTCGTACCTTAACGCCCTTCAGTTGGCCAACTCAATTTAAATCGTATGAGCGTTGAATTGTTGTAAGCCAGTGGGCCCCAAGAAATTTTAAGCGCGAGCCAATGCCTAAAAAAGCAAATCAAACACAAAATGTTGCTTTTGACAAAAAATCAAACACAAAAAAAAAAAAAAAAAATTAAGTACACTACCAGTGCACTGCTACAAGTCTTAATTTCGATTATTAAAAATTACTCGACACACAAGTAACGGGACAATCAGCTTCAGCATCGACATCATCGAGTGTGCGTTTTTTATTTTGGTCTTGCATGCATTTGTTTTTGTAAAATTCGCTGGAAAATGTGCTGAACACTGAACGAGTGAGGTTTGTGTTGTTGTTTTTTGCAGATATTCTTTGATTTTGGCTCATCGCAAAGACAAAATTAAGATAAAAAAAAATTTGTATGAAGGGCCACGCGGGCCATACGGGTCACTACGTGGGCATGTTTGGTCTAGATCAGTGGTGCTCACTACATGGTTTCCCCCGTTGCCAGATTGGGCGATTTATCGCCAATTGGGCGCTTTTTTTCTTGTTTTTGCGCTTAAATTTTTAGGAAATCGCCTGGCGATTTTTTGGGCGATTTTTGTAAAAACAACCTTTGTTCATAAACTTTGAAATATGTTTAAAATTTCAATTAAAGAAAATAACAATTGTTTTAAGTGTTTGGAACACTCTGTTAACAATGCGACTAATCACAGCTCACAAGCCCTTATCGATAATTTATTTATATCGAAATACTTATTTTTTTGAGACCGTTTCTTCAAAACATCAACTCACTTAATTCATATTTTCAACGAGAAAAAGTTGAATTTTATCAAGCTTACGTTGAAATCACAACATTTATTCAAAGACTTGTTTCAAAAATTATAAAAGAAGACATTGTCAAAAATTTCAATTTTGATAATTTAGCTACATCCAGCTTAAATAAAATTTTACCGGATAAAAGCAATTATAAAAGAATTAATGACCTTACATTTCATTATCAGTTCCATGAAGAAATTCACAAATTAAGTGATGATATTGTTATGATAGACATACTATCAAAATACCAGAATTTCATTATAGTTTTAGTCAAGGAAATGTTAAAACGATTGCCTAGTCTGTTAGAAATTTTTGAAAATGCTTTTGTTTTATGTCCTGAAAGATGTTTAAAATAAGACCTTCTTTCCGTGAACTCTCTCTTCATTATCTATCTCTTGAAGAGCGACGTGCAGAAGAAATCGAATACGAATCTTTGTTGACATTTCCATGGAGCAATGTTTTCAAAACCAAAGTGCCATCTGAAAGTGAAGAATTTTGGTAATCGGCATACAAAATTAAGACAGCCGTAGGGGGAAAAATGTTTCACAATATTTGTAAGTTGGCATTCATGTTGTAAAAACTAAATCAATGTATGAACTAAACAAAACTTCAAGAATTGACGACACGGAGGAAGAGTCTAATATGGCTGAAGGAACAACGTTTTTTGCACAAAGTTTTTTTTTTAAAGTTGCATATTGAAAAATTCTAAGAAATTATAGTCTCTAAAAAATGAAGTAGCTTTTTTATTATTTTTTATAGATCTCAAAAATATGAAAATAAGAATATCTAATACTATTAACAGATCTCAATATTATTTGAAAAAAATGTATATAATTTGTTTTGTTTTTTCTAATATAATAAATTTCTTAGAAAAATGGCGATTTTTGGCGATTTTTTTTTTCATTGGGCGATTTTGGGCGATATTTTTTTAAATCTCGCGCTTTTCTCAAAAAAGTTCTGGCAACACTGGTTTCCCATAGCCCGCGGGCATCGTGTGTTGTTGAGCTTTTGTACACGAAGTATCAATCGGCTCGCTGTGTTTGTACACTGCGTAATAGTTTGTTTTTCTGCTGTGCTTAAAATTTCAAGTCAGTATGCTTTGAGCGTTCATGTGGTATGGGAGTCGCTCGCTGTTTTATTTATGAACATACGTAAATATATTGCAAGTTTCACGAAAAGCATTAATGCATTTTTGCTTGTTGTTTTATATGTTAAAATAGCGAAAAACGAACGCAAAAATAAAAAAATAATTATTATATTGAAAATCTCGACAAGAGTTCTTTGCACCAAATGTTTTAAAGAGCTTTTAACAACTTCTTGTTTCAGTGTAAAGCTAAGCACTCGGAAAGCTCTCTTTGTTGTTGTTTGAACCGTGCGTTGAGCACCACTGGTCTAGATCAGTGATGGGCAATTTGGCTCGCAGGAGCCTTTTGTACTTACGAGCACGGTTGCCACTCATCTATTTTTTTTCGTACCAAATTTTCCCTAAAAATGTACCAAAAAGGAATAAAATGTACCAAATGCTCGACCTGCCGAACTTGCATCGTGATTTGATATTTTTTGTCTCTTCATTGTTGTGGCAATGCAAAGTATTCTTTACATGTCTGTGCAAGTGTTGCAAGTGATTCACGAGCGATTTCTCGCAGACGATACAAAACGCATTCTCATTTTTGTTTTGCAGCCAAGAAAATTGTTGCAGCCATTCTGGACGAAATTACATTTTGAAGTCTGTCTTTGATTGGGAAGGAACAACATCAACACTATGTAATAAAATTCATAAATTTTAATGTTTTTCAATAACAATTAAACAACTACCTGCTACAATTAGCTTCACTTTCGCAGTCAGAAGTGGACGTTTCCCTTAAATATACGTAATTATTGGGATCAAATTTTGGTTTTTTCTTAAAAGAAATCTGCAAGCAAAATATTATTAAATTTAATATGATATTGAATATCGAATGTTTATAACTACCTTTCCATTAGTAGCGTTTTTCCTTCCACCCGCACACAATTGAAGCAAACACTTGAAAAATTGTAAATTACATTTTGTAATTTATACAAAAATTGGCGCAAAAATCTAGGTTGTTCATCTTCCTTTTAACTATGACCTTATACTTTTGTTTCTTTTTTCACCTCAAAATAAAGGTAGAATTTTATGCAATGCATTTTTCCCTTGAACATAGCTTGAAACACTGAACATAACGCCAACAGTGCTACCAAATTTCGATTTTTGGGAAATTTCTAAACTTTTACAAAATGTAACAAATCAGAAAATAATGTACCTATGTACCAAGCGAAAATAAATGTACCAATTTTGGTACAATTTTACCAAAGTGGCAACCGTGCTTACGAGCTACCCGTTTGCACTTGAGTGCTTGACGAAGGGGGCAGTCAAGAGCCAGCATGAAGGGAAGGAATACAAGAGCAGAATGAAATTCTTTACTGTCATATTTCATATTTCTCTCTACTCTCTCTCTCTCTACTTATTCTACTCTCATATTTCTCATGCATGACCAGTGTTGTCAGAACTTTTTTAAGAAAAGCGCGAGATTTAAAAAAAATATCGCCCAAAATCGCCCAATGAAAAAAAAAATCGCCATTTTTTCTAAGAAATTTATTATACTAGCGACCACTGGTGCACTTTGCTGCACCCATCAACTATAAAAATAATAATAATTTTTCTGACTTTCATTTTGTTCTTAACAGACGCTCTATTAAGAAGAGACAGAAGAGAGCGAAATGTGAGAAGCGAATAGTTTTGCTCCGAGTTTGATAACATTGTTCTCAGCTACTGTTAAGAAAAGAAAAAGCAACATAACAACAACAATTATATGCAATTATATGCAAACTTTAATAAGCTATAACTTTAAAAATGTAAATTTTTAAGAAATAAAAAGTCCAGTTTGCACATCTACAGGTCCAAACCTACCAAGAAATACTAAATTTATTAAGATTGGGCTTGTACTTAAAAAGCCTTACGCCGGACAAAATTTGAGCTTGCGTAATATATATAAGATGAGAAAAACAAAACAAATTATATACATTTTTTTTTTTCAAATAATATTGAGATCTATTAATAGTATTAGATATTCTTATTTTCATATTTTTGAGATCTATAAAAAATAATAAAAAGTTACTTCATTTTATACGAGAATTTTGATCGTTAAAGAACATTTTTTTAGAGACTATAACTTTTTAGAATTTTTCAGTATGCAACTTTAAAAAAAAAACTTTTTGCAAAAAACGTAGTTCCCTCAGCCATATTAGACTCTTCCTCCGTTTCGTCAATTCTTGAAGTTTTGTTTAGTTCATACATTGATTTAGTTTTTACAAGATGAATGCCAACTTACATATATTGTCAAACATTTTTCCGCCTACGGCTGTCTTAATTTTGTATGCCGATTACCAAAATTCTTCACTTTCAGATGGCACTTTATTTTTGAAAACATTGCTCCATGGAAATGTCAAAAAATATACGTATTCAATTTCTTTTGCACGTCGCTCTTCAAGAGATAGATAATGAAGAGGGAGTTCACGGAAAGAAGGTCTTATATAGTTTAAACATCTTTCAGGACATATAATAAAAGCATTTTCAAAAATTTCTAACAGACTAGGTAATCGTTTTAACATTTCCTTGATTAAAACAATAATGAAATTCTGGCATTTTGATAGTATGTCTATCATAACAATATCATCACTTAATTTGTGAATTTCTTCATGGAACTGATAATGAAATGTAAGGTCATTAATTCTTTTATAATTGCTTTTATCCGCTAAAATTTTATTTAAGCTGAATGTAGCTAAATTATCAAAATTGAAATTTTTGACAATGTCGTCTTTTATAATTTTTGAAACAAGTCTTTCAATAAATGTTGTAATTTCAACGTAAGCTTGAAAAAAGTCAACTTTTTCTCATTGAAAATATAAATTAAGTGAGTTGATGTTTTAAAGAAACGGTCTCAAAAAAATAAGTATTTCGGTATAAATAAATTATCGGTAAGGGCTTGTGAGCTGTTATCAGTCGCATTGTTAACAGAGTGTTCCAAACACTTAAAACAATTGTTATTTTATTTAATTGAAATTTTAAACATATTAGATGACTTTATGAAAAAAGATTGTTTTTACAAAAATCGCCCAAAAAATCGCCAGGCGATTTCCTAAAAATGTAAGCGCAAAAACAAGAAAAAAAGCGTCCAATTGGCGATAAATCGCCCAATCTGGCAACGGTGTGCATGACAACATGCTTTGCCCACAAGTACAGTGGAATTAACACCAAATTCTCATAATACAAAATATAAAATTTAAATAATACATATAGTGGAATTTAAGAAATTTCCGTATATTTTTCAATCATAGTATTATTAACGTACAAAATTTTATTATACTATTCAATACTTAAAATTTTATTTTAGGAGCAAAATCAGGTGTAGTAGTATCTTTGTGAAGAATTAAAGCAAATTATTCAACCAATGTTAAATTTTCCACTGGTTCACTTTCTATGGTAACGATAGCGTCTATATTTGGCTGAATAGAATTTGCCGTAGCAATACGCATTATAGAGCATAAGGTAATATCGGACATTCTATTCCTTATATTGCACTTATTAAGATTCATTTTTGAAAAAAATTGTTCGCAAATATAAGTACCGCCCAACATAGATACAATTTTTGCTGCAAAATTACGCAAAGCGGGATATTTACTGCTGTCAAGACATTTATAAAAAGCAATTGTATCACTTATTTCTAAAAATTCTAATTTAGGATTTAAAAACATGTTATTGACCACAGTGCTTGGTTGAGCGACGTCGAAAATGAAAAGCCGCTTACACATAATTGTATGCTTTATATATATAGAACAGTTTCAACATTTGCAAAATCTATTAAAATTAGTTTAAAAATTGTAATTTAAAAAAAAAAGAAAATTTAGTTACATTTTTTAAAAGTAAAGACAATGTAAAATTTGTAATTTTCAAACAAATAATTGTATATAATTATCATTTGATATTTGCAGTTGAAATTTTTATTCATTAATTGAGGGAGCTGGTAACCCTATTGCACTCTTTGCTGAAAGCATGGTAGAATTATAAGGTAGGGCCGACTCGGAGAAGAATGGAGTGGAAAGCAGCGAAAAAGGGGGCTAGTTGTCAAAATCAGCTGTTCATATCGAGCTTCTTTATGTTCATGTTTCGCAGTTGATTTTAGGTTAAACTTTTTACAAGCTTTTTTTCAAATTTAACACTTCCGCGGCATTTTATAGATTTATTTACAATGTTTTTACAATATTTCCACTCAAATTAACACGAACTTAACACACGTGTCCGCACTATTTACAAATTGAAAACATGATATTTCTTTTTTCATTTGATATTTCCACCAAATTCGTCATTTTGACAACCACCCGACCTTTTCACTATCCACTATTCGTTGACGCATGAGGGCACTGAGCGACCCGGCCCTACCTAATAATTCTACCATGGCTGAAAGAAAATTTGCTGTCAATGTTAGTTTCTCCGCAACTCTTGTGCGATGAACATCATGCACGGATGGATGTAGAAATTTTTGTCGTTTCCCTTTCCCCGCAAGTAGTTGTGCCCTTTGTCTAGCATTCGTTTGCACTTTGAGTATTTTAGGAGCCGAAAATTTGCCCATCACTGGTCTAGATGAACTAAAAAACGTTCAGTTATCTGTTGTTAAAGCTGAGAAGTCGTTGCCACCGTTTTGGGTTCGAAAAATGAGGTCCAAATTGCGAAAAGCCTAAAAGAGTAGAAAAACACCTAACCAAAAAAAAAAAAAAAAAAAAAAATAAAACAAAATTCAAAACATACTTAATTATATGTATTTTAATGTATACAAATTTTTTTTATCATAAAAAAAATTGTTTTTACAAAAAATAACACTGTGTAACCCTTTCAGACCCGACGCTTATCTACTGAAAATTTTTGTATGCTTTTTGGAATGTATGGTCGTTATATGGAATGAAAATATTCTCAATGTTTAGGTTTCGCAATTTACATATCCTTCAAGGATTTTCAGGACAAGCACAATTGATGCAACTTTATCTGTAACCCATTTTTTTAGCAAAAAATTATTCAAATTTATTTGAAACATCAAAATTTATTATTTTTTTAGTTCAAATGCGGTAACTTCACTAGTTTTACACTTAAGTTTTACACTTTATATTTTTTTAATTGAAGACACAAATTACCTCTGCGGCTCATTTTGACAAAACTTAAAAGTTTATCAAGAATTCAACGCGTGTTCAAGTAACGGTAAACCGAATCGCGGAACAGTGTGAGAAACAAAAGTAAACAATAACAAGCACAATCGATTCATTTCGTTCTTTATAACATTCGTTAAATAAAAGTGGAAATATTAATGATAGAACCCACCCGCACAAACGATGCATCACGGTCTGAAAGGGGTAACAGTGAAAATAAACTCGGCTCGAGACATAATAGAGGTTGTAGGTCTGGTTGAACATAAGATAACTGCATACTTATTTTTTTGAATATACCCTCAAAATCGGGATTTGTGGTCAAAAAACCGATTTTATGTAGGTGCATGTATAGTTTGTTATGTAACTCCGTTATATCTAGCTCGATTTTAAAAATTTAAAAATTGATGAAAAGAAAAAAAATAGACCTTTAATATAATATACAGACCGTTTTACAAAAAGAATTGACAAAGTTACAGATAAAATCATTTGAAAATTTCTCATTTCTTTTTCATATTTTCAACTGTAACAACGTTTTTTAACAACAAAACAACTTTTCTTTTGTGGCACTATTAGTTTTAGCAAGATTCTGAAAGCCTGTCAAATTTTGCGTTCAATAAGCTATCAGTTACTTCAATTGGCGGAAATACAAATGCACTATCGAATTTTTAGTTTTCGTAATAAAATACAAAAAAAAAATTTTTTTTTTTTTTTTCTAAAAATATTTATTTAACCTTTTTCGTTTATATATATTATCATCGGTTTCAAGTCTTAGGGACCAGCAGTAGTCTGCCAGCATGTTTATGGAATTTTTTCCCTGAAAGCCGGTTTTTATAGCTTCCATCTCCTGGTGGAACCTTTCTCCTTGTTCATCACTAAACTGCCCAAGGCTATTCGGGAAAAAGTTTATATGGGTTCAACTGGATTTAATTTAGAAACGAAATCAGTGTCCAAGAAAATTTTCCGAATTTGTGGGCCCACAAATAAACCTTAGAATAACTGAAATGAATGAATAACTTTTATAAAAGTTTTGAACGTGCAGGATACTTTCTTTGATTTTGGCCTCACTTAACCTAGGAAACGCTGCAATCAGATGACGAAACGCATCACTGTTAGTGTTTATTTTCTTGACAAACTGTTTCATATAACCTAATTTTAAATGAAGAGGCGTTAGGATTACATTTTCAGGTCGCACCAGTGGAGTATTCAAAACATTTTTTTTTCCCAACTTAAAATGAAGCACGCAGTGGCCACTCCATTTGCTTATATTTATTAGTCGCACGACTATCCCATTCGCAAATAATGCAAGGATACTTGGTATATCCACCTTGCATTCCAAATAGTTTTTTCAGAGCCTTTAAGTCGGCGACTATTTGCTATTTAAATGTGTTGTAATTTATAAAACGAAGTATTTTTTCCATTATCGAATATGTTTCTTTCATGTTCGTTGCATAAGCTAAAGGAACCGATGGCAACTCATTTTTGTTGTGTAATAGCACAGCTTTCAAACCTACATATATCAGAATTTAACATCTCAAGAATCACACAAAAAATTTTTTAATAAATTATACTCTTGCAAGATCCCTCAATAAACAAACGCCATTTATTCGGAGCTTTCCGAAAGTTCCGTCACATCCGGGCAATACACTAGCTTTATGATAATATATATAAACGAAAAAGGTAAAAAAAAAACATTTTTAGAAAAAAAAAAATTTTTGTATTTTATTACGAATACTAAAAATTCGATAGTGCTTTTGTATTTCCGCCAATTGAAGTAAATGATAGATTGTTGAACGCAAAATTTAACAGGCTTTCAGAATTTTGCTAAAACTAATAGTGCCACAAAACAAAATTTGTTAACAAAACGTTGTTGAAGTTGAAAAAATTAAAAAAAAATGAGAAATTTTCAAATGATTTTACCTGTAACTTTGTCAATTCTTTCTTTAAAAAAATGGTCTGTATATTATATTAAAGGTATATTTTTCTTCTTTTTATCAATGTTTAAATTTTTAAAATTGAACTAGATATAACGGAGTTACATAACAAACTATACATGCACCTACATAAAATCGGTTTTTTGACCACAAATCCCGATTTGGAGGGTATATTCAAAAACTAAGTATGCAGTTCTCTTATGTTCAAGTAGGCCTACTACCTCTTTTATGTCTTGAGGCAAGTTTTTTGATTTTTTTTTCATTTTGTAACACCGTGTAATTACAAAGTGTTTTTCTTAGCCATTCCAATATACCTATTAAGATTTATATTGATCAACCGACAGCCGCTTTGGTTCTGTTCGGGCTCTCAAGTGTATAAAAATCAAGTGTAAAAAAATGGCTTCGCTATCAAAATCATGTTAAGCGAATGTATAGCGACGTTACAGTAAAGAAATCACTCGATTAGATACTCTGCGGTATTTAGCGCAGAAGGGGCGTCCGAATCTTCGATGGAAAGACCAGGTGTATGTTGGATACTTTTAATTTCCAACTGGCGCCAGCAAGCTCATGACACAAGAGGCTGGTTGTGAGCACCAACTAAGTAAGTTAGGAAGTAAGTAGTTCTGGAGTGTTTCGAGGAAATTTAACACATCAACATATACAGCTTATAGAAGTCGATATATTAAGGTACTTCAACTTTAAAAAATACTACAAATACTGCAAGTGCATAAAAAATACTCAGTGGCGCCCGTGGCGTAGTTGGTTAAAGTGCGTGGCCGCTATGTCAACGAACCTGGAGACCCTGGTTCGAATCCCAGCAGCGACAGAAAATTATTTTAATTAAAATGGTTTTTCTGTACGGCCGCTACCTCTCTGCAGACAATACTTCAATGCAGTAAAGTTTCTTGAGAACAAGAACATTCTGTTCATCGCCGTTCGGAGTCGGCGTTAAAAACATGTAGGTCCGGTTCTCGGTCAATTGTGTACAAACTTAATAACACGCACAACACAATTGATCATAAGAAGCTAGGTCAACGTTCTTTCAAGGTCTGAAATATCCAGTTATTTATTTTATCTTTTTTATTTTATTTTACAAATACTACAAAACGTACTTCAACGTTCAAATACAAACTAATCCTCGTTTGCCAATCAGTTATGATTTCCCTATAAATTAATTAAAGTTGCAATATCCATTAGAACACTTTTGACTCTTTTGTTAATTAAATTTGTCAAGTTAATAAATATAAAGCGCACATTTGACATTTTAGTGCCCTTCAAATATGTATGACATGCTTCAACAGTCAATGCTGTCAACAATAAATATGTAAATAAAATTTCCTTAATATAATTACGATTGTTATTTTTATTATTTACTAGCGTTTTCTCGGCGCGCGTTGCTGCACCCAGCAATTATATCGCAACATAATAATTATATTCTAAACTTTTCTTAGACCCCTAGTTTAACACTACTGTCATTTTCCACTGCCCGTTACAGTAGCAGGAGATCACCAAATAGTAACTCCATTTTGAGTTTGTATGTAAATACTGCTACTTTTATTTTCAAAGCTATTCGATAATACAAATTTTAATTGTTTGGGCTGAGCCACACCCCCTTATATAATGCCCATCCCAGTTTTCTAGTAGATGGACATTGCCCAGTTTTAGTACAGTTGCCGACAGTGAGCATACAAACTAAATAACCAAAATGTAGCCAAATCGACGAAAACCATAGATATAGAATTTTTATTGATTTGTGGGCGGTAAAAGGGGGTGTGACAGAAATTAAAACCATTTTGTGCTTGAAAAAAATGTACTGCCAAAATTTCAGCTCTATCGACTCAGCAATTTTGAAGTTTCCAGCCAACACACAGACATCATTTTGCTTCTTGTATATATATTTTGCATAAAGATTATTGGCTATAAATTTTGATTGGTAAGAGATACTAAGATAATTTTTTTTAATAAATTATTATTTTAGCTTGTAAATTTATTCAAAAATATGAAACCACAATATTTGAAGAAAAAAAATTTCTTCAAAAAAATCAAGGGTAGGCCTTGTTTTTTGAATCACAAAAATGGTTTTTAATTTTTGCGTAAAATTTAAATAACTTTTGCTTATAAATGTTATAATTTTTGAATAAAGTTGAAAATTTACGAATTTGAATTTAAATTATTTTTACAACAAAAACAAATTTTGAGCCTTTTTTTGAGGAAAACTCCAAAATTTCAGACCTTTTTTGAAAAAAATATATAAAATATATATACTCAACTAACGGTATTTTTGCAATAAGGTTTTCATAGTACTTTGATGAAGCTTTAAGACAAAAAAAATTTAACAAAATGTATAAAAAGGCGGCGGAGATATTTGAATCGAAAGTCACAAAATTAAATTTCTGATTGTTTTTTTTCTCATTTTTAAGCAACGATGTTGCATAAAATATATCGTTGTAGTAAAATTTTTCATAGTTTTTAAGATATGTTCATGTTTTTGGTGTCAAAATAACGGAAATTTTTTTAGTTTTACTAAATTTGAGAAATATTTTATATTTTGTAAATATTTGCACATGTTACATAAGAAAACAACTAAAAATATGCGATTTTGTAAAAAATTTGTACTACAGCACCATCTGGTGTCCAAGGTGGGTCAAAGAAGATAGTGCTAAAAAACTCATCGTACCTGAAAACTACTATATACCAACTTTTATTCTAATCGCATTAGCGGTTTGGGAGTTTTAGGTGGTTTTGTAAAAAATTTGTACTATAGCGCCCTCTGGTGTTCAAGATAGGTCAAAAACGATAGCAGCAGAACACTCAACGTACATAAAACTCACTGTATACCATTTTTCATTCTAATCGCATTAGCAGTTTATGAGTTTTAGGCAGTTTTGTAAAAAATTTGTACTACAGCGCCCTCTGGTGTTCAAGGTGGAACAAAAGTAATAGCCCACGAACACGCACCGTACCAAAAAACTTTTATACACAAATTTTCATGCTAATCGGATGAGTAGTTTAGGAGTCTATTGCGGCCTTACAAACATAATTTCCTTTTTTATATATTACTAGCCTTTTCCCGGCGCGCGTTGCTGCACCCTGCAACTATATGGGAACATAATAGGTGTATTCAAAACTTTTCTCAGACTCATAGTTTGACACCACTGTTATTTTCCACTGCCCGTTACAGTTTCCCAGTAGCAGGAGATCACCAAATAGTAACTCCATTTTGAGTTTGTATGTAAGTATTGCTACTTTTACTTTCAAAGCTATTCGATAATACAAATTTTAACTGTATGGGCGGAGCCACACCCTCTTATATAATGCTCATCCCAGTTTTCTAGTAGATGGACATTACCCTGTTTTAGTACAGTTGCCGACAGTAAGCATACAGACTAAATTACCAAAATGTAGCCCAATCGACGAAAACCGTAGGAAATATAGCATTTTTATTGATTTGTGGGCGGTAAAAGGGGGTGTGACAGAAATTTAAGCCATCTCGTACTTGAAAAAAATGTACTGCCAAAATTTCAGCTCTATCGGCTAAGTAATTTTGAAGTTTCCAGCCATCACACACAGCGTTTTGCTTTTTGTATATATATTTTGGATAAACATTATTGGCTATAACTTTCGATTGGCAAGAGATACTTAGATAATTTTTTCTAATAAATTAATTTTTTAGCTTGTGTATTTTTTCAAAAATATAAAAACACAATATTGGAAAAAAAAATTTTGTTCGAAAAATTCAAGGGGTAGGCCTTGTTTTTTTAATCACAGAAATGGTTTTTAATTTTTGTGTAAAATTGAAATAACTTTTGCCTATAAATGTTATAATTTTTAAATAGAGTTGCAAATTTGCGAATTTGAATTTAAATTAGTTTTTCAACAAAAACAAATTTTGAGCCTTTTTGTGAGGAAAACTCCAATATTTCAGACCTTTTTTGAAAAAAATATTTAAAATATATTTACTCAACTAACGGTATTTTTGCAATAAGGTTTTCATAGTACTTTGATGAAGCTTTAAGACAAAAAAAAAATTTAACAAAATGAATACAAAAGCAGCGGAGATATTTGACTCGAAATTCGCAAAATTAAATTTCTGATTGTTTTTTTCTCATTTTTGAGCAACGATGTTGCATTAAATATATCGTTGTAGTAAAATTTTTCATAGTTTTCAAGATATGTTCATGTTTTTGATGTCAAAATAACGGAAATTATTTTTATTTTACTAAATTTAAGAAATATTTAATATTTTGTAAATATTTGCACATGTTACATAAGAAAACAACTAAAAATATGCGATTTTGTAAAAAATTTGTACTACAGCACCATCTGGTGTCCAAGGTGGGTCAAAGAAGATAGTGCTAAAAAACTCATCGTACCTGAAAACTACTATATACCAATTTTTATTCTATTCGCATGAGCAATTTGGGAGTTTTAGGTGGTTTTGTAAAAAATTTGTACTATAGCGCCCTCTGGTGTTCAATATAGGTCAAAAACGATAGCAGCAGAACACTCAACGTATAAGAAACCCACTGTATATCACTTTTCATTCTAATCGCATTAGCAGTTTAGGAGTTTTAGGCAGTTTTGTAAAAAATTTGTACTACAGCGCCCTCTGGTGTTCAAGGTGGATCAAAATTGATAGCCCACGAACACGCACCGTACCAAAAAACTTCTATACACAAATTTTCATGCTAATCGGATGAGTAGTTTAGGAGTCTATTGCGGCCTTACAAACATAAACTCCTTTTTTATATATATAGATTTATAAGCACTACATTCAAACCTCTCATGTAAGGATATTACCAATTAGTTGAAATAAAAACAGACAGATAGTTGATATATTCGATGGAATTTATCATTTGTTAATTATGTGTTGTAGTTGCTAAATTATAATTAAAAGCTTTAAGCTCTTAAATTTAATGGAAATGACACGATGTTGTGATTAAAATATTAATTGAATCTATTGTAAATTGAAGGCATGTCCTGGCAAAAACAACAGCATTGAAATTAATTAAAGTAAAATATTACGGCCACATGAAAGAGTGATTTTGTGCCAATAAAGAACAGTTCAAATGGGAGGCATCACTAACCACTAACGTTTATACACCACTAATACAACAACAACAGCAGCAAAAACAACAACAACAACAACAACAAAAAGTGTGTAAAACAATAAACACTGCTATTTATAAATGTTCAGCATAAAGTGATACAAGCGTTTAGAGCTCATTTATGCTTGATGGCAAGCATGGCCGGATTTAGAACCAAACGCTTGATGTACGCCCAATGAACTCATCTGGCTACCTGCCTATGCTCTATATTATGGAAAAAGTGTTGGCAATCCTCCAATGCCATTTGCTACAGGAAAATTTTTAAATTGATTGGCCGCATCTTTCTGCAGATAATGGCAAACCTCAGGGAGTAAATTATGCCATATCAGACTTCTTGATAACAAGAACATAAGTAGTCGGTAGTCGGAATAAAACTTGTATTTAGCTCAAAGCACAATTGATCATATGTCATAATTGGTCATAAATGAACTATCCACTGGTTTTCGAAATGAATCTTCTTATAGATTTCTAAGATTTTTTAGATGTTCAATTTTTTGATAAAGATTAAACTATCATTCGGTGGTCACATCATGCAAATCTATTATTATTTGTGCTTAGCTTGGTTTGTAATTTTATAATGAATAGACCTAAAAGAATAAATTGTGCAAGATTTTTTAAATTAAATCTCGGTTCAGTTCAGGAGTTTTAACGTGCGTAATCCGAGCGACTAATTGGATTAACAATGAATCGTTTTCGAACCACGACTACTCTAAATTACAATTCGCATCCGCAAAGACGTTGTACAGTACACAACAGTAGACAACAGTACACAAAAAAAATATCATTCCCTCAACTGTTGGTTTTGACGTGACAGCGTACCTTTATCATTGTCCTTTTTCTGGTCCCTATCCTCTGCATTGTTCCCAAATTTGTCCTCATCCTCATCATTATCCTTATTCTTATATTTGTCCTAATAATTTTTCTACCAAATTTCTGATATTATTCTTGTCCCACTTCTTTTTCCTATATTTGTCTTAAATTTTCTCTTTAGTTTTATCTAAATTTTTGTCTATTCTTTGTTCTATTTCTTATGTCTAAAAATATGTCTAAATTTTTTCCTATATACTTGGCGATCATAAGAAGCTAGGTCCAGTTATTTATTTTTTTTTTTTATACTTGGCCCAATCCTTGTCGTTCTTCTTTTCCCAATTCTTATCTGAATTCTTGTCTTAATCCTTATTCAAGTCCATATTCTAATCTTTGTCCTACTCCTTATCGTATTTCTGGTCTCATATTTGTCCAAATCCTTACTTTCATCCTTTTACGAAACCTTATTCTTATCCAAACCCTTGCCCTAGTACTTCTTATTATTTGAATATTAAAATTTTTTTTCTTTTGCTGTTGTGTTTGTTGCATTTAGGTTAATTCTAGGAGTTCCCTGAGAGGCCTCTGATGTCATTATTTTTTTTTTATATTATAAAATAGAAAACTTCGGATTTACGTTCTATAAAATTTATCGTTGCGCCAATGGTCACGGAGTCATAATTCCATTTTTTATTATTATTGCATTTTTACTGCAGGTTGCCATTAGCAACCAGTTCCCTTTTTTATATTCGTAATAAAGTCAAAGAATCATTTTTTATTGTTGTAAAATAAAATTTTTTGTAGCCCTGTTATTAAGCGAGTAATAATTGCATGCAACAATATTGCATTTTTGTTGCATTAGCTGCTATCTGCACGACCTAACGACGCATAATTTATATTTTTTTTTGTATTTGTCGTAAGGCCAAGTATGAAAACTTCATATTGATTTTTAACAGTTTAAGGTGCCGCATATACTCAGCAAGTTATAATTTCATGCAACGTCGTTGCATGATTAATGCATTCTCTCCGTTACCTCATAGCGTTGTGAGTATTTTTTTCTTTTTTTATCATAAGGAACCAGTCTTTACTGACGTGTAATACTTTATTTCGTACAACCTATACAAAGCACGTTATTATTCCATGCAACAAATTTGAAGTTTCGTTGCTTAAGCAGCTCCCTTCGCGGCCCGATGACACCTAACATTTTTTCTTTATTTTTGCTAAGAGTATAAAAAAGAGTATACAACAAATAATTAGCCTTTAATGTTGTGTTATTACTTTTATCATTACACTTATACTACTCATTAAGGAGACATATAGGTTACACATTTTTAAAAAAATATTTTTTTTCAGGAGTTTTTGTTCATAGAAGGAAAAAAGATAACGTTTTCAAATTTTGCACATATATTTATTAACATTTAAAGAATACAAAAAAATTTGTTCAAAAATTTCAGAATTTTTGAAGCGGTTTTTGATGTTATTTGACTTTTTTAAAAAAATGTCAAAAAAATGACGGTGTGCAGGATATCACCAGTCTGGAACATCTGAGGAAAAAAAAAAATACAAATTAATCCTTGTTTAAGTGGCCACCGCCTGAACTAGGATAATTTTTGTCCGCCGAAAAGAAACAAAACTCCTTTTTTTCATAAAAAGAGATTTTTTTCACCGAATTTTAAGAAAACGAATTTTCTTCGCCGCATTTTTTGATATGGATTTTTTTCGCCGCAGTTTGTAAAAACAGATTTTTGTCGCCGCAGTTTAAAAAAAAGGATTTTCTTGATCGCGTTTAAAGAAGAGATAGTCTTCGTAGGGACCGTCGATATGTCCCCTTAAGTAACAATTCCATGCAACGCTGATGGATTTTGAAAAAATTTTTTTTTTTAATTTTTTGGAAACCTACGCATTAAAACGTAACGTGATCATGTCAAAATTTCGTCTGTAGACCGTAGAATTGAGGAGGACCAAAATGAGCCAATTCAACAGCAGGAGCAGTAATTGGAGCTGTGTTCATTCACTCTATGGAAAACTGTACGTAAAGAAATTAGCCTACAAGCTGATAAAACCAGCTGGTGCAAGGTCATCAAAATCTGTAAGAGATTTTCAAGATGCACAGTTATATCAAAAAAAAAAAAATTACTGTTCACTTAATACTTTAAAAATTAAGCCGGTGAGAGCGCTTACGTCAACGGCGAGCGCTAAAGAGCCATGATACCCAATTATGATACCCGATTTTCGTTCCATATTGAATGGGATGTTCATTGGAGACATTTTTTTCAATAGGTCTTACCATATTCTATACAGCACGTTAAAATTTGATTTCCACCTCCAAAGCATGTGAAATATATTTTGGCACATAGGTTAACTAAGAAATGAGAAAAGCTGCAAAAACGAAAGATTACTTAGTTACTTACTTATTTGGCGCTAACAACCGTAGGTCGGTTTTGGCCTCGTATAAGAAATTGCGCCAGCCATTTCTGTTTTGCGCTTGCTGGCGCCAGTTGAAAACACCAAGCGTGGTCAGGTGTTATCCAACCTGACGAGAGAAACGGACCTACATGTTTAACGCTGACTCCGAACGGCGATGAACGGAATGTTCTCGTTCTCAAGAAGCTTTACATGGCATTTTGATTACTCTCTGAGGTTTGCCATTGTCTGCAGAGAGGTGGCCGTACAGAAAAATTATTTTAATTCAAATTATTTTCTGTCGCTGCTCGGGTTCGAACCTGGGTCTCCAGGTTCGTTGATATAGAGGCCCCGCACTTTAACCAACTATGCAACGGACGCCACGTCCAGGTTTGTGCTGCATATAATAGGATGGGCATGATAAGTGACTTATAGAGCGTGAGTTTTGTTCGTCGAGAGGGGGCTTCTTAATTATCTACTCAGCCCAAAGTAACACCTGTTGGCAAGAGTTATCCTTCGTTTTATCTCAATACTGAAATCGTTGAAAGAGTTTATGCTGGATCCCAGGTAGACGAAGTCCTTAACAACCTCGAAGGAAATGTTGTCAACAGTGACGTGGTTTCCAAGACGCTGGGACTGTTTGTTTGTTGACACTAGGTATTTCGTCTTATCTGTGTTCACTGCAAGACCCATTCGACTCGACTCTTTCGCTAATTTGGAGAATGCTGCACTGACTTCGCGCGTATTATGGCCAATGATATCGATATCAACAGCATACGCCAGCAGCATAATACTTTTGTAGAATATAGTGCCACTGTGCCTCAAATGAGCAGCTCAGATGATCTTCTCCATCATTAGGTTGAAAAAGTCGCAGGTTAGGGAATCAACTTGTCTGAAACCTCGTTTGGTATCGAATGGAGGAGTGAGATCCTTCCCGATCTTAACTGTACTGCGGGTGTTGCTCAGTGTCTTTCTGCAAGAATACCAAATTTGCAAGAATACCAAATTCAGACATGGTGGAGTATAAATGATTCCTTATTGGACTGTCGAAGGTGGCTTTGTAATCGACAAAAAGGTGGTGTGTGTCGATTTGTTTTTCTAGGATCTTCTCCAAGATTTTTCGAAGCGTAAATCTGGTCTTTAGTGGATTTTCCAGGTCTGAAGCCACACTGATAAGGTCCAATCTGCTGGCTTACGATGGGCTTCAGTCTTTCACATAATACGCTCGACAGGACCTTATATGCGATATTAAGATGGCTTATCCCACGTTAATTGGCGCAAATTGTGGGATCGCCTTTCTTGTGGATTGGGCAGAGCACACCGAGGTTCCAATCATTTGGAATGCATTCTTCCGACCATATTCTGCATAGAAGCTCATGAATGCTTTCAAATAGAGCTTCGCCTCCATTCTTGAAGAGCTCAGCAGGCAAGCCATCGGCTCCTGCGGCTTTGTTGTTTTTAAGCCGAGCTATAGCTTTCAAGATTTCACTATCGTCGGAATTTCAACGCTGTCGTCCACAATTGGGGTTTCCGGGATATCTCTATTGGCGGGATTGTTGTCGTCGTCACCATTCAGAAGCCCAGAGAAGTGTTCCCTCCTCATCGTCAGTGTACTCTGGATATTTGTCACTAGATTCCCATTTTCATCTTTGCAGGAAGAGGCCCCGGTTTTGAAACCATCGGCCAGGCGTCTTATTTTTTCGAAAAATTTTCGGACTTCATTCTTGTCACCATGCATCTCAATTTTCTCGCACTCACGCATTTCCGCTTCCCTTTTCTTTCGCCTGAAAATGCGTCTCTCTTCCCGACTCTACTCCTTGTATCGTTCTTTAGCAGCACGCTTTACAACCGACTGCAGGGTGGCTTTGTAAGCGGCGTCTTTTTCTGCAGTGGCGTCGCGACACTCCTGGTCGTGTCACTGGTTTCGGTGAGGGCGGTGATAGCCAATCATCTCTTTGGCAGCCGTACGCATAGACTGGGAAATGTGATTCCACTGCTCGCATATATCGTCGATCGGGGAGTGCTTTCTTGAAGCAGGAGTGAGAGTCAAGTAGCGAAGTCTTTGGCTGTTCGCTTTGATTGCAGCTTTTCGATGTCTAGCTTTCTCGCATTCTTGGTTGCGCACAGTCGTGTACTGACCTTGCCTTCCGTCAATCAAAACGTGATCAATTTGGTAACGCGGCTTTTGATCAGGAGACAGCCAAGTGGCTTTGTGAATATTGAGATGCTTGAATCTAGTGCTACTAACGACCATGTTTCGCGCTGCGGCAAAGTCAATCAGCCTCATTCCGTTATCAGAGGTATTGTCGTGGAGGCTGAACTTTCCGACTGTTGGACCAAAGATATTTTCTTTACCCACCTTGTCGTTGAAGTCACCAAGCATGATTTTTAAGTCGTGGCGGGGGCTGCGCTCATAGGCCTTTCAAGGCGCTTGTAGAAGCTTTCTTTGATCTCATCGTCCTTATCTTCTGTCGGAGCGTGGGCACAAATCAGGCTTATGTTGAAGAATCTTGCCTTGAAACGGATTATGGCAAGTCCTTCGTTCCCAGGTGTGAATTGCAGGACATGATGCCGTAGTCTCCTGCCAACCACGAATCCGCATCCAAATTCATGCTTTTCCGCATGGCCGCTGTAGTAGATATCACAGGATGCTTGCCGTACGCAACCCTGTCCCTTCCATCGCATTTCTTGGATTGCAGTGATATCAGCCTTGTATCTTTCTAGGATATCTATCAGTTGGATAGAGGCACCATCCCAATTAAGGGTTCGGACGTTCCAAGTGCATATCCATAAATCATTGTCAGTTTTTCGTTTGCGGTAGTCATCATCAGATTTGGGGATCATTCTTATCATTTCTCTTTTATGTTTCATTGAAATGTGTTTTTATGTGGTGGGCTTCAAACCAAACGCACAACCCTTTAAAAGCAGGGAGCCCGCCGCTCAGATTAGCCGTCAAACTAACGGTTGCCAGTTTGCCGCAGAGGTTTGAGTCGACTTGAGACGAGTTCGACATGGATAATGCTGGCCTCACCAGGTTGAGGCAGTCAGACACGTTGCCATGTGAAGATCGCCCCCCTGACCCTCACGCGTTGCCTTGTGATGATCGTCCTCCGAAAACGAAAGATTAAGTTAAATATTTCTGATGATGCGTTTTTCGATTCGATAAATGAAATTAAGTTCCAAAAGTGGAAATCAGCTGATCGCCGAAAGGATAGTTATACATGCGGCTATTGTATTTATTACAATACAGTTCGACAAATTTTTCCGCATCACCTCCTGATTCGATTTAGCCATGCCTGTCTGTTCGTCTGTCTATCTGTAGTCACGATTACTGTCGTTATTTTGAAATCGAGTCACTATTTGAGTGAATTGAGTCGGTATCGTAATGAAAAATAATATATGAGCTTATATCTAAAAACTAAAGATCAAGTTCGAACCTGAGCCAACTGGGATGAAACCACACATACCTCCTATACAAAGTGACTATATGAATACGGCAAAATATTTTTTATTCCAAAATGAATTAAATTACTTAAAATTTCGCACATAGGCTTTGATCTAAATTTCGCACTTTGACTTTGAAAATGAGCCAAATCGCACTTTAATTTTGACAATGAGCCAGATATGATCAAAACTTGCTCATATTTTTTAAATATTTCCCAATATCCAAAAGAGTTGAAAATTCATGAATATGAAATTTTCAAACATATCACTTTTTGGGCCAAATTTTAAGAATTTTTGTATTTTTTGAAGAAAGCGGGGGTAAATAAAAAAATTATTCCTGAGATCAGTCGATATTTCCTAACAGTTCTTCATGTTCAGAATGTAAAAATTGGATTTAGAATTTTTCCGTCTAGCATGCCCTTACGCTTCCCTGTGCGTCCTAAGGCAAAGGGCTCTCGTGCCTCATGGTAAGTCCGGACCTGTAAGCATGTTATATTTATTTAAAGTATTTGAAAGTTTGAGTAATGCTTCTGTTTAAATTTGTTTAGCAGTCTATATACATATAGGTATATCTCACTGAATTTTAATTGGTTTGAATTTACAAATGAAAAATAATTTGTGTCCAATAAAATAAATTAAAAATTAAATCGTAAATAATTGAAAGCATTGAAAAATAGGATAAAAGGAAAACAAAGTGCACCGAAATAAGTTTAAGTTAAATGCCTTTTAAGAACATATTACCTTTTCTACTGATTGCGTTAAATATTTGCTCTTAAGTAATCAATTTTAATTTCCATTTTCATAGAATTAAAACAAAAACAATAATGTACTAGAACATCATTTACTGTCATTATAATTAGAATTGACGATGCACGAACATTGCAGCTTTTTATTATTGCTGTAGCAAATTCTCATTCAAGATTTTTATAGCGATTTTGAGAAATTTACCGGAAAATGAAATTTCTTTACGGCCTGGAAGGATGTTTTTTTTTGTTCACATATTCTAGACATAAGAATAATGTTGTTGTTTTCCCATCCTAGAATACTGCTTTATTTGCTTTGCTCGCATTCAAGGTTAGCAAATGCCGAAGGGCGTTGTTTATTTTCCATCAAATTCTTTCCATCAGCAAAAATATGCAGGTACCTACAACACATGTACTAGAGATAGTATCTTTATCTTGTAGAAAAAAAAAATTGATTTCACTCTGTTTGCATTGGACTTAAAACTGTCTGTTATTTTAATGATATAGCTTAAAGATAGCTTTTAAGTGATTTTCACATAGCTTATCTTGAGCTGATAAGGAATGAATTGCATTCTTTGAGTGAAGCTATACGATGGAGTAAGTCACCATTTGTGTGCAATTTGTCTTTGGTCCTTTGAACCGGAAATACTGTGCTGGTGTGATTGAATTCATTATTCATTTCCTTTTATCTCAGAATTTATTGCATAGATGCTTTTTTTCTGTTTTTTTTTTTGTTCAATAAGTCTCTATTTTTTTTAATCTTTTTGATATCTTCGAATCTTTAAAGTAGATGTTATTAAATTTAAGTTCAAAAATATTAGCGAAAACTTTTAGAAGCTTTCAGTTGAATCTGCATGCTGCTGACGCTGAAGTGGAGAAAACAAAAGAAAAAAATAATTTAACCCTTTCGGTCCGGTTTTTTATTTGCTAAATAACAATAAATATTAAAAATATTTTTTCACATATGTAGAAAACATCAAAAATTATGATGTTTTGCATTGTACATTTTTTCGTAAGTCCTTTACTTATCCTGGGATATATTGTCCCACTCGGATTTTTAGGGCTATTGTCCTGGGATATATTGTCCCAATGGGATTTTTAGGGCTACTGTCCCAGCCGGAGTTTTGATACCAATGAGACAATATGTCCCATTAGTATCAAAACTCCGCATAAAGCCGTCAAAATTATTTATATAAAAAAATAATAAAAGTAAGGATCGGTATTAAACTAATTTTATTTTCATATTATTTAATCTTAAATTGAATAAAAAAGTTAAAAATTATACGTATATAAACTAAAATTATAATTCATTTTATTTTTAATCATTTTAAAAATACATAGATCATATAAATATGATAATTTTTTTAGAAAAAAAGTTTACTTATTATAAGGAGTAAAACATTCAATGCAGAGTGCAACGGTTCAATTTGAACATATTGTTTTTGTTCTTTTTTCTTTTTTCATTGCGCTGCAGCTTACACAGCGCGACCTTTTTTGTGATGTAACTGATAAATGATCACCTATGTTAATCAAATTGCGTTTACGTTTTGGTGGACGTCCGTATGATACCTCTCGTTTAGTTTGGCTTAGGGTCCTGCCAGTTTCGATCATGTCTTCAGCTAGTGGAACCAGAAAGCTGATTAATTCGGTTTTTTTGTGATTTACTTCTTGGTGAACTATCCACGCGTTAACTACAGCTATCATTAATATTTTGAAAAAAACTTTTTTCCACCATTTGTTGGACTTTCTATCCAAATCATAAACACCAACTTTTTGATCCGCTAAGTCAACTCCACCCATATATCTACATATTTTATAATAGCATCAGGGCATTCAACATCAATTTTTTCGCAATTTTTTTGTTTGCGTTTAGTCTTGCTTGTGGTTGGCATGTGACAATTAGACAGAAGTAATACGTCTTTTGAATCCTGCCATCGACAAGCAATTGTTCCCAGGTAATTTACCATGAATTCACTCTCATTTCTGTTTAATTTTCCATTAAATTGCGGAACGTTTTTTCGAGTTCGTATCACAGTACTCAGTACAGTAATGAGTACTAGTAAAAAATCTATCGAAACATATCATAACGACTGTGTTCCCTATAGTACTACAAAGTTTTTCCACAACTCTTTCTCCTAAGGTAGATTCGGATACCACAGTGCTTTCTTCTCTTCCGCTATAAATATTTTGATCATATATAAACCCAGTTTTGCAGTCACATCTTAACCAAATGTTTATGCCGCGCGTTATTGGTTTTAGAGGTTGATATTGTTTTAATGATGACCTTCCCTTTGTCAAATTTTGTCATCAATAGCATTAATCACAGCATTATAATTGTGGGGAAATGTCTACCAACAATAAGCTCTATAATGGAAAGAACACTCAAAGAGGTACTCAGATGGACTAACTCAGTCGGTCTAAGTATTAATGCTGAGAAAACCGATCTGGTGCTGTTTACAAAACGGTACAAGATACCGCCGTGGACACCGCCAAAAATAAATAACATACAGCCCGAAAACTCACACAAAATACCTAGGGGTAGTCTTAGACAGTAAGCTGACATGGAGACTCAATGTAAACGAGAGAGTGAAAAAGGCCAATAATGCTCTATACGCATCCAAGAAGATGCTAGGCAGTACCTGGGGCCTCTCACCCTCTCTGATGCATTGGATCTACACATCGGTAGTTCGTCCCATTCTACTCCATGGAATCATAGTGTGGTGGCCGGCAGTAAACAAATCAACATACCTCAAAACATTGGAGAAATCCCAACGACAGGCAGCGTTCTGTATAACGGGGGCGTTGAAGACAACTCCAACTAAGGCCCTAGAAACCATTCTAAGTATGGACCCCCTGGACATACACGCTAAATTAATAGCCGGAAAAACGGCACAACGCCTTATAGCGGCTGATAACATACAGAATCAGAACTTCGGACACTGTACAATCTTTAAAGATTTGTCCAGTCTCACGGACTATATGATCCCCCGCATAACCACCAGATCAAGAGTACCAACTCTCGTAGGACCGAATGACTGGTGCAATGGAACTAAACAAACACAGATGGCAGTAAATATATTTACTGACGGCTCAAAAATGCGCACAGGGGTGGGAGCGGCAGTGTACTGTGCAGAGCCCGACATAAGGCAGCCATACAAACTGCCGGACCACTGCAGCATCTTCCAAGCAGAGGTATTTGCTATAAGGAAGGCCGCAGAATTAGCCCTCGGAATCAACACTCATCACTCTCGAATCAACATATTTGTAGACATCCAAGCGGCGATCAAATCCATGAGTTCCGATACCATCAAATCCAGAAATGCCCTGGCGAGCAGGGAAGCACTAGACGCTCTGTCCGACAGAAAGGAAGTGCGTATCTACTGGGTTCCAAGCCACCAGGGCATCAAAGGCAACGAGATGGCAGACGAACTAGCAAAGGAGGGCGCCGGGCTGGGAGCAGAGCTCACAGAGCATATACTGATCCCACTACAAGAACTATACAGCAACTTAGAAAAACGATCCGCACTAACAGCGAGTCGCAGGTGGAAAGATACGGCAACCTGCAAAATTGCCAGAACCATGTGCGAGGCACGCTGCGAAAAACGAACCACATACATCCTTGCACACCCACGGAGTGTCTGCAGAACACTAGTAGGTATTCTTACTGGCCACTGCATGGTGGGAGCCCACGCAAAGAAGATGGGCATCACCATGGATGAAAGCTGCAGGAAGTGTAAGGAACCAGGCACCTTAGAGACCTTGGAACACCTTCTATGCACATGCCCCGCTATACTCAGATCAAGACATAAACTCTTAGGCTCCCCGACGTTCTCGTCACTAAAAGAAGTAGCCAAAACCCCTCTTGAATCCCTTCTAAAATTCGTGAATACGACGCAAATCTTTAATAAATTCTCCTGACCCACACAGCCTCCACCTAACCGGTACCACTAAGGACCTGTATGGTCTATGTGAGACTTCTACGAGAGGCGACCGGTCTAACCTAACCTAACCTTCATCAATAGCTTGAAATGTTGCTTCCGTTCTAACACTAGGAAAAGTTTTTTTACACAAGATAACAGTTCTTGAACATAATACACTTTTGAACATCCATCTGGTTTTTTAGGATCATTGAAATACATTTTGGATATTATTAGCTGAAATCGGTCTCTTGATATTGCATTTTTTATGGCTAATTTCCAAGAGATGGATGTGTGCTCCAGTAATTTTGAATCCTTGGAACTTTGTTATAGCTCATGATCAAGCAACATCCTAGTACCATTAGAATCTCATGCTCATCAGTTTTTGGAATTTTTTTGTTGTCTCTTTCCAACATTTCTAGTCTTTTATTTGTACTATCAGCAATAAATATTAAAAGCGATTTCGGAAACAATTTTTTAAAAATATCTAATTGTGTTGAACTGCGGTTAGTTGTTTTTCGATTGGGATCTGCATTCTTGGTCGAAAATTTGCGTCTGGTAGTGACCATAGGAATGGATTCACAAAGTTTTCGCTTGGATTATTTTCATCGATTAATTCGTCATTGCCTTCATCATTTTCTTCACTCGGCTCAGAGTCACTTGATTCAATATAATCGGAGTTATCGGCTTCTAAAAGCTCTTGAAGCTCTGCACTAGTTGTGACATTTTTTCCTAAATATAATACGAATGGGATACATAAGACCAACGAAAAACCCGAATGGGACAATATGTCCCAAACCAACATAAACTAACAAAAAAGGATACTTACAGAGAATAAACAAAGTTTTTCATACACAAATAATAAATTCAGCTGGTTCAAACAAATATACCAAACAAATATACAAATATTTGGTTGCAACACGGATACAGCTTCCTTCTTTAATTAGCAAATGAAGTTACCTCTACGAGAGCTTCTCATCAACTGACGCTAAAATCTTATTGCAAACTCACTCAAAACTAAGTCCCGTTATTTATTTCATAAACTAAAACTCAAAAGTACGACTGGGACATTTTCAAATATGATTTGTTTACCTAAGACAACAAATAGGACTATTCAACATTCTTTGGGACGTATTATCCCAATAGGACCGAAAGGGTTAAATAAAAAAAAAAGTTAATATATCAGATTTTTAAGAATGTGAAACGATTTAAACTGTATAAAATAATTTCTCCTAGAGTGGGACTTTTAGTTCTCCTAAAAACGTGGAGTACATGCTATAGAGAAAAGTGAGGCGTATAAATTAAACAAGGTATTAAGAAAGTATTTGTCCACTAACATATGCTATGTTATTACAATTTTTAATTGTTAACAAATAATTTCTCAATAGTACATAATCGATTGGCATAGGAAAATTTTCGACAAAAAAAAAAAGTTGGTCTTGAAAACTTCGATAATAAAATACTAAAATTGAAGCATTCAGAAATCCAAGTAGAACTTACTGGACTGAACATAATATATGTCTACAAACTCGAATCTGCCATCCAAGCAAGAAAGTTCTATCCTAACAGTATTGTCATTGACAGTATAGTTAATTGACCTGGGTTGAGATTTGTTCATTTGTTCACTTACATGTTAAAATTGCTAATTGAAGATATACATAAGTGAATGAAGGTGATATGTCGCATGGATGAAGGTCTTCTATTCACACAAACAATTTTAAAACTTAAAATAACCATGTTTGTAGCGATTTTAGAAATGAACTATTTGATAAAGATTTATTTATTGCAGTGCAAATGTGAAAATTTGAACTCAATTTTCTTGAAACTAGAATACATTACTCAACAAGGTTTTCCACAACGAATGCGATAACATTTTCTATAGTAAAATTTTCCATAAAATCCGAATATCGTAATGATTTCTTTCGATTGTCCCCAATTTTTTATATACATGGCGAAATTAAAATTTTGAAATTCTGACAAGGGATTCGGATTCAGCGACCCATTTTTACCTAGTGTTCGCCCCAGCACCGAATTCAAAAAAATTAAAAAATTGGTGGCAACCCTATTAGCCATCTAAAATTTTAAAATTCTGACATTAGATTCGAAATCAGCGACGCCCTAAAACTATAAGATACTGATGTTTAAAACTCTTAAAAAATGTATTATTAGGTGGCAACCCTATTGTAAAAATATCATAATTTTGAAATTCTGACATCAGATTCGGATTCAGCGACCCATTTTTACCTAATAGTAAAAAACAAATCATTGTATGTATGCATTTCTTAATTTTACTGCAATAAAATATTTTTTTTAACAAAAAATGGTTTTTGCATTGATGTTAAAAAAGTTAGTGAATTAATACTTTTCTTTAGACATGTATATACTTTAAAATTTTGTAATGAAATTCTTTATCACATAAGAGGGCTAACTTTTTCTATCCGATATAATTATTTCGAGACATAGGCTTCAAACATAAAATATGTTTATAAAAAAACGAAAAAAATTAATTTTTTTTTCACGTATTTTCGATCATAACAGCCATATCACTGATGCTATTGGCACATATTATACCTTCAAATTTTCATCTGACTCCCCTCTACTATATGCAATTAAATTAAAATTTATTGACTGAACATGTAAGTTTTTACAAGCATTTATGTGAAGTATGTGTTCCCAATAGTGGATTTTTTAATTTTGCTATTTATATAAAAAATTTATATAAAAAAATACATGCACTTTTTTGAGTTTAGCAAAAAATTAACTATTATATTCTTTTTTTAAATTGATTCTTCTTTTTTGTATTAAAGTTAAATAAACAAAGATCTAAAAATGAAATACTTTTTTTAAATCGGTTTTATATTTATAATTTTATAACTATGTAAGTATGAAACTGCCAAACATTGTCCAATTTTTGCTCGCCACTGTATGTCTCAAATTGTTAATAACACTCCTTACTATTTTCTGTATAGCACCATGTTTTTAAGAGAACTAAGGGGTGTAGGAGAAGTTATTTTATTATAACTTTCCACAGTTATTTTATTTAGTTCATTTTAAAAACTTGGTATATTAATTTTTTTTTTATTTAAGGGGACTATGTATCCAGAGGCCGAAAAAAAAGTTCATGTTTGTAAATTTATTTAAGGAAACCTAAGGAATATTTTTAAGTGAGTGTTTTTATACCTATATATATACACATTTAAGACTATGATTAGTTTTTTCTCATTAAAAAAACATTAATATTAAGGTAGATACAGCATTTTTTATAGAGCACTGTGAAAAAAAGGTGAAATGCGGTGACCAAGATTGCTCTTCCTAAATTCATCTGAAACAAAAGATTAAAAATACTTTTCAACTAGATATTTAAAACTCGTACTTGTCATAGTCGATTTTGAAGATATAGATTTTTCACAAAACGGCAGACCGTCTGAACGTAAATTACCGATTTTCGACCAAAAATTCTTCATTATTTTGCCTATAACTAATCAACGAAGCCACGAAAAAAAAATCCTATGATAAGTACGAGATTATCTTTGTATATATATATAAAAAAAGATACAGTAGTTTCGACTATGTCGTAACACAAGACGTAGAATTATTGAATTCGTTTTTGATGACATCTTTTTTAAAAAATATTTAGCAAAATATTTATTCCATACACCTGAGCATATAACCTTTAAAAGAGTGCCGGAGAGGGTTAATATGTATGACCGACCCCCATTACTTTTGCAAAAGGAATATTTTTGCCTTTGTCACCTATTCCCTCTGACCACTCCTTAGGGGGGCTCCCATACAAATTTTATGGTTTTATATACTTATTCCATACGCCTGAGCATATGACCTTTGAAAGAGTGCCGGAAAGGGTTAATATGTATCACCGACCCCCATTACTTTTGCAAAAGGAACATTTTTGCCTTTGACGCCTATTCCCTCCGACCAATCCTTAGGGAGGCTCCCATACAAATTTTATGGTTTTGTCGATAAAACCGGAAACTGTCGATAAATAGATAGCAAACCTAAGCAAACAAAAACATCAAATGTTGGCTTTATATTTCATGAAATTGTGTAAATTTTATATAAGTTAGAGAGTTCAAACATGAATTTTTCTCCCAGTGAGGATCAAGCAGACCAACGAGTGCTAACATCAACATTGTACGATCAGTACTTTAGGCACACCAAACCCAATAAGCATGAAAAACATTATTCTCCAACGTTGGAGATTGCTATGATTGTCAAGTTGATATCAAGTGTATTTCTCAACTTGATCTCAAATGTTTTTTCCAATGTATAATATCAACTTGATTATGAGTTGAGGTACAGTGTTGAAAATCCCTTTTCTCCAATGTTTGAGAATTCAATGATTTTCAAGTTGATATCAAGTGTAATTCTCAAGTTGATATCAATTGTTTGTCCAATGATTTGATTTCAACTTGATTACGAGTTGAGGTACATTTGAGAAAATTTTTAAAATTTGTTTATGTGGCAATGCTGCTATTGAGTTCGCGAAACTGCATGTCTGGTAACGCTAACCTGCTTTGACATTTCTCAGTAAATTTTAGCAAGTGAAAAAGTGTGAAATTGCAAACGAAGGAAAAAACAATTTCAACGATCGTGGAGGATTTCAAGATAGTAGGAAAAGAAAAGGTAAGATAAAAGGATGCAAAAATCCAAAAAAATAAAGAGGGAAGTTATGCAGGTGGTGGACCTGCTGTCGGTACATTCGCGCGCTGGTGCGAATTTGGCGCGGGAATCCTCGACAGCAGCTGCCGGACTAAACTTAACTACTTTACCCATTTCAAGCGACGAGGATGAAGAAGACGAGGAGACTTTCTCGTCAAGTGATAGTGCAGACGAAAGACCCTGCGCAAAACCAGCATCTGAGGACAAATTGAAGGAGGACCTGGCAGGGTGGGCAGCAAAATTTAATATATCAAACGCAGCCACGAATGACCTACTGGCAATCTTGAGGCAGCATTTTAGCTGCATTCCAAAAGACGCGAGGACATTAAAATTGACCCCGAAGGTAGCGCCTGTAGAAAAGATGGGATCAGGAGATTACTTTCATTACGGAGTTGAGGACGCACTAACAGACTTTTTAAGAAAGAACTCGTATGAACCGACCCAAATTAGTCTTAACATAAATATAGATGGCCTTCCACTCGCAAAAAGTTCCAGTTTACAAATTTGGCCTATATTAATAAATGTCAATGGAACACCTGACATCATGGTCGTGGGTGCATATTGTGGCCACAGTAAGCCATTGTGTCCAAATACATATCTTGACAAATTTGTAGACGAGCTTTATAATTTAATAGATATAGGCTTGAGTTTTGAGGGCAAATATTTTTCTATTAATTGCCGATCATTCATCTGCGATGCACCAGCCAGAGCTTTTATTCTAGGAGTAAAAGGGCACACGGGATTTTTCAGTTGCCTAAAATGTACTCAAAAAGGGGAGTCGTTTAGTCATAGAATGATTTTTCGAAATGAAATTCATAATCCTAGAACCGATTCAGACTTCCGTTCACGATTGAATGTTACTCATCACAAAATATTAGAACCCTTAGCGATTGAAAAATTGTCTATTGATATAGTCAAGGCATTTCCTTATGACTATATGCATGTTGTTTGTCTCGGTGTTACCAAAACTTTGCTCGTTGCTTGGGTGAGACAAAAAAATCAAAGCTTCTCCTTAAAATCTCAACAAATAAGTTTATTAAATTCTAAATTGCTTTTTTTGAGCAACCAGGTTCCAAGAGAGTTTGCTAGGCATCCACGGGACTTACATGAAATTGAGAGATTCAAAGCCACAGAGCTAAGACTTTTTCTTTTATATACAGGAATCTTTGTACTATCCGACATATTAGACCCTGATAGATATAACCACTTTTTAATGCTAAGTTTGGGTATAAGAATTCTGCTAAACGAAAAAATGTGTAATGAACAAAATGCATGTGCCAAGAAACTTTTAACTCTGTTTGTCGAAAACATCCCTCGGTTTTATGACAACACTTTTTTAACTTTTAATTTTCACTGTCTAACCCACCTATCAAGCGATGCATTAAACTTCGGTGGCTTAGAAAGTGTAAGTGCTTTTAAATTTGAAAATTATTTAGGTCAGCTTAAAAGAAAATGTAGGAAAAAGAATTTTATTGCGGCGCAAATTTATAACCGTTTGGTAGAGGAAAGTCTACGAATTCCCCAGCCTTCAGCTGAGGAAAGGGAAAACACCGAATTAAAAAATGCACCAGTAAAATCGATAAACACAAATCGGTTTTATTTTTCCACAAAAAGCCCTGACAATTTTTTCTGTATTAAGGATAAAATATTCACCATATTGTCTATTTCTAAACAAAACAGCGTTTTTAAAATTGTAGCAAAAAAGGTTCTGAATTTAACAGACTTTTTTACACTTCCAATAAAATCATCTAATTTCAATATTAAAATGTGTAATAGTTTACAACTTTCGAGCTTAGAATACCAACATGCAGCTCAGGAAATCACAGAAAAAATTGTCATGTTTCATAATTTTGAATTCAATAAATTTATATTTATGCCTCTTATTCACATGTAGATGGACTTGAACGAGCATTTTTTGGACGCCGGAGCTGTGAATGAGCTCATAACCAAAAAAGGTTAATTTATATAAATATTTTTAATATTATTGTTTTCTTTATTTTAATTTTATTGTTATTATATATTATTTTTCATTAAATTATAATTTTGCATTTATTTTATTTTTATCATCATTTTCGTTTTTAGACTTAGTTGAACTTAAATATTTTATTGAAAACGGACAAAATACCATTTTAAAAGGTAAGTTGAGTTTTTAAAATTCTGTAATGACCTATAAATAATAACATCATTAATTTTTTCAGAACATCAAACAACGCAAAACTTATTGAAGCGGGTACTCGAAGAATTGAAGACGGCTTCTCACACACACAACTCACACAGACCTCCAAAACGCAAGTCAATTCTCCCCAAAACACCATTGACAACTCCAACGGAATTTATGGAATTCGAGAGGAAGGTTCAAAGCTCGGAGAACAAATTTGAAGATTTGGTAAGATGCCAAATAACTCCGCAATACTCACTCCTAAAAGACAATTAATGCTAACAAATGCTTTCCTTACTAGGTTGCTGAACTGGTAGCACAAATTTCTGGCAATTCCACAAAATTTATTAAAATGTCGTGGAAGGCCATTATGACAGATGATGCTGCGCGGAACTACTGTTGGAAGGGAACCTCCAGCAAGCCTGCTGTAAGAGCGCTTAGCGTGACGGCAGCACTTAAACGTATGTATTGTATTATGAATATTAAACATATATATATTTTTTTTTTCATACGCGTTATAATTTTATTTTAGAGGCACATAAACAGAAATTCACTGGGGCAACGGACACTGAATTCGAGACCACAAACATCGCCTATTTCCAGCACGCCAACAACCGCCTTCATAAAAGAAAGGCGTATGAAGAGGCCAAAAAAAAATCTTCTTAAAATGTATCCAATTTATTTATTTAACTGTTTATTTATGCAATTCTGAATTCAATTCAATATTTATTATTTAATTTTTTTTATCTAACAATTATCTTACATGTTCTTATTGCCTTAACTTCAATGAAGTCTTAGCTAGTCATTTCAGTTTATTTAAGTTGAACTAATTTTTGTTTCTATTTTGCTTATTTACGTTAATTTTTATTTTGTGTATAGTTTACGTTAAATATCTTTTTTTCCTTTAATTAGTCCATGAATTTTTAATTAATTTAACTTGTTAATTTTTGTTTTGTTGTTTGTTTGATTAGTTATTAATTTACTATAATAGCGCAATATTGAAATAAAAAAGTGCTATAAAATATCCGTTTTTAGAAAACTGTTTGTGTCATACTTTTTTGAAGCACACTTTTAGGGGTATCATATTGGAGATCGAGTTGAGAATCACTGTTTTCTCAACTTGAGAACTACAGTAATTTTCATACAAAAAAAAATGCCCTTTTTGTTGAGAACGCTATGATTCTCAACAGGAGGTGCATTTGAGAAATAACGTTGGAGATTTGAGAAACACACTTGATATCCACTTGACCTCAAGTCATTCTCCAACCTAAATGTTTGTTGGGAAGGCTCAAATTGTGACCTAAATACCGACACCTTATCATTATCAACCACCCTACTTACCTCCGAGAATGACGTATTCTATGTCAAAAAGAGTTTAAGTGTGTAACTATGCAATAGACTCCTAAACTACTCATCCGATTGGCATGCAAATTTGTGTATAGAAGTTTTTTGGTGCGGTGCGTGTTTGTGCGCTATCAATTTTTATCCACCTTGAACACCAGAGAGCGCTGTAGCAAAAATGTTTTACAAAACTGCCTAAAACTTACAAAGTGCTGATATGATTGGAATGAAAATTGTTATACAGTAGTTTTCATGTACTACGTTGAGTGTTTTTCTGTTATCTTTTTTGACCCAACTTGAGCAATAGAGGGCGCTGTAGTACAAATTTTATGTAAAACCACCTAAAACTCCCAAACCGCTCATGCGATTAGAATGAAAATTCGTACATAAGGGTTTTCAGATACGATGAGTTTTTCAGCACTATCTTCTTTGATCCACCTTAGACACCAGATGGTGCTGTAGTACAAATTTTTACAAAATCGCATATTTTTAGTGGTTTTCTTAGGTTTTATATGCAAATATTAACAAAATATAAAAAACTTCTTAAATTAAGTAAAATTAAAAAAATGTCCGTTATTTTGACATCAAAAATATGAATACATATCTTGAAAACTATGAAAAATTTTACCACAACCATATATATAATGCAACATCGTTGCTCAAAAATGAGAGAAAAAAAACAATCATAAATTTAATTTTGTGACTTTCGATTCAAATACCTCCGCTGCTTTTTTATACATTTTATTAATTTTTTTTTTGTCTTAAAGCTTCATCAAAGTTCTATGAAAATCTTATTGCAAGAATATTAAGTTTTTTTTTATCAGAATATCTCTCAAAAAAGGTCTGAAATATTGGAGTTTTCCTTAAAAAAAGGCTCAAAAATTGTTTTTGTTGTGAAAATAATTTAAATTCAAATTCGCAAATTTTTAATTTCATTTAAAAATTATAACATTTATAGGCAAAAATTGTTTCAATGCTACGCAAAAGTTAAAAACCAGTTTTGGGATTCAAAAACAAGGCCTACCCCTTGATTTTTTCGAAATTTTTTTTCCAATATTGTATTTTTATATTTTTGAAAAAAAAAATATACAAGCTAAAAAATTAATTATTAGAAAAAATTATCTTGGTATCTCTTACCAATCAAAAGTTATAGAAAATAATCTTTATCCAAAATATATATGGGGCATTATTTTTGAAGTGATCCACCCAAAATTTCAAAGTACTCCGATTTTGATGAAATTTTCACCATGTTTAGTTCTTAAGGTTATACGTTCAAGACGTTAATTTTGTAGGCCTAAAATGACGGATTTACTTTTTACAGGGTGTTTAATTTTTAAGTTTAGTGTGAGAATGTGAAAGTAAAAATGTCTTTAACTTTTCAACGAATGAACCGATTTGACTAAATGAAACGTCAAACGAAAGAAAATTAATGAAAGTCTTAACTCTTGCAAGAATTTTGGAAAAAAGTTTTTTTCTATAAAATTTTTTTGAAAAATAAAAAAAAAATTATTCTTTCAAAAAGAATACCCCCTACGATTTTTTTCGCAACAATTTTACAAAAATAATAAACTTATTTACTTCAAAATGAGATATCATCCAGGATAACATCTCTTAGGGTTTTGAAGTTATGAGCATTTATGCATGAAAACTTCCAACTATTTTATTTCATCACACAAAAAAAAAAGTTTAAAGTCACCCAGCTAGCATTTCCAATTGCGTAAAAATCTTCTGTAAGACTTCATCAAATAAATTGAACGTCAAAGCCCATCAAAGAATTCATTGATCATGTGTGCGATCTTTTGGAAAAACTAAAAGTACATGATTTCATAGCCAACACACAGACTTCTTTTCTGAAAAACTTAAAAGATGGTCTTAAGGAAAAAAAAAAAGAAATAAATAACTGGCTATTTCAGCCCTTGAAAGGACTTTGACCTAGCTTCTTATGATCAATTGTGTTGTGCGTGTTATTAAGTTTGTACACAATTAACCGAGAAACGGACCTACAGGTTTAACGCCGACTCCGAACGGCGATGAACGGAAAGTTCTTATTCTCAAGAAGCTTTACATGGCATTTTTATTACTCTCTGAGGTTTGCCATTATCTGCAGAGAGGTGGCGGCCGTACAGAAAAATTATTTTAATTCAAATAATTTTCTGTCGCTGCTGGGGTTCGAACCTGGGCTTCCAGATTCGTTGACATAGCGGCCACGCACTTTAACCAACTACGCCACGGACGCCACGGTCTTAAGGAAAACGAGTTTTTAATTCAATACGACTTTGCAGAAAACTATGCATTTGTTGTACAAAATGCTGCTCAATCGTTTCATTGGAACAACGACCAATGTTCAATATTTACAGTGGTAATTCACTATAAGGACAAAGGTGATTTGCAAATTAAAAGTTTGGCAATTTTATCCGATAGACTTAATCATGATACCGCTGCTGTGTACGATAACCAAAAAATGATAATACATTTTTTAAAAAAAACATTTCGATCCAACAAAAATATTTTATTTTACCGATGGTGCTGCACAACATTTAAAAAATAAGTATAATCTCATGAATTTACTCCATCACGAATGCGATTTTGGCATAGCTGCGGAATGGCATTTTCATGCCACTGCCCATGGTAAAGGTCCATGCGACGGAATAGGCGTGAATCTAAAACGCCTTGCAGCACGAGCTAGTTTACAAGCCTCATCAAAAAACCACATTTTAACACCCAAAGCATTGTATGAAATGCTAAATATGCAAAATAGTATTCACTAGACTCCAATTTTAAGATTTTCTCTTATAATAAGAAAATAAAAAGATTTCAAAAAATCAAACAATAAATCTATTTTTTTGTTAATATAAGCTAAGATTTAACATACAGAGGTTTCTTACGCATTTGGAAATGCTAGCTGGGTGACTTTCAGCTTTTTTTTTTGTGTGATGAAATAAAATAGTTGGAAGATTTCATGCATAAATGCTCATAACTTCAAAACCCTAAGAGATACCCATCCTTGATGATATCTCATTTTGAAGTAAATAAGTTTATTATTTTTGTAAAATTGTTGCGAAAAAATCGTAGGGGGTATTCTTTTTGAAAAAATAATCTTTTTTTTATTTTTCAAAAAAAGTTTATAGAAAAAAACTTTTTTCCAAAATTCTTGCAAAAGAGTTAAGACTTTCATTAATTTTCTTTCGTTTGACGTTTCATTTAGTCAAATCGGTTCATTCGTTGAAAAGTTAAAGACAGTTTTACTTTCACATTCATACACTAAACTTAAAAATTAAACACCCTGTAAAAAGTTATACCGCCATTCTAGGCCTACAAAATTAACGTCTTGAACGTATAACCTTAAGAACTAAACATGAAAATTTGAAGGTGAAAATTTCATCAAAATCGGAGTACTTTGAAATTTTGGGTGGATCACTTCAAAAATAATGCCCCATATACAAAAAGCAAAACGATGTCTGTGTGATGGCTGGAAATTTCAAAATTACTTTGTCGATAGACCTGAAATTTTGGCAGTACTTTTTTTTCAAGTACGAGATGGCTTAAATTTCTGTCACACCCCCTTTTACCGCCCACAAATCAATAAAAATGCTATATTTCCTACGGTTTTCGTCGATTTGCCAACATTTTAGTAATTTAGTCTGTATGCTCACTGTCGGCAACTGTAGTAAAACTGGGTAATGTCCATCTACTAGAACACTGGGATGGGCATTATATAAGGGGGTGTGGCTCCGCCCATACAATTAAAATTTGTATTATCGAATAGCTTTGAAAGTAAAAGTAGCAATACTTACATACAAACTCAAAATGGAGTTACTATTTGGTGATCTCCTGCTACTGGGAAACTGTAACGGGCAGTGGAAAATGACAGTGGTGTCAAACTATGAGTCTAAAAAAAGTTTTGAATACACCTATTATGTTCCCATATAGTTGCAGGGTGAAGCAACGCGCGCCGGGAAAAGGTTAGTTATGAATAAAATAAGCCTGCACAAAAATGCACTGCGGGCTCTCGATGGCGGTACACTTACTAGGCTATAACTTTGTTATTTTTTGAGATATCGACTTGAAATTTTAATCACATATTCTTGAGACTTGAAGCTTTATGCAAAAATGCAAAAAAAATTTTAAAAAAAAAATCTGATGATATTTACAAAATTATTGATATACCAAACTTCAAAATACGACTGTAAACCCCAGAGATATGAAGAAATATGTCAATGCGCGACCCCTACGTTCGGTCAAAAAACAATTTTTTTTTCGCAATTGTCTTGCAAAAATGCGTCATATTCGCTGGTATACGGCGCACTGTTTTTTTGAGGTACAGTCAAATGTACATAGTATGGTTGTATGTAAGTAGTATGGTAGGTGGTTGTTTAAAAAATATTAAATAAGTTATTAAAATAGAAAGAAAAATAACATCCTCATGCTTTTTTGCAGATGCAAAGGTAATAAAATGAACTTTCTGAAAATATTTTTTTTTCAGTTTTTAAAGTGGGAAAAAATCTTATTTTTAGGACTTCCAAAATTTGATTTTGAAGTTAAGAAACTTAAAAAAATAATTTTGTTTTTTTATATTTTTATAAAAACCAATAATTTATTGTCTCTTCGCAAATACGTCAAACGCGAAAATCGAGTTAGTTTTGTTGAATATATGATTTTTCAAGAGTAATTCAATTTCACTTTTTCTCCCATTTTGGCGAAATTTGAATGTTACGTAAAAACTTGAAAAAAATGTAAAAATTTTTTACTCAAATTGGTGCTTTTAATTCATGAGAAGATTCAATTCTGAAAGTTTGAGCAAAATCGGAGGTGGTCAACCCGTAATTTACGTTTTTTTGATGCGTTTAATTTGGAATGGCTGATTTCCGTTAAAAAATTTTCAAAATTTAAAAAAAAGTTGAAAAAAGAATTTTTAAAAAAGTAGTTTAAAAATATTAAATAATTTCATTAATATTAAAAATTAAAAAAAAAAAAAAAAAAAAAAATTAGAAGAAACTTTTGAGGCTCGAACTCACAACCTCACGCTTATAAAGTAAACCCTGTACACTAGACCGTACCACCTCCTATGCAAAAAAAAAAAAGTTCGCCGTATACCAGCGAATATGACTTATTTTTGCAAGACAATTACGAAAAAATTTTCTTTTTTTTTTACCGAACGTAGGGGTCGCGCATTGACATATAAATTCATATCTCTGGTGTTTACATTCGGATTTTAAAGTTTGGTATATCAATGTTTTTGTCTTAAGGATACCAATATGACCTCTATAGAGGTCATTGACCTCAGGTGTACCGTTCTAGTACTTATCTTAATGTGCCACCCTAATATTAAAAAAATAAAGCTCTTAAAATATCATTAATCTTTTGCTCAGGAAGTATATCGATATATCCAGCAGAAATATTTTTAAAAAATTTTTGAAAATTTTTTGCCGAACGTAGGGCTCCCTTTTTTCATTTTCATCATATCTTCGGAAGTAAAAGTCATATTGAATGACTTATCGATGTTTTTGTCTGAAAGAGACCAATTATTTTTTCTCCAAAATAAAAAAAATATTCCTACAGGTCCTTGCTAGGTCTTAAATTGATTTTGAGGACTTTTAAAGCTCGTAAAAGAATAAAAGAATTTGTAACGCTAATGCTAAAAGAGGTATAAACACTATTTTTGTTATGATTTATTAAATATACAATGTATTATTATTTTATTTTTTCACTTTTGCTTTTAACTTTCGCTTATTCGCTTTCCACAGCCACATTGAAAATACACTAAGGGAAATAACGCATATTAGCATTATCCACGCCTCAGTATAAATTTTATTTAAATATTTACGTGGATAAATCAAATGTTTTCCTTACAACTCGTTTTTTTCCCGTATTTGAATTTTATTTATACCACACACATTCCATACAGCGGCCAAGCAGCAGCAGCGTCGCACTCTGTTCCTGCAGTTATTTCTTGCCGTTGCAGGTTCTTATAGTTCTCGTTTAGTTTGTGTTACAAGAATAATATATAATGCACGTTTGGTCAATATGATTTGTGATTGCGGTGGGTGATGTGTGCGATGATGAATTTATGTAGGGTGGAGTGACAACTCGATATTTTCTCAAAAAATATCTTGCAACGGTTGTCACTTGCCTGCATATTTGCTTCATACTTTCTCTTACTTTTTCTTCTTCTTTTCTTCCTCTTTTCTTCCTCTTTTCTTCCTCTTTTCCTATTCTTTTCTTCCTCTTTTCTTCCTCGTTTATTCCTCCTCTTCAACTTAAATATGTTGTTTTTTAAAATCAATATTTTTATATAAATTTTCTTTAAATGCGATAGTTTTATTTTCAAATAGTAAATATTTGAAAGATATTTAAGGGGGTCCTCTGGTAATCTATGCCAAATTTTAGCCTTTTTTCAAAATATTGTGGAAAGAGAACGAGTAAAGATATTTTAGTTCCGTTTTTTGATTTGGGTAGCTTAATTTATTGAAAAAAATACAAAATTTTGAAAAAGTGAATTTATGGACCGTTCAGAAAGTTCTCGGCCTGGTAACGAGGTTCTCCGGAAAAAAGGTGGGTCCAAATTGCGCACGATTCCAAGAGTAAACATCGTCTGAAAAAAAAAAAAAAATATTCAGTTACTTAGAATGAATGTCCCTTTAGCCCCTACCTCGGAAACAAAAATCGAAATTTTTATAGGGGGGGAGCCGCCACTTTGAAAATGAATAATCGAATTTCGACCTTTTTTTTTTGTAGTCTAGTGTAGAAAAAAAATAGTAAACATTATTTTTTCTGCAAGTTTGAGGTAGGGGCTATAGCGGCGTAAATTCTGCGTCGTTTCATGCCTCATATATCAAAATCGGTCAAAAACTGTTTGAGTTATCGTGTGCAAAGTTTTGAAAAACATGGTTTCGAGAAAAACGCGTTTAAAGTTTTGACTTCAATTTTGAGGCACACAAATGACATTAACACATATTTTTTTAATACAATACTTACGAATATTAATCGGCAATTCCAGCCCCATAAAGTGTGCCTTCCTCCATCTCATAAAACGAGTTTTCCATGGCTTTTTGGGCTCTGCGGGCTGTGCGACCCTCTTTCGATGATGCGTACGTTTTTAGCTCTGAGCGTTGAAGTCGTTTTCCGTCGCGAGATTCAGCATACATCTCGGCTTGTGGGCCGATGACAATACCCATTGTTGACATTATTTTTAAAATACTTGTGAAGCCTTCGTTGAAAATGCAGGTTGCCTGAATCTCGTTCGTTTGCTTCTTTCATGTGAACACCTGGGCTCAAAATCATTTCAACCCCTAAATCAAAACATGCATGTATACATACTGCATGTATACATACTGTGTGTGTGTATATTTTGTAATATCAATACATATTTTGGAAGAATTCCACAGAATTTTCGACTAATGACTGCAGGCAAATAAACAACTTTGCTGATGCGTTATTTTGACGAAAACATACCTACACAAAAATGCCTGTATCTCCTAAACTATTTCGAATTTTGAAAAATCCTTTTGGGAAAATGTTTTTGAGTATCTGAGCAATAGAAATATGAAAAAAAAAAAATCGAAAAAAAATTTTTCGGATTACCAGAGGACCCCCTTAAATATATTCGTGCATAATTTTAATATATTTTTTATTAATTTTATTTTAAATATTTTAATATTTTATTTAATAAAAAGTATTTAAATAAATTTTAAATATTTACGTAGTCGGTTTAAGTAAATGCGTTATTGGTGCAAAAATGACTCGCTTTTTGGATAAATTAAAAAAGTTTTTGGATAAATTTAATATTTTTTTCCCTTAGTGTAGTCAATCAATTGCAAACACTGGCTTCGTTTTACCTTTGAAACAACAGTTGAAAATTGCGTCCGTCTAATATTTATTTCAAACGCGAGTTTTATTTAGTTTTGATTATTTTCAATAAAAATAGACCAAAAAATATTTTAAAAAAATGTCTTTTATTGCGTGTGACTTAAATAATACCAAATTACCAACGGAGTTTGGTAAAAATGTTTGTTATACATTTTTTATTGTATCTGCGGCATAACAGTGATAAAAATCGAAAGTTGGATGTTTTTAAACAAGAAGCTGTTAGAAATGTAATCGTTTTGTGGCAACGCGACGGCATACCAATTATAACCCTAGCGGCGGTTCGGAAACGTATTGATGAATATTTTTTATACATTCTCTAAAAATCGATTGAAATATAAGGTGAATGCACTGAAAGCAACAATCAGTGTAGTTGCAACACCTCAAATAAAATTTCAGAAGCAGCAAAAATTGTCTCTATAGATCAGTGCGGTCCACGATCAATGGCATTAGATGATGTTTATGAAACAGTGTCGATGAGAACTGCCACTGTAGAAGTAAGGTCAGTTGCTGCAAAAGCTGAAGAGGAGTTATCTTCCTAAACAGCAGAAAAAATTACTCAATTCTTGGATGGGCTTATCATTACAAAAAATAAAGTATTCAGAGAACGTGTCAAACTTCGAAAAGAGGCTTTAGCAGCAGCTAAGTGTGATGATTTGCTAGCATGTATTTCGTTTGATGGGAAAAAAGAGCCAACTTTAAAAAGAGACACGGAGGCAAATGTGACGCATAACGTTGTTGTTAATGAAGAACATGTCACCATTGTGAAAGAGCCAAATTCAAAATTCATCGGCTATGCTACGCCCGCTGACAGCACTGCAGTAGATGTCCAGAGGAGCATCATGGAATATTTGAATAAAGAAATAGCATGGATCACTTAATTGCAATTAGTTGCGACGGAACACCTACCAACACCGGCTCAAAAGGGGGAGTTATTGCAAGAATGTGAAAAATAAAATAATAATACATTGTATATTTAATAAATCACAACAAAAATAGTGTTTATACCTCTTTTAGCATTGGCGTTACAGATTTTTTATTCTTTTACGAGCTTTAAAATTCCTCAAAATCAATTTAAGGGCTTCCAAGGACCTGTAGGAATATTTTTTTTTTATTTTGGAGAACAAATAATTGGTATCTTTCAGACAAAAACATCGATATGTCATTCAATATGATCAGACTTTTACTTCCGAAGAAATGATGAAAATGAAAAAGGGAGCCCTACATTCGGCAAAAAATTTTCAAAAATATTTTAAAAATACTTCTGCTGGAAATATCGATATACTTTTTGAGCGAAAGATTAATGATATTTTAAGAGCTTTATTTTTTTAATATTAGGGTGGCACATTAAGATGGTAGAAACTGAGATCTGGATGATAAGTACTAGAACGGCATACCTGAGGTCAATAACCTCTATAGAGGTCATATTGGTATCCTTAAGACAAAAACATTGATATAAAAAAAAAAATAAATAACTAGCCATTTCAGCCCTTGACAGGACTTTGACCTAGCTTCTTAGGATCAATTGTGTTGTGCGTGTTATTAAGTTTATACACAATTGACCGAGAAATGGACCTACAGGCTTTACGCCGACTCCGAACGGCGATGAACGAAATGTTCTTATTCTCAAGAAGCTTTACATGGCATTTTGATTACTCTCTGTGGTTTGCCATTGTCTGCAGAGAGGTGGCGGCCGTACAGAAAAATTATTTTAATTCAAATAATTTTCTGTCGGTGCGGGGTTCGAACCTGGGTCTTCAGGTTAGTTGACATAGCGGCCACGCACTTTAACCAACTACGCCACGGACGCAAAACATTGATATACCAAACTTTAAAATCCGAATGTAAACACCAGAGATATGAATTTATATGTCAATGCGCGACCCCTACGTTCGGTAAAAAAAAAAGAAAATTTTTTTCGTAATTGTCTTGCAAAAATCCGTCATATGCGCTGGTATACGGCGAACTTTTTTTTTTTGGTACGGCCTACTGTACACACTAAGCTAATCAAACAAACTACTTTTGTACAATTTTATTTTCACCTTCAGATTTCATTTATTGCTCTTTAGAAAATACTTTGAAGTGAGTTCTGTAGCACAGTGCGTACAGTGTTTTATTTAATATCATAAGGCTGTGAGTTTAAGACTCAGAAATATTGAGTTTATTTCAGTTTTTGAATTTTTAATATATATCAAATAATTTGGAATTTTGCCAAACGAATAAACGGCCAAATTTTGCCATAGGAAATGAGTTTTTATTGTGTTGTCATCCAGTTTTGAGCTACATACATTTCAAGTTTCAAATCTCTAGCTTATCGGGAAGTAGTTTAAAAATAGATTCCAAGACAGACACAAGAAATGAAACCAATAAAAACGTGATATCTTAAAATATGAAAATTTTTAGAGAAAATTGATTTAATCACAAAAAATCACACTATAACTACTCGATAGATTTTTAAAATTAAATGTAGGCGTGTCACATTCTAAAGAACTGTCTAGAAAACATATGAACGAGAAAGGATGTATTATTTTCAGCTTGGCCGCAGTTAAAATGCCCCCACACTCGTGTGTAACATATATTATTCGATGTTTTGGGATTTTATTATTTTGATGGCGCCATTTTGTACGGGGTATAGGAGTGGGTTTTTTTTTAAATTTATCTAAATGTCAACTTCATTGTACAATTTAAAAATTAAGGATTATGTAAAAGCTATGGTGATCCTTATTCATAAAAATGCCAATATGATTCGGAACACCCCCCTAGAAGTTTCTGTTACACGCAAAAGTAATGAGTCTTAGATATCTCAGAGTTTGATTGAAGGAGATATACATGTGTTGCTTTTGTTGGATTTATTGATATGGGAAGAAGTGCTATTTAAAAAAATCCCAATAATTTTTTATTTAAATCCCAATAATTTTTTTAAGGCGTTAATTTACAAAAAAATTTACACCTGGTTTCTTAATTAATTTTTCATTAAAATGAGCCAGAAAACACAGAAATTGGACCAAAACTACTAGAGTTCTGATTTTTTACTTTAAAAACAAAAACAAATTTTTCCTGATTCTTTGGGAAAAAAATCGCTAAAATCCAAATATAACAGTATTTTTATAAAATGTATGGAAATATTTTCTGAAATAATGTTTAATATTGAGAAAATTGCGCGATTGCGTTGAAGTATCTGGCCTAGTTTGGATGAAATCATCACTGGGGATTGTAACCGACTACAATTAATGTAGGATCTTTCAACAAGAGGTGTCATTTTGAATTTCCCACCATTTTTCAGGTAGCTACATTCAACTGTCATTCAATGAAAACTAGGAGATTTTCAGATATAGATCGAAAAGTAGTCGAACAACCTCTCCATTCACAACGAGTGAAAGTTTGGCGCGGTTTTTGGAATGGCCATATCATTGGGCCATATTTTTTCGAAAATTATGCAGTTGCGACCGTTTCACTGAATGGATTGCGTTACGTATTCTAATGATTTTGCTCCTTCTGATTACCACTTGTTCTGATCTATAACTCATGCCCTCACCTGGCAGAAGTTGCATTCTTGAAGATTGTTCAATTCGTTGATAGCAACTAAAGATGAGGTGTTCTTCCGACGTGTGCGAGCCATAACCGCCGAAAAAATGTATCCCACAAACTCGAAATTTTACAGGGGAAGGTTTTTTTTAAATAAAATCATTTAATTTTATTTAATTAAATACATTTTAATTAAATTACATTAATTTTACATGTAATACATTTAATTTTAATAATTTTATATAGATATTTGCATCGATTTCGATAAAAAAACAAAATCGATTATGGTGTGGGATACATTATTTTGGCGGTAATGGCTCGAATATTTCGGCCAATATTAAACTTAAAAGCCAAAATGAAACAAATATTAAAACAAATCCATCAAAGTGTGCCAAAAAGTACTTCAGTTGCACTCTCAAATATTTATTCCGAATTTCAATATTGAAATTCAAGTATTTCAAGTTGCTGGCAATAAAAAATGGCAACGAGCAAAATGCAATGCAATTGAGCCGTATACGCCACACAAATAAATGGCAAACGAACATAAAAAGCATGGAGATAGCATGGCACGTTATGGCGGCAGGCTCTAAGGATCTGCAATACCGAGGACTTTCACGAGTTAGCTATGCAAATCGAAGATACGTGCTGCTGCCAGTCTGGCTTTCAATTTGTTTCGCTGCTTTAAACATCGATGTCTTAATGCGGTTTTCGTGGCTCTTCTGGTCTTTCCCCATATAATGCACTTTGTGTTAGACAACAAAAACAATAGTAGTGGCAATAATATTGCCGTTGCATATCTGCATGTTTGTTCATCCAGGAAGTGAAAAGGAAAAAAGAAGAAATTTGTGCAAACTTTCATTTTATTTTCATTAATATTTTATTAGATTTGATAACTTAAGCTGCGTTCATGTAAATACATACATTTTGTCACTTGACAGCTGTGCATGTGTCATTGCAACCCTGAATACTTATTGCAACACTTGCATGGCTGCAACTTTCCGCAAGTGCACTTTAAATATTTATGGTATTTATAATGTTGCAAGTTCCGTTGGGAGCTGGAAATGAGACAACGAGACATCGTTGTGATGTAAGTGTCAGTTGAGTTGTTTGTTTTACAAATTTTACTGCTCTTTGAGAGTTTACTCCAAAGTTACCTTTGACAACAACTCGTTGATGTGTTTAATATTTATGGAAATTGCAACAATAAGTTAATTACAGGATTCAGAGAGAAAAAAGCGAAATGAGGGGCTATGAATATTTTACAGTATTTGCAATCAGGATGCTTTTATTGAAAAACAATTATTTTACATCATTGTTAATAGGTTATTGATATTGATTTAATTGACTCAGAGGTTAAATGTCGATGTGTTACGAGGGCCATCTTTACCCACGTGCACTTTGCTCTGTGCCCAAGGCCTCGCTATTCAACTAGGCCGCAATCGTAATAGTTTTCAGCAATATAAATGCCAAATTCCTCATTATCTTGAACGTCCAGTAGTTAAAAAGTTTCAATCATTGTCCTATTTATGGCCACTAGTTGATTTTTTTCCTAGTGACCATCCTCAATTTCAAAGAAAAAGTACCCGATAACACTTTCAGACATAACACCCCATCAAACAGTGCATTTTGGGTATGGAATTGGTGTTGATACAATTCCCTGCGGTTTTCAGTACCCCGAAATCTATAGTTGTGTTTGTTGAGGTACACGTTTAAATGAATATCAGCATCATCACTCACTATCAAGTTGTACAAGAAGTTGTTATTTCTGGTTAGTTGTTGAAATTGAATTGCATCCTGCAGGTGCTGCTGACAATCTCCAAGAAATGCTATATAAAAAAAGATACAGTAGTTTCGACTATGTCGTAACGCAAGACGTAGAATTATTCAATTCGCTTTTGATGACATCTTTTTTAAAAAATATTTAGCAAAATATTTATTCCATACACCTGAGCATATGACCTTTAAAAGAGTGCCGGAGAGGGTTAATATGTATGACCGACCCCGACTGACTTTTGCAAAAGGAACATTTTAGCTTTAGACACCTATTCCCGCCGACCACTCCTTAGGGGGGCTCCCATACAAATTTTATGGTTTTGTCGATAAGACCGGAAACTGTCGATAAATAGGTAGAAAACTTAAACAAGCAAACAAAATGTTCAACGCTACCAAGTTCAACAGCCCATGTGGAGAGTCGAAATGTCAAAATTTCACTGTCGATAATATGCCCGGATATTTAATTGGCTGCGGAATTTCGACATTTCAATAACAGATTCTGTTAAAAAAGCATGCCCCTCAAAATTACTCAGAATGACTGGGCTACGCGATTCTGTTAAAAACAACATGCCCCCAAAAGAATGCTTTTATTTTAATAATAAGATTTATGTCTTGACGATAGATGGCGCTGTCTTCACCATCGAAAAAACCGGAAACCGTCGATAAATAGGTAGCAAACTTAAGCAAACAAAAACATCAAATGTTGGCTTTATATTTCATGTAATTGTGTAAAATTTATATAAGTTAGAGAGTTCAAACATGAATTTTTCTCCCAGTGAGGATCCGGCAGACCAACAAGTGCTAACATCAACATTGTACGATCAGTACTTTAGGCACAGCAAAGGCTCAAATTGTGATATAAATACCGACACCGGATCACTATCAATCACCCTACTTACCTCCGAGAATGACGTATTCTGTGTTAAAAAGAAATACTGGAATAAAAATTAAGTTTTTTATTAAATACTGGGATGTTCAAGATGCTGCCGTCCTAACAAAGAAAATACACGGTTTTTGCCAAAATTATTGTTTATTCTTCCACATAGTCCCTTTCAGCTCGATACACTTATTCCAATGATTTTCGAATAGTGCGATGCCCTTTGAAAAGTAAAATTTCACAAGATCTGCGAAACATGCTACAATTTTAATTCGACCTGTTCATTGGTTGCAAATCTTCTTCCCTGGAGCCACCTTTTTAAGTTTGGGAACAAATTATCGTCGCTGAACGAAGCGTAACTGGTTTCGATCGATTTATGAGCTGGAGCTGGATTTTTGTTTTATTCGATAAATGGAGCCGTTTGTTTGCGATTTCGTTCATCAATCGGTTCAGTAATTTACAGTAATAATCGCTGCTGATTATTTTTTTCTTCTTCTCAAATAGTCGATGATCAAATTGCCACTTGAATGCCAAAAAACAAATGCCAACAACTTTCCGGCCGTTTGTTGAGTCTTCGCTCGCTTTGGTGCACTTCCACTAGGACCTACCCACTCTTTTGCTGATTCCTCTGATTCTGGTGTATAGTGGTGGATCCATGTTTCATCTGTAGTCACTATTTTACGCAAACAATCAGTCGGATTTTGTTTAAATATGTCCAAACATTGTTGGGAAGTGCGAAAAAGTTCATGTTTTGATTGAGCGGCAGCCATCGTACAGTCAGCTTTCTCATACCCAAATGTTCATGTAAAATTGAAACCACCGACACCGACACCGACCCTTGATATGCCTACGGCTGTACCTATATCGCGCACTTTCACTTTTGGATTGTCCAACACGAAATCGTGGATTTTCCCAATATGTTCTGCAGTGGTCACTGTTTTTGGTGCTCCCCCGGCGTGTTCATCTTTTGTACTGATTCGACCTCTTTTGAACTCTGCAATCCAATATTTTACAGTTGAATACGACGGAACAGATTCACGATAATAAATATCGAGCTTCTCTTATTACGCAAAAAGAAATGCTTAATCAAGGCACGAAAAGCTTTTTTATCCATTTTTATAAGAATACCAAAAGTTGTTTAATTTATAACACTTTAATGTCACTATTCATTGACAGATCGATCTGACATTTATGGTGCGATCATATTAAGATTACCACCAGGAAAAAATGTCATGCATTTGAAGAGTGGTGGTGCCGTCACTTGGAGACCGGCAGCATCTTGAACGACATAGTAGGTAAAGGCATAACACTTAAGGGGGGAAATATACCCAGAACTTTTTTTTCATTTTCTTAAAGCTTTGAAATCAAGAATATGTGGTGAAAATTTTAAGTCGATATCTCAAAAAATAACAAAGTAATAGTTATAGTGAGTGAGCTGCCTCCGAGAGCGCGCAGTGCTGGGCCTTATTTTCAAACGCGTTTTGACGTGACGCAGTTACGTTGTACTGCTCAGGTTTCCAAAAAAGTTGATAATTAATTTTTTAAAAATTCATCTGCGTTACATTGAATTGTTACTCGCTGAGTATAAGAGCTATGATTAAAAAATGGTACGACCGTAAAGGTTAATTCTTTCACTTCATTATAAAAACAAAATAAAAATTCAAAACATTTGTTACATGGAATTATTACTCGCTGAGTATTAGTGCTAGGATTAAAAATACAATACGCCAATAAAGGTCTACTTTAAATCCTCACAACAAAATTAGACAAAAAATTTCTGACATCATGGGGACGCTGAGAGAGCCGCTCAAAGATTGTTAACGCAACATTCATGCAGCGGCGTTGCATTGAATTTTTACTCAATGAGTATATAACATACGATAAAAGTTTAAAAAGGAAAATGAAGGTTTTATACATGGCTTTACGACAAAAATAAAAAAAAAATTCCGGCGTCGTCAGGTCGTGAATATAGCAGCTTATGTAACAGAAATGTAATATCGTTGCATGGAATTATTACTCACTCAGGAAGAGTGTTTCGGTAAATTTTGTTTTACGACAGCATGAATGTGTTATTACGCTTCACAACTAAATTACAAAAAAAATTCGAGTTGTCATGATTTCAGGGATGCAATCACATAATGCAATAAAAATGCTACAACTATGAAAAAACGTTGCATGGAATTTTAACTCTGTGACTACTGGTGCAACGGTAACTTTTAAGGAACGAAAACGAAGGTGAGGTCTTCGGGCATATGACAAAAATAAAAAAAAAATTGACGACGTGTGAAAGACCCTCAGGGAACCGCCTAATGTGACGCATATGCATCACTTTTGCTGGATTAATTGAAATTAGAGCACAACCAATGGGGAAGCAAAAAAAAAAACTAAAAGAAAAGCACCAACTCCAAATCCAACAACAACTCCAACTCTAACACCAACACCAACACCAACACCAACACCAACACCAACACCAACACCAACACCAACACCAACACCAACACCAACACCAACACCAACACCAAAACCAACACCAACACCAACACCAACACCAACATCAACACCAACACCAACACCAACATCAACACCAACACCAACACCAACACCAACACCAACACCAACACCAACACCAACACCAACACCAACACCAACACCAACACCAACACCAACACCAACATCAACCCCAACATCAACATCAACATCAACATCAACATCAACATCAACATCAACATCAACATCAACATCAACATCAACACCAACATCAACATCAACATCAACATCAACATCAACATCAACATCAACATCAACATCAACATCAACATCAACATCAACATCAACATCAACATCAACATCAACATCAACATCAACATCAACATCAACATCAACATCAACATCAACATCAACATCAACATCAACATCAACATCAACATCAACATCAACATCAACATCAACATCAACATCATCAACATCAACATCAACACCAACACCAACACCAACACCAACACCAACACCAACACCAACACCAACACCAACATCAACATCAACATCAACATCAACATCAACATCGACAACAACAACAAGAAACTTCGCCACGTCAAAACCTACGGGTGTGTCCACGGCACAGCCAACTCTTTTTTCTCGAAACCATGTTTTCAAAGTCGGTGACCAAGATTTCTCGAAACTCAGTGAACCGATCGTTTTAATTTTTTTGCAGGCTTATTTTATTCATTATAATCTTGTACTTGTCATAAGATTTTTTTTTCGTAGCTTCGTTCATTTTTTATAGGCGAATAATGACGAATTTTTGGTCGAAAATCGTTAATTTAAGTTCGGAAGTCCGCCATTTTGTGAAAAATCAATATTTTCAAATCGGCTATGACAAGTACGAGTTTTAAGTATCCAGTTTAACAATATTTTTCATTTTTTTATTTCAGTTGGATTTAGGAGGAGCAAAAAATGCTGTATCTACCATAATATTAAATTTTTTTTAGTAAAAAAATACTTAATTTACTCTTAAATTTGTATATTTTAAGGTATAAAACCCCCAATTTCAATATATCCCTTAGGTTTCCTTAAAAAAATGCACAAACATGACCTTTTTTGTCGTCCTCTGTTTATATGTCCCCCTTAATGTCAAATCAAATGTTCAGATTCAAATTTACATCTTTCTCTTTCTTTCCGCCACTCTTAGTACATCCTACACATATTTCACTTGATTGTCCTCTCCTTCCCACTAATCTATAACCCCATTTCGAACGAAAACAGATTTGACTGAAAAGGTACTACACGCAATCAGCTGTTAACTCCTTTGCAACCCTGCAACTCTTGTTGATACACCCTTTAATTGGGCGTTTCGAAAACAGTTGAGAACGTTGCTTTGCTTAACATTACGTCTTTTATAATTAAACCTTAAGCTTTAATGTAGGATTTTAAAGATTCTTTTATTTTTTTATTTTATATTTTTGTTTTTTTATTGCCTATCATATTATCCTTTTTTATATGATACAATAACTAAATAACGATTTTTGAGTTTGATTTTATTAACGTACTTTAATTGGACTCAACATAAATTACAACTATTTTAATGTGATAGACTTATACTGAATAAAAAACGTTCAGCTTAAAATTAAAACATTTTTAAAAATATATTAAAAATTACAAACAAAAAGTTCAACAGTTACGAAAAAACATTAATAAAAGTCGTGAATATCAATTAAATGCTATTGTTTAAATATGCAAATTACTTCATCAATAATAAATATATGTGTATGTTTTAAAACCAAATGCTGAGATTATCAAACGATAGAATTATGTTGTCAAGATATAAGCCTGAATTCGTATGAAAGGCTCTTTCCAATTCCAGCTTCAATTTTTAATTTTGCTTTGAAGCAAACATCATCTCAAACAAGGATGTTGGCAAATGTTCGGCCAGGAAGATCTGTACTTTTTCGTTGGGTGTGACTGGGGTGTAGCGTGCCATGGGGAAGGTGCGTGTTGCAGCATCGATCAAAACTCGCAAAGTGGGCTGAATATCGGCGGCCTGTTAAGGAATTTAAAAATATTAGATATTTTGGAATAAATATGAAGGAATTAAGTAAAACTCACTTCCTTGGAGTACTTTTCGACGGATGTCATGGCAGCTTCATAATAATCTTCACCGTATGTCTGTTTTTGTTCAGCAGAGAGTTGTTCCCACATTTCCTTGGCCTGCAAAAAGTTAATGCATAAATATTTAGCAAGTAAAATTGTAGGTTTCTTAATTAATAAAAGTGAAAGTACATTTTGTTTATCGGCATAAATCCTATTTAGCAACAGACAGTAAACAGCTGATTTCATGTTGCTAAAAGCCAGTGTTGCATTATTACTACATTTATTTTTATTTTATTTTATTCGATTTTTTTTTTTTTGCTATGGGTACATAACTCATTTTTTATGATACTTCGTGAAAGTTTCTTACTAATGCAAACAACAAGAACAACAAAGTCACGACACCAACAACAACAACAACATCAACAACAACAACAACAACTTTTACGATAATAGCAACACGTTGCGCATCCCTGCTGTTCTTGTGTAGCTAGTCCTGTCTAGCTTACTTTGTGCTATTTTTCCATTATCACCGCCATATTAAAAAGTGCAAATCATACCCGGCGTTTGCGCTACACACACAAATTTTGACACCACCTTCACCCAACCCCACCCACCTGTTCGCGCAGTTCTGTTTCGTTCAACCATCCATTGCCGGGTGCGAACTCGCCAGCAGCCACAACGGTGACATCAACACCTCGTGGACGCATTTCCTGGCGCAAACAACCGGCAAAGCTTTCAACCGCAGCTTGAGTGGCGCACTGAATACCGCGTACTGGCGATGGTATCTTGTTGAGTCCTGGAGAATGGAAGGAAAATTAGAATAAAGAATAAATAAATATTATACTATTACTGGCATACCGGAAGTCAAGAAAACGACACGACCATTAGCGCGACGTATGAGAGGCAGCATCACTTGAGTCAAACGAGCGCAGCCTGTAATAAGTGTAAAATTAGGATTGAGTACATTTTTTGTGGATAATGGCGCCATCTCTTACCCAATAGATTTAAATCCAAAGACTTGCGTAGTACTGCAAATGGAATCCATTCAAGCTCACCCAAGGCAATCCAGTGGGCGCAATGAATCAAGGCCCACAAACCTTGGGCACCATGTGGCAAATGTTCGGAAACGAACAGAGAAGCTTCCAAAAGCTATAGAAAAAAGGTATAGATTGAGTTTAGAATAAGGCTTAAAAATAGAGCTTTTTCATCAAAAGCTTTACGAACAGGATGAACATTCTGTTATTTAAAAGCAATGGTTAGCAATATTTATATAAATATTGGGGGTATTCACGATAAGGTGCATTAAGTCTTGTATTGAGTTATTTGCAGTAAATTTTAAGAATTCACAAAAACAAAAAATACATTGACTGGGGTAATCATAAAAAATTTAAAAATAACTTTTAAATGTTCAATAGTAAAAAAAGTCTTAAAAGTTTGTGATTCATTAACAAGTTGTAGAGCTACATTGTGTTTAAGATAGGAGCACTCCGGATTTAAGTTGGAAAGAGTGTGATTTACAGATTAGATAAATTTAGTGACTTTACTACTTTTACCCACTCCTTAGGGGGGGCTCCCATACTTATTTTATGATTTTTAAATATTTATTCCATACACCAGAGCATATGACCTTTAAGAGAGTGCCGGAGAGGGTTAATATGTATGACCGACCCCCATTACTTTTGCAAAAGGAACATTTTTGCATTTGACACCTATTCCCTCCGACCACTCCTTAGGGGGGCTCCCATACAATTTTTAGGTTTTTGTTTATTTATTTTATACACCTGAGCATATGAACTTTAGGAGAGTGCCAGAGAGGGTTAATATGTACGACCGAAACCCCATTACTTTGGCAAAAGAAACATTTTTGCCTTTGACACCTATTCCCTCTGACCACTCCTTAGGGGGGCTCACATACAAATTTTATGGTTTTGTCGATAAAACCGGAAACTGTCGATAAATAGGTAGCAAACTTAAGCAAACAGAAACATCAAATGTTGGCTTTATATTTCATTTAATTGTGTAAAATTTATATACATAAGTTAGAGAGTTCAAACATGAATTTTTCTCCCAGTGAGGATAACATCAACATTGTACGATCAGTACTTTAGGCACACCAAAGACTCAAATTGTGATATAAATACCGACACCTGATCACTATCAACCACCCTACTTACCTCCAAGAATGACGTATTCTACGTCAAAAAAAAATATTCAATATTAATTTAAAGACAAGTATTAGGGCAAGGATTTTGATAAGGATAAGGATTAAAAAAAAGGATGAAGGATTTGGACCAGAAATAAGATAAGGAGAAGGACAAAGATTTAGAGAAAGATCAGAGCATGGAATTGCTCAAGGATTACGGTTAGATTTCAGATAAGCATAGGGAAAAAAGGACTATGACAAGAATTGGGACAAGAATTACGAAAGGAATTATTTAGGAAAGGATTGAGAAAAGGATAAGGGCCAGAAATAGAAAAACGAAGAGAACAAGGATTTGGACACACTAAGAACAAAAAAAGGTTGTTTAGTAATGTGGCTCGTTTTTGGAACAATGGGTATGTCAATAAGGAAAACTGTCGCATTTGGTGCGAAGGTAATCAATAGAAGATTATCGGACCACTGTTACATCCCAAAAAATTCATAGTTTGATGCAATTTGTGAGTAGGTGGTTACATCCATTTCCGGCTTCGAAAAGCGCAGCCTTCAAATTTAGCAGTTGTTAGATGTTTAGGGCTTAGGGCTTTGTTACAACAGAAATTTGTAGGATGACTTATTTTGAGATTTCAAGATGTCAATTCACCTCCAAGATCGTGCGATTTGACGCCTCTGAAAATTTGTTTGTGGGTATACGCAAAAGATCGTGTTTTCGTGAATAAACCTCAAACTCTTGAGCAATTGAAAACCAACACCCATCAAGGCATGGCCGAGTAAGTGCCCAAGTTATATGAGGCTTACAACACTTTTAAGACTTTTTTTAAATTCAATCATATATGAAGCTTTTATTAGAGGTTTTGTGGGTCTAATATTTCAATTTTTTTTTTTTTATTTTGACATATTGTTTGTTTTTGAAATATTTTGAAATAATAAGAATTATTTTACAATATGTCCGCTAAGGAAACCACAAAACTTTAAAAATGCTTTGTCTGGTGTCTATTTATAGAAAGCTTATCCATATTTGTTCTACTTTCATTTATGATTTATTGGCCACTTTAAATTGAAAGGACTTCGATCGAGCTTCTTATGGTCAATTTTATTGTGTGTATTATTGAGTATTTGTATACAAATGATCAAAAACTTGAACTCAAGTTTAATCTAACTTCGAACAGCTGATGTTTATGTTCTCAGAAAGCTTTAAATGACTCTCTAAGTTTGACCGTTGTCTGTCGAGAGGTACGGATAATCAGTATCATCAGAAAAATTAATTTCATTTGAAAAAAAAATATTTACTCTCCAAGTAGGATATGAACCCTTGATCTTTATCAAAGAAAATCATAGAAAAATTGGCAAAGAACGGTCCATGGACGCTACCGCGGTCGGTCACGTCCAGTCGTGAAAGTGAAGAACAAACAAAAAACACGTAGAAATTTGATTTTATTGTATCTTTCTTCGACTGTATCTCAGTACCTATAGGACTATTAAGAAAATCATGTAAACAAATAAACTATGTCTCGTTTATATATTTGTTTTTTTTATTTTTTTTTTCAGATTATATTAATAACACCTGGAGAATAAAAAATGTTGAGATTCACAACTTAACAAAAACCAGAATAATAGAAATTTATTACGTCTCTGCGGCTCATTTTAAAAAAGATTTACTGTTATTTCCATATAAGGTGCAATTGATGCAAAAATTAAATCCCGCAGATCATCGGCTACGTCTTAAATTTTCAGTTAAATTTCAACAGTTGGTCAGAAAGGAAATCAACTTTATTGAAAATCTGATTATGAGTGATGAAGCTTATTTTCATTTGAATGGCTTTGTTAATAAGCAGAACTGTAGGTTCTGGGGTTCTGAAAATCCAATAGCCATTCATTAACACCCCCAACGGGCCGGCATGTCAGCAGCTTACTACAGGAGCAAAACGTCAGCACTTATTTTTGTTGTTATGCAAGCGAACAGTACACTGAGAGCGCTCAGTAACGGACACAAAAAAAAAACGAACAACGGAAAAAACGAACAAAGGAAAAAACCGCGTGGTATGCAAATAATCAGTTGTTTGATGCAAGTGCGCCTGTTAACAAGTTTTGAAAATATGTGTTTTTTTGCAAGTGAAATTTCTTAAGCAAGTAATTTATTTTTACTTTATCTTGACTTATCTTTAATTTATATCTAATTAATAATTTATTTACTTTATCAATCAAAAACCATTAAAAATTGATGTATTAATTATTTCAGAAAAAATGCAGATTTTTCATTGATTTGCTCAAAACAAAAACGAACTGCTGACCCAAAGATTTCTAAGGAAGGCCTTTTGAAGCAGTATCGATGGTTGCGAATCTAACCCTTATTTCCGATAAAATTCAAAATCTCTCTTTCTCTCTTCCTCTCTGCAGCTCTCTTTTTAAGGTAGACAAAATCAAAAAGAATGCAACGAACTGCTGACCCAAAGCATTCCAAGAGAGACCTGTTAAAGCAATCTAAAGTCAGCTAAATTGGAGTGCTTTTTTCTAATGACATGTAATGTTAAAATAACAATGGTGTGTCATACGTAGGGTCAGCGCTTTCAGCTGACTTGCAAGCACTCCAAAAGGCCTTTTGGAGTGCTTTTTTCCCGCTGGGCCATAGGCATCCGCAGGAATTTGCAAGTATGAATTGGCGTGCACGTATATGAACATATATTTATACACATATGAAATAAAAATATAAAAAATTTTTCCAGCCGAGGGGACAAATGCCCCCATGATCCCCCTGTGTACGCCCTTGTCAACGCCAATTGCTCCCCATTAGGTGTACAGTATGGTGTGGTATGCCTTCTAAAAATATCATTGGGTCTTACTTCTTCGAAAATAAAGATGAAAGTGTTGTAACTGTAAATGGAGAGCGAAATCGGTTTCTGAAAGAACATTTTTTACGTCCTACTCTTGAAAACAGACCTGAGATGTGGTTTCTGCAGGATGGAACCACTACCCAGACTCCCCGAAACACAATGGCACTTTTAAGTCAAATTTTTGGAGAGCGAATAATTTCCAGAAATTCAGAAATTAATTGGCCAGCGCGTTCGCCAGATTTATCAGTACCCGAATATTTTCTTTTGGGCTTATTTGAAAGAGTGATTATTTGTGAACAAGCTCGAGACAATCCTTGAACTCAAGGCCAACATTAATTCAGAAATTCGAGCGCTACAGCCACAAATTTTGAAAGATGTTATGGAAAATGCTCTGAAACGAGGCTATTATTGCGAAGCTGAAAACGGGTGTGATTTAAGTGACAATATTTTCCAAACTTATTGTAAAAAAGTGGCGTCCGTGGCGTAGTTGGTTAATGTGCGTGGCCGCTATGTCAACGAACTTTGGAGACACAGGTTCGAACCCCAGCAGCGACAGAAAATTATTTGAATTAAAATAATTTTTCTGTACGGACGCCACCTCTCTGCAGACAATGGCAAACCTCAGAGAGTAATCAAAATGCCATGTAAAGCTTCTTGAGAATAAGAACATTTCGTTCATCGCCGTTCGGAGTCGGCGTTAAGCCTGAAGGTTCATTTCTCGTTCAATTGTGTACAAACTTAATAACACGCACAACACAATTGATCATAAGAAGCTAGGTCAAAGTCCTTTCAAGGGCTGAAATAGCCAGTTATTTATTTTTATTTTATTGTAAAAAAGTTCCATTTTGTATATTTTATAATCTGAAAAAAAAAAATATATAAGCGAAAAAGTTATTAAATTTTTAAGCCCCATGGTGACTTTTGGCCCACCCTGTATTTAATGTCAGTCTCCCTACACAGCCAAAATATAAAGATCACTTGTGCACCACCTTTTGCAGGGCAACTTTGTTATTTTTTCTACAAAAACGGTAAAATATAATATAATTAACCCTCTGCAACTGACGTGCTCCAAATTTAACAATATTCCTGTAGCGGAGGGAGTAGCAGACCTCACTTTTAAACTGATTTTTTATGATGAAGTTTCTGACTGTAACTCTCTTGACCTTATTCCATGTACATAACAGCTAATAGCTATAAACTATAGTTATTAGGCTAGCATAAGAATAAAATTTGGAATAAAATACTTTTTTTTTTAAAGACAAAAACGAATTTTTTATCTTCGAATTTTACGTTTGTACGCACGAAGTTTTGATTTCGGTGTCTGTCAGACTACGACGTCAGCTGCAGAGGGTTAAGAAATTTATAATACTTTAACACAGCTATTTGCCATAAAATTATAGCAAGGCGCATAAACATATGTAGGCAACAAATCCCTCGTATATTCTATACACCAACCACAAAATATAACAACAAAGCTTGTAAAAGCTTTAAACGAACTTACTGTTTTCTCTGAAGAAACATCCAAGTGCAAAACCTTCATGCGACCGGAAGTCTCCTCCTTCAGAATTTTAGCTTCATCTGATTCATCTATAGGAGTATTGAAACCAGCGTATACAGTGAATCCAAGGTCATCGAGTTTTTTAGCCAAATACCAAGCGATGGGTGCTTCACAGCCGGTGATAAGAACGCCTTTGCCGGAGGCAGAAACCTGAAAAAACAAGAAAATAAATTGAATTTAATAAATAATACCAACTCTAGCAAAATTCTGAATTAATTGTTATTTATGCATGTTGTTGTATTTGCAGAATAGAACAACAATAGTGGGGAAATGTGCAGCTTAAAGAGGCAAGAAGCGCGCATTACCATGAGTAGAAGTGAATTTAATAATATCTGAATTGGTACAATAATGCTTGCGCATAAATAGTTAAATGGTTGAAATAAATAATAATAAATACTTATACTTAATTTAAAAGCTCAGCTGACAAGATTTCTTTAGTTGATTAATATACCCAGCGAACCAAAATACTATGATTTTCAAATTAATTTAGGAGCTTAAGTCCATTATCAGCATATACGTAAATGAATAATTTCTCATACATATTTATATTTAAATAAGTGAAATTCCTCATTCAATTGATAAATCTGGATATTTGTATTTTTTTTTTAGCTGTGAACCAATGATTTCAGGTGGAATACCTATTCAGTCAAGTATGCCTTGATTCGAAAATGGGTTGATGCTTTAGTGGGAAGGAAGGGGCAATTGAGTGAAACATTTAAAAGATGCTCTAAGCATTATGTAAAGCATGGTAGAAATATGTGAATTTGAATCTGAGACAAGTGATTACACTTGTCTTTACCTCAGTCAATAAGGTTATAGGGCAATCTCATCCCACTTCTCTCCCACTAACTACGACTTCAAGTCGTAAATATTGATGAGTTTTCAATTTCAGTTTATTGAAAATAAGGATGCGAAATTAAAAATGAGAAAGGCTAAAGGGAGAAATACATGTAAATGCTCAAAAATCAGTAATTTTTCGCGAATTATTTTGAGGGTGCTAAAAGAATTAAATAATTTTACACTTTTGACATCATTTAATGACATGTGTCTGGTAATAAAAACAATTTTTTTTTTTAATACAAAATTACGACGGTACAGTTCCTTCACGAAGGCCGTTTTTGCCGAAGTCGTAAAACGGCTGCCATCGCCCAGTTTTTCTATTGGGCTAAGATCAAAAAACAAAAATATTTCGATTACTGATGACTTTAGGCAAAAAGTAAACCTATAAAATTGAGAAAAAGTACGAAATAAAAAATTTGGTACACTATTTAATAAAACATGCGTATTTCGCCGATGTTGACTAAAACCCTCAAAATTTTAGCCCGATCGGTTAATTGCTTTTTGAGATGCAGTGCCAGCCGTTTTTGAAAACGTAGTTTCGAGAAAATCAGTGGCGTCCGTGGTGTAGTTGGTTAAAGTGCGTGGCCGCTATGTCAACGAACCTGGAGACCCAGGCAGCGGCAAAAAATTATTTGAATTAAAAATAATTTTTCTGTACGGCCGCCACCTCTCTGCAGATAATGGCAAACCTCAGAGACTTATCAAAATGCCATGTAAAGCTTCTTGAGAACAAAAACATTCTGTTCATCGCCGTTCGGAGTCGGCGTTAAACATGTAGGTCCGGTTCTCGGTCAATTGTGTACAAACTTAACAACACGCACAACACTATTGATCATAAGAAGCTAGGTCAAAGTCCTTTCAAGGGCTGAAATGGCCAGTTATATATTTTTTTTTAGTTTCGAGAAAATCGCATTTAAAGTCTTAGGACGATAAAACTATTAGTTTTTGCGACTTACCGATCAATTAGCAATTCCAGGCGCATACAATAGCCCTTCAGTTTCCTCTTAAGAAAAGCTGATTATCTTCTAGTTGTCGGTGTTTCCTGACAGTACATTTTACAGTTGACTTTACATGTATTTCTCCCCTTAAAGCGTAGGAAGATGTTCTGGCCGGGACTTGAACCCGAGAATTCTTGGGTGGAGGTCTAGCACGCTACCCACTCGACTAACGAGGTCGACGACCTTGCCTATACTTTCGACGTTGGTTAGTAAACCATGAAATTTCTACGAATTTTCTGTTGAAACTTTTATTTCTAAGTATCATGGTCAGACCTTGAGTGAACCAAGTCTATGAAATTTTGTAATTGAATTTTTATCAGGGAGTCGTTGCGATTGTTAGGAGTTAATATCTACACTTGAGTATCGCAATTTGATACAGGAGTAGGTACCATTTTTTTTTCAAGCACCATGCAAAAATTGGATGGAATTTGGTTAGAGGGCGTGGTACCTTATTTAATTGTATGGTATCATGGTGTATATTGACACGAGTGTAATGATATTTCATACAGGGGCGTGTAGGATATTTTGTAAGTATGCTGGAAAAAATGAACGGATTCGATAAAGGGCCGTGCCACTCTCAATAAAATACTAAATTTCATTATATATTGATATTGAGGTACTGGAATTCTGTAAAGGAAAGGGTGGGATATTGTCCAAGCACGAAGCAAGAAGGGAACGGACTTGGGAAAGAGTGCATGAGACTTTGGGGGGCACATTTGTGGGAAGAATATGAAATGGAAAAAGTAGTGGCACTTTAGGTTTTTGGGGTCGCTGAATCCGATTTCGATGTCAGAAATGGGTTTTGACAGCTGTCGGAGGGTTTAAATATCGGAGATGAGTTTTAACAGCTGTCAACTGTCAAATCTGCTGTCAAGTCACATATTATAGAATAAAAATCAGGAACCAGGCGTTCATCGGATTCCTTTAGGAATATAAATGCTTAGAAAGTGAAGTGGTAAAAATATGTTGGCAGTTGACAGCTGTCAAAAGTAATTTTTGACAGTGGATTCGTAATAAGCTACCCCAAAAATATATACCTAGGTAGTAAAATCATGCATTTCATTGCCAAAATTTCGGGTGAACGACACCCATAGTTCATGTCAGACATGGCCTAGAGTTCAATATATGAGTTCAATATATGAGCATTTGAAAGAGAGAATGTATGTGGGACGTATATGTCTCTAAAATAAGTATTTTAGTAAAGACAATGCTGCAGAAGTTTGCGGTACAAAAATAAGTGAAATATGCAAAGTTACTTATAATATATTTTTATTAATAAAAAACAAAACCAATTTCAATTAATTAATTACACTAAACAACAAAAAATTGAACATTTCAACCCATTATATCCTTGTTTTATGTGTCTTTTTTGCCTTTTATCACAAAATGGACCCATAAATTGAAAAGTTAAGAGGTTAAAATGCTGCACAAAAATATTCCTCGTAGTATTTTACATAAGGCCTCAGAACACATCCTATACCCAAAATGTAAGGATAACATGATTTCCTATGCCGATTCACTATAAGAATATTAAAAAAGGGGGAGAATTAAATCCGCCCCTAAAATAAGACTCAGATATAAACTTTCAAAACGCTGATACACGTTATTGTGTTTTTGTCCCCTCTACCAGAATCCATTGTCGGAACCTTGTTATTTTTTTTTCGTGTCGAACAGTGTAGTTAAAAAGAAAACATTTTCATTAATTAAAAATTTTAAAATAAATTAAAATTTCAAAACCTAAGAATTTTCATTGAGTTAAATTTTATTGAATTTGCAGTCCGTCTTATTCAAATTATTCTTCAGATTACAACACACGGAAATATTGAAGTTGAAGAGTACAGTACATTATTTAACTAATAATGCCACACTCCTTTGCCGAACCCTAGATCCTAGATCCTTTGGAAAAGATTCTACCCAATGGTGTACCTAATTTCATTACTTAGTGTCAGGCCCGTAGACAAGGGGGGATTTTTAGGGTTAAAACCTTCCCTTATGGTTCAAAAAGTACACTCAGAAAAAAGTTTCTCGGAATATGATAAAAAAGGCATCATATTAAGAGAAAAATGGTAGAGAGTTTGCTCAGGAAAATTCTTTTCTCTAATTGTAATACCAAAAATTCCCTAAAAATGGTAAAAACTTCCATGAAAAAGAGAAATATAAGAAAAATATATCGTTCTTAGAGAAAAAGACTTTTATTTTTAAGAAATTATTTGTTTTTATTGAAGAAAATATTTTGCGTTGTGAATTGTTTATCTATAATAGAGAAAATTTTTAATTTTCTAGAAATTTTTATCTATAAATGGGAATTTTTTACCTATAAATGAGAATTTTTAAGTGGAGAAAAATACTTATCATTACCCAGCAGTTATTTTGGAGTCAGTTGAAAAAGTGAACTAGTTCATTTCTAGCACAGTTCGCAGTAGCTCTGAAAAGGTTCAAAAGGCGTTTAGTGTAGAACAGTTATCTTTGCTTTTGTTTTCAAAAGTATTGCTGAAAAAAATAAACGCGTTCTGGCTACTTTTTAAAATTTGCTGCGCACAAGATAAAATAATAAAAAAAAAATGTTTATATACAAAATGTTTTCTGGAATGTGGATGGAAATGATGGTACAAATGAGATCTTTAGAACCTTTCCATTGCACTAAATGCTTACACTTTTAATATGTTCACTTTAAAACTAGTTAAAAAGAACCACTTTCAGGCTACTGCGAAAGCAACCAGTTTAAAAATGTTCCTAATGCAACTAGTTCAAATATGGGGAAAAAGGAGTGTTTCTGGGGACAATTGTCTTTTCCTATGACATCAACCCGCAAAAAGCGCCAGTTCGTTCAATGTTAAAGGATATTGTAGTGGAACTAGTACTGGTCCTTTTTGGAACTAGTTCAGAACTATTTCAAATTTGGTCCACTTTTCTGCTGGGTATTAGAAACTTGATATATTTTCATTTCCGACAAGTGAAGAAATATTTCTTCGAATATGTGAAAATTTATTCTAATTGTAGGAAATTTTATTTGAAAAATGCACGTGCGTCTTTTTTCTCTAAGGCAGCGCGCATAGTGAAGCATATGAGCGTTTCGTTGCTGTGCTGTGAGTGAAGCGTTTTGGTTGCGAAGAAACTGTTTATATGCTTGCTTATGAGGGTGCGCATAGTGAAGCATATGAGCGAAGCGTTTCGGTGCGTTTTAAAGCTGTTATCGCAAGCGTTTCGCAAGCAAATGCATCGCACCACTTTTGCGAGCGTTTGCTTGCGAATATACGTGCATTTTGTTCTTGTCTGCTTCTTGATAATTTTAGTTTGTTATGTTGTGATATCGAAGCAAGATAAAACAAACACGATTACGCATTTTTTTAAACTGACGTCCTTAAAGGAAAATACATATGTTTCTAGTTAAATTGGTTGAATTGAACTTATTAAAATTTTTTGTGTGGATGGAATATGAATGCTGAAAAAAATTAATGTCTGCAGTTTTTGTTCAATTTCCTCTTTGGAATCAGAAACATAATCATTACGACAAAAGGATCATAACAATTGTATGTATTTATTTAGTTCACTGGCTTTCTTTTTATTTTAGTTTTTAACAATTTTATATAAATACTTTTTCACAAAAACTCTTCTTCTGAAGACGACGCCTTGAAGTGCTTGATTTAAATGTTTTTATCAATGCGAAAATGTGTTAAAAAGTTGCCGAATATTTCTAAATCTTTGAAAGCTGAGTTTTTTTTTTGGTAGCGTGTTTGCATTGATTGAATATTAAGGGATACACTATTTGCTTGATGCGGAACCGACAAAATTCGAATAATATTATATTTCATCTGTATTGCAGAATACAAAAAAGTTTTAAAGTGTTTTTTTTTCAAGTTTGTCGCTTTATTGTGAAAAATTTGTTACAAATTCATTTTTCCAAGTATTGTCCATCGCTAGCCACTGATTTTTCCCATCTTTCTGGCAATTATATAAAAAATACCTTTTCAATTATCGATATCAAAAACTATCGATATTTTTTTTAATCCAAATCGCCCCCCTCAGGTAAATCCTGGCTACGGGCCTGCTTAGTGTCAATATTAACAAATATAAAGTATTTTATTAATAACGCCGCGCGCTTTGGTCAAATACCGCCCATTTTTCTATTGTGATTAAAAAACTGGCTCGTGCTACAAATGGGCAAACTCTATTTTTCGTACAAATTTTTTAGCCTAACAAAAAAAAATTTGTTTAGAAAACACAAAAACGTCGGTGCAATTTCATTTTGACAAAAAGTATTGAGCATTTTTTTTTTTAAATTCTTGTTTTGCAACTCAGCAGTCAACTCTTACTCTTAATTTCACAAAAAAAAAAAAAGGAAAAATATAAATCAACTTTTACCAAATACATAGACACAAAATTAATAAATACCACTTTTTCGTTCCGGTCGTTACACAAATTTATGCCTCAAAAATGTAACTTAAATATTATCCAACATGTACTGTTTCTGTAGAATCTCTGCAGCGGTTATTCCCGGCCAAACTTTGCGTATTTTTGAGTACTTGTCGAGTGGCAATTTATTAAAGTATGGTGGGCGTAAATAATGTTTTTTTTTTTTAATTTTTGCTTTAGTTTTGACTGATCTGATTTGTTTACTAACAAAATAAATTTAAATGACCTTTATAGGTCAAGTTCTTCAAAACTTTTCGAAGTAGCGTTTGTGGTGGAATAAGCTATATATACACCAATATACCTTAATATCTGAAAATACCTTTACTGGGGACTGGGAACTCGTGAACTTTGAGATACAACTCCCATCGTGTTTCTATTTGTTAAATTGTTTTGAATTGTGTTGAATAATATTATTTTTTTTTTCAACCTTAATATTAAAAATTACAGATACCAAACTCTAAAAGTATTCTCTGCCGGATTAAAGTAAAAATTTGAAGTGGTGGAGTAAAATCTTACTCCAAAGAATAGTTTTTATTTATAAAGCTTATGGAAGGGAGATAATTAACATTAGACAAATAAAATAATTTTTGAAGCTCTTATATAACACATGGTCCAATAAGTCCCGAGACTAACTACTAGGCGGCACCTCTAACGAAATATCGATATAATATTTCGATAGTTCCAACCCTCAAACAATACGTGTAAAAATTTAATGACAATCTAACTTTTAGTTCAGAAGTTGCAGTGATTTAAGTGACGCTACTGTTGATATTTTCAAAATACTGGATTCAAAGCAATTCCGTGTGTTCATTTATCACATTTTTTATGGGAAAAAAATAACGTCCAAGCTGAGCAATGGCTTCGAAAGTGTTATTCGGACTCTGCTCCATCAAAAGCAACCATTTGCCGATGGTATGCTGAGTTTAAACTTGGTCGTACAGACACAAATGATGCTGAAGGTTCAGGACGCCGGAAATAAGGCAGTTGTTCCACAAAACATAAAAAAGAACACAAAATGGTATTGGCCGACCGTAAAGTTAAGGTTAGAGAGCTAGGTGAGACTCTGAAGATATCGAAAGGCAGTGTGGGAACAATATTACAGGAATATTTGTCGATGAGAAATCTGCTTTCCAAATGGATGCCGCGTTTTCTCACACCGGACCAAAAACAACAACGTGTCGATGATTCGGAGAGCTGTTTGGTACTGTTTACAAAGAATAAACATGAATTTTTGCATCAGTATGTAACAATGGATGAAACATGGATCCACCATTACACACCGGAATCAATACGGTCGTCAGCTGAGTGGAGAGCAACCGATGAAAGCAAGCCAAAGCGACCGAAAACACTACAGTCGGTTTGGAAAGGTTATGGCATCTGTATTTTGGGATGCGCATTGAATTTTGTTCATCGACTATCTCGAAAAGGGAAAAACAATCAACAGCGATTATTATACAGCGTTGTTTGAGCGTTTGAAAGATGAAATCATTTCATTTCCCATTTGAAGAAGAAAAAAATTCTTTCTCACCAAGACAATGCACCGTATCTCAAATCGATGAAAACGATGGCGAAAATCCACGAATTGGCCTTCGAATTGCTTCCTCATCCACCGTATTCGCCAGATTTGGCCCCAGCCACTACTGGCTCTTTGCTAACCTCAAAAAATGCTTGCCGGCAAGAGATTTGGCTTCAATGAAGAGGTGATGGCTGAAACTGAAGCGTATTTTGAAGTGAAGCACAAATCGTTTTACAAAACCGGTATTAAAAAGTTAGAAAAGCGGTGGAATGAATGTATTGCTCTTGAAGGAACCTATGTTGATGAATAAAGAAGAATATTTGCAAAAAAAAGTTTATTATTACTTAGTCTTGGGATTTATTGAACCATGTGTTATGTATTCATGGAGTTATTGCAAAATAAAAAACGCAATGTGTTATCTATATATATAAAAATAAGTTGCATTGTGTATGAAATTGATGTTCTCTGTAATGAGTGAACCGATTTCGTTTCTGGTTTACATTTCCTATAAAAGGTGACGTCAATACGAAGGTTTTTATGTATAAACGGTCTTTGTATGTTTATTGGTTCATGAATTATAGGCATTTTAGTGAATTTATACAACAACACCTGTGAACAAATACAGATGCGCACATATGGTGTATATGGGGATATATTTGCAAGGGTAATTGAAAATAAATGGAATATTGGAATAATTTGGCAAATCTCACTTTAGCTTGCATTTGCGCGAAAAATATAGGGATAGTAAAAATTTTCCAAACCCCTTTTTTCCATACCACAAATCAATAAAAATGCTATATTTAAGACGGTTTCGGTCGTATTAGTCTAAAATTTGGTAAATAATTTCGTATGCTTACTGTCGGCAACTATACTTAAACTGGGCATGGTCTAACTATATATATGCGCCTACCTTTTAGAAATCATTATTATTCCTGAGTTGTACATGTTTTGATAGTGAAACTTGATATGTAGATGCTATGGGCCCAAGAGGCAGTTGCTATATATTTGAGCGAACATTAGACAAGGGGGAATTTGGCCACACAGGCCAAATTTATTATATCGAATTGCTTTGGAACTAAATGTCGTATAACAATGAAGGTCTATCTACTGAAATATTGGCACGGGCATTCGAAAACGGGGCGTGGCTCTACCCATATAAGCCAAATTTACGATACAGAATAGTTAAAGAAGTAAAAGTCAGAGAACATTGAAACTCAGAATGTAGATACCATTTGGTGATGTCCTTCTACTAGAAAAGGTAACATGCATTGGACAAGGGGGTGTGTCTCAACCCATACAAGCCAAATATATGACACAGAAATGCTATGGAAGTAAAAGACAAAGAACATAGAAGTAAGAATGAAGTTATTACTTGGTAATATCCTGCTACTGGGAAATGAAAATGCGAACAATTTACAATAGAGAACGCTGCTATAGACTCCAAAACTACTGAGCCGATTGAGCTTAAATTTGCGCAGTAACTATGGGGTCATTCATAAATTACGGTACCAATTTAGTAGAGAGAGAGGTTTTTAAAAGTACTACGATAAGTAACGAATGGGGGGGAGGGGGTCTCAGATATAGTAATGTGACCAAAAATAAAAAAAAACTCGAAAAAATTGAAATGATTACAATCCAACATTTCAAACCATTTTCATCCTTACATCTTCATGTTTGACCGTCTAAATTGACTGTTAACTATTGGCAAGTGTAGTAAGGGCATAATTTTTCTCTGCTTCCTTTTCGAACTGCAATCATGAACTGTTTTATTATGAATAGAGATTTTTGATTTAAATTCAATTTCCGTCTTAAAGTCCTAATAAAATATTGGGTTAAGTTTTGAGCAACAAAATGTCCCAGTGCATTTTTTGTCATAAGAATGTAAACAAAAATGTATCTATTTTATTTTTACACAATTATTTCTCTGCTGAAGCCAATTTTATTAAACTTACAGCGCTGAATTTTTAATTGAAACATAGAAAAATTAAAAAAAAAACAATACCCATTTTTAGTTAAAAATCGTGAGAATTTGCTTAGAAGTTGTTATGGCGGTTAAAACAACAAACTATTTCCATAATTTTTATTTATTATATTAATTAACATAGGAGATAGGGAGAGTCCGTCTGTCTTCTTATGGATTGCACTCATCGCACCTCTAGGGCTATCGCCGCTATAGTAAAAATTTGTCCATAAAGTAACTCTGAATTATAAGTGTTGTGTTAATACAACGAAGGGAAAAACAAACGAAATTTTCAGTTGGGAAACACAAATTTTTCAATTGCTGCAAATTAAAGATCACTCACGTTTATGACAAACGAAATTAAGTTTTTGCAACTAAGTGACGAGTTTCTCGCAACTCGCAATTGGCGATAAACTTTTTTTTCTTTGCCTGTACCATCTGTAAAAAGACTACTGTCTAAGAAGGCCAAGGTGGGTCTGTCGGGCAACAAAGTCAAGGTCATTCTCCAGAAGCTTTGTCCTCGTATACTGTTTGGTACGAAAAAATTATGCCCCTTCGTGACAATAGGTAAAGGAAGAGCAGTTTTCATCTCTGAATTTAATTGAATTGAATATAATCTGAATTGAAGTATGTACAAGAAATATTTAGGTTTATATATACGTCATTTTCTGAGTGGAATATTTATTTTAATATAATTTAAAATAAAATAAATAATATAATAGTCTGGAAGAGTAGATTGAAAAAGAAGTTCTCATTGTAGATTGTCTTAGTTCTGGCAAAAAGTAATGAAAAACTGAGTCGTTAAACGAGTTTACCCTAGGGACTCGGGACAATTTTGCGAAGTAGGCGAAGAGTGGGCTTATTGTTGCAGAAAAATTATTTCTCTTGAGCCTAAATGACTTCCATATATGCCAAAGGTCAAACATAACTCTTCCCAACAGCAACAATTTAAGCAAAAATTTTACAACTCGCTGGTGCGCTGCGTTGTTGTTTTGTTTGTCTTGACTTAATTTTAAAAACTTTTAAAATATTCCTTAAAAAGCTTTAACGAAGCTTAGAAATCCCTTCGCTTCCCGCGCTGACAAGCTCAAAGCAACTGAAGTAAGATGATTTAACCATTTAATCGCTTGAGACGACAACATCCTTTGAATGAAGGAATACATCTGTTGAAAAACGATTTTAGGATTAGCAACAAATCCAAAAAGCTGACAAGCACAAAGCTGATTTAAGCACATTTAATACCATGTAACTGAATTGTGCCATTTTTAAATTGCTTTCAGACGAGAAAGACAATTGACAAAAGACGAAAATAAGTAAAATAAAAATAAAAATACTTAATTGCCAAATCGTTTGGCGGCATCACCGTTGTTACCACTGCTGAAACACACAGAATAAGTTATCCACAAAGACAGCGCCACCACTAACAACAACTACAACAACAACAACTACAACAACAGCAACTACAACAACAACTACAACAACAACAACTACAACAACAACAACTACAACAAAAAGACAATTTCATTAAAAACCTAAATTAAAGCTTGACAGCAATCTTAGACACACGCACAAAGCTCATTTTTTGCTTGTTCTGCGCACGCAATCGAGTGTTTAGATCCTGACAGCAGCAGATGCCATACAATACATCTCCCCATTTTCATCATCGACCCACTTGCTTACTCTTGCTTCAAACGCTCGTTTGGTCGTTACTGGCATCCGCCTCCCTCATCAATGATTTTCATCATAACGCCAAACATCAATAGCTTGCGTGAAAGCTCAATCATTTGTTAAATTTTTGCTTTTTTGATTGATTGGTAATCGACAACGTGTCGCCATTTATTGGTCACACAAGCAGTTTAAATAAAAAAAAAAAATAAAAACTGTTAAAATGTGTGACATGAGCTGTGGTTTTGGTTCTTTTTTTTTTCTTTGTATTTTTTTTTCTTTGCGTTTTATTTTTAATCATGGGTTCTTGTCGGTAATTGAACAGTGGTAATAATGTTTCCTCTATTTAATGTTTTAGTGTTTATTTAATACAGCAGTTTAGATGTGAAGATGACAGTGTTACAAAATACACTGTATTACAAATTAAAAAAACCAAGCATTTTTGCTAAAAAACAGGATATTTCTGCGACCTTTTAAAAGACTTTTTTTAACAATTTAAAAGCAGGATATTTGAATATTTGAAAAATAATTTTTTATATATAAAAATATTTAATATATCACGTATGTAAAACTAACTAAAAAGCATAAAATAATTTTTCTTAGAGTGGAGCTTTTAGTTCTCTTAGGGCCAGTTTTTCAGTGCGGGTTTAAACTCTAGTCAAATTAAACCGAAGTTAACTCACCAAAATTTGACGTTTAAACTCGGTTTAAGCAAAAAAAAGCACATCATATGATAATTCAAGTCAATTCAACTAAAACGAATGCTACAATATTTAGTTTAACCGACTTTTAACGTACCTTTTTGGTGAGTTAAGCTCGGTTTAATTTGACTAGAGTTTAAACCCGCACTGAAAAACTGGCCCTTAAAGACGTGGGGCGCATTAAGGAGAACTAAAAGGCCCACTCTGTGTGGTGGCCGTGACCGAGTTCATTAGACAGTGTGCACGCAAAGAAATTTTGCGTTTACCGCAACTGAAAAATACACCAACTACACTTCGTTTGCGAGTTGTATTTGCAGCGAACGAATATTCAGTTGTCGTCAACTTAAAAATATAACATACCAGATTTAAGTAGCAACACTGATCGCATTTCTTTTCCAGAAATAAAGGCCAGATATATTTCCGAAGTTGCTAATTTCTTTGGTTATGACGTCGAAAAAGTTCATAGCGAATTCAAGGCTTTAAAACGTATGCTTAAAGATGAAATAGAGCTCGATGTAGCATTTTGGGTAAAAGTTCGCGATTTATCAAACAGCGATCCATTAACTTCAACAAAACAAAATCAAGAAACGGTGTTAACACAGATACTTTAACTGGTACTCTACACCGTAAGGCTTTGAGTGCTAAGATATCACAGTCGGAGTTGGACAATTTGTCAAATAAAATGAACAGCGAAATGTATCTGCAAATGATTTACTATTTATTTAACTATTTTTTTTTACAATTGATCTCATATATATTTACAACTATTCAGTTAATAAAAAACGTTAAAGTCATGCCTTTTAACCTTAATCGGTCCCTTGTGTAAATTTTACACACACTTTTCAACTTCAAGCTAATATTTCTGTAATATAAGTTCATAAAATCGAGCTAAGAGTTTGGTTGGTACTTTTTTCATTTCATTCATCCATGAAAATATGGCTCTTGAAGAAAGTGTTTAAAATTTACAAACAAGGCACTTATTCGTTTCTCAAAATAAAGGATCGATGAAGGTTAAAATTGAAATATTATCATACCAAAATACCAAATAGTAAGATAAGAGAAAAAACAAATATAAAAATTATGTGATTAAGGAATCATACTAAATGAACAAAAAACAAAAGAAAAACTTAAGTTCCTATTGGTAAAATTAAATGAATGATAAATAATTAAAGAGTTTGTTTTTGAAGCGAAGCTTTTTACGCCTCGTTCTGCGATTTGCTAGAGTGAAATCAGAAAAAACGACACTTTTTTCCGACACCTTTTTTCTTAGAATTGATATTGTTTTTTGCTTGCATCAATTGAACCAGAAAATGTTAAATTAAAATAATTTCTTGCCCGCTGCAGGAATTGAACCCACAACTCACAGTTCTATCGTTTCTTGGTACTTTCCTCTAACCATTACGCTAAAACTCTTTTATTCATATTTTTGTTGATTCAGTGATAAACATTAGCTAAAGCTATGTTTCAGTAGATCACTATAATATATTACTTTAAGAAAGGATTGTGTGTTGGCTATTCTAGGACTGTGTATTGTCTATCGAACCGACAAAAGTAGCAAACAAAACGAACTAGAGCAAAGATAACTAAATTTACCGAGCTATGGTTTGAATCTTCGGTTTGTCCATGCGAACTAAAAGACCTAACGAACTAAAAGAACGAACGAACTAAAAGAACGAACGAACTAAAAGAAATATTCACTAAGGATTGTGTATTAGATGTTGTTTCTACTTCCTACTAAAGGTCGTTATACATAAATATCGTTAAAAATAAACAACCTGTAAGTTGATTAAATTGTAACAAAATTAATGATTTTTGTATATTTATTCCCTACAACTGAACAGGGGGCTTTAAGGGAGGGCCGAAGAGGGTTTATATATATGATATATATACTTTGTTATTTTAAAGTTTTGAATTTAAAAATGATTTTAATCGAAAAAACGCTATTAAATTATCAAATCTATGAATTTGCGAAAATGCTTCGCTTCTCTCGTGTGTCCAGTGACGCACCTGTCTTTTTTTTAAACTGCGTTGCGTTACAAGTTGTTTGGATATTGTGAGAAAGCGAGTTCCAAAGACGAGTGGTGTAAACAAAAAACTGACGTTTTGAAGATAAATCTATATATTAATACGCAAACAAAAAAGTTTGTGTTCCTTTTTTTCTGTGTTACCTTCAACATATTCACATAATACTTATATAGATGGATAGGTATTTTCGAGTAGATTTGCACAATATAATTTTTATTCGAATATGTTGTCATTAAGATAGGTAAAACTGAGCAAATGTAAAACGAGGTTTTTTGGACCAATGGGACAATGAGAAACTACAAAGCTCTGTTGAACATCGCTGCTGTAGCTTACAAAAGCAAGAGTAGAATGTTGAGAGTGACGCAAACACTTAAAAAGAGATGAGTAGCATTATTGTTGTTGTTGTTGTGGTTGTTGTTGCTTTCTCTTAATTTCTCTCAGTGTTTAAAAAAAAACCAGTTAAACTGCTGCTTGCTTCATATAACACTTGACGCCAAGCCATTTATTTACTTTTAATGAATATTATATGTTGAATAAATTTTTGTTATTGACGCTTATATGCTTCCTTTTTTGTCCTTTACCACTATTTTCCTCATAGCGTCAAGGTAAGCATTAAGAGTTTCCATGCAAATTAATAACAATTCATTATGTGAAAAACAACTTGAGTTTCGTTACCTTACAGAAACAGATGGCCGAATTTCGGCCACAGGAGATACTAGTATGTATAATTAGGCAAAATTAGGGTTTTCCGCGGTTTGATTGCATGAATTTAAGTTTTTCAAAGAGATACTTGGGCTCAGACCAGGGGCGGTTTCAGGAATATATTTCGGCGGGGGGGAGGGGCTTTAAAAATATTTATGTACGTTTTAAATATAAAGGGTAGTTAAATTTTAAAGGCCGATGTTGATTTTGAATAAAACAAATTATTAAGGAAATTATTGTCATTTCTTTTTATTATGATAATATTGGTATGGTTCAATTAGGCATGGAACAAAATATCGGCTATGCCGTTAATGTGCCGAATTATCTCATCCTTTAGCTTTTGAATTGTTGCTGGCTTATCGACGTACACCTTTTCTTTCAAATAACCCCAAAGAAAGAAGTCCAACGGTGTCAAATCACATGAGATAACATGAGATAACGTGGTGCCACCACGTGAGATAACACGGCCATTGAATTTGTCGCGCAAAAGAGCCATTGTTTCGTTAGCTGTGTGGCAAGTGGCACCGTCCTGTTGAAACCACATATCGTCCACATCCATATCTTCTAATTCGGGCCATAAAAAGTTCGTTATCATCTCACGATAGCGAACACCATTCACAGTTACTGTATGACCGGCCTCATTTTGGAAAAAATACGGCCCAATGATGCCGCCAGCCCATAAACCGCACCAAACAGTCACTCTTTGTGGGTACATTGGTTTTTCGACAATCACTCTTGGATTAGCATTCGTCCAAATGCGGCAATTCTGCTTATTGACGAATCCACTGAGGTGAAAATGTGCCTCATCACTGAAGATGATTTTCTTCGAAAATTTATCATCCACTGTTGCCATTTCTTGCCACCATTCTGACCGTGTAAATGCAAGTCTTTATGCATAATGTCCATCAACGACGAGCGTGAGAGGTGCAATTGTTGGGCACGACGACGAGTTGAGGTGGACGGCTCTTCAGCCTCACTATCGCGAACAGCAGCAATATTTTCTGCAGTACGAGCTGTACGAGCATGCACTGGTGTTTTCACATCTCCTGCAGACCTGGTTTGTTCAAATTTTTGCACGATTTTTCCGTTTGTACGCATATTTGGACGATTAAATTGACCGAAAAAATCACGCAGTGATCGATATGCATATTGATTTCAAAGCCCATTTTCATAATAAGCCTGAATAACTTTAACGGGTCTGACAAAATTAACAAATTGAGTTAGTCTGAAATTGAGAAATATCAAATGAAATGCAGAAAAAACTTGACATTTAGGTGTGGTTTACATATATTCAATATCGGCCCTTAAAATTTAACCACCCTTTATATATCGTCGTTCGCAAATTATTGTGTTCTATATAACAAAAATGTTTTTTTGGTAAATCAAGTTTAAAGTTTAGTAAAAAACTGAACCGAAAAATCTGCCGCGATTTTCTTACCAAGGAAAGTTCAAGAGTTTGTGGTTTTTTCTGTCAAAAAAAATGTTCATCTTTGGAAGCGTTTTTTAGAGTAAGATGCGTTTAAAAAAAAATAATTTGTTCTATATGCATTTATTTACGAAACTCTTCTTGTTTTATAGCATATAGAACAAAATGCAATATGTATTGGAGAAATGAATAGCAATGTGATTTCACTCAACAAAAACTTTATTTCATATATTATATTATTAACTTAATTTTAAACTTAATCTTATACATATGTTCTTATGAGTCCACATAAATCAATACCTGTTAATTTCTTAAAAGGTAAGTTTCGACTACAAAATCAAGTAAAAAATGAACCAAATTTATTTGACTTCGATTCCACGAAGTTCATGCTTGATTTACGGAGATTTTTTAATTGAAACAAGTTTGTTAAAAAAACGAAGACAAAAAGTTGAACCTATATTTTAAATTGCATTAAACAAATTATTAGGGGTATTCACGGGTTGATGTTAAACACAGTTGCGACGATGCGAAAATGCAAGATTGCGAATTTTTGCTTCATTCCAACAACAAACACATTAAACCCTAACCAAAATAGACGAAACGAGATGATTGCAACTTGCCGAACGTTTGCATTCGTTACGTCTGTTTTGACATTAAACCCAAAATGAAACGAGTTCCTCCAATCGTCTGAAACAAGAAGAAGACTACCTGCACAGCTGTTGTTGACGAGATGAGACGCTAAAAGTTCGATTGTTACGGAACAGAACAGCTGTTGTTGACGAGTTGAGACGCTAAAAGTTCGATTGTTACGGAACAAAACGACTCGTCAAACCGTTTCGTTTAGTTTCGATAAGTTTACGTTTGTTAATTTTGGGTTACAACATTGAAATGCGTTTAAGCAAACATTTTCGTCTTCACTCGTTACGGAGCAAATCGTCTTTTTTGGTTAGGCCTTTAGAAGCAATTTTGCGACTCTTCTTGAATTACGCACTGCTCAAACCTATTGCGAAAGCGCACAAACAGTGATGCGAAACAGATGATTCATGTTATGGGTGTTTTTAAGCATAGTTGCCATCTGGGTAAAACTTAAAAAAGGCTAAGTTTGTACGTTGATTTAAATAAGTTTTTGTTATTTTGAAATAAGGTGGCAATATATTTCTTTCCGCTATCCTAAAGTTACAATATTGATGTTCACGCGTTAGTGCGAAAAATATGTTGCATTTTCGCATTCTTGCAATTCGCATCAACCCGTGAATACCCCTATTGTAATATGCCCCTATTGTATGTATATAGTAATGATATCTTCTTATCTATTCAGTGTTGCCAGATGCCTCTCACCATTTACCCCTAGATTGGATTTCAAATCTCCCTAAAATTCCCCTAAAATTTTTTTTCGAAAAACTTACAAAAATACAGTTCAGCCATTCCAAGCATAACGCAAGACGAGTCCGTCTCATGGCTTTCGATTTGTTTTATTTTTGGGCTATAGGTTCCTATTCGAATTCTAACAACCCGTGTTTTTTGTTTTTTTTTTATCGCCATTCGTTGTCGAGTTATCGACCTTTGAAGTCTGCAATCTTCGGAAATCTTCGGAAAACGTCTAAATTTCAATTAATTGTATCAAAGTCAATTTTCATCAAATTTTTATAAATCAGGTACCGTTTAAAAGGTATTGGAAAGTCGTTTGTGGGAAAAACATATTACTTTAAAATTTTTGATGTTAGGGTTGCCAACATATTTCAAGAAAAACTTATTTGCTAATATCTCAAAAAACGCATAATTTTTTTTCGATTTTTTATTTTTTAAAATTGAAGAAGAATGTTGCCTATTAGTTAAAAAAAATTTATGATGGAGCTTTTATATGTTCTTTCGCAATTTCAATTTTTTTGCAAGTACCTCATCATTTCGAGGCACTTTATCGCCTATAAATTTCATAACGGCTAAAAAATGCAAGAATTTGACCTGCAAAATGGTTAACCTTATTAAGGCCAACATTTTATTCATAGTATTTGATGACCTTACACTTGACCTTGGCATGGAAAACTGGTAAAAACCGAAAAAAATTAAAAAAAAAAATAATTATTTTTTTTAAATTTTATTTGTATAAAATTAAACAAAGTTTTGATTTTATATTATAGATTATTTTATTCTAATTTGTTTTGATTCAAAAATTTTGAAGATCGGACTTTAAACAAAAAGTTATGATGGTATTTATATGCTGATTCGCAAATTATTTTTTTATCGTATGTTGACATCATTTAAGGGCAATTTATCGCCTATCAATTCCATAACGGTACAGTTATTTGCAAAATTTAAATTTAAAGTTTTAAAGTAGATTCGAGCATGGCACACTAACAAAGTAGTACTACTTAGCTCTATTCGTTAACTTCGTCATAAGCTTATCACAGTTTGACAATTTTTTCATTTTTGTAGAGAGGAAGAATTGATTTTGGGAGAGGACATTCAGCTAGCAACTACCTTGTTGTTGTGCCATGGAGCCGATTTGGGGCCCATACTTGTCAACCCATACAAATCATTGTAACTTTTTTATTTAAAGAGCGTAAGAGTAACCATTGTATTTTTTTACTTTTAATATCGTTTTAAAACTTTTTGCAACAATATGAGTTTGAATTTACCCATCTTCAATATCGCAATCAAAATTCTGTTCGCATTTATACAAATAAAAGTGAAAATAAATTAAAACTATTTATTTTTTTTTAGTATTTACCAGTTTTGTCTACCAAGGTCAAGTATAAGGTTATCGAAACTTTTAAATAAAATGTTTGTCCTAATAAGACAAACCATTTTGCAGATTAAATTTTGCAAATAACTGTACCGTTATGGAATTGATAGGCGATAAATTGCCCTTAAATGATGTCAACATACGAAAAAAAAATAATTTGCGAATCAGCATATAAAAACCATCATAACTTTTTTGTTTAAAGTCCGATCTTCAAAATTTTTGAATCAAAACAAATTAGAATAAAATAATCTATAATATAAAATCAAAACTTTGTTTAATTTTATACAAATAAAATTTAAAAAAAATAATTATTTTTTTTTTTAATTTTTTTCGGTTTTTACCAGTTTTCCATGCCAAGGTCAAGTGTAAGGTCATCAAATACTATGAATAAAATGTTGGCCTTAATAAGGTTAACCATTTTGCAGGTCAAATTCTTGCATTTTTTAGCCGTTATGAAATTTATAGGCGATAAAGTGCCTCGAAATGATGAGGTACTTGCAAAAAAATTGAAATTGCGAAAGAACATATAAAAGCTCCATCATAAATTTTTTTTTAACTAATAGGCAACATTCTTCTTCAATTTTAAAAAATAAAAAATCGAAAAAAAATTATGCGTTTTTTGAGATATTAGCAAATAAGTTTTTCTTGAAATATGTTGGCAACCCTAACATCAAAAATTTTAAAATAATATGTTTTTCCCACAAACGACTTTCCAATACCTTTAAAACGGTACCTCATTTATAAAAATAGGATAAAAACTGACTTAGATACAATGTATTGAAAATTTTCCAATTCTGCCGTTTTCGGAAGATTTGCAAATTTGAAAGGTCCATAACTTTTCAACGAATGGCGATAAAAAAAAAACAAAAAACACGGGTTGTTAGAATTCGAATAGGAACCTATAGCCCAAAAATAAAACAATTTGAAAGACGTGAGGTCAATTTTTGAAAAAAAGTACTGCGTTATGCTTGGAATGGCTGAGTTGTAAATAATTTAAAATTTATTTAGTTTAAACTTCGGCTTCAAGGGGCAGCTGAAGAGTAGCGCAATTGCAATGCAAATTGCTAATGTGTTCCTATGTATTTAAAGGGCTGAGCTGTTGGACGTCTTCAACAAGCTCAGGAAGTTGCTTTGTAGCTTTCAATTGTCCAAGCTGAAATTGGCCTTAAAATTTAGTTTAACCTTTGAAAGCAGGCTCCGTCTCCCATTTGTTTGTATATTTTTGGGCATACCTTTTCTTATCGTCAGTTTTCTCCATACTTGCTTTATTTTTAATATTTACCCAGAGTTGCAAGTTAAGCGCGAAGCGAGTTTGAAATTAAGTGGGAAATGATTGGTAATTTATTTGAAGTATTGCCAATTCAGCTGTTTTTATAAAGTGTTGCTGATATCGCTTTTAAGACAATATGGAGGAAAAAGTATTTTTCCTAAATTTTTTGCAAAGTTTTAAGGAAAAGTAATAAATCTTTATTTCCAAAGGAAAATTTTCCAAATACCCCTAAAAAACCCCTAGAAAATTTGAAGTCACCCTAAAAAAACCCCTAAAGATTTATTACCCCTAAAATTCCTCAAACCAGTTAAAAAACCCCTAAATCTAGGGGGAATTCCCCTAATCTGGCAACACTGTATCTATTGCTTATCCATTCTTATTCTTAGTATTAAGCTTTTTTTAAACGTTGTTGTAAAATTTAACTTCTAACCTTATAACCTTATGTTATTTATGATGGGTATTTTCTTTTCTTTTTTGTTTCATTTTATTTACCAACTGCAATCTAAAGCGGTATTTTTTCTTTTTTGTTTCATTTCATATGCCAAGTGCAATGTGAAGCTAAAAAAAAAAACCAGAAAAAAGAGCACAATAAAAGACCTCCAAAAAATAACTTTAATAACTTTATTTAGACTTGCATATAGAACAAAATAAAAAAATATTTATTTTACTTAGTATTTTTGCTTCGTTTTTGTTCTATATGCACGATTTTTTGCATATAGAACACAATAGGTTACGAAGCTTGTCACAACAGTGTTGTATAGCACAAAGTCGATGTCTCATATTTCGAAAACTATAAAAGATAAAAGCAAACTGATGACACAGATCGATAGATCTCGAAAAATTTGCCTATATATCAGTCTTATCTCAATTTTTTCAATTTTGTGATATAGAACACATTAATTTACGAACGACGATATGTACATTAGAGCGGGTTAATTTTTTTTTTTCAAAAAATCGTAGGTGTGGATAATGTTCTTGTGTTTTGCTGCAATGTGTGAAAAAATTATTCCACTTATTGGAAAAAACTTTGCTACGAAAAAAATAGCCATCCACATCTCACTCCATATTCACGCCATATGATTATGTGGTGCTCAGGATTATTTTTTTGTGTTAAATACCACAAGCTGACGCTGGGGTGAAGATAATTATAATAATAAAAGTTATTTTTCTGTTTATTTGACCCAAATACAAATCTAAAAGGCCAATATAAAACCAACATCAAAATAAATAGAAGCTACAAAAACCGGAATTTTTCTCCATTACTGTATAAAAAGAACCCTGGATCCGCGCCTGGCTCAGACGTATATATTATTTCATGTAACATAATAAGAGCTTTAAAGTTTAGAAGGTTATCAAAAGTCATATCAAAAATGTTTTTAGCAAACTGTGATATATGGTCAGATCGTTTTAGACCGGCGATTGCCATCGCCGAACTCTTTCCACTCTTTCCACTCTATTACGAAAACTTCAATATTTCTATGGTTGTTGTAATTCCCCGAAACATTCGCAGCTGCACCGCAACCATACAGCGTGTGTTTGTTGTTGTTTATTCTTATCGTTGTTGGTAAATATAGCGCATGCGACCGCTTACAACTCTTGCTACGCTGAAGGTTTCTTGTTAGTAATTTTGCGTGTGGTTTTGTCGCCGACTGCTTTTTGTTTATGTTTTTTTGTTACTAATTCCTTGTTGTACTACGTATCCAACGATTTGTTGTTGTTGGAATTGTTGTTGCACTCTCCAAAAATCACTCTTTGGCAATCCCTGTTTTAGACCATATACGTACCGCGCGATATTATTATAAACATCATTTAATTTATGTCTGCTTTTTGCGTCACAACTTACAAAAATTTCGCAGCCATATATGTAAAAGAGTAGGGACAAGATAGGCTTTTGCTAGAAGCATTCTAATTTCAAAGGGAGTAAAGTATTGGGCACTCCAGAGTGTTCGCAGCATTCCATATGTTTTGCCGATGGATATGTTGATGTGATTAGCCCAGGTCAATGAATTATTAAAGTTTATGCCGAGATTTTTTGTCGCGAGTACAATTTCAATGTTCGAACCGTTAAGAATAATATGTGGGTAAGATGACCGATTACTGGACATTCGGCTTACAACTAAGCATTTTAACTTAGAGGGGTTAAGGCATAAGCCAATTACCATCGCCCAGTTATTCACGCGCTCGAGATCTTTATTGAGCTTATCTGTGCAGTATTCGATATCATTTGGCAGGCAATTAATAAGCAATTGTACGTCGTCTGCATACATTTGAATACAACACTTTTGAAGTACACTGGGTAAGTCATTTATATAAACAGAAAAAAGCTATGGTCCTAGAATAGAACCTTGCGGCATTCCTCTACTGACGGGCAAAAAATGGCTCGAGTATGTAGAGCCAACATTTACAGCTTGTGATCTATTTAAGAGGTATGTTTTTAAGAGATTTGTTGCGGATTCTGAAATATTCTCAAATATTCGTATTAAAATTCAAATTATTTTTTCCTATTTTTCATTAAGTAGCATTCCATGGCAAATTTGATGTGATTATAAATGACAAATATCAACATTTGACAACTACCAAGTTAATGCCTTTACTGTTAATTATATGCCTTTGAAACCGTACACCTTTTGTTGATACACCCTTTATTAGTGTCCAGTTTTTATGAATACAAAGTTTTAAAGAAATCGGAGACCATTTCCCTGTGAAAATGCGCCGGTTTACATGAAATGGCCGATATATAGTCACTTATCTGCCTGACAAAAAATACAATCAATATTTTAGTAAAACGAAACAGACCAAAAAAAAAAAAAAAAAACAAAAAAAAAGTAAGGATTGTTAGAATCGCTGAAAATATGAAAATATAGTTTAATGCAAAACAGCTGCTTCATGTTGGAAGTTAAGAGCTTGTAAGCTCTTAGCGAATTTTCGTGTTAAGCTGTCACATAATAACCTTACTTGTGTTTTGACGAGTTTGTTTTCATATTCCTTATTATGAAAGTATAAGTCATAAATGAGTTACATAAGTTTTCTTTTAGACAAAAATCTTGAAAACATGACAACATTGCAAGAAAAGATGTATAGCATGCATACGTGGAAGGTAGCCAAAAGCTGGATTTGATTTTTTTTTTTTTGAAGCGAAGCTTTTTACGCCTCGTTCTGCGATTTGCTAGAGTGAAATCAGAAAAAACGACACTTTTTTCCGACACCTTTTTTCTTAGAATTGATATTGTTTTTTGCTTGCATCAATTGAACCAGAAAATAGCTGCGTTCGATTCGCCAGTCTATACTCAATTCATGTCGCTTATTTCAAAATTTGTATGGGAAAACAACAAAAAAGTCTACAGCTAGTTGAGTATAGAGTAGGTCAATTATCAGTTGAGTTGAGTAAAGTTGCGTTGTATTTTTTAGTTGGTTTGTGTACGGAATAAGATAAAAGTAATAGATTCTGTCAAAATGTAATGTGAGTACAAAAACAAAATTCATTTATTGGCGACTTTATGTGATCTGTAAAAACAAAAGTGTTGCCAACTATGCAGTAAGTAACAGCTAAGTGAGTAGCCGTTTTTTTCGTAGTTGAGTTAAGCACTGGCGAATCGAACGCAGCTAATGTTAAATTAAAAATGGTTTCTTGCCCGCTGCAGGAATTGAACCCACAACTCACAGTTCTATCGTTTGTTGGTACTTTTCTCTAACCATTACGCTAAAACCCTTTCTTTTATAATTTTGTTGATTCAGTGATAAACATTAGCTAAAGCTATGTTTCATTTCAGCAGATCACTACAATCTATTACTTTAAGAAAGGATTGTGTGTTGGCTATTCTAGGACTGTGTATTGGCTAGCCAACCGACAAAAGTAGCAAACAAAACGAACTAGAGCAAAGATAACTAAATTTACCGAGCTATGGTTTGAATCTTCGGTTTGTCCATGCGAACTAAAAGACCTAACGAACTAAAAGAACGAACGAACTAAAAGAAATATTCACTAAGGATTGTGTATTAGATGTTGTTTCTACTTCCTACTAAAGGTCGTTATAAATATCGTTAAAAATAAACAACCGTAAGTTGATTAAATTATAACAAAATTAATGATTTTTGTATATTTATTCCCTACAACTGAACAGGGGGCTTTAAGGGAGGGCCGAAGAGGGTAAATATATATGATACTAGCGGACCCGGCGAACTTAGTCTCGCCCCAATTTCACGCCTTCAGATAAACTCCAGAATGATAATAAAATACATGGCTCAAATTTCAATGTGATTTATTTGAATAAATCTAACTCAGTAGAGAGCGTGTTGATAAACAATGCTATTCGAGGCAACATACAGCTGACCGTGCGAAAAACAGGGAAATATGAGATTAATCCCACAGGCTTCTAACGATTGGCCTTGCGATTTACTGATTGTCATCGCAAAAGCCAATTGAACAGGGAACCGAGTACGCTTGAATTGGAATGGAAGATGGAATAATTGGAATTCGTTGGATAAGGACTTCCTCTCCTTTGAGTTTGCCCTTGGTGATCGTTGCTTGAATCACATTTTTCATTAGTTTCTTGACAGACAATCGCGTACCGTTGCACAATTTTGGATGATTCAGATTCCGCAGCATGATTATGATTGATCCCACCTTCAGCTGTAAATTATGTGGCGGAGTTCCTGGCACATCAAGCGAGTTCAAAAATTCCGTCGGATAGTTGGTAGCTTCATACTCGTCTGTCACGCTGTCAACGGATTTGTATGAATGCAGTTCTCCAGAGATTTGACTTTGAATAATGAAATTCAAGCTATTGACGTCCTTATTCTTCGCTGCTAGTATTGCCCGTTCACTAATCCAATCGAGATTTTTATAATTTTGTGCCTCCTTCGAAGATGTGAACTCGCAAAAATTTGTCGGGAACGATATCAATCCAGTGGAAACATCAACCAGGAATTTGACCATTGCCAAGCGTCAACAGCTGTCTCGAGAGTTCCGCAGCCGATGGGTGGTTCTGCTACGTGACTCTAATGTTCGTGGTCAATTTCAACTTCTTGACATAACGCCACAAAGACGACGATTTCAGGCATGCATTAAGTTCATCGGCAGCAGTAGATTTCGGGCGTTTGACAAAAATCTCCGGAGAGCAAAATAATAGCCCCAACAAATCGTCTTGAATCACCTCGTAAATCCTTCATCGTTCAGTCAACTACCTCCAAAGCTCGCTTATGTGCCATCGTGCATTCATCCCAAATGATGATTTTGCATTATCGCATCAATTTCGCTGTCGCCCAATTCTTGGTCATTGTGCACGTTGGCATGTCAACCGTGAGAAGATTCATCGGGAGCTTAAAAGCGGAATGTACAGTTCGGCCGCCTTTCAACAATGTGATTGATGCAACAGCCAACGCAATTTGAGATCTTGACCGAATTGTTGGCAGAATCAGCGAAATAACGAATGTCTTGCCTGTTCCACCGGGAGCACCGAGAAAGTCAATACCTCCTGTTCCATCGTCAACAACCTTCATCAGCGAATCGTACACGTTCTTCTGCTCGGCATTCAACAGCAGCACATTTGTTCGGACTCTTTAGGCCAGCTCATCTCGATCATAGTCTTGCTCCCGTTGCAATTCGCGATTGAATGCATCATGCATTGAAAGATTTGGGTGCTAGCATTCCCAATGTCGACAGCAGACTGTCACACATGAGAACGCACATGACTTCGACCAAAATTAACGCTTCGTTGCGCATCTCGTCGTTAACTTCAAGATCGAATTTCGAAGTTGTCGTGCGAACTCTGTGCAATATGTCGTCAGCCATTTCATCCTTGTATTTGTCCCACAATGCAGTCGGGTTCGACGGATGACATGTAGCTATGATGATTGCAAACAATGTACGAATTTGATTCACTGGTGCAGAAACAGTTACATCGGCGAGCGTTGAGTCCCAATGTGAATCGTTTTCGAGCAAATTCAAACTTTGGCAAGTCTACCGAAAAGTGGGGCACAGCACACCATCCACGGTACGCAGGGAATCGAAGAATGTAGGGCCTCTAATATTCACCAAAAGTAAGCGAAGATAGAAGCATTCGTCTTGGCATGGATGAACTGTGTATATTCGTCCGAGGGCATCAGTCGAATAGACATCAGCGAAGCCAGCAACAGCATCACCTTTCTTCCGGCGTTGAAACTTCTTCAATGCAGCGTTCCATATATAAAAGCGTGGCATTTCCGAATAGAGTAAAGTCCTTGCGAACGGATCGCTTTCACATGTCGAAAAGAAATTTGTCAATGTTGTCAATTGTAAGTCTATGTATAACGGCATCTCTCGGGTTGTGGCATTGATCGTAGCACAGCGACATCTATTATTTATCTCGTTAACTTCTCCCAATTCTCACAATTATCTGAAATTTTCAAGGTACACAATGAATGTTCCACCTTTACATCGTCAAAAATCATGAAATCATGCGATAAAAAGCAAAATTTTAAAAAAAATTTAAATTTTTTGCGTTTTACCAGAATTTTCCGAGTTTTCCACTTAGAATTTTATATTTTTCCATTCGAAAAGCCATTCCGGAATAATTGCGCACAAAATCCCATACAAAAAAATCAGTTTTCGATTATTCCAATTTCCCGACTTTCCCGGAGGGTTTTCCCAAAATTTTCTTTCGTAAAAACCTTCTCCTGGCAATTACAAACAACTGAAAAAAAATTTGAGGCAAATCGGCTCAGCCGTTCTCAATTGATGAATTACTATACATTTTTCACACCATTTTTATATATATAGATATATACTTTGTTATTTTAAAGTTTTGAATTTAAAAATGATTTTAATCGAAAAAACGCTATTAAATTATCAAATCTATGAATTTGCGAAAATGCTTCGCTTCTCTCGTGTGTCCAGTGACGCACCTGTGTTTTTTTTAATAAATACATGCTGCCTTCTTTGTACGAGTAGTTATTTCTTAAATCAAGAAGGCTTTTGGAATTCTTGAAGAGTTTTGTAAGTTCATAACGCACATGAAATAGCGTAACGCACATGAAAAGTAGGCTATGATTTATGATATTGATTGAAGAAGGTAATCAATATCATGTATCATAGCCTACTTCTTTCTATTTCATGGGCGTTATAAAAAAATATGCAAGTTGGTAAGCAAAATAATACTATAATTACGAATACTGTGACATTTTCCAGGATTCTAAAAATGTAAATGAATAGAACAAAATTCTTACAAATAAGCCAATTTGCTATATATTTACATACATACAAAATTCTCAAAATTCTTTGATATATTTCTTTATTAAGTATTTCGAACAACTTTTCGTTCGCTAGATATTTCTGAAAAAAGGAAGTTGGCTGTATGCTACCTACGCAGCCAGAGGTATTGACGTGACAATGTCAAGGTTTTGGTTTGCTTTTTTTTTACTTTTGCGATTTTGATTGATTTTAATTTTGCTTTTGATTTTAATTTTAATTTTGGTTTAGCTTTGATATTGTTTTCTATTTTGATTTTTCTTTTGATTTTGATTTTGTTTTCTATTTTTATTTTGATTTTGATTTTGTTATTGATTTTGATTTTGATTTTGATTTTGATTTTGATTTTGATTTTGATTTTGATTTTGATTTTGATTTTGATTTTGATTTTGAGTTTGATTTTGATTTTGATTTTGATTTTGATTTTGATTTTGATTTTGATTTTGATTTTGATTTTGATTTTGATTTTGATTTTGATTTTGATTTTGATTTTGATTTTGATTTTGATTTTGATTTTGATTGTGATTTTGATTTCAATTTTGATTTCAATTTTGATTTTGTTTTGGATCTGCTTAAGCAGCTCCCTCCGCGTCCGTATGATGTCATAATTTCTGTCGTACCATTAATTTTATTATAACATCCATACTCTGCAAGAAAAAATTCAATGCCACGCCTGTATATTTTGGTGTTTCCAAAATAAAAAACAATATACATATTGTAATTTCAGAACCTTATAAAAGTCATATAATAGCATAACTTAAATATAACCATATGGTATCAGCTTTTCCGAAATTGAAAATTTTAGTATCATTAAAGATTTTTTTAAGTAAGAAAGTTTCCAATAATATTAGATAATTATTGTTCTTTAATATTTAGATAATAAATTTCTAAACAAGAAGATGAAGAGACGATAAGAATGGAGGTGAGAAAAACAGGATAGAAATTAACAGAAAAGTTAGCAGAATGATATTAGAATGTATACAACCATTACACTTCTGTTACTACTACTGCTACTACTACTACTAATACACTACAATTGCTATTAGTGTTAACCTACTTAAAAAGATAAGGTGAGAAAAATTACATGTTGCATTAGTTATTTTAAATTCAATTTATGTTCAACACGTAGAAAACATTGTTTAAAGTTATTTTTGAGCAATTTTAAAATTAATTTATTTTACAAAAAGCTTCCCATGGATCATTTCATTTCAGCACATAGTAATCACATCAGAGACACCTGCAACAGTTCCACTGAAAAACATCAACACATTAAGATGTATGCATGTCAATATCTTGTGACAAATGTCAGGTTTTAAATGTCAAAAAAGGTCCAAATTGGGGAATAAAGTTAATTTAATAGGATTCAAAAGAAACACGCAATCCTATCAAGCGCCAATACCAGGAAAATACAAAATATTTGTTGTTGTTATTGCTGCTGTAGTTGTTGTTGGTGCCGCTTTTAATGCAACCAAACCACACTCCCTGAGGATATTATAAATTCCACCAGAAGTATAGACTTTATTTATTTTTTAGCAAAGTATTGCTTTACATAAAAACTTCTCAGTTTCCACATTGCCATGTGGCCATATTCCCATAAAAAAAAAATACCAGCATTTCTTTAGTGCTACATGAACTATGATTTTATGTCAGCGAAATTATGTTGTTATTTTTTTTTGTTTGTTTTAAGACATTCTAATTGCGTGCTGAAATCAGAGATGTATCTCGAAAAAGCTTTTACTTTTGCTTAAAAGTTTCTATTAATTAATTAAAATTATATTCTTATAAAAAAACCACCCACCTTAATGAAGCGCATAATTTTGTGCTCAATGTTTTACGCAAAATAAAAACATTACCTTTAATTAGGAGTACCTTCCGTTAAACAGCGTGAGAAAACCAACCTTTTTTGGTGGCAAACAAGCATACACAAACACACAGACACACACACGCATACTTACTCGCGTAGGCACGTAGGAAGAAACTCATTAAAAATGGGCATGAACATAAACGGTTAGTAACCTCAAAAGCTTCTGAAAATTACTGTTGTGCCTTGTCTAGAAATTACATTTGAAAAAAACGGCCAAAAGTCATTGGCCGGCAGATAAGGTTGGTATGTCAAAAATAGCAGCATTTCATTTACTAGAATGTTACGAGGGCAATTTGATAAGTCAGTGACTTTTTGTTTAAAAGGTATGGTTTTTTTTCGGTAAAACAAGCGTTTTATTTCTAAACAGATTAAGATCAATACATTAATACATTTAGTCCAGAGTTTTTCTATTTTCTTATTTCTTCCAAATAATAGGTTTTATCAAGGGTCCTCAAAATAGTCATTTGTTACAGTGAAGACACCATTCGACACAAGCCTCTTATCACCTAGTTATTTTTTCAGGTTTGGAAATAGGAAATAGTTGTAGGGGGCTAAATCTGGAGAATATGGTGGATAGGGTGGATAGTTTATGGATTTTTGTCATAAGGACTACATTGTAGCTAAACAGTGCCTTATATAAAGTCCATCAATTTTTTTGATTTAGTTCTAATAAATATATAGTACCTCTGTGTATTAGGGTGTGCCAAAAAGTCGAATGTCCCCCAAATAAGCTGCTCGACCAACAGTGGAAGAGAATCAACTTGAACCGGAAAATTAAACCGCTGATGGCCAAGAGTTAAAAATTACGAATTCTTTCGTTTCGTCGTTTCAAGGATCGTCTGTATCAATGCCTCAATCAAGTGAGGATGTCGTATTTTACGATAGCCCGAACCCAAAACTTAAAAAAAGAAGATGGAAATTGTGCACGAGGACGTTGCAGCAGCATTAGACAGAACAGCTACGCCTAGCCGAACGCGACTTTCATTTTCAACGCTACTGCAAAAAGTTTGAACGACGTTGAGTTGAACGACGTCAAAATAAGTCATCGCACAATACATAGAAAAAGGGCTGCATTCAGAAAAGACACGGCTGTAGCGAAAAAATTAAACATTGATCAAGAAAACATCATGGTGCTTCACTGGGATGGTAAATTGATGCCGGATTTGAAAGTAGATCGTTTATCAGTACTTGTCTCTGGTTACGAAATGGAAGAAATTCTTGCCATGCTAAAAATTCATCCAGCAACCACATTGACCCAATGCGATGCAATTTCCGACGTAATACAAGATTACAAAATTGGTCCATTCATCGAAGCCTTATCATCCGCAAACACAGGTCTATATTTTTTCTTAAATTTTACATCCTTCTATTTTTAAAAATTTTTTATTAGAAAATTTATTTAAAAATATTGAATTTGAAACACAACATATTTAAATTGAAGAGGAGGAAGAAAAGAGGAAGAAAAAGTCAGATAGAAAATGTAAAGCAAATATGCAGGTAAATGACAATCGGTGCAAGATATTTGTGAGAAAATATCGAGTTGTCACTCCACCATACATATTTCATCATGCGATCACCCATCGCACTCAAGAATTATAGAAAAATAGATCATAAAAATAATTTTCAACGATCTGCGCATCTACGTCACGATAGACTTACGTTATGAGCTTACGATATTACCCTTGGAACAAAAACTAAATGGGAACTATAAGAAACCTGCAACTGCAAGAAATAAACTACAGGAATAGAGTTGGATGCTGTTGCTGCTTGTCGGCTATTTCAGCTATATAGAATATGTGTGTAGGTGTGTGGTATAAATAAAATTTAAATACGGGAAAAAAACGTCTTGTAAGGAAAATATTTGATTTATCCATGTAAATATTTAAATAAAATTTATACTCAGGCGTGGAAAATGTTAATGTGCGCTATTTCCCTTAGTGTACTGGTCCTGACGTGGCAATATTCAAACGTTTTCAAAGTTCTTGGAATTCTATCCACACTACTGAGTATGAAATGGGAATCAACGATGAAAAAGTGTGCAGTGCACTTAACACTATCAAGGATGAGATTTTGAAATTTGCTCATAACCAAATAAAGGTACCAAAAAAATCAATTGATCAATCCTCTTGAAAGGTACTCTATTGTTAATGATTTTTCATTGCTTCTTTTAGAATCGTCAAATGAGGGATGACTATTTGGAGCTTATTCAGCTCTCAATCAAATTACAACTTTCTCAGACTAGGGGTAATGCATCACGCGCGTTGGATGTCAAAAGCTCTATACTCCCTAAAAATTTTCATGTTCCGTTAACAATTCCGACTGACAAAATCTGAAGAGAATGGGTTCCGCGATGTTTGTATTTTATAGTCCGATTTAACATGAGCTGTTGGATTTTAGCGTCTGATACTTTTGGAGCCCAAATAATGATTTACGATTTTTTAAGAGTATGATCGAATACAAGAATAAAAAACTAGTGATTGGATCAGCGGGTCTCACTAAATTTTCTATACACTTGTGGTACTTGTCTGATGAAATTGTTGCGGTAGTATTGTTCAATGAGGATATACCGGTATATCAAAAGATTGAGGTGGTCAAGGCTATGAAAGAGAAAACGAATCCTAACGACCCAATCAAACGGATTTACGTTAATGTGAACAATGTTGACGTACTCGCTTTGTGGCAGAAGAGCGAAGTCGAAGGTTTGTTTTCTCAACATGCCAACCATTATTTGAGCGGTTCAAAATCAACACAGATATTCTTGCGATTGAACCGTCTTTGTGAGAAACAAATCAAAGTAATCAAACCGCTAAAAGTCGAATTTCATTTCACGAGTTGTAAATGACGCTGCCGAAAGGGCTGTGGCACTTTTTAAAAGTTCAACTCATGTTTAACGACAAACGAAGAAGAAAAACAATATAAGTTGTCGAAAAGCATCGCAAAAATTTTCCTAATGTTAATAAATCAAATTTGTAATTTAAATGTATAAATGTATTTTTTTAATCCTGAAGTACAAAAACAGTGAAAAAAATTAATGTTTTTCAAAAATATACATGAACAGCGCCCTCTTGTGGCTGTTTAGAAAACTGTATCATGGCGTTTTCTGAAATGTATTTTCATCCTCTTTTATTTGCCGCAAACTAGACCAGTTTCCATTATAACTGGTAAAAGTTATGACATTTTAAAAATAATCTTTTTTTTTGTTTACTTACAAAATTACATTTTTGATTTGCGGGGGCACTTGATTCGGTCAGAATTAAATTTTTTTAGCATGCAAATTCATTTCTGTGCTTTCTCGAAAACATTAAAAGAGCAGCTTATTTGGGAGACATTCGACTTTTTTGGCACACCCTAATGTGTATAACAATATAGTGCAAGCACTAAAATAGAAATTCAACCATCACGTCAGAATTTTTTTGTTTTTTATTTGCACTGAGAGGCTTTATGGGGCTTATGTGAATTGTGATCATAAAACAGGAGCCAAAAGTCCCAAAAAAAAAAGCATCCTCCTAAAAATCACTAATCATTGTTAAGCTGAACCATATCTCTGTATAAAATCAATCCCTCAAGTAATTTTTGAGAAATGATATCACCACCAAGTCACTTTCAAAAACCCTTATTTCAATAGTGCGTTTAAAATTAAAAACAAGTTTAGTTTTATAAAGTAACTTACTCGATATATATGATAACTTATTCTTGCTCTACATTTTTGGTACAATGAAGACCTCTATGAAGGCTTGCTATTTGAAGACTCTGTATTAGGGTGTTTCATTTTTCCAAAAGTTTGATTTTCTTGTGACTTTGGTTTTCTCCTGAGACTTACTGACACAACAGATATGTACGCCAAATTTCATGGAGATTGAAGAATATTTAGGGGTTGCACATGTTGGTCACTTTTATCTCACACTACTGAAAAATGTATGTCATACTGCAATATTTTGTGATAGTGTATTTTTCGATTATCTTGTGTGTTTTTCTGTTTTTTTGCAGGTAAATAATTGAAATTGAAAATGGAAACCAAAAGAGGTATTTGGCTATTAGAAAAAGTGCCCATTTCTAATTTTTTTGGAACTCGCCTCCCTTCAAAGTAACAAGTACTATTAGTTTTTAGTTTTTATTTATCATCATAAGGATAACAAAGAAACGCTTGCAGATGCAGCTAAACCTACCAGTGCAAAACTACAAGAAGTGTGGCGAAAAGCAAATATTCCAGTAAAGCCGGAAGAGAATATCCGATGTGGTTTAAAAAAAGTTGTGGAAAGACTGTCACAATTTGTGCAAGGAGAAGTCAGGAATTACAGATAAAACAGTTATGAAACAGAAGATATGGAAAAACGACCTCGTCGAATTATTTGATATTTCTCGGCAAAATTTGATGGAGCTTCCAAACGTTTTACAAGAGGAGAAAGAATTTCTTATGTCACAAAGAGAAGATCGTATGAGTTCGTCAATGAGTGGAGTAGACACGAAGAATGCGAAAAAACAACAAAAAGAGACTTATAAGAACAAACACTATAAAGGCATTGCTGAAATCAATAAAACAGTTATACTGGAGGATTCATCCTCATCATCATCAGCACCACCTTCTAATGATGACACCTTATTTTCGCCTCTACCTAAGAAATCACAAACTGTTGCCCTCAGTTACCCACAGAAATGTCAAGACGTTGGAAGAAAGAGTTGCAATTTTAGTAACTGGAAAAGACTATGAATATTTGCTTGGAGTACCTGTTGCCCTGAAAGGTACAGGTCAAGAAATGTCTGAAGTTGTTATTAGAGAAGTAGACCGGATCCGACTGCGAGATAAAGTCATAGGAATGTCATTAATAGTGGGCTTAATTCAGGGAGCATGCGCCAGAATAGAACAAGAACTCAACTGGCTTGTCGATATTGAAAGGAGTTTTTGAAGAGTGTTGTAAATCTAGTCTAGTCATCTAGTGGTCTTAATATCCCAATTTTCCGGAAATTTCAAAATCTATGAGACTCACTTGATAAGAAGGCATATATGATAATGTTAGATGAAGAGAGTTCCGTTGATGGCTTTTTTGAAAAACAACGAGCGACAAAGGTTAACTACATCCAAAATGTCCTAGAAAATGGAAGTCACCCAAGAGAGGACTACAAAAAGTTATTACAACTTTCACTCCTTTATCTAGGAGGTTGGAAAGAAAGCGACTTCAGTTTTAGGACCCCAGGCACCTTACATCAAGCGTGGTGGATGGCAAAGACAATACATATATGCTCTGAAAATGGCCCTGTTCACCAAACAGTTAAGTATGCCTTTTGTCAGCCTAGTATACGTTCGCTTTTGGCATGAAGCAACTGTCAGTCGATGGGCTCCAAAGAATGATCTGAATATGCTCCAGCTTTTGAGCACTTACCCCGATGCCGATATCAAAAAAACTGCTCTCGTGCTCTCAAGGTTGCTAAGAGGCACCTTTGGTATTTGGCAGAAACAAACATAGGATTGACATTTTTAGATGAACGCATTACTCAGGATGTCGAGGAAAATATGTTCAAAAATTTAGAGGCTAAGCCTGCAAACAAAAAAGAACTGAAACGATTAGAGAGCAAAAATCTACTTTTTGAAGAAAAAGATCTGAGTCATTTCGTTACCATGAAAACAGAGAAGTTTTTTTAATTGTTTAGAGTCCACGACGTTACTGAATACTGTGGTGATTATCTGAAAAGTTATGTGGATGCTTTTAAGGTTGTCAATGACACTGCAGAAAGAGGAATTGCTTTGATTAAAAAGTTTAACGATTCGTCGAACATCACAGGGAAAAAGTGCCCAAGCGATCAAAAGAAGGAATTGGGTCGTACAAAGTTGATTTATATAGAACCTTTCTGTTCTATTATAATGTCACTTCATTTTAACTTCTATATCAATTTTATTTTAAGTTTGTGATTTTTAGTTTTCCCATTAAAATAATACAAATTTAAACTATCGTAATATGTCTTTCATTTTTCAAGAGTGCTCAATGTGTGCAACCTGTAAATGTAATCCGATCTTCTTGAAATTTGGCAAAGATAACTTTTATATCACTGAAACCCCGGGGGGCGAGCAAAGTCTGCAAAAAAAGAAATTTTATTTTTTGCCTAACAAAATGAAATATCCTACCCTGTATATATTTTTTTAATATCCATAATAAACAGCAAAAAATAACGGAAATTCTGTGAAATATTTTCAAAGGACGGTATTGATATTATGCAAAATTTTAAAATAAGTGTTTAAGCTATTAAAAGAAGTTATTATTGCCTCTTTCCTCCACAGAAACAATTAAGATAAGCTTTTCCAGCTGTGTACATCCACAATATTCTTGTCCTTTAATAAAATCTTCAAATTCTTCGTTATTAATTTTGTTTTCCTTTTTTCAAACATAATTTGTGATTTTATTTTTTTTTTTTTTTGTTGTTTTTTTTGTTTCTGTTTCTCAGATTGCTTGCTGAAGAATGTGAAAAATTTCTGAAAGGAAGCTGTTACTTCATCCAATGTGAGAAAGTCGCATATGTTCCATTGTGCTCCAACATGCTTTATTCAGCAGCAACAACCACAGAATTCATAAGAATGTCCTTGCTTTCAGAGAAACAACATGGAGAGAGCAAAAACAACAAAACAAAAAAAAAACAAGAATTTTCGAAATTTATGTCAATTTGAAGCAAGCAAAAAGTTGAACTGTGAGCACAAAGTTGAGTTCATTGTTATGCTTGAGCATGTGCCTGATTGTTTATATCCGGCCATGTGATGGCAAAGGAACGGACCTAGTAACAACAACAAAAACAACAATAAAAACGGGTACAACGTTAGCAAAGGATAAAAACTTCAAAATACGATTAGATGTTTGAGCCATGCTAGAAATATGTACATACATAAAAGCTGCACTTAATGCACGTACATGCATTAAAGCGACACATAGAAAAATGAATGCAAATAATGCAGTGTTACTCAAACTGTTGGTACACGGCACAGTGGTTCGAATCGCGACATGAGGTGAGTAAAAGAAGTTTAACTTGACAAAAGCTTGAAACGATCAAGACATTTTTAAAGAAATTTTCGAAAAATTAGTTTACACAAGAAGTTGTTAAAAGCTGTAACAACATTTGGTGCAAAGAAATCTTGTCGACTGTTGGATTTTCAATATATCATAATTAAAAAAAAAATAAATAACTGGCCATTTCAGCCCTTGAAAGGACTTTGACCTAGCTTCTTATGATCAATTGCGTTGTGCGTGTTATTAAGTTTGTACACAATTGACCGAGAACCGGACCTACATGCTTAACGCCGACTCCGAACGGCGATGAACAGAATGAACATGGCATTTTGATTATTCTCTGAGGTTTGCCATTGTCTGCAGAGAGGTGGCGGCCGTACAGAAAAATTATTTTAATTCAAATAATTTTCTGTCGCTGCTGAGGTTCGAACCTGGGTCTCCAAAGTTCGTTGACATAGCGGCCACGCACTTTAACCAACTACGCCACGGACGCCACGGGTATATATCATAATTATATCTTTTTTATTTTTGTGTTTGTTTTTGCCCAAAAAAGGCAAAAGTGAAGATTCGAATGTTTCAATGCTTTTCGTGAAAGATTCCAAAATACTTACGTATATTCATAAATAAAGCATGAAAGCTCAAAGCATACTGACTTGAAATTTAAAGCACAGTAGAAAAATCAAGCATTTACGCAGTGTACAAACACAGCGAGCCAATTGCTACTTCGTCTGCAAAAACTCAACAACTCACGATGCCCGCGGGCTATGGGAAACCGTGAGCACCACTGCACGCAAAGAAAAAAAACGTTTATCACCAGTTTGCCGCAAACGAACTTCGTTTGTCGTGCTTGAAATCGTTTATTGCAAACGTTTCAACAGTTGTCATAAACGTTGAACGAAAAATAAATAAAAGGAGGAAATGAATTTCGTTTGTCATAAACGCGAGTGATTTTTAAATTGCAGCAATTGAAAACTTCGTTTTTCCCAACTGAAAATTTTGTTTATTTTTCCCTTCGTTGTATAAACATAACGCTTATAGTTTAGAGTAACTTTTTGGACAAATTGTTACTATATAAGGAAATTGGTAGTTTGCTTAATACGCGGACGAAGATAGCAACAGAGGTGGAATCCATAAGAAGACGGACGGACATAATGAGAAAGATTATTAATATAATAAATAATAATGACCGAAATAGCTTGCGGTTTATATATATAAGATATATTTTTAAGTTGTGACAACTGAATATTCGTTTGCGGCAAATACAGCTCGCAAACGAAGTATAGTTGTTGAATTTTTCAGTTGTGGTAAACGAAAAATTTCTTTGCGTGTGGCTTAAAAAAATTAAAATAATTGTGTTATTTTAAAAACGTTCACTGGGTCTCATATAAATAAATTTAAATAAATAAAGGCCAATAGGCAAAATCCCGTAACAAACGAACCAGGACTTTAAGGACTTTGAAATTGTTGTCAGTTCATATTTGAGTCAAGACTAACAAATATTTGTCCTCAATAAATTTGTAACCCCGCCCATTTTAATTCGGGCATGAAAGGTTTAATAGTGATTCTTAATGAAAATTTAAATGGTAAAAATGCCATTATTTTTGTTTTTATGAAAAGGTGCAAATAAAATGTTGGGAACAAACAAGTTGAAAAAGAAAAATTAAAAAATCGAAGCAACAGACTTTTTTTTGTGGCTTTTAAACTTTAGTCATTTTTTGTGCATTACTTCCATACAAAACCAAATTTCACAAAAACCAACCATATCAAATACAGTGGTGTACGATGAAATATAGCCGACCGTACACAAAGTTTTTAAATTTATCAATTTTCTGGAGTTTTAATACTTTTCAATTTTTTTTTTATTTTTGTATAAGGAAAAAAAAGGTATGTTCCCGTACTCTAAAATTTTAGTCCAATGTACCATTTTTACAGGTTTTAGTCCGAGAAGCGTTCCCGTACTCGAAAAAAATGATAAAAGAGAGTGCAATCAGGAGAGTAAAAAATTTCCCCTCCCTGTCAAAAGTTTTTTGGCAAGTTTTAGTCCGAGAAATTTCTTCAGGCAAAAATGGTAAAAGTCTCAAACTGCTTAAGATCATATGTTTACATGTTAGCAAAGAAATTGCAAAACAATGAAAGTTATTTGAAGTAAATAAAAAACTGTTGGAATGGAAACCAAAAACATGGTAAATTATGTAAAAACTAAATATAAATGTTTATTTGAGAATTAATTTTTATATTGTTCAAATTCTTTAGCATGTCATCTGCACTGCCACATCAAACAAACGATTTTATTTGACAGTTTACACAATTTTAGTCCAAAAAGCGTTCCCGTACTTTAAAAAAAATAAAAATAAATAAATATCTGGCCATTTCAGCCCTTGAAAGGACTTTGACCGAGCTTCTTATGATCAATTGTGTTGTGCGTGTTATTAAGTTTGTACACAATTGAGCGAGAACCGGACCTACATGCTTAATGCCGACTCCAAACGGCGATGAACGGAATGTTCTCGTTCTCAAGAAGCTTTACATGGCATTACTCTCTGAGGTTTGCCATTGTCTGCAGAGAGGTGGCGGCCGTACAGAAAAATTATTTTAATTCAAATAATTTTCTGTCGCTGCTGGGGTTCGAACCTGGGTCTCCAGGTTCTTTTGACATAGCGGCCACGCACTTTAACCAACTACGCCACGGACGCCACGTACTTTTTTGTGTTTTTCAATAGTTTTGAGAGATTTTTCCTTACTCTCACGTTTTTGACAGTTTTACCATTTTTAGCCCAAAAAGTACGGGAACAGACCTACATACATTTTGAACTTGAGTCTAAACAAAAATTTAAAAAATTAAATACTTCAGCTTGTCTTGTTTTGCCTGTGAAATAAAATAGAGCCAAACGACATTAATTTATTTATGTTGAGCACAGTCATCTGAAAGATACATTTTTTGTGCTTAATCATAAAAACATGCTACAATTATAATATATGGAATATTATCACATGCAGCCTTTGTCATTCTCCATAAGCCATCCTTGTTTTTTGGATTTTTGCCTCTCAGAGCCAGTTTGACCTACCGCCACAAGTTCTCTATAGGATTTAAGTCAGCTTAAAACCTTAACCTTAGTAGTCTGAAACCATTCTTTTGCCCGCTTCTAAGTGTGCTTCGGGCCGTTATCTTATTGAAACACCCATCGAAGCGGCAAATTCCAATCGGCATATGTCATCATTGTTTCTTTGAGGATATCTACATATTTCAACGCATTCCTCGTGCCCTCATTTCGAAATAGGGGACCTGTTCCATTATATGGGAAACATGCCCATACCATTATGCTCCCGCCGCCATGTTTTATTGTTGGTGTGGTATATTTGGGCTGGAATTCGGTATTGGGGGGTCGTTGTTCAGAACGACTGCTCCGATCGGAGTAAAATAAATTTACTTTGGTCTCATCCGACCAGAGAATATTTAATATTTCTCCACTTGCTCATTGGCCATTCAATATACTCATTGGCGAATTGGAGTCGTTTTTTTAATATTCGCCTTGGAAAGTAGTGGCACTTTACGGGGACAATGTTTATTTTTTAAAGCTTCGTTAAAAACGAAATAATTGTAAGCTAAACTTATCTGTCGTTAGAAGTTGATTGTTAAAAAAAACTATTGGTTGCTGGAAACACTCGTTTTTCTGCTTGGCTCTATTTTAATGCACCGTGTTCGTGCAGCTACGATCATTCTGATACTGATACTTAAAATTCTAATGAGAAAAATTTTGCGCTAATAACGGTACAATATTCGTTTGAAATGTCATGACTAAAAGACAGTTAGTTCATCTCTCTCTTCTTATGTACAACTTGTTTAAAATAAATAAACTCTTGAACAAGTGTGTGGCTCTATTTCTTTGCACACCACTGTGCGTCGTAACTTTTTTGTTTATAAAACAAAAGCAAATAAAACTTTAGTAACTGAAAAAAGATAAATTTCTAACAATATATTTAAAATTTATGGAAATTGATGATATCGACTTTTTGTTTTGTTCGCAAAAATTTGGTAATTTTCGAGTTTTATGGCTTTTTCTAAGGCTTCTTGCTAGAGATTAAAGTAATTTCTTTTGTTACTTATCTTGACAAAACCTGAAATTTTCTTGATCGGAAAATCGTTTAAAATAATTCTGCGTACTTTTTTTATAAAATAACTGACCCAAAATCTTAAAAGTTTGTATTTTTCTTTCCAAATGTATAAATACCTAATTTTCTTGCATTTTTAAAGTTTAAAAATTGCGCATATTTTTATTAAAAAAGATATTTACAAATTTTTTATTTTGAATTTTGATAGAAGAAAATGGGCTTTTGTTTTGTAAACCAACTTTTTGAAAAATCGAAATTTTTCATTTTTTATTTTGCCCCATTTTGCTTTGTTGAGATACAGCACGGCTTATACAACAGAGTCGTACAAAATTTGAATTCTCGGAGGAAGTCATGTAAGCGAACTTGTGAAAGCTATGTTGGTAGTAAAATTGTTTTATCATAATTATATTGAATGTATTTAAGTTTCCAATAAAATTTCGCCGACAATATTAAAGATCAGACACACTTAATGGACAGCCCTTTATTGTCTCTGTTGATTTTTGCTAAACTAAATGGGAATCCTAACATCATCCACGCTGTGTAAACATTTTAAATATTTACGTGGATAAATCAAATATTTTCCTTACAACTCGTTTTTTTCCGTATTTAAAATTTTATTTATATCACACACCAACACATATATTCCATACAGCTGAAATAACCGACAAGCAGCAACAACATCGCACTCTGTTCCTGCAGTTATCAATGAAGTTTTAAGAATTAAGATTCTTGCTTTTGGTTTCTTATAGTTCTCGTTTGGTTTTATTTAGGAAAATTATATAGCCTAGATGTTTAGCCAAGATTCTTTGTGAGTGCGATGGGTGGTCGCATGATACAATTATGTAAGCGAAGAGTGACAATCGGATATTTTCGCACGGATGTCTTGCATCGATTGTCATTTGTTTACTCATTTTGCTTTTTATTTTCTTTTCTACTTTTCCCTCTCTAATTTATACTATTTTTGACAGTTATGGCCACATATAATATTACACCAACTGTCAAAAATAGTATTAATTAGAGAATGAAAAAAGTAAAAAAGAAAATAAACCATACAGGTAAATGGCATTTGATGGACGCAGCTCGTGAGAAAATAGCCAATTATCCCCACCCACCGCATTCACGAATCATCTTGGCTAAACATCTAGGCTATATAACCTTCATAACAAAAACCATACGAGAACTATAAAACCAGTAATAACATATTGAATTTGAATATATTGTTTTTCAATTTCAATATTTTAAAATAAATTTTCTTTAATTGCGATAATTTTATTTTCAAATAGTAAATATTTGAAAGATGGTTTAAAAAATTTGTGCATAATTTTAATATATTTTTTATTAATTCTGTTTGAATATTTTAATGTTCTTTTTAATTAAAAAAGTATTTAAATAAATTTTAAATATATTGAAAAGAAATTTTTTGAGCTCTAGGCCAATCATGTTGACAACAAGACAACATGAAGAACAAAGCATATCTCGGCATAGTTGGCAGTATAAGTAGAACCTCAGTAGCTTGAGTGGATCACAGTGTAAAGTCTTACAAAGGCTACTGATAAGTTAGTGTAGCGGCCAATGAAACAGTCTGTATAGTCAAGCTGTGTGATTTGCTCTATACAGAGCCGTTGTTGTTGTTGTTGGTTGTTGCCTTCTTTGTTCTTCATGTTGTCTTGTTGTCAACATGATTGGCCTAGAGCTCAAAAAATGTGTTTTCAATATAAATAATGAAAGGCCGTATTCAAATATTAAGATTAATAAATTTTAAATATTTACGTAGTCGATTTATGCAAATGCGTTATTGGTGCAAAAATTACTCGCTTTTTGGATATATTAAAAAAGGTTTTGGATAAATTTAATATTCTTTCTCTTAGTGTAGTGACAACGACAGCCACGGGACTATACTTTGCGAGTTTAGAAACGTATCATTGGACTCAGTGCCTCCAAAGTTTTATTTCCATTAGTCGAAACATTGCTTTAAATGCCATAATTTGCATGATGTCGTCTAGAAGGAGGATGTTCAGCAAAGTCTCCACACCTGCTTGAGGCGTTCATTGCTGTAAGCCCTTATGCTGTATTCATTGACAGGGCAGTCTCCGGACTTATGGGAGAGTGTTACGATAGCTAATCTTCTTTCTGGCCTTACACCATACAATCAAGTCATATATACATTTTGGTCTTACAATAGCCGTGTTTATCTTACTCCTCATCTTGTACTAAAGCCCGAGTGGAAATCAGTTAAGGAAAACCTTATTTTGATCCGAATTCGATCCGGATATGATACGGATAGCCCTTTTAAGGAAGCCTTACTAATACATATATTAATATGATCGGGTGCGTATCATGTTTTCCTGAATTCATCATCGCCTTTTCTTTTTTTATAAGATACTAGCTTTTCCCGGCGCGCGTTGCTGCACCCTGCAACTATATGGGAACATAATAGGTGTATTCAAAACTTTTCTTACACTCATAGTTTGACATCACTGTTATTTTCCACTGCCCGTTACAGTTTCCCAGTAGCAGGAGATCACCAAATAGTAACTCCATTTTGAGTTTGTATGTAAGTATTGCTACTTTTACTTTCAAAGCTATTCGATAATACAAATTTTAACTGTATGGGTGGAGCCACACCCTCTTATATAATGCTCATCCCAGTTTTCTAGTAGATGGACATTACCCTGTTTTAGTACAGTTGCCGACAGTAAGCATACAGACTAAATTACCAAAATGTAGCCCAATCGACGAAAACCGTAGGAAATATAGCATTTTTATTGATTTGTGGGCGGAAAAAGGGGGTGTGACAGAAATTTAAGACATCTCGTACTTAAAAAAAATGTACTGCCAAAATTTCAGCTCTATCGGCTAAGTAATTTTGAAGTTTCCAGCCATCACACAGACAGCGTTTTGCTTTTTGTATATATATTTTGGATAAACATTATTGGCTATAACTTTTGATTGGTAAGAGATACAAAATAATTTTTTCTAATAAATTAATTTTTTTGCTTGCATATTTTTTCAAAATTATAAAAACACAATATTGGAAAAAAAAAATTTTGTTTGAAAACATCAAGAGGTAGGCTTGCTTTTTGAATCACAAAAATAGTTTTTAATTTTTGTGTAAAATTGAAACAATTTTTGCCTATAAATGTTATAATTTTTAAATATAGAGTTAAAAATTTGAGAATTTGAGCTTAAATTATTTTTGCAACAAAAATAATTTTTGGGTCTGTTTTTGAGGAAAACTCCAATATTTCAGACCTTTTTTGAAAAAAATATTTGAAATATATTTACGGTATTTTTGCAATAAGGTTTTCATAGTATTTTGATGAAGCTTTAAGACAACAAAAATTTAACACAATATATAAAAAAGCAGCGGAGATATTTGAATCGAAATTCACAAAATTGAATATTTGATTGTTTTTTCTCATTTTTGAGCAACGATGTTGCATTAAATATATCGTTGTAGTAAAATTTTTCATAGTTTTCATGTTGTGTTCATGTTTTTGATATCAAAATAACGCACATTTTTTTAATTTTACTAAATTTAAGAAATATTTTATATTTTGTAAATATTTGCACATGTTACCTAAGAAAACAACTAAAAATATGCGATTTTGTAAAAAATTTGTACTACAGCACCATCTGGTGTCCAAGGTGGTTCAAAGAAGATAGTGCTAAAAAACTCATCGTACCTGAAAACTACTATATACCAATTTTTATTCTAATCGCATGAGCGGTTTGGGAGTTTTAGGTGGTTTTGTAAAAAATTTGTACTATAGCGCCCTCTGGTGTTCAAGATAGGTCGAAAACGATAGCAGCAGAACACTATCTATATAACACTATATATATAGATACCTTATTTTATTCTTATCAGGTGTGCATCATGATTGCCTTTTCTGATCCTTACTTACGGCACTATTATGAAATACTCATCAGGTTGACATCATAACAACCTTTTCTGCTCCTTACTAACGGCATTTTTATGAAATACTGATCAGGTTGTGATGAGGTTAGCTTTTTTGTATTCACTTAAGGTTATACTAGTTCTTTCCTGATCAGGGTGGTATCAAGTAGCCTTTTCCAATCCTTACTATTTTTTTGTAATACTAATATCGTTAATATGATTTACAAAAGAACATTGTTGTTGTAGCAACCTGTTGCTTCATGAATTATTTGGCATAAAGCTCTTAATATAATTCTTAAAAAATATGTTTTTTAAGAATTATAAAAATTAAGTGGTAAACATGATGTTGTTTTTTTTTTATTTTTAAACTCTGTAATGTTTTTTATACATTTATTTATAAAAGCGTACAAATATACAAATATACAATTTTATAATACAAGTCTGAATCAGGGTTCCTGATCAGGAAACCTTGTTCATGGCTAGTGCTCAAAACTTATAAGGCTTCCTGATAAGGTTACCTGATCAGGTTTATTATGCCAAACTGATTAGACTACCTTTTTAGGTAACCTGATCAGGTTTATTATAGCGACCTGACAATGCTACGTAGTAAGGTTACCTGATCAGGATGATTATCAAAAAGTGCGTCACGTTTAAAATCAGCAGCTGATCTGGTAACCTGATCCGATCCTTATCAAAATAAGGATTTCCTGATCATTTTCTGACTCCATCCTCAGGCAAATTTCCACTCGGTAGGCTTTCTTACAAGCGGGGAAGATTCGATTTAGATTATTATTATTACTAAATATTATTCGGACTTGCACTGCGACCTTAAGATCTATTGTGCCCCTTCATGGACTTAAGGAACCTCTTTTAGTCCAATCTCTGAAATAAAAGCTAGTATATGTTCTATATCTCTTGATTTAAATGAGTTATCTGGTATTATGTGGCAGCCCAGATATTTCTGTCGCGTTTAAACAAGTGCGGGACACTGTGCTAGGATGTGCTTCGCAGATTCTTTCTCCTCCATGCAAAACCTTCATGTACCATCACTAAGAATTCCCAGTTTTGTAAGGTGGTAGTTCAACCTACAGTGACCTGTTAGCAGTCCTGTGATGATTCTTAGATCACTCTTTGTTATCTTCATACATTATTTGAATCTTTTTAGGTCGTATGCTCCTAAAGTTGTTTATAATGCTTTAACCCTGGTAAGTTTCTAAAGTATTTTCGCTTTTTTTTCTTCCTCTTTCTTTATTGCAAGAGAGAATTCTTTTGCCTATCCCACAGAATGATTTCGGACTAAGAAGGCGAGTTGATTGCTCCTTTCTTTGCCAGTTTATCAGCAATTTCGTTTCCTTCTGTACTTTTGTGTCCCAGTACCCATAAGATCTAGACTCGGCTTTGTAGCCCAAGCGTATTAAGTTTGTCAAGACACTACTCCATCACCAGTTTTGAGGGTTACTTGGTTAGATTTCAGTGTCTTGATGACCACTTGACTGTCGGAAAGGATAGCTATGTTTTGGTTCCGGTATTTACGCTTCAGGTTAAAGTGTACGCACCTGTCTATCGCGTATATTTTCGCTTGAAATAAGCTACTGTTTTTGATCATGGTCACGCAGCATTTGATCCCTGACTCATAGACTCCTGCTCCTACTTCTATTTCGATATTTACTTCTGATTTTCTGAAAATCTTAACATCTTAATGCTAGACCAAATTAGTCGATCAGGACCCCAAATAAATCAAACGCTGTTGTCAGTTTTTCGTAACATTTTCCAACATAATATACCATTTGGTGCGTTAATCGGCTTATGATGCTTTTGGGTTGTCCATTTGTTTTAACATAATTTTTAAATAATTTTAAAAATTTCTAATTAATTTCTTACTAAAAGTATACCAGATAGAAGCACGACAGTTTGGGATACACATGCAGCTATTTTTTATGGATCTTTACTCCGTGTTACAGAGTTGAGGAAAAAATTGTGCTTTATCCCATGAAAAAAAGCAATGCTCTGTGAATGCAACAGCAAACACTGGCACACAACGATTAAGTGCTTAAGTCAAAGCACAGATTTACAGCCGACTCTTTTTCACCATCAACAGCTGTGCAGCCTGTGGAACTTTTACTATGTTCATAGTCAAATCATTAGGCAACACCACACACAGGACTACAAAAACATCAACAACAACAACAACAACAACAACAACAACAACAACAACAACAACAACAACAACAAGACCAACTACACAAAGGGTAGCGGAAGTCCTTGTGAGCTTGTGATTATATATGTATGAGCACCGATTTGGATACACCGCTGAATACCCGTCTACCAACTATTCTGTTCAACTGTCTGTTGGTTGTGTTGAGCTAGTAACCTAGTCTGTAAGGATATGCCAGTTAGACACACAAGCACACATACACACACACACACACATACATACGCATACACTAGTTTGAGAGCTCACATACCACCAATGCGCACTCAAAAGGACACTGCAACCAACAACGTTAGAAATAATGGACGATAAATAAAAAAAAAAGAAAAGAAGTGAATTAGACGAAATACTCTTAAGAGCGATACAAGCAGATTGTATTGTAGTAAGTAACATCCAGCTGGCTAAGATGGCAGAAAGCGTTGATATTTCAGCTGAGTTAAGTTGTGTTGTGACGAGATGAGTAGCGTTGAGTCAAGCAGCAGACATCCAGAATTAATGGTCGTATAATTGAGTAGAATAGGTGTAGAAAATAGAAAGTAAAACTTGATTTATAGTCATCATTTTTAATGAATACATCAAACCAGAGAATTAAGTGATTATCTTCTTCATTTCGAATGAATCGAATGATATCCCATATCAGACAGTGAGTTGAAGGCTACGGACTAAAATGAAGGGACATATCAGTATCATTCGCTCGCGTGCCTTTGTAAGTATAAAATTCGAAAAGGTGCACAGGCAATTGTAAATTCTCGCGGACGCGTACCCTATTAAAAATTTTATCGTTCTCGTCCATGAGTGCGTTCCCTTGATGCGACCGTGAGATATAAATATAAAATAAAAATATTTTATTTACATAATTTTAAGATAAATGTTAGTCATTTAAGTAAATATCTATTAACTTGATTTTCCACCTTTGATGTACTATAAAATATAAGTCTTAATGTACAATTCAAATTTTTTCTAATAATAATAATAATAATAAATAAACTGGCCACTTCAGCCTTTGAAAAGATTTTGACCGAGCATCTTATGATCAATTTGTATTGTGCGTGTTATTAAATGTTTGAACACAATTGATCGAGAATTGGACCTTCTAGTTTTATACCGACTCCGAACGACTAATGTGCATGTTCTCAAGAAGCTTTACATGGCATTATTTACTCTCTGAGGTTTGCCATTGTCTGCAGAGAGGTGACGGAAGAACAGAAAAATGATTTCAATTGAAAAAACTTTCTTTGTCAGATGGAATTGAACCAGGGTTCTCTGGCGTATGGGTCACGCACTCTACCCACTGCGCCACGGCCACCACATCGCGACCATGAGATATGCGATCTAATTCGGTGTACGCACCAAAACGAAATCGCTCATGAACGAAATCGCAGATGGGTAGAGTAGAGGATTAGTAGCTCTAGGAGTTAGTAGCTTAGAGAAACTAAGCTCTTAGTTGAGTTATTGAAAGTTTAATGGATTCTATTCATTCTTATGAAAATAAAGATGATTCTATGACCAAAAGATTAAGGTCATAGGCTTCGTATCTAGGCAATATAATTCAATTATCGAGCCATTTTTTACAACCTTCACAAAAAGTAAGCTTCTGACTAGACAGCCCAGTAGTCATAGATTGAAACAAGTGGTAATGAGTAGGAGTAATATATCCAGAACAAGGTGGTGGACGTCCCATTGCTTATGTTTTGACCCGGTTACAAAATTTGAACAAATAACCGGCTGCCAGTCATATCATAAATACAAGTTACAAGTTTCATTGCTGAGAAATAATATTCTTATATTAAGCAAACATTTTTATGTAAGAAAATTTAAAATGAAGCCTCATTTGCTAAAAACATGTACAATAGACCGTACCACCTCCTATGTAAAAAACAAAAACGCGCTGTATACCAGCGAATATGACGTATTTTTTCAAGACAATTATGAAAAAAAATATTTTTTTTTTTAGATCGATCGTAGGGGTCGCGCATTGACATATAACTTCATATCTCTGGTGTTTGCAGTCGGATTTTCAAGTTTGGTATATCAATGTTTTTGTCTTAAGGAGACCAATATGACCTCTTTAGAAGTCATTGACCTCAGGTGTAAAAAATATTTGGTCTCTTTCAGACAAAAACATCGATATGTCATTCAATATGATCAGACTTTTAATACCGAAGATATGAAAATGAAAAAAGGGAGCCCTACGTTCGGCAAAAAATTTTCAAAAATTTTTTAAAAATACTTCTACTGGAAATATCGATTTACTTCCTGAGCAAAAGATTAATTATATTTTAAGAGTTTTATTTTTTCAATATTAGGGTGGTACATTAGGATGGTAGAAACTAAGATCTGGAGGGTAAGTACTAGAATGGTACACCTGAGGTCAATAGAGGTCATATTGGTCTCATTGAAACAAAAACATTGATATACCAAACTTTAAATCCGACTTTAACTTTAATCCGACTGTAAAAACCAGAGATATGAAGTTATATGTCAATGCGCGACCCCTACGTTCGGTCAAAAAAAAATTTTTTTTTTCATAATTGTCTTACAACAATACGTAATATTCGCTGGTATACGGTGAACTTTTTTTTTGAGGTACGGTCTAATGTACAAATAAACTAAAATTAAGAAAAATAAATTTATAATGAGCATTTATTTCTAAAATTAAGCAATATAAACGATTACTTGAAACAAGAATAAAATACTAAATTCTAGAACCTGGAACAAGACCTGAATCAAGAAAATATTTTATTAATTTAAGCAGCTATGGGTAGAAAGCGCTCTACGAGCGTTGAGAGCAAAGGTAGCAACACAAAACGCAACAACAAATCAAAGACAAAAGGCAAACACAGAATTGTTTACTTGAATCAAGCATATTTTTCTCACTTCAACTTATATTGGCATGCTTATAATTCACAACATGTTTACATGAAAACATGTTTAAGATGGTGCGGATTGACAAACTATCGATGGCATAGTTCGAAGGCGCAGTGTATTATCTGTTACTTTGCTCGCATACAAGTGTCTACAAGAAATAGCTATTTAGTATATTCGAGTAGTTTTTTATGATAGGTTATCCTACATCTTTGCTGAAGGATTTTCATTATAATAAGAAAATTAAGTTTCTAATATCAAGCAAAATATTATAGTATTAAGAAAATTGTTTACTAGAATAAAGCAAATTATTCTTGTTTTCAGTAAATTCTTTATTCGAATCAAGCAAATTGTTCTCATTTGAAGAAAAATCAATATCTCAAATCATGCAAATTATTCTAGTTTTCAGCAAATTTTTACTTGAATCAAGCAAAATTTTTGTCACTCCAAGCGTAGTTGGTCTTGAATATAGAAAAAAAATATTCTTGAGTTTTTAGTGGCGTCCGCGGCGTAGTTGGTTAAAGTGCTTGGCATCTATGTCAACGAACCTGGAGACTCGGGTTCGAAACCCAGCAGCGACAGAAAATTATTTGAATTAAAATAATTTTTCTGTACGGCCGCCACCTCTCTGCAGACAATGGCAAACCTCAGAGAGTATCAAAATGCCATGTAAAGCTTCTTGAGAACAATAACATTCTGTTCATCGCCGTTCGGAGTCGGCGTTAAATCTGTAGGTCCGTTTCTCGGTCAATTGTGTATTAGCTTAATAACACGCACAACACAATTGATCATAAGAAGCTAGGTCAAAGTCCTTTCAAGGCCTCAAAATGGCCAGTTATTTATTTTTTGACGTAGATTACGCCATTTTCGGAGGTAAGTAGGGTGGTTGATAGTGATCAGGTGTCGGTATTTATATCACAATTTGAGCCTTTGGGGTGCATAAAGTACTGATCGTACAATATTGATGTTAGCACTTGTTGGTCTGCTTGATCCTCACTGAGAGAAAAATTCATGTTTGAACTCTCTAACTTATATAAATTTTACACAATTACATGAAATATAAAGCCAACATTTTATGTTTTTGTTTGCTTAAGTTTGCTACCTATTTATCGACAGTTTCCGGTTTTATCGACAAAACCATAAAATTTGTATGGGAGCCCCCCTAAGGAGTGGTCGGAGGGAATAGGTGTCAAGTGTAAAAATGTTCCTTTTGCAAAAGTAATGGGGGTCGGTCATACATATTAACCCTCTCCGGCACTCTCTTAAAGGTCATATGCTCAGGTGTATGGAATAAATATACAAAAATCATAAAATTTGTGTTGGAGCCCCCCTAAGGAGCGGTCGGAGGGAATAGGTGTCAAAGGCAAAAATGGTATTTTTGCAAAAGTAATCGGGGTCGGTGATACATATTAACCCTCTCCGGCACTCTTTTAAAGGTCATATGCTCAGTTGTATGGAATAAATATTGTGCTAAATATTTTTTAAAAAGATGTCATCAAAAGCGAATTGAATAATTCTACGTCTTGTGTTACGACATTGTCGAAACTACTGTATCTTTTTTTTATTTTTTATTCTTGAGTTTTAAGCAAGTGTTTCTTGAACCCAGCATTTAATAAAATGTGTTTTAAATTTGCTCAATTCTGGCAAAATAATGCTTGAATTGAGAAATTTATGCTTGAGTGTAAATTGATAGAATATTTGCTTGATTCAAGCATAGAATTCTTAATTTTTTTTTCTCTCCATGTACTTATAAAAAACTCATAATAGTACAAAAATTGTACCCATTTCTGTACTTTTTTGCTAATTTAACCTTTTACATCACAAGAATTTTTTCACTGCGTCCAGATTAAGTGTGAACATTGCTTAAGCATACGTCTTATATTTAACATCAGATGCATTATCTCCTGCATAAAGATATATATTTTAATTATCTTATATAACCAGCTCAACTGCATCTTACATATTTTACTCTTTTTCTACCCACTGGTTTCTTTGCTATATCTCATTAACTTTTTCCACAACAGCCGTAAATCACATCAGAAAGCTTAGAAGAGCTTAAAAAGTAAAATTGAAATTCAACACCGCTACAAACTTTGCATAATGCCATAGACCATCTCGGAAACTCTGCTAATACCAACATCATCCACCTTTAAAAGCTGCACATTGCTTGCACACCATTCATCAGCCCATCAACCCATGAACTACCTCAAATGCAGGTCGTACCAGCAGCGCAGCACCATAAAATTTTGTTGCGTTATGCAAAATATTCAAACATGAAATGAATTTTGAAATTGCAGCTGCTGCTGCTGTTGTTATGCCACCCACCCACTATCTGCCACACCTCTTAATCCACACGCTTAACCGCTGTTGTGTTGCATTTGTGTTGCTAAAAATAGTCATTATGAAGTAAAACAAAACAGAAAAAAAAGTGAAACTTTGTTGTCGTCGTTGTCGCCTGACTTGCAGCTGTAGTGTCGACATCGCACTAGTTGTTACCGTCATTACAGTTAGGCGCTACAGCAACAACAGTAGCGGCAGCAGCAGCGTGTGCAGAAACGACAACTTTCTCCTCTGCTCTTCTGCGGTCACGTTTATTTTAGTAAAAATGGCTGTATTTAAGGTTGGTGCTAAATATAAACCCACTAGAAGAATGCTGAATTTTAAATAAGTGCTGCCAACGCCTTACGTCACAATAATTTGGTAGATGTTTTGAATAATTTTTGTTACAACCATCAAAAAATATTAGTAAGTTCAAGGGACATTTTGTGAGATTTAACTTAAATATCTTCAACTGGTGTCAAGTTTTTCAACGTAGAATTACTCAAGAGTGGAGAGTTACCTGACGATAACATTCGAGAAAAATTCGGCTAATTGAATGCTACCGATAATATTTAAAATAAAAGTTTTACGAATTGTCTATGCAAAAAGTCAAAGCGGGAAAATTTGTGGGTCCCCAGATCAGAAAATTGTTTAATGATAATGTGTTCAAAAAATGCTTAACTGAGGCCCAGGTCGAAGCTTAGGAGGCTTTCAAATACGTTTTTCATGGCTTTTTGGGCAACAATAGAAGTGAGAACGATCTAGAAAATGATGTATACACTTCAAGCCATTAGTGTGTATGATCACTGTAAATTCGTTCAGTACATATGAGTTGTAAATATATATTTTTGTGTATTTACATATAAAATATGCATTTAACACGAAACAATATTTTAGACACGCGGATGTCATTGAAAATGGATTTTCTGCAAAGGCATTTGGAATCTTTCCCTCCTAATTTGGGTGCGGAGAGTGATGAAAAGTTGAGCGTTTCCACCAACACATCGCAATATTTTGGGAGAAGGCATGATGTCTGTTTATTGATGGATTCGAATTCGAGAAAATTATATGATACACAAACGAAGAAACTTAAGGGGTGAAATGGGTCGGAAAGTTGATTTAAAAAAATTTTTTCTGATACTACAAATAATAAGAAATATTGTATGGAAACTTTTCTTTTAAGTCGATAATCAAAATTTCTCGAAAACCTATGGACCAATTTCACCTTAACTTTACACACTTCTTTTATATACTTAATACTCAGTTTTTAATGAAGGATTTTCTTTTTTCAGGACAGGTGCCTTGGTTCACACCGCTAGCACTGGCTTATAAATTTGGCCAGTTAAAATTAAAACAATTTTCAATAATGTACTAAAGTTATAAAAATATTAATAAATAAAATATTTTTAAAAAAAAAATCACAAAAAAAATGTTTTTTTTTACACAAAAAAAAATGTTTTTTTTTTACCTCAGACCTTTTTCCTCTCTTAGGGGAGGAAAACCAACGTATTTTCAACAAAATTCAAGATTTGATGAAAATATTCCGTCACCAATTTTTTAATAAATTCTTTTTTTGTTCAATTCTTAAAATGTTTGTAAAACAATGAGCTTTCGTAATAAATCTTAAAAATTTGAAAAATATTTGAAACATATTATTTCTTTATTTTTTTATTTTTTTATATACTCAGAAGCCGAAACAAGGTCACGTTTGTGAATTTTTTTTAAGGAAACCTAAGGGATATTTTTAAATGAGGGTTTTTATACCTAAACTAGCATACCCGTTCCCAGCGTTGCTTGGGATAATAAATATATAAATATAAATATACATATGAAAACATATTTTAAATAAAGACTCGACATTTTGCGCAGCTGTTCAAGCCACAATTCAACGCAATGCCATTTCAGACCAGACTGAGCTTTTTTACAAATGAGCACATATTACCGAACGATTGTTCCCCGACAGTAACCGTTGAGCACACAACAGCCATGGTAGTATAAAACATTTCATCCCCACCATGATCGATTATACAAGGTAGGAGCAACAACAGGCTATTTTCCCTCGAGTGTTCCCTTGCACCCACTGTCATTTGCCGGTATATTTTACTTTCTATTTTCTTTTTTACTTTTTTCGTTCTAATTAATACTATTCTTGAAAGTCACTTGACTGTCACTTCTACCTTGTGACATGATCCCCACAACGTGCATGCAAGTGAAATCACCTCCATGGTTAAATTAATTAGCTTATCTTGGGGCTGATCATACTCTCTTCTTAGTACCCACAATTGTCAAAATCAATTATTATGTTCTCAATTTTCGCTTTCAGAATTTGTATGAGCTGTCAACTTTGATTTGACATATGTATATCGGTACTCACTCTCACCCTTGCGACAACCCTATAGTACCACCATAATTACCACCATCCAATTTTACCATATGATCATAGAAGTTAGTGTTGCCATTAATAAAAATGTTAATGGCTTTTAATGGCAATCTTATATTTTTTTTTTTTTTTTGTTCCGCTTTATTCTAAATTTCAGTAAAATTATTCTCAATCTATGTATTAGATTTTTTAACGCAGTAGCTATTGAAATAAAAAGAGTGGTACCCAATATTAGTATGAAAATCGAAATAAATAATATATATTGGACTTATGGCAACACTGCAGCAGAAAATTACTGAGTGCAACTATCCACTCAAGAGACCGGTGAGTTGTAGAATCTCACCTCTCTATCTCAACAAAGAGCTTAAGCTTTTGTTTGCTGTTATTTCGTGCTGCTTATACAATGGCAGCATGGATTAAAATGCATGAATTCTTAAATAATTAAATCAAAAGATTTACCAAAAACGTAGTACCAAGTAGTAGGGTCGCTTATTATAGCAATTGAATAGTGAAAGAATTATTAAAATCGGTTCAGCATTTACCCCCTTGATTGAACGATGAAAATTCGAGAGACCCCTTTTATATAATAGTACAGAAATATACACATTCAAAGCGCGCGCGCATACAGTTTTGTAAAACTCGTCCCATGAAACGCCAGTTTCGTGGTAACCAACACAACAAGTACATCGGCAAAAAAAATTTAAAAATAATGAAAACGAAGACATAATCATTGACAACAAAACGGAGAATTGCATTTTGGAGTTTTATACCGTTTTTCCGGCGATTGCTAATCTGGAGATATGTGCCAAATGTGAAGGAAAAGTCGAGTTTAAAAAAGCATCGCCGTATGGAATTGGCTTCAAAATTGGTGTTTACTGCGTTTGCCCGATCACTACATACGGTTTCGTCTTTTTTCGTCGTCTTTGGTTGGCAAATCATATTTGATAAGCCGGCGCTTGATTTTTGCCATGAGGCTTTTAGGGATTGGGCCAAAAGGCATTAACACGTTTTGTGGCCTCATGGATATCTGCAGAAGTGTGGGTAACTCGTTATACTACACTGCCCTGGAGAACTGCCATACAGCTGCAAGCGCGATCTATGGATACACTCTTTCAAAAGCCGCGAAAGAAGAGAAAGATGGTCACAGCCAATCCACAGTGCGACCCAACAATGTTTACCGTATCAGGTGATGGCACTTGGAAAAAACGTGGCTTTTCTTCATTATACGGCGCTACAACGTTGAGCGGCAAATACAGTAAAAAAAATAGTCTGTTGTAAAGTCCAGCGTATGCAACAGTTGCAAGTATTGGAAAGCTAAGAAAGAAGAAGACCCACTGGCATATGAAATTTTGATTGAAGACCACGAAGAGGAATGCCGTGCCAACCATCAAGGCAGCTCTGGGAAGATGGAGGTGGATGCGATAAAGGAAATGTTCGCCATATCAGTCCAAAAGCATGGCGTAAAATACTGCAAGTATATCGGTGATGGTGACTCAAAAACATTCAAAGCTATTATAGACGACGATTCGTACGATGGCGACCCAATTTTCAAAAAATATTAATGTATATCGCACGTGCAAAAAAGAATGGGCACCAGACTCCGCAAGGCCAAAAAAGAGAACAGAGGCATTGGCGGCAAGGGTGCAGGCAAACTCACAGATAAAGTCATCTCTGAACTAACAACATATTATGGCCTCGCTATTCGTCGTCATCCAGAGTCGGTTGCTGATATGAAGAAGTCTGATTGGGCAACGTTTTTGCACAAAATCTCGACTGATGAAGCTCCACTGCACCAAAACTGTCCGACCGGTGCGTCGAGCTGGTGCGCCTGACAAAAAGCGGTAGCAGAAGGGACAATCGACAGCTTCAAGCATACGTATGCACCACAAAATCAAAGAGTCCAGGAAGCAATCAAACCTATTTACGAAGCACTGTCAGCCGATGATTTGTTGAACAGATGCCTTGGCTCCGAAACTCAAAACAGCAACGAATTTTTCAACACAGTGCTGTGGTCATTCGCACCGAAGCATATGCACACCGGCGCACGCACTATGGATATTGCCAATTATATTGCAACTGTCATATTTAACGAAGGTTTTTTGACAATACTACAAAGAATGAACCTAACGGGCATCAAGATTGGCAACGTCACATATGATTTCGCCATGTCTTGGAATGAAGAACGTTTGAAAAGGTCCGAAGACAGAGCTCTGGCCACACCAAAAGAAGGTAGAACTGCCCGAAGAGCACAAAGAGCCGCTGAGTCCTCATTTTTTTAAAAAGATGAAGGGCTTTTTTTTGGGGCCGGCATTGCTGATTGATATATGTAAGTATTTCACAAAAAAAAATGTTTTATTGCCTAAAGTTTAATTTGAGTTTTTTCAAAATCACGTTTTTGAAATTCGAAGTCACTTTTCTCCGGTTCTACTAAACCGGTTTTGATGAAACCAAGTGCAATCGACGCAAAATTGTGAAATTGTCAAAAACTGTATTTCATTTTTCAATTAAATTTTTTTTTTATGCCAAAAAATAATTTAAGACTTAAACGCGTTTATCTCGAAACCACATTTTTCCAGCTTTCGGTCCAGATTGCGCCCGTAGTTCTGGACCTATTTTAATGAAATGAAGTGGAATTCACGCAGAATTCTCACCATTCTAATCCCTATCTAAATCACAATTAAATCAGTTTTTTACTTTTTTTTTTACACTTAACTACAGAAAAAAAGACCCAAAATCGGTTTTTCATTTTTCAATGACCACCATTTTGTAAAAAATAATTTAAAAATTATGACTGAGGTAGGGACTAGAATTACATCTGTACTGAATGTAACGCCGTTTAATTTTTTCCATTTCAGATGATCCGAGGTCGAGTTATTTCGGACGCAACGGCATACCTTTTTTTTCGACGCCCAACTTTGAAGGCCGACAACTTTTTGAACACCCCTCGTACAAAGGAAAAATATTTTTTTATTTAATGTAATATGTTCTTAATACAATAAAAAAACAGAATTTAAATAACTCTGCCTTTTCAAATGAAAAGTTTTTTAAAAAGGGTCCAAAAACAGCCTTCCAACCAGGAATGCTCCCTTAAGAATCTGAAAGTACCTTATCATCTAAAAAGTTGCCTATGAACGTACCTTTTCATCTGTGCATTAGCATACTTATAAGCATTTCTCAAAATTTATAAATTTATAATTTTTTTATAATTTTACTGGGAACTCAAGAGTTTAGTTTTAGTTTAATGGTAAGACTCAACTTTGAACTGGAAACTGAAACTAAACTCCCTATATAGACATAGTATAAGAGTGCCATTACTTGAAAAAGTGGACGGTTTTATTAATTCTTGTATTGCATCTTAATTTATGGAAAAGTATGTATCCCGAAAATACCGAGATTTTAGAACTTATAATTTCGAGGTTGTTGGGACTGGAAAAAGTCAGATTGCAAGTACTACACTAAGAGAAAAAAAATATTAAATTTATCCAAAAACTTTTTTAATTTATCCAAAAAGCGAATCAATTTTGCACCAATAACGCATTTGCATAATTCGGCTACGTAAATATTTAAAATTTATTTAAATATTTTCTTAATTAAATAAAATTTTTAAATATTTAAACAGAATTAATAAAAAATATATTTAAATTGTGCACGAATTTTTTTAAAATATCTTTCAAATATTTAATATTTGAAAATAAAACTATCGCATTTAAAGAAAATTTATGTAAAAATATTGAATATAAAAAACAACATATTTAAATTCAATAAGAATTAAAATTTATAAGAAGCAAAATATGCAGGTAAATGACAACCAGAAAATATCAAGTTGTCACTCAACCCTACATCATTTCATACAGCGACCACCCATCGCACTCACAAATCATCTTATCCAAATATCCACACTATATTACCCTTGCAACATTAACTTAATGAGAACTATAAGAAACCTGCAACTGCAAGAAATAAACTGCAGGAACAGAGTGCGATGCTGTTGCTGCTTGCTTGTATGGAATATGTGTGTACGTGTGTCGTATAAATAAAATTTAAATACGGAAAAAAAACGAGTTGTAAGGAAAATATTTGATTTATCCTCGTAAATATATAAATAAAATTTATTCTCAGGCGTGGATAATGTTAATATGCGTTATTTCCCTTAGTGTAGGTGTTGACAGATTGTCACCGTTTTTTTTCTTTATTTTATTCAGTAAATATTGAAATTTCATGATGCAAAGGTATACTCTTCTGATTTGGTGCTTAACAGGATCCTATTACATTAAAGTGCGACTTGGTGTGAAGTATTTAAGCCAGTATTTAACGATTTTGAAACATATGGGAGAAATTTGATGTGTGTGCGGCTAGGTCTGCAGATGGTTTAGGTCTTAAGTTTGACCCGGTAAGTGGCACTGTTGTTGTGTGGTAGTGTTTAAAGGGGTATTTGAGAGTATAACTCAGAAACGAATTGAGAAATTGCCATTACTTTTCATGCAAATAAAATTACAAAAATTCAAAATGAATAAAAATAAACAAAAAAATATTTATCAAATAAATATCAAAATTTTACTTTTTTCGCCCGAGTAAAACCGGGTATATCATATAGTTAATTATAAAATTTAATATTTAGTTGTCAGATTATCCACTTAAATCAAAGATTAAATAATTTTATAATCGAATCCACTTGAAATATGGGGTCGATACTCATACAAACGATGAAACTTTATTCAAATCTTCTTTTTATGTCATGGGCCCTAGGAAACCTTCTTGGTCATAGCTCTGTGCATCCTCTGAAATGACCGTTCAAAGATTACATTTTACATTCCAAATCTTAAAGCATTCTCAAATTAATGAATTTACTAGGCAGGCCTTGGCTCCGCCTACTAAAAATACTGTGGATTCCAATGTGCAACGAAAAAAAAAAAACAAAAAAAAATACTCGTATTCGTGCATAAGATATTATTAAATGTGTATTAATCGATAATTTGTGTTATGATCAATTACTACCCAATTAAATTAATTTTAAGGCTACATTTGATAGCAACAAATATTAGTGGAGGTGCAGCATGTCATCGCTGCTTTTTTTTTCCACCGGGCAAATGCACAATGTTTGCAAGCATTGAACTTATCAGCGTTAACACGCATAGCCAAACATGCAGACATACTTTAAGCCACTTAAACTCACTCACTCACTCATTCATTCACTCACTCACCCGCACAACATTACAGTGTAAACAGTTATAGTGAGCAATTGCGCCATTTTGCTAACACAGTTGTTTGCCAAACGCACGCCACCTCCGGCCGCCATTTGTGTTTAGCGGATATGCTTGGAAGGAAGGAAGCGCGCGCTTAAGCATCCGTTATTGCAATTTAATTGCACTCGAATAAAGCGTGGGGCAGCTGGGCCCCAACCCGAGTGACTCAGCTATATAAGAGTTTAAAAAAGCAATCCTAAAAACATGCAATAAATAGCAAGCAATTCACTGCACGAAAATGAATTGAAGACAAACTCTAGTAGAGAAAAGCAAAATATATATATATAAAAAAAAAAAAAAACCAAATACCAGCCCATACCATTTTCAACAGGCTTACTGCACTTCGTTGCTGGGTCGAGTTTTGAGTGATTTTGTGTGCGCGCGGACTATTGTTATCTTTTCTGCAAAAGCATTTTATTAGCTGTTAGCCAAATGATGAATGTTGGCCAAGCACGCAAAACTGTCGGAGATGCGAGAGACGTGAGCTTCTTGAGTACGAGTTGCAGTTAACTGCCATTCCAACGTCACCCATCACTACACACGCGAAGTGCATTATTTATAATTCTGAAAAGCGGTTTTCTTCTGTGCACCTTTCAACTAGTATTTTGGCCTAAGTTGGTGTTGTAAAAGTTAAATATAACTATTTTGCATCGATGTTGTTCAAAATAAATTGGTTTTTTGTTAGAGATGCCTTTGTTTGGAGCTGACTGTAATTTATCGTTTTATAAACGTTAACTTAGTGCGTTCATTTTCTGCTTTTGGTGCTGGCACTTTAATTAGGTTCAGCCCATATTTGGTTAAGGTTTACTTAAGATTCTACGAAAAAGATTATTATTTGAGAAGGTGTTGCGTTAACTGCTGATAAGAATTCCGCTGTAAAGTTATTATAAGCTATAAAGCTATCCTTGGCCAGAAATTTACAGAGTGACGCAAGTGAAATGATTCAAATTTTTATAATAATTAAGAGTCTTTGTAGTATAGCAGATACCTGTCGCTGTATAATAGATACTTTAAATTTTTAGTTCAGCTAATAAAAAATAAAAAAAATTGACTGAAAAAATTAAAACTTTTATATATCTTATATACATGTATATCTCTTCTATTATTAAAAAATGCGTCAAAAATACTTGTGGAAAGCAGACATTATTTCAACATATTATTGTTGCCACACAGAAAGTTATTTTCAGATTTTTTTTAAAAAAAAGCCCAACTCAACATATATTTTCTTATATCTCCACAAAAAATATGAATACATTAATATGCCATTTTAATGTTGAGGAAACTTGGCATCAAGCCATAGCCACAAACAAAACAACAACAACAACAACAACAATCACCCCAAGCTACAATAACTTAAATGACGTTTATAAATATTTATATTAGGCTGAAGAAAATGTCAGCAGCTGTTGCTATTTTTCTATTATTTATATTTAATATAAAGCTCATAGTGATTTTGTTGTTATTATTCTTGTATGTATTGAGAGACTTTTATCAAATTCCCAAATTAATTAAGTTGTCAATATGTGGTCATTAATATTTACGGCAGCAGCAACAGTTTTAGTTGAAATCACTTACGCAACAGGACCAAAAGCATAATAGCACCAAAAACAACAACAAAACCATACAGTACAAACCCATATGCTGCTTCCTTAACTCATACTTAATATTCTATATTGAATAATATTAAATCAAAACGGATGAAACACCAAACCATGTCCATGGATGCTATGGATAAATGCACAGATATATATATATGACATGAGTCAATTAGTGAACAGCTAATTTTCTACCTTATCCCACAAGATTTATTGACCTTGTGTGTTTATACCTTTTTTCTTAGAATTGATATTGTTTTTTGCTTGCATCAATTGAACCAGAAAATGTTAAATTAAAAATAATTTCTTGCCCGCTGCAGGAATTGAACCCACAACTCACAGTTCTATCGTTTATTGGTACTTTCCTCTAACCATTACGCTAAACCCTTTCTTTGATAATTTTGTTGATTTAGTGATAAACATTAGCTAAAGCTATGTTTCAGCAGATCACTATAATCTATTACTTAAAGAAAGGATTGTGTGTTGGCTATTCTAGGACTGTGTATTGGCTAGCCAACCGACAAAAGTAACAAACAAAACGAACTAGAGCAAAGATAACTAAATTTACCGAGCTATGGTTTGAATCTTCGGTTTGTCCATGCGAACTAAAAGACCTAACGAACTAAAAGAACGAACGAACTAAAATAACGAACGAACTAAAAGAAATATTCACTAAGGATTGTGTATTAGATGTTGTTTCTACTTCCTACTAAAGGTCGTTATAAATATCGTTAAAAATAAACAACCTGTAAGTTGATTAAATTGTAACAAAATTAATGATTTTTGTATATTTATTCCCTACAACTGAACAGGGGGCTTTAAGGGAGGGCCGAAGAGATTTAATATATATGAAATACATTTATACTTTGTTGTTTTAAAGTTTTGAATTTAAAAATTATTTTAATCGAAAAAACGCTATTAAATTATCAAATCTATGAATTTGCGAAAATGCTTCGCTTCTCTAGTGTGTCCAGTGACGCACCTGTGTTTTTTGTTTTTCATTTTGAATTTCTTCTTTTATCGCTGTGTTAAATTATTACAAAATCACGTTATATTATGATATTTTATATTATGTTATGCTATGTTATATTATGTTATGCTATATTATCTTATGTTATGTTATGTTATGATATATTATGTTATGATATGTTATGCTATGCTATGTTATGCTGTGTTATGTTATGTTATGTTATGCTATGTTATGTTATGTTATGTTATGTTATGTTATGTTATGTTATGTTATGTTATGTTATGTTATATTATGTTATGTTATGTTATGTTATGTTATGTTATGTTATGCTGTGTTATGTTATGTTATGTTATGCTATGTTATGTTATGTTATGTTATGTTATGTTAAGTTATGTTATGTTATGTTATGTTATGTTATGTTATGTTATATTATGTTATGTTATGTTATGTTATGTTATGTTATGCTGTGTTATGTTATGTTATGTTATGTTATGTTATTTTATGTTATGTTATGTTATGATATATTATGTTATGATATGTTATGATATGTTATGCTATGCTATGTTATGCTGTGTTATGTTATGTTATGTTATGCTATGTTATGTTATGTTATGTTATGTTATATTATGTTATGTTATGTTATGTTATGTTATGTTATGTTATGTTATATTATGTTATGTTATATAATGTAATGTTATGTTATGTTATGTTATGTTATGGCGTCCGTGGCGTAGTTGGTTAAATTGCGTGGCCTTTATGTCAACGAACATGGATACCCGGATTCGAATCCCAGCAGCGACAGAAAATTATTTGAATTAAAATGATTTTTCTGTACGGCCGCCACCTCTCTGCAGACAGTGGCAAACCTGACAGAGTAACCAAAAGGCCATGTAAAGCTTCTTGAGAACAAGAACATTCAGTTCATCGCCGTTCGGAGTCGGCTTTAAACCTGTAGGTCCAGCTCTCGGTCAATTATGTGCAAACTTAATAACACGCACAACACAATTAATCCTAAGAAGCTAAGTCAAAGTCCTTTCAAGGGCTGAAATGACCAGTTGTTTATTTATTTTTATGTTATGTTATATTATGTCATGTTATATAATGTTATGTTATGTAATGTTCTGTTATGTAATGTTATGTTTTGTTATCTTATGTTATGTTATGTTATGTTATGTTATGTTATGTAGTCCAAGACTACTCCAAGATCAACTATAGAATTGACCCTGTTAAGTTCGATATTGTTGAGGCGATAGTTGTAATTCGTAACTTGGTTTCTTCGGAAAAACTTATCACGTTACACTTATTTACATTGAGGTAAGGTTTGCTTAGCTCTTGGTACACCAGTAGGGTATGCAACTATTCGACATTATAAAAAAACCGGTTTCGAATAGTACAATTTTTACAGAACCGGTTTTCGAATTATTCGACCATAAAAAAACGGATAAACCGGTTTTTTCAAATTAAACAAGTTTTTGACTTTATTCATCTACATATATCTTTGTAATTTCTATTTAACAAAAATAACAACTATTTTTTAATAAAATAAATAAAGGTACTTGTGCAGTACTACCCACTAAACCATAAGCGAAGGTTTTGCATAAGGTGAGAGTCTTGCGAACGTTTCTAGGAAGAATTTTTTTTTTTTTTATTTATTATTTTGTTGCTAAAAGTGCTTGCTATAGAAGATTAAATTCGTGAAAACTATTCCCATAAATAAAAACTATACTTTTTCGAAATTCATAAAAAGCATATTTAGAGTCGAAGAAGAATAATAATTTTAGTAGGTAAGAATGCCTCATAAATTAAATATTTTTGTTCATAAATGAGTTAAAAAATTAATTCATAAATTTTTTTTTTTTTTTTATTCTTAAATGAGTTCTATCAGAATAATTTCTTTTTATTCAAATCATCGATTTGTTATAACAAATAATATTATGCAATATTAAATTTATAACTCAAAAAGGTTAATTTTTAACTCATTTCTGAACAAAAAAAAAATTTCGTTTTTTAAAGGCAATTCAGTCTGGCGATTGATTCAAAAAGGATGTATTTCCGAGTGCCGAAAACCAATCTATGTTTCTTTTTTTAAGTAATTTAACAAATTGATGGTTCCTTTTGAACTCATTTCCGAATAAAAAAAGGGTAATTTTTGATAAGCATTTTAGTCCAATGAATGATACAAAAAGGGGTCATTTATGAGTGCCGAAAATGAACGTTTCTACCCGCAATGGTTCATAAACGAATTCGAAAACGATAGTTTTGGTTCACTGGATGCAATTATGTTTCGAGTTTTTCTATCAGTCTTTTTAACACATGTATTATGTCTTTTAATGGTTGTCTCTATATTTGTTTTTAATGCTTTTAGATTTTTTTTTGGCATTTCATGCAAGCAGCCTTGTTGAATTTCCTATCTTTTTGAAATACTTCCAACAAACAGCGCATTAAATAAAAATCACGTTTGACTTACATTAAATACGCCAGCCGCTTGTAAATGCTGTTTTAACAAAAGAAAGCAAAAAGAAATGACCAAATCATATGTTGAAACGAGCTCAAATAAAGCAAAATGAAATAGAAGCCAGAGATAAGAAATGTTAGAAACGTTAGTGAACTGTAAAAACGTAAGTAGAAAAAAAAGCAGAGTCGCTCAAATGAAATAAAAGAAGTGGTTTAAAGAATTTTTCAATTTAAAATTGAAGATTTAAATATTTCTTAACTATACGAGCAGTCGAATAATTCGAAAATTGCGATTTTTAAAAAAACCGGGTCGAATAATAAAAAAAAAGCGAAATGCCGATTAATTCGAACCGGTTTTGCATACCCTATACACCAGGTCTCAAGAGTTAAGAGGCTTATTTGTAAGAAGTTGACATCTTCTTGCGATTTAATTACGTGGTACATTTTTAGGTCGTCCGCATACATAAAAATGTGGAATATCCTTCAACACTATGGACAAGTCGGATATGAAGATATTGAAGAGAAGAGGACCAAGGTGACTACATTGCGGTACTCCAGAGGAGACTTCGTTTTTCTTAGACAAGATTCCTTGGAATTGAACATATTGGATCTACCATGGAGATAAGTTGATAGCCAACTAAGTAAAGATCGAGAGAAACCGAATTTTTCTAAATTATTTATGACTGGCATACCCGTTCCCGTTCCCGTCCCCGTGGCGTTCGTGGCGTAGTTGGTTAAAGTGCGTGGCCGCTATGTCAACGAAACTGGAGACCCGGGCTCGAACCCCAGCAGCGACAGAAAATTATTTGAATTAAAATAATTTTTCTGTACGGCCGCCACCTCTCTGCAGACAATGTCAAACCTCAGAGAGTAATCAGAAATGCCATGTAAAGCTTCTTGAGAATAAGAACATTACGTTCATCGCCGTTCAAAGTCGGCGTTAAACCTGTAGGTCCATTTCTCGGTCAATTGTGTACAAACTTAATAACACGCACAACACAATTGATCATAAGAAGCTAGGTCAAAGTCCTTTCAAGAGCTGAAATCAGGGGCGGTTCCAGGAATATATCTCGGGGGGGGGTTTCAAAAATATTTATGTACGTTATATATATAAAGGGTAGTTCAATTTTAAAGGCCGATGTTGATTTTGAATAAAACACAAATTATTAAGGAAATTATTGTCGTTTCTTTTTATTATGATAATATTGGTATGGTTCAATTATGCATGGAACAAAATATCGGCTAAATGGCCGCCGCGACCTCGGCGGCACACCACCATCCGATGGTCCAAATTTTCGATGACGCCGAGGCATAAGTGAGGTTCTATGCCGTTAATGTGCTGAATTGGCGGGGTGCAATAAGGCCAAAGGCAATAAGGCCGAATTGGCTTTATTTCCTTTTCAAAGAGAAATAAGGCCGAAATTGTGAATTTGGTTTTATTTCCATTTGAAAAGGAAATAAAGCCAAAAAAAAAATTTAGCAAAATGGTTATAAGGCCGAAAAATAATTTTTGCAAACTAAGGATTATTTTTTATAATTATTTTTAATAAAAAGTACGCTCCCTGTAGTCTGTTGTTTGAAAAGTTACTGGACTCAGCGTAGGTACTCAATTTGCAAGAGAACAGTTGCCATTGTCAACCTCAATGTGCTTGTTTTTGTATCAACGCGAAAAATTTATTAGTAGTAGTTCAATAGTGAAGGTGAAGAAGTTTAAATATTATAAGGAATGAGCGCCGCATGCAAAAAATTTTTATTAAAAATCGCGGCGATTTATTATAAACCTGCGGCGCTCATTCTTTATAATATTCAAGCTTCATTAAAAATTTTAGTAAAAATCGCGCATATTTTATAAATTTTTATTCATAACTTTTACGTTTATATTTTACATTGTTTTCTCGACCACTTACAAAAAGATGTATGTTCTTTAGCATTTAAACGATCATATTTTTCGCTCTAAACGGATATATATTTCTATTATTAGAATAAGATATCCTAGTCTTCTCAATAAAAAAATATGTAAATTTTTCAGACTTTCACGATTTTTATCTCCTAAACCATTTGAGACCTACCTATTTTTTTTTTTGCAGCATTAGATTTAGAAGTTCCATACACATTTAAAAAACAAAAAAACAAAAAAAAGAAGCGTGTACTTAGAGTGCAATTATTCCAAAATATGTACATTTTTCAAACTTTCACGATTTTTATCTCCTAAACCATTTAAGACCGACCTTTTTTTGCAGCATGTGCATTAGGAGCTCCAAATGCACATTTAGAAAAAAAAGAAAAAAGGAGCATGGGCCCTTAAGTACAATTCTTCCAATACTTTACATCTTTAATTTTTCATTAAATAAAACTAAAAAACTTATTTGATGGCGTTTTAATATTGGTTCCTTTTAAAGGGAAATAAGGCCAAATTGGCTTAATTTCTTTTTCAAATGGAATAAATAAAATTGCCGTTGGCCTTATTGCACCCCGCCGCCGAATTATCTCATCCTTTAGCTTTTGAGTTGTTTCTGGCTTATCGACGTACACCTTTTCTTTCAAATAACCCCAAAGAAAGAAGTCCAACGGTGTCAAATCACATGATTGGTGGCCAAATGACATCGCCACCACGTGAGATAACACGGCCATTGAATTTGTCGCGCAAAAGAGCCATTGTTTCGTTAGCTGTGTGGCAAGTGGCACCGTTCTGTTGAAACCACATATCGTCCACATCCATATCTTCCAATTCGGGCCATAAAAAGTTCGTTATCATCTCACTTTACCGAACACCATTCACAGTAACTGCCTGACCAGCCTCATTTTGGAAAAAAATACGGCCCGATGATGCCGCCAGCCCATAAACCGCACCAAACAGTCACTCTTTGTGGGTGCATTGGTTTTTCGACAATCACTCTTGGATTATCATTCGCCCAAATGCGGTAATTCTGCTTATTGACGAATCCACTGAGGTGAAAATGTGCCTCATCACTGAAGATGATTTTCTTCGAAAATTGATCATCCACTGTTGCCATTTCTTGCCACCATTCTGACCGTGTAAATGCAAGTCTTTATGCATAATGTTCATCAACGACGAACGTGAGAGGTGCAATTGTTGGGCACGACGACGAGTTGAGGTGGACGGCTCTTCAGCCACACTATCGCGAACAGCAGCAATATTTTCTGCAGTACGAGCATTCACTGGTGTTTTCACATCTCCTACAGACCTGGTTTGTTCAAATTTTTGCAGGATTTTTCCGATTGTACGCACATTTGGACGATTAAATTGACCGAAAAAGTCACGAAGTGCTCGATATGCATTTTGATTTGAAAGCTCATTTTCATAATAAGCCTGAATAACTTTAACGGTTCAAATTGAGTTAGTCTGAAATTGAGAAATGTCAAATGAAATGCAGAAAAAAGTTGACATTTAGGTGTGATTTATATTCAACATCGGCCCTCAAAATTTAACCACCCTTTATATACATTAGAGCGGGATAATTTTTTTTTCAAAAAATCGTAGGCGTGGGAAGAAACCGTTAGTCTAAAATCTATTTCGAGCCTCTGGTTTTTCAAAAGAAGGTTATAATTTGTGTTTTGCTGCAATATGTGAAAAAATTATTTCACTTATTGGAAAAAACTTTGCTACGAAAAAAATAGCCATCCACATTTCACTCCATATTCACTCCATATGACTGTGACTGTTTACAGCTACAGGCGCAATATCGCAAAAACAATCAAAAACTGGAACAGAATTCAGTATTTTAGCAGTACGTGTAGAAACAGCTACAAACGTTTACAGCATAGGGGTGTGAATATTTAAAGTAAATTACAAAAAACCAATTTTTTTCTTTTTGGTACTCTTAGCCCACATAATAAACATCAGTACATCACATTTAAATACAGGCTCTTTTAGAATTTCTGGGGGGTTTGAACCCCCAAAACCCCCCCTGGATCCGCGCCTGGCTGAAATGGCCAGTTATTTATTTTATTTTTTATATCCGTTCCCAGCGTTGCTTGGGAGTATAAACATGATATGAAAATATATTTTAAATAAAGACTCAAGAAGCAAATATGTTTAATTCATTTTATTTTATTTGAGAATATTTCTTATTGAAATAAAAAGAGTGGCTTCTTATTGAAATGAAAAGAGTTTCACATTAGTAAAATCAAAATAAATACGATATACTGGACTTATGGCAACACTGCAGCAGAAATGAACTGATTGTGAGTGAAACTATCCACTCAAGATGGCAGCGCGGTGAGTTGTAGACTTTCGCCTCTATCTCTCAACAAAGAGCTTAAGCTATTGTTTGCTGTTATTTTGTGCTGCTTATACATACAATATCAGCATGGATTAAAATGCATAAATTCTTAAATAATTAAATAAAAAGTTTTACCAAAAACGTAGTACCTAGCTGCAGGGTTGCTTCTTGTATCAATTGAATAGTGAAAGAATTATTAAAATTGGTTCAGCGGTTACCCCGTGAATGAACGATAAAAATCCGAGAGAACCATTTTATATAATAGTATAGATATAGATATAGTTATAGAAGATGCCATGATCAACACGATCGAAGGCTTTGCTGAAATCAGTAAAAATAGCTTCTGTTTGGTCTCTTTTCTCCATTTTGCTTAAAATGTCCGAAACCATGATCATGAGGTTAGTGGTGGTGGATCGACCTTTTTGAACCCCGTGCTGCTGCTCGTTTAGTCGAGGGTTGGCAAGGCGTGTTAGCTTTTCGCATATAATTTTTTCGGATAGCTTTGGGATGGCTGACAAAATTTCTTTGCCTCTATAATTTTCAACAGAACTTTTTTCACCGTTTTTGTATGTTGGTATTAGGTGGGAAGTTTTCCAATAAGAGGGAAACACTCCAATAGAGAGTGATTTGTTAAATATTATTTATAAAGGCACAAGTAGTTGGTCTAAGCATCGCACCAATAACTTGGGGGGGATAAGGTCTTTTCCAGGTCCTTTGGTTGCATCTAAAGCCTTTATTGAACTTGATATGTCTTCTTTCGTCAAGCTGTAGTTTTCAACCCTGTGTTGTGAATTCGGTGTGGAGGGAAAAACATCAGACTGAGTAGATGGTGGACAAAATACCTGCTTAAAATGATCTGCAAAGAGGTTACATATTTCCTGAGGATTGGAAGAGGTAACATTACCTTTATACATGGATGAATGGTAACCGGCTGATTTTCACTTCAAATTGACAAAGTCAAAAAATGTTTTGGGGTCCTGGAAATTTTTTTCTCCAATTAAATTTGTGTAAAACTTGTAAGCAACTTCTGATTTGAAAGATAACTCTTTCGATAGCTCATCATATTTGAGTTTCATTTCTTCGCTTACATGTGCAGTGCTTTTGAGGAGATTGTAAATTCTGTTTCTCTGGTTTCTCAAGTGTCTGAGATCTGCATTTAGCCAAGGTTCTGAAAGTTTGTTTTTCTTCTACATATATTTTAGGCACATACCTTTCGATAGCTGTAGAAATGTAATTATAAAAACTCGAAATATCGCTATCTAAGTCCAAATTCGATAGAACATAACTCCAGTTAATACCATCTAGAAAAGATATTATGCTTTCGTAATAGGCGTTAAGAAAGCCGTACACAATGGAGTTATTGAAAGACTGGGTAAAAGAGATATTAATGTAAGAGAAAGTAACTATTAAGGCTGTATGGTGGGCTGTATGGAGTGTTAGCAAACAAATTGTCTGCTTCGATGGTTGGACCAACCCTCACTTTGTCGTATCAGTTAGTAAAGATTAGGTCTAACACCTGCTATTTTGGTTTTGTGTTGCAAAGAACTGCTGAAGATCATTGCTATAAAAGGTACTTAGTAATGTAAAATCTATGGAACTTGAGAGGTTTACAGGCAGAAGATAGTTGTCGTTTTAGTCAATGATAAATGATATACTTGGACGGTTGAAGTCACCAAAAATAATAACTTTATCTTCCTCATTTAAAGTCGCCGTAAATGCAGTAATTATTTCACATAACTCATTGTATGATGATTCACTAGAACTTGGGGGGATGTAAATAGCACCAATGTACATGTATACACTTTTTCCTATACAAACTTTTACTATACGGTGTTCAAAGAGTTTGTAAATAGGTGTTTCTATAAGCTCACTTGAAAGAGAATTGTGGGTAACAATCAGTACACCGCCTCCTCGTGACAGGCCTGTGGAGGAATAGTCGCGGTCATTTCGGTAGATAGTCCAATTGCAGTCCAGAATTTTCTCATTTTAAAAGGAGATCTCGATGTTAGGGGTGGAAAAATATCGTTGATACTATTGATATATCGATGGTTTGTTTTATAAAAGTAAACTAACTAAAGGTTTAGGACTATCGATATTATCGCCACTACCTGAACTATGTCAAACTTCAGCAAAAATTGCCGCCGTATGAATGAAGCCTAAAGAGCTTGATTTTAAGAACAAGAAAAATCTACGGAAAAACCTTTAAAAGTTATTTAAGAAGTTTCAACCAGATGGAACAATTGCTATGAAATGATTGCTAGAATTATTAAAATTAAAGATGCAATCAACATAACTCTGTTAAATTGTGGTAAAAATGCTCCGAAGCCTTTTGATAGTGACGAAATTGATATTTTAAGAGAACTAGAAATTATTTTGAAGCTTTTTGATGATATAACTCAACAATTATCTAGTTCAAAGAAAATAACTTCGTCTCTTATAATCCCACTCATATTTGGACTACATCTACAATTTCAACAGTCTTGCAAGGAAATCAATACAAATTAAGGAAAAATATTTTATGAATGTGTTTTAAAAGCAGTGGTTAAACGATAATTTCCCTATGAAGAACGAACTCTGACTCGCTTATGTACAATATTGGACCCACGCTTTAAAAAAGAAGGCTTTAGAAGTGAAGCAAATGCTGGACATCAAAGGCGTTGAAATCCGAAATGTTATTATCTTCTATTTTAAAGCCAGCTAATGACGAAAATATCGAAGGTACAGAAATGCAGTCAACAAATGCTGGGGTGGAATCGGCTAAGGTTTAAGTTCACAGTCGCTTATTGACTGTCGTTTTTGATGGTCGTTTGTGATTATCAACTTTTCGGTGGTCCGCGTAAAGCGATCGCTAAATTTTCTTAATACTTGGCAACACTTCCATTCAATGGAAGCACAAGAATTAAATGTCATTTCGAGCCGGTGTTTATTAATTATTATTGTTTGTGGAAATTATTATGATAAGTCAATAAATAATGTTAATTAATAGTAAGTACCTCCAGGAATTCTATACTTTTCAAAAAAATATTCTTTTGTTGAACAAATATTCTTGGGTACAAATATTATGATATACAAATATATGGTACAAATATAATAAAAGGCAAATATTATGATAAGTCAATAAATAATGTTAATTAATAGTAAGTTCCTCCAGGAATTCTATACTTTTCAAAAAAATATTCTTTTGTTGAATAATTGGGTACAAATTTAATCAAAAGTGGGCATAGTACTGTCTGCATTTTTTTAAAAACTAAAGCACTGATTTCAGCTACAGTACTTTGACCCAACGGTGAAGCCCAGTCATGACCAATTTGTCTTTGGTAACCACCGCCACCAAGGAGATTTAATGTTGCAGCCAATTGAAGGATAGGTGGGATGTCCGCTGACCTCACTTCATTTGGCAAGTCAAGCAACCTCAAAACAGTTATGAAAGTTTCCTTAAACGAAAGTTTTTAAAAAAACTGAACAAAAATAATAGCAATTTTATTAACAATTATCCATAAATGAAATCTTACATGGGTAAAAAATATTGGCCTTATTTCTTAAATTTTTTCTAAGAAGTTGAACTGTCTTATAATTATTAATTTGAGGTAAAAATTTTACTTAATGCTTACGGGAATAAATTCATTTGTAATTAATTTCACTGTAATTATTTTATTTTATTTAAGAAACTTTCCACTTTGAACTGTTTATTTCAGCGAGTTTGCAATTGAACTGTCAGAAATATATGAAAACGACACCTCAATAGCTGTCGCTTAAAATTGATAGCTATAAAGCGATAGTCAATTTGATAATCACCATACGTGGAGCAAAAGTGATGATTTTGATCATCAACTATCAACTATCACCTTAGCCGATTGCACCCCTGAATTCAGTCCTTTATTTAGCTTTTTACGGCAACGAGTCACAAACAAAAACAACAGAACACCAACCGTGGCGGCAATTGTCACAAAAAAAGACAATATTTGGAGCAGCTCAACTGCGTCCAAAGTTCTGATCCGTTAATGTTTTGGAAGATAACATATTTAAGGCACTTCTTACGAACAGATTATTAAATAGTTTTTCTTTCAAAGGTTAACAATAATAAGCAGCTTGAACCACTACCGAATTGTGCCAAGAAATACCTTTGTATTCCAGCCTCATCTGTGGAATCAGAAAGAATATTTAGCAAGGCCGGGTTAATTATCAATTAAAGACGCACCAAGCTTAAGGCATCAACACTGTTGATTCAACAGTAGACAAGCTAATTTTTTTACGAAAATATACTATTTTGTAAATACATACATACTTACATATACCTATCTCAAAACGATGTGAAATATAAATATTATACAATAAAAGCCTTAATATCTTGACTTAAATTTGGTCGATAGTATCGATATATCGATGGAGCCCACTACTTCTATCAGAAAATATCGATAGTCAATACTATCGATAGTTCTCCACCCGTACTCGATGTATCACTATCGAAATGTTGAAAATTCTTTTAATTTCAAATGAATTTAACTTTCCTCAGTATGTTAATCTTAAAAAAAAATATGTTCCGCTTTTAACAAGATACATATTAACAAAGTATTTAAGAAATACAGCTTCCAAAAATGTACAATTATTTATAAATTAATTAATTAAGTTTTTAACATTAACCGTTATCAACTACAAAATAGTATATTAAATATGCCTATATTAATTCAAATCAGACATCAGTTTATTTTCTGAAATATTTTTTGACATTTTTTATAAATGTTGTTTACGCAGGTTGATAAACTAAATTGGAGTCAAATATTTACATCTTACGGTCAAATAAATTATGCGCTAATTTAATTTTTGTCTCATTAAAGATATCATCATCATCATCACCACAACTGATGATTCTTCTGCTGCTCGCAATTTTTTATACATTCGTAGCTATCTGATTTCACGTATTTACATATTTATTCCTGTCCAGGCTACGTACCCACTAAAAGTCAGTCAACCAGCACCATTTTACCACATTCAACTTTGGTTATTTGTTTATTTGTTTCAATGGTGCTTTTCCGCTGTCAGTTGTCATAACTAGCCACATGGGCAGATATTAAAATGACACTCTAGCTGCGAGCACCGACACAGAAACAACAATAAACTGGAATAACAAAAAACAAGAGCAGAAAGCAAGAGCCACACTTAATAAAGCAAACCAACAAGGGTTGAGCTAAAAAAGGGGAGCAAGCTGTAGTGGCGACCGAAACGGAAACCAGGAATGATGGCATGAGGAGTTAATAACATAAACGAAGCATCGTCGATTGGTTATGGACACAAATTGCGAAGGTTTTTGGTTTTTTGAAAACACTAACAACGCGCTAGAGAGTGGAAACGTTTTGTTTTAAGTATAAATGGCGTTAACGTAGATATGTAGCTTTGCAATGTTGAAAACTTTATTGCAAGTGATGTTGCTGGGTATAGCAAAAAAAAAATAAAAGAGGTTGTGGTGATATGATATTGACTAAGTGTACTAGCTTGAGTTGGTCTGAGTTAAAGTGGTTTTATTTGGAGTCGCTTTGTGAACAACCACAAGCTTTGCATAAGCTCTAGTTTGAAGTTCAGAGCACTTTCCTGGGATGGATGTGAGAGGGAGTATGTGGGGGATATAGCCACTCTAAAGTTGATTGAGCATAAAGTTGTGCCTTTAAAAAACCTCCAAGCTTTAGGGGTATATTCACTTTGTCACTCCATTTGTGGAAGTTATAGAAATGTATATTCGTGATCGTTTAACGCCAGAACAACGTTTCCAAATTGTGGAAATTTACTTTCAAAAAAATAAATCCGTTCGAGAAGTTCATAGAGCACTGGTTTTTTAAATTGTGTTTAGTGATGAAGCTCATTTCTGGTTAAATGGCTTCATCAATAAGCAAAATTGTCGTATATGGAGCGAAGACAATCCTCCAGCCATTAACGAATCACCATTACATCCATTAAAATTGACTGTTTGGACTAAAAGAGGTTGTGGTGATATGATATTGACTAAGTGTACTAGCTTGAGTTGGTCTGAGTTATAGTGGTTTTATTTGGAGTCACTTTGTGAACAACCACAAGCTTTGCATAAGCTCTAGTTTGAAGTTCAGAGCACTTTCCTGGGATGGATGTAAGAGGGAGTATGTGGGGGATATAGCCACTCTAAAGTTGATTGAGCATAAAGTTGTGCCTATAAAAAACCTCCAAGCTTTAGGGGTATATTCACTTTGTCACTCCATTTGTGGAAGTTATAGAAATGTATATTCGTGATCGTTTAACGCCAGAACAACGTTTCCAAATTGTGGAAATTTACTTTCAAAAAAATAAATCTGTTCGAGAAGTTCATAGAGCACTTGTTTCTTAAATTATGTTTAGTGATGAAGCTAATTTCTGGTTAAATGGCTTCATCAATAAGCAAAATTGCCGTATATGGAGCGAAGAAAATCCTGAAGCCATTAACGAATCACCATTACATCAATTAAAATTGACTGTTTGGTGTGGTTTACACGCTGGCGGCATCATCGACCCTTATTTCTTTCGAAATGAGGAAGGAACTGCCGTTGCGGTGAATGGCGAGCACTATCGAGCCATGCTGACTGATTTTTTATTCCAAAAATTAATCAGCTAAATATCGACGACATTTCGACCCAACAAGACGGCGCAAGTTGCCACACAACGCGCTTAACCATCAATTTATTGCAAAATCAATTTGGTGACAACTTTATGTCCAGCAGTGGCCTTGTTAACTGGCCCCTCGTTCGTGCGACTTAACGCCTTTTCTCGATTACTCTTTATAGGGCTATGTTAAGTCATTGGTTTATGCCGACAAACCAGCCACTCTTGAAGCATTGGAAGCCAATATTCAAGCCACCATCACTATTGACGCCATACGGCCAGATTTGTTGGAAGTAGTGAAAGTAGTGAAAAATTGGACTGATCAAATGGACTATGTTACTCGTAGCCGCGGCAGACATATGCCGGAAATATTAAAATATTAAAAAATAAATGCCATGAAATTATCTACCAGATTATAATCTCTTATATATATTACGCAAACCCAAATTTTGTCCGGCGTAAGGCTTTTTAAGTACAAGTCCAATTTTAATAAATTTAGTATGGTTTGAAAGGTTAAGACCTGTAGATGTGCAAACTGGACTTTTTATTTTTTAAAAATTTATATTTTTTAAGTTATAGCTTATTAAAGTTTGCATATAATTGCATATAATTGTTGTTGTTATGTTGGTTTTTCTTTTATTAACAGAGCAGCTGAGAACAACGTTATCAAACTCAGAGCAAAGCTATTCGCTACTCACATTTCGCTCTCTTCTGTCTCTTTTTAATAGAGCGTATGTTAACAACAAAATGAAAGTCAGAAAAATTTAAGGCTTTTGCAAGCCGCTCGCGCTGAACGCTCGCAACCAAGTTACATAGAAGTTTTTTTTATTGCAATTTTCTGCTCACATTTCACTTGCAATTCTGTCTCTTCTTTATAAAGGTTATGTTATTATAGTAGCTGGGGGCAGCAACGCGCACCGGTGGTCGCTAGTAATATAAAATTCTTGTATTATTCAGCCCTATCATAATAGGCGTCGTCGACAACAAACAGCGTCGACAGTGTAAAATTGGTATCGGCGTTGTCGTTTTCGATATTGACAGTCGTCGACATACGTGTGGTATCAGCTAATTAAAATCAACGTTGACGTCGTCTTAAATCGTTACAATTTTTGTCGTCGCCATTTTTCTCAACGACTAGAAGGAAATTTGAAAAAGAAATGGCAGTGTTTGAATGAAACAAATTTAAAAAAATTTTGAAAAAAAAAAAATGACCCATCTACACATCCATCTACAATCCGGTATTTTCAAAAAACGCCAATCTTGCTTCAGTTTTTTTCGAACCACTCATTTGAAACTGTATCCACTTTGGACACAGCACGGCCTCCAAAACGTCAAGAGTGTCCGTCAACATTGTGGACACAGTAGATTGCGCGAGTCCAACTTTAAAATCGTTTCCAACACTTACCTGGTACGACCACTGCGCCAAAAACCGCAATGTGCAGCCAACTTTGCTGTGTTTGAAACACGTGACGGACGACTACTGGGTCGATTGAAGCACGCATTTGAAAGCTGTTTTATTCAGTCGGAAATTATCTTCAAATCAGTATTAAGTGATACTTTTTATAACAAAAAAAAAATATAACTTTAAGGTGTTTCATCGCTTAAACTGGGGCACAATGGTTCTAAATCGAAAAAAGACGGGCAAAACCTCAAAGAGTTGTCTAATCTGCATGAAAATGGCGATCATTAGGTTTTTGGGGCCGCTGATCACGAATCGTAAGTCAAAAATTCGAAATTCAAAATGCCGGCTTAAAAATGGCGGCAAAAAAATGGCGGCCATGAACATGCTAATTTTTATAATAATTATATTATGCAGTACAATTGTGTTGCCCAAAAAGTTCTCGGCGTCGCTGATCACTAATCTGAAGTCAAAAATTCGAATTTCAAAATGGCGGCCATGAACATGCTACTTTTTATAATAACTATATTATGCAGTACAATTTTGCTGCGCCGAAAGTTTTCGGGATCGCTGATCACGAATCTGATGTCAAAAATTTCAAATTCAAAATGGCGGCTTAAAAATGGAGGCCGTGAACACGCTAAGTTTTGCAATAACTATATTATGCATTTCAAATTTGGTGCCTGAATCTGAAGTCAAAAATTTAAAATTCAAAATGGCGTCTTAAAAGTTTAGCCATTTTTTATTCTGTTCCACAAAACGGATGTTTGTTCTTTTGCTTTTGTTGCACCTCTCAAAATATTTATTAAAAAATTTTATATGTAAACTGAGTCAAATATTTAAACAATGTACATTTTTTTGTATTTCTTTTAAAAAAATGTATGCATATTTTTAAAGTTTTACTTTTTATCTGATTACTTAAGTTTTGATACAATACATGAAAATATAAAACATTAAAAATAACTTATACAAATAAAACAACAAGAGCTAGAAATTGGGTTAAAATATTACTATTTTTTTCGTAGAATTTGTGTGAGACTTTTAATTTAAAACAAAAAAAATTGAGAACGCAGTTTTTTTCCTTTGTCTATCTGAAATAGATATCTGGAGTAAACAATTTTTTTTAAATTTCTTTAAAAATTTGGTTTTGACCGTTCGATTTGGAACCATTTTGCGAAAAAAGCTTAAAAATATTTGAAGCAACTGACAAATGAATTCCAAAAATTAATTTTATTTATATTCATCGATAAAATGTCGTCGTCGTTACGTCTATGTTACCTGATACAAATTTAACAATGTATTAATGTCGACGTCGACTCAAAGTGTCATCGATTTAAAATAGACGACGACGCCGACAACGCCTATTATCATAGATCTGATTATTTAAAGTTCACAAGCTCTTAAAAAACACCCTATACAATAACATAAAATTAAATTAAAAAAAAAATTAAATGCAATTAAATTCAACATGCAAAAAATATTAATAAGAAAATAAGAAGAAAATTATAATCTGAATGTTGAGATTTTTAATAACAGAACTAAAGTCTTTCTCTCATGCGTGTTCAACCCTAATCGTAACTGTAGCTTAGAACCTTTACTCAAAGATATATCTTCCTGTGCCATAGACTTTCAACACTTCATTCTATGTGGTGATTTCAATATTAGCATGCTTGCGAATGATAGTGTCCGTAGAAATTTTGTCGATAATTTAGCCGAAGTCGGTCTCAGAGTAGTCAACACAACCATTCCAACTAGGTTTGCCAACAATACTTCTTCTAGCTTATTAGACATTTTTGTTGTTGCCGATCAGGACTCTGTTTTGCTCTTTGATCAATTGTCATTTGTTTCTGACCATGACCTCATTTTCTGTGTAATGGATATTGATATCTCACCAGCTGCGATTGATACTACCTTTTCTTACTGAAACTTTAAGAGTAATGAATATTGTTCACTATTAAATAGCTTGTCTCTCATAAGCTGGACTGACTGTTGGTTTTTGAGCTCAGTTGATGAAAAATTAAATTTTTTTGTTGATAAAATAACTGATCTTTTTGAAACCCATTCCCCATTAGCACGTTTCGAGTCAGTAACAGATCCTGCCCCTGGTTCACGTCTTCTGTGATAATGGCTTTAAAAAAGCGTAACAAATCCTATAGCAGGAGAAAACGAAATCCAACCGTGGCGAAGTGGGAGGCTCATAAAATTTCAAGGAACGAAGCTACGTCAGCTGTTAGGTTGTCCAAAATACAATTTTATTTGTCTAAGCTCAGTCCCACATTGTCATCGAAAAAGTTGTGGAACAACTTAAAAAGTATAGAGATTTGTAATAAAAATATTGAATCTTGCCAATTGATCCTAATCACCTCAACAATTTTTTCACTGCTAACTTGACGGCTATTGATACTTGTGAATCCATCATCTTTAATAGTTCCTCTATCTTCCCCACTCAGTTTTATTTTAGTGAACTGGATGTCACCCGCTGCATAACAAAAATAAAATCAAATCGTATGGGGAGGATGGCATATCCATTAAGTTTGTTAAACTTATATTACCTTATGTGCTCAGCCCGCTCGCGCACATAATTAATCACATTTTTACAACCTCGTGCTATCCTGCAATCTGGAAGGTAGCAATTATAATTCCAATTGCAAAAAAAATCTAATGCGTGTGAGCCATCTGACTTTAGACCTATTAGCTTGCTGTCTTTGATTTCAAAATTGTGCGAATCTTTAATGGCTGAGCAGATTTCAAGCCATGTAAATACATTCGGTCTAATTTCAGATCTTCAGTCTGCGTTCCGGCCTGGCCATAGCTGCTCCTCTGCAATAGTTAAAGTAATGGATGATGTTCGAATACACTTTGATATGGGACATTTTACCTTACTATGCTTACTGGACTTTTCCAAAGCCTTTGTTTGACACCGTAAACCATAATATTTTATGTAAAAAGCTCAAATTCAATTTTGGATTCTCCGATTCTTCGGTTCAGCTATTGGAAAGTTATTTTAGCGAAATGTCACAGAGAGTAAAAGTAGGGATTGATTACTCAACATTCAAGAATACTAATACTGGTGTACCTCAAGGCTCGGTTCTAGCCCCTCTTCTGTTTTCATTGTTCATCAATGACATTTTCGATATATGCAAAGATGTCACAATGCATGCGTACGCTGATGATCATCAATTTTATTTATCTAGACATAGCGGGCTCATTGAAGATTTGTGTGTCAGATTAAATGAAGATTTGGATTCTGTAGCTATTTGGTCCCAAGCCAATAAACTTGAACTAAGCCCCCTAAAATCATACATTCTACCGATTTCTAAAACACCCTTCTTAAATTTTGATTTACCCCCAATTCTACTTAATAATATAGAACTGCAAGTTGTTATAAAGGCTTCTAACCTTGGGTTTATAATAAATCGTTCCCTATTCTGTGAGGATCACATTAATTCCTGTGTGAGTAAAGTCTACTTCGTTTTACGCAACCTAGGAATGACCTCAGCGTATGTTCCAGTCGAAACAAGACGAAAACTTGTCTTACAACTGCTGATGCCTATCATCACTTACTGGGAAGTAGTTTACAGCAATCTAGATTTACGCTCATCCCACAAGTTATTAGCTGCCCTAAATAACGCTGCCCGTTAAGTCTATGGTCTGAAGAGGTACGATCATGTATCCTTCTTTCGCACTAAGCTACTTGGTCGCTGCTTATTTCGATATCTCGAAGCAAGAAATTATATATTTTTGCATAAAATAATCTACTCGCGTTGCCCACATTGCTTGTATGAAAAACTTCAGTTCTGCAGGTGAAGTCGAAGCATGAATTCTATTGATTCCGAGCCACCATTACAAAAAATCTAGCAGGCTGTTTTTCGTCAGTGCAATAAGACTGTGGAATTCTCTACCAAATAATATTTAAGTCGTTTCCAACCAAAAAGCCTTTAAGCATATAATCTTTGAATATTTCTCTTAACTCTATCCACTTTTGACTTCTACTGTTTTTCTTCTTCTTTTTCATAAATTGGTTACTTTGTTAAATTAATGATTTATTCTTATAAATTTTAAATATTAAATTTTCAATATTCTTTTAAAGTTATTATCCTAAGAATGTTTCATATATCTCAAAACTGTTGTATATTATTTTTATTTTTAAATCACTCATTCATTAATTCTTATTTTTATAATTTTTAAGTTTTTAATTCATATCTCACTTGTTGTTATCTCATTTATTTATTTATTTATTTATTAATCTTGTTAAATTTTACTTTTATCTAATCTATTCACTTGCGGCATGCAAAAGAAAATAATTCTTATATGCTAACATATTTTCTCAATAAATTGAAATTGAAAAATTGAATTGTTACAACTAAGACTCGACCCCAACAAGCAATTTTTCGATCCGCCACTGCTCGCAGCAAATGACACCAATGAATTGGACACAACCAACGCTATTGACTTTGCCCATCTCTACGCTGATGCTTATGTTTTCTTAGTTTTTTCCCTTCTAAAGTTTATTTTGAAAAAGTTGCAGCATTTGTCAAGCAGTAAATTCAACTTAAAGTTGCTACAATATTCACCGTATTTACTGTAAAATAGCGAATTGTTACACAAGCGTAAAGTGTAGAAGAAGAAGAAGAAAAGGATTACTTTATTTTTCAAAAATCCATCTAGCGGTTATAGTAAGTAGAAAACTAAGAAAAACTAAGTTGTAGCTGTAGTAAAAAATGTGGCAAGAACTTTGAAGTTATGTTGCCGTAAAACTTTCTCCGCTATCTAGTTTGTGAATAATAAAAAAATAAATTTAAGCTTACAAACAGCAAGGAGAAATCTAAAAAAAAAAAATTTATAATCCAAATAATTTAAAAAAAAAAAGGAAAATATTGTTCCTTTAAGAAAACATGTTTATTCAGCGTACGAACGGGAAAAGTTTACCAGGTTTAGCAAATGAAAAACAATTCATAAATCTTATTATTTACAATAATAAAAACAACTTTGCAGTAATACGCTTTAGAGGTCACTTGAGGTTAATAAAAGCTACGATATGAATAAGTAAGAAAGCTTCAGAATTTTAAAAATAGCGATAGAAACAATATGAACCTGCATAGACTAAGAGTAAAGTTTAAATTAGGACACAGCTTGGGGACCAATTTAAAATATACTTCGTGCTGATGTTCAAAACAAATTCGAAAAGTATTGAAAATTCGTTTTTTAATCAGGCGCAAAAGTTATATTTTTCATAACTCTTAAAGGTATTAAGGCCATTAAACCCTGACTATAGATCGTAATTAGATTAGATTAAGATTTTCACCTGTATACTACTAAAGGTAATTCGCGGAAAATCTGTTCCTTTTTTTTTTTTTTTCTTTTGCTTGGACCAACCATACTCAACCTGTGGCCCGCATGCGGGCATAATAAACACATTTATTATCAGGAACATGATTAAAAGAAACGTTCTAAATTTCAAATATCTTGAGATTCATTTCGGCTTTGACGCACAGAATTTGGTTCTCCGTACTTAAGGATTAAAAATTATCCAAAATGGTACTAAAGTACGTAATTGTGCAACCTTGGTGACAGGTTGCAAGTGATATGTTGCAAATTACAAAGTAAATAAAGTACTACTTTATAGTAAATAAAGTACTACTTTATAGTAAATAAAGTACTTTATAGTACGTTAAATACTTCGTAAGTAAATAAAGTACAAAGTATTACGCGGAACACTTTTTTGCTTTCTTATAAAGTATTGTTTTGTTCTAATTTAATTACCCATAATGGCGGGAGTGTCTTCAAAATGCAATCGAAAAATATCCGACGAAAAGAGAGTGTTTCAGGACAAATGGGAAGAATAATATTTCGTTATAGCAAATAAACATAGTTCGACTACATGCTTGATCTGTCGTGAGAGTGTTATATTAAAAACTAGTAAGAAATGATCTTCGACTGGGCCGAAGCTTAAATACCCCTACGTCCGAATTGAAATATATTCAAAGTCTTAAGCAGTCAAAAAAATGTTTATTTGTAAAAACATTTTCGTCATAGTATTAACAGAAAACATTCTCTTTTGTTTTTTGATAAAGTCAGTTTGTATGGAAGGTGGCAACTCGATTTGGTTGAATTTCATACACAGTGTACATGTTAAATATCAAAGTTCATATGCAAAATTGCAAGTCAATATAGTAATTTTTGTGGCATTTAAAGAGATTTAACATTTTTGATAAAGTCACTTTGCATGGGACGTAGGCCTAGTTTCAATCCGATTTGGTTGAATTTCATATTCAGAGTGCATATTTAATAGCAAAGCTCATGTGAAAAATTTCAAGTCTATATATTAATTTTTGTGGAATTCTAAGAGATTTTATCGTTTTGATAAAGTCACTTTGTATGGGAGGTAGGCGTGGTTTTCATCCGATTTGGCTCATTTTCGAACTTGGCCTTTATTTTTTAGATACAAGCTTAAATATCGAATTTCGTGATGATAGCTTGAGCATTATGGCTGTAATCGTGATCCCACACAGACAGACGGTCAGACGGAATGACGGACATGGCTAAATCGACTCGGGTGCTGATCAATAATATATATACTTTTCTATACCTACCACGCCTCCTTATGGGCGTTACAAACGGAGTGAAAAAATTAATTTACCCCGTTTACGTTTTTTAAACGTAGGGGTATAAAAATACTTTTGAATTTTACTTTTTTCAACTATTTTATTTTTTGAGTATGCTGATAAGCAATATGTACTATTATAATTCTGTTTTTGTTGCTCATTTTTAAAATCTCTTCAGAGCAAAAATTATGGCTCTTAAAAGACTCTCTTTATCGAATGAAGTCGAATCGAATATGGCAAAGTGAAATTTTTAACTTTTAATTTTTCTACAGTTACTTTTTATTTGAAATGTTTAAAAAAAAACATTTTTGTCTGTTTTTATTTTTCAGTTATAAAATATTTTAAATAAATTTGTATCTAAGAATATATTTCCTCCTAAACGGATTATTGTTACTTCTATGAGTTCTGAAAGAGTCTTCATTATGAGTTTTTAAAGATTCCATTACATGATTCTTAAAGGAGTATTAAACATGGCTTTTAAAGGATACATGTTTACAAATCATATCATTATTTTGTATTAACTACTTTTATTTAAAGCTCAAAGGCAACCCTGAAATAATTTTATGTTTTGACGCTAACTTCATTTTTTTGATATACATACGATAGATAGATATAACGAGTTTGTACTTCATCATATTAAAATACAGTCCATTTAAAATATCACAAATTAGCAACAAGAGTTTTATTTAACCATACATTTTTTGGTCCTGTTCAAGCCGGATGAGTGTGAATCTTTGCCTAAGGAGTGAATTCAATCGCAACTGAATTACGCAGGTTCATTGTCCACAGGAGCGCCTCTTGCGACGCAGCAGCGGTGCGGGAATATAGAATGGTCTGCTGAAAGCGTGCATAGACACAACGACAACTGTGAACAGATCAACGAATCGTCGTTAGCTTCAAAGTGCAAGAATTTGATATAAATTTTGTTGTCCAACGAAACATATCCAAACATAACCTCAAATAAGCAACGGCTCGTAGTATAGCAACAAAAGGAATATCAGTACTCCAATATGTTTTACGTAACAGCGCTGCTTAGCGGTGATTAGCAAAGCTAACTCAACAGGCGCTTCATATATTACAACAGGCTAACTCAACATATATTAGGGTGGTTGTATAAACTAATAGTCAAAAGCGCCATCGTGCAGTGGTTTTATTTTTGATCATTTCGAACTTTCATTTTACATTGTAGCCAACTTTACTTGATAGGCAAATGTCATCATAAAGAAAACAAGAAATTATATTGACATATATGACATTTTAAAAAACAAAACACAGAAATTAAACACTTGAAGGAATAAAATATATTCATCAATATAAACTATTTTTTTTTTAAATTATAACAAGGTTCAAAAACAATAAATTATAACAAAATGGATAAGTTGCAAAACAACAGAAAAATTATAAAGGGTTCATTAACTCGCATTTTTACATTTGCATCAGATGCAGAAGCAGATTTAATAGAGCTGAAAGTGCGCGTTGAGAAAGCAGACGACATTTTTAAACAGTTTGAGAATGTTCAAGCTGAAATAGAAGCTGCGGCTAACACAGCTGAAGCTGCCGCTACTGAGGAAGCATATAGAGTAGAAATTGAAAATAAATATTTTGCGATAAAAGCAATCTATGCAGGTCGTGTAAATGATGATGACGCAAATCACACCATTATGGAACAGCATGCGACGAACAACGATATGTCAACAGCAGTGCAAACACTCGTCGAACAGCAAAGTGCTGTAACCACACTGCTGGAGCAAATGTCAAACTCTAGTCGATTTGGTGCAAACTCAACGCCAGCTGGTCAGGCCGCTGACGCAAGTCAACAACGACAGCAACAATCGTATTACGAGATGCGTCTTCCTCAAGTAATAGTTCCAGAATTCGATGGATCGAGCACAGACTGGATCAGGTTTCGTGATCTTTTCGAATCCATGGTTCACAATAGGGTGAACATTTCTAATGTCGAAAAACTTGAATATCTTCAAACACGATTGAAGAAAGATGCGCTCTCGCTTATCAAGCATCTACAGCCCACAAATGCCAATTACGAAATTGCTTGGAATTTGTTAAAAAGAAAGTTTGACAAATCCGATAAGGTCAAGCGTGCCTACTTGGAACTTTTGTTCAACCAGCCAGCGATGAAATCGTCATGCGCTTCAGAGATCAAACGGGTTTACAACAACACAAACGAAAGCTTCAATGCTCTTAAGGTTCTCGACGAGCCAGTTGAACAGTGGAACACTATTTTACTTTTTCATTTGGAAAAGAAACTTGATAACGATACTCTTAGCTTATGGTACAGAGAGAGAAAAACTGATGAGTGTCCAACATTTGAACAATTTTTAGGGTTTATCGAAAAGCGAGTTTTCGAATTGGAACATACACAGAAGAGTTCCAACCACACGACATATGAACATTCGACTCAAAAACGCAATCAATCCCGTACCTTCACAGCAGTGGTGCATTCATGCCCTGTATGCTCAAAGGAGCATTACTTATATCACTGCGAGCAATTTAAAGCAATGGCACTTGAGTGCAAATACAAGGTACTGAAAAAGAACAACATTTGTTTTAATTGTCTTCAACCTAATCATCAGGCATCGGAATGTAAGAAATCATCGTGCAAGTTATGCAATGCAAAGCATAACACGCTTCTTCATTCATCGGCAGCAACTAAAATGACTTCTCAACAACGAAACAATATGCATCAGCAATCAGTAGAACAGCAGACAGCAATAAGCAATGTTATGAGCTGCAACAACACGACGCAACAGGCTCAACAAATATTTTCAGTGCTGCCGACCGCAGTAATCTTTGTTCGAGATGGTTCCAACATTTTACGGCCATGTCGAGCTCTTTTAGACTCAGGGTCACAAAGCACACTCATCACAGAGGCATGTGTACAAAGACTTCAACTCAAGCGCTCTCACGACAAAACGGTCCTCTTCGGCGTTGGCTCAGGTACCGGAAGCTATACAAAAGGTAAGGCTGCAATTTACATTGAGGCATCGCATGTCAGCAAGGTTGTCACAACAGAAGCTTTCTGCTTATCTGAACTTACTAAGAATATTCCTGGACAAATCATCGAAAGCAACAAGCTAGATTTTTTCAAAAGCCTAACATTGGCAGATCCTGCATTCAACAAGCCTGGTCGTATCGACATGATCCTGGGCGTCGATATTTTTTCTGATTGCATGCTTGAGGGTCGCATAGTGCATCCCAGCGGATCACCGAGTGCTTTGCACACAATTTTTGGTTGGGTAATCATGGGACGAATTGCAGGCACGTCACAGCAGCAAATAATTACAGCACACGTGTCCATAGACCTGGATAAGCAACTTCAGCGTTTTTGGGAAACCGAAGAACTACAGGCGCCAGCTCGATATTTTACTTCTGAAGAAGAAGAAGCAGAACAACATTATCAACAACATGTACAGCGAGAAGAAAATGGACGGTATGTTGTTAAGCTACCACTCAAGGCAGGTGACATCCAATTTGGTGACTCTAAAACAGCGGCGTTAAAAAGACTCTACGCAATGGAACGACGTTTCGAGAATGACAACTGGTTACGAAAGGAGTTTACAACATTCATGCAGGAATTTATTGAGCTGGATCACATGGAGAACGCGATAGAGTCTCCACCAAACAGAACTTTCTTCTTACCGCACCATGCAGTGATGAAACCGAGTAGCACAACAACGAAGCTACGAGTTGTATTTGACGCCTCGTGCAAGACAACGAATGGCCTTTCATTAAATGACCAGTTATTAGTTGGACCAACAATAAAGAATGACATTTTCAATATTCTGATCAAATTTCGGAAATTTGAAATCGGATTTATAGCCGATATAGAGAAAATGTATAGGCAAGTAGTTGTTCACGCTGATGATCGTTCACTGCAGCGCATCTTGTGGAGAGAATCCAAGCATAAGCAACCACAGCAATATAATTTAAAGACGGTCACTTACGGCACAGCTTCAGCGCCATTTCTCGCAACAAGGACGCTTCATCAGATCGCGAAGGACAGCAAGGAATTGTATCCCGCAGCTGCTCATGCAATAATACAAAATTTCTATGTTGATGACTTCATGTCTTGCGCTGTCGATTTTCAATCTGCGATTCAATTGAGAGTAGAACTATGCAAGGTACTATCTGGAGCTGGGTTCCATCTTAGAAAGTGGTCGACGAATTCATCACAATTGTTGGAAACAATACCGTTAGAAGATCGTGAAACATCAACAGAAACAATTATTGATGACACACAAACTGTTAAGATACTTGGTTTACAGTGGGATACAACGAGCGATTGTTTCATCTACAGCGTTTCGTTTGCTGCAATGCCTGAGCCTGTGACCAAACGTGCTGTTCTTTCAGATATTTCCCGGATATTTGATCCATTAGGATGGATGTCACCGGTGGTCGTGTCATTGAAAATCTTCATGCAGAAGCTATGGCTGAACGGTATCGATTGGGACCAGCAGTTGCCTGACAATCTTTTCAAACATTGGTCTGCATTTCGTGAAAATATTAACGGCATCAAAGATCTTCAAATTCCTAGATGGCTTAATTATGCTAACGAGCAGTATGTTGAGCTTCATGGGTTCGCCGATTCATCCGAGCTAGCATATGCGGCAACAATTTATCTTCGAGTTCAAAGCAAAGATGGCCACATTTCGTCACGTTTAATAGCAGCTAAGACGCGTGTCGCGCCAGTTAAGCAAATTTCACTGCCACGGCTTGAATTGTGCGCAGCTCATCTAATGACAAAACTAATTACAAAGGTTCAAATCGCTTTAGAAATCGCAGATGTCAAGCTATATGGATGGACGGATTCAACTGTGGTCCTAGCGTGGATTTCCGATCATCCTCGCCGATGGAAATCGTTCATAGCTAATAGAACGTCTCAAATAATTAATGTTATACCTGCGCAACAGTGGCGACACATACGGTCGCAGAATAATCCAGCGGATCTAGCTACTAGAGGCATTTGGCCAACTGAGCTTGTCAGTAATGAACTATGGTGGAGCGGACCAGACGTGCTACGGCAGCAACAAACAGCAGTGTTTCAACAACTACCAATTCCAAATGATGTCGACATGGAAGAACGTAAAGAAGTAACATTGCACGTAGCAATGTCTTCGGAGATCGAGCTCATTAACAGATATTCCAGCTACAACAAGCTTCTAAGAATTACCGCTTACTTGCGAAGGTTTTTGAATAATTGCAAGGCACAAAAATCTGGTCAAACAAAATCAATTGGATTTTTAACAACCATGGAACTTCGTGATTCTCACTGTTTACAAATCATATCATTATTTTGTATTTAACTACTTTTATTTAAAGCTCAAAGGCAACCCTGAAATAATTTTATGTTTTGACGCTAACTTCATTTTTGATATACATACAATAGATAGATATAACGAGTTTGTACTTCATCATATTAAAATACAGTCCATTTAAAATATCACAAATTAGCAACAAGAGTTTTATTTAAACATACATTTTTTGGTCCTGTTCGAGCCGGATGAGTGTGAATCTTTGCCTAAGGAGTGAATTCAATCGCAACTGAATTACGCAGGTTCATTGTCCACAGGAGCGCCTCTTGCGACGCAGCAGCGGTGCGGGAATATAGAATGGTCTGCTGAAAGCGTGCATAGACACAACGACAACTGTGAACAGATCAACGAATCGTCGTTAGCTTCAAAGTGCAAGAATTTGATATAAATTTTGTTGTCCAACGAAACATATCCAAACATAACCTCAAATAAGCAACGGCTCGTAGTATAGCAACAAAAGGAATATCAGTACTCCAATATGTGTTACGTAACAGCGCTGCTTAGCGGTGATTAGCAAAGCTGACTCAACAGGCGCTTAACATATATTAGGGTGGTTGTATAAACTATAAGTCAAAAGCGCCATCGTGCAGTGGTTTTATTTTTGATCATTTCGAACTTTCATTTTACATTGTAGCCAACTTTACTTGATAGGCAAATGTCATCATAAAGAAAACAAGAAATTATATTGACATATATGACATTTTAAAAAACAAAACACAGAAATTAAACACTTGAAGGAATAAAATATATTCATCAATATAAACTATTTTTTTTTTTAAATTAAAACAAGGTTCAAAAACAATAAATTATAACAAAATGGATAAGTTGCAAAACAACAGAAAAATTATAAAGGGTTCATTAACTCGCATTTTTACATTTGCATCAGATGCAGAAGCAGATTTAATAGAGCTGAAAGTGCGCGTTGAGAAAGCAGACGACATTTTTAAACAGTTTGAGAATGTTCAAGCTGAAATAGAAGCTGCGGCTAACACAGCTGAAGCTGCCGCTACTGAGGAAGCATATAGAGTAGAAATTGAAAATAAATATTTTGCGATAAAAGCAATCTATGCAGGTCGTGTAAATGATGATGACGCAAATCACACCATTATGGAACAGCATGCGACGAACAACGATATGTCAACAGCAGTGCAAACACTCGTCGAACAGCAAAGTGCTGTAACCACACTACTGGAGCAAATGTCAAACTCTAGTCGATTTGGTGCAAACTCAACGCCAGCTGGTCAGGCCGCTGACGCAAGTCAACAACGACAGCAACAATCGTATTACGAGATGCGTCTTCCTCAAGTAATAGTTCCAGAATTCGATGGATCGAGCACAGACTGGATCAGGTTTCGTGATCTTTTCGAATCCATGGTTCACAATAGGGTGAACATTTCTAATGTCGAAAAACTTGAATATCTTCAAACACGATTGAAGAAAGATGCGCTCTCGCTTATCAAGCATCTACAGCCCACAAATGCCAATTACGAAATTGCATGGAATTTGTTAAAAAGAAAGTTTGACAAATCCGATAAGGTCAAGCGTGCCTACTTGGAACTTTTGTTCAACCAGCCAGCGATGAAATCGTCATGCGCTTCAGAGATCAAACGGGTTTACAACAACACAAACGAAAGCTTCAATGCTCTTAAGGTTCTCGACGAGCCAGTTGAACAGTGGAACACTATTTTACTTTTTCATTTGGAAAAGAAACTTGATAACGATACTCTTAGCTTATGGTACAGAGAGAGAAAAACTGATGAGTGTCCAACATTTGAACAATTTTTAGGGTTTATCGAAAAGCGAGTTTTCGAATTGGAACATACACAGAAAAGTTCCAACCACACGACATATGAACATTCGACTCAAAAACGCAATCAATCCCGTACCTTCACAGCAGTGGTGCATTCATGCCCTGTATGCTCAAAGGAGCATTACTTATATCACTGCGAGCAATTTAAAGCAATGGCACTTGAGTGCAAATACAAGGTACTGAAAAAGAACAACATTTGTTTTAATTGTCTTCAACCTAATCATCAGGCATCGGAATGTAAGAAATCATCGTGCAAGTTATGCAATGCAAAGCATAACACGCTTCTTCATTCATCAGCAGCAACTAAAATGACTTCTCAACAACGAAACAATATGCATCAGCAATCAGTAGAACAACAGACAGCAATAAGCAATGTTATGAGCTGCAACAACACGACGCAACAGGCTCAACAAATATTTTCAGTGCTGCCGACCGCAGTAATCTTTGTTCGAGATGGTTCCAACATTTTACGGCCATGTCGAGCTCTTTTAGACTCAGGGTCACAAAGCACACTCATCACAGAGGCGTGTGTACAAAGACTTCAACTCAAGCGCTCTCACGACAAAACGGTCCTCTTCGGCGTTGGCTCAGGTACCGGAAGCTATACAAAAGGTAAGGCTGCAATTTACATTGAGGCATCGCATGTCAGCAAGGTTGTCACAACAGAAGCTTTCTGCTTATCTGAACTTACTAAGAATATTCCTGGACAAATCATCGAAAGCAACAAGCTAGATTTTTTCAAAAGCCTAACATTGGCAGATCCTGCATTCAACAAGCCTGGTCGTATCGACATGATCCTGGGCGTCGATATTTTTTCTGATTGCATGCTTGAGGGTCGCATAGTGCATCCCAGCGGATCACCGAGTGCTTTGCACACAATTTTTGGTTGGGTAATCATGGGACGAATTGCAGGCACGTCACAGCAGCAAATAATTACAGCACACGTGTCCATAGACCTGGATAAGCAACTTCAGCGTTTTTGGGAAACCGAAGAACTACAGGCGCCAGCTCGATATTTTACTTCTGAAGAAGAAGAAGCAGAACAACATTATCAACAACATGTACAGCGAGAAGAAAATGGACGGTATGTTGTTAAGCTACCACTCAAGGCAGGTGACATCCAATTTGGTGACTCTAAAACAGCGGCGTTAAAAAGACTCTACGCAATGGAACGACGTTTCGAGAATGACAACTGGTTACGAAAGGAGTATACAACATTCATGCAGGAATTTATTGAGCTGGATCACATGGAGAACGCGATAGAGTCTCCACCAAACAGAACTTTCTTCTTACCGCACCATGCAGTGATGAAACCGAGTAGCACAACAACGAAGCTACGAGTTGTATTTGACGCCTCGTGCAAGACAACGAATGGCCTTTCATTAAATGACCAGTTATTAGTTGGACCAACTATACAGAATGACATTTTCAATATTCTGATCAAATTTCGGAAATTTGAAATCGGATTTATAGCCGATATAGAGAAAATGTATAGGCAAGTAGTTGTTCACGCTGATGATCGTTCACTGCAGCGCATCTTGTGGAGAGAATCCAAGCATAAGCAACCACAGCAATATAATTTAAAGACGGTCACTTACGGCACAGCTTCAGCGCCATTTCTCGCAACAAGGACGCTTCATCAGATCGCGAAGGACAGCAAGGAATTGTATCCCGCAGCTGCTCATGCAATAATACAAAATTTCTATGTTGACGACTTCATGTCTTGCGCTGTCGATTTTCAATCTGCGATTCAATTGAGAGTAGAACTATGCAAGGTACTATCTGGAGCTGGGTTCCATCTTAGAAAGTGGTCGACGAATTCATCACAATTGTTGGAAACAATACCGTTAGAAGATCGTGAAACATCAACAGAAACAATTATTGATGACACACAAACTGTTAAGACACTTGGTTTACAGTGGGATACAACGAGCGATTGTTTCATCTACAGCGTTTCGTTTGCTGCAATGCCTGAGCCTGTGACCAAACGTGCTGTTCTTTCAGATATTTCCCGGATATTTGATCCATTAGGATGGATGTCGCCGGTGGTCGTGTCATTGAAAATCTTCATGCAGAAGCTATGGCTGAACGGTATCGAGTGGGACCAGCAGTTGCCTGACAATCTTTTCAAACATTGGTCTGCATTTCGTGAAAATATTAACGGCATCAAAGATCTTCAAATTCCTAGATGGCTTAATTATGCTAACGAGCAGTATGTTGAGCTTCATGGGTTCGCCGATTCATCCGAGCTAGCATATGCGGCAACAATTTATCTTCGAGTTCAAAGCAAAGATGGCCACATTTCGTCACGTTTAATAGCAGCTAAGACGCGTGTCGCGCCAGTTAAGCAAATTTCACTGCCACGGCTTGAATTGTGCGCAGCTCATCTAATGACAAAACTAATTACAAAGGTTCAAATCGCTTTAGAAATCGCAGATGTCAAGCTATATGGATGGACGGATTCAACTGTGGTCCTAGCGTGGATTTCCGATCATCCTCGCCGATGGAAATCGTTCATAGCTAATAGAACGTCTCAAATAATTAATGTTATACCTGCGCAACAGTGGCGACACATACGGTCGCAGAATAATCCAGCGGATCTAGCTACTAGAGGCATTTGGCCAACTGAGCTTGTCAGTAATGAACTATGGTGGAGCGGACCAGACGTGCTACGGCAGCAACAAACAGCAGTGTTTCAACAACTACCAATTCCAAATGATGTCGACATGGAAGAACGTAAAGAAGTAACATTGCACGTAGCAATGTCTTCGGAGATCGAGCTCATTAACAGATATTCCAGTTACAACAAGCTTCTAAGAATTACCGCTTACTTGCGAAGGTTTTTGAATAATTGCAAGGCACAAAAATCTGGTCAAACAAAATCAATTGGATTTTTAACAACCATTGAACTTCGTGATTCTCACGATGCTCTAGTTATGGTAGCACAAAGGTCGTCATATGGGAATGATATTCGCAGCATCTTAGCTGGCAAACCATTACCAGCAAAACACAAATTGACATCACTATCAGCTTTCGTTGACGCTAAGGGTTTACTCCGAGTTGGCGGTAGAATCGCTAACGCGAACATCAGTTATGATCAAAAACATCCACTTATCTTAGATAAAAATCATCACTTAACCATTTTAATTATTCGTGAATATCACATACGAAATCTTCACGCTGGAAATAGGCAACTTCTTTACTTGATTGGTTTAAGATATTGGATTCTAGGCGTCACGTATGCCATAAAGAGATGTGTATACAAATGCACAGTTTGTATGAAACTTCGTGGCGTTCCATATGAGCAGCAAATGGGAAATCTTCCACATCGTCGATTAGAACCTGGAACAGCATTTCACAATACTGGAGTGGATTTCGCCGGGCCGATTCAAGTCCGGTCATGGAAGGGCCGCGGATCAAGATTATACAAATGCTGGATTTCCTTATTCATATGTTTGGTAACAAAGGCAATACATCTTGAGTTGGTGAGTGAACTTTCAACGGCTGCCTTCATCGCAACATTTCGACGTTTTATTGCCAGACGAGGCAAACCAATCCACATGTACTCAGATAACGGTACCAATTTTGTTGGTGCCAGCCAACAACTCAAAGATCTGTACGAATATTGGAGAACATCATCAGTTCAGGAGAAGCTCACCAAAGAATTATGTGACCAACAAATACAATGGCATTTTTCACCTCCATCAGGGCCCCATTTCGGTGGAACATGGGAAGCCGGAGTCAAGTCTACTAAATATCACTTGAAACGCGTGCTCGTCAATGCATCTGCTACATTTGAGGAGCTTTACACAATACTGTGTCAAATTGAGAGTTGTCTCAATTCGCGACCGTTATGCAGCAAATTTGAAGGCGATACCGATCCATTAACGCCGGCGCATTTCCTCATCTTGCGGTCAATGTCTACTTTACCTGACGAAAATTTGTTCAACATGAAGGTAAACAATGTTAACCGTTGGCAATATCTTCAACGACTTGTGCAGCAATTTTGGCTAAAATGGTCAGCAGAGTATTTGACCCAACTTCAACAGCGTCCAAAATGGGCGCAAAAACTCAAAAATCTTCAAATCGACGACGTAGTTATAATTAAGGACGACAACCTTCCTCCATCGCAATGGTCCATAGGAAAGATCACTGCTACTCATCCAGGATCTGATGAACTCGTACGAGTTGTGTCTGTCTCCACAAGCAAAGGAATATACAAACGCCCCATAACTAAGCTGTGCCCACTCTTTTTGGATATTTGAAAACGGATGTTTTCAACAGAGGCCGTGATGTTTACAAATCATATCATTATTTTGCATTAACTACTTTTATTTAAAGCTCAAAGGCAACCCTGAAATAATTTTATGTTTTGACGCTAACATCATTTTTTTGATATACATACGATAGATAGATATAACGAGTTTGTACTTCATCATATTAAAATACAGTCCATTTAAAATATCACAAATTAGCAACAAGAGTTTTATTTAACCATACAATACACTTAGGGAAAAAAATATTAAATTTATCCAAAAACTTTTTTAATTCATCCAAAAAGCGAGTCATTTTTGCACCAATAACGCATTTGCTTAAATCAACTACGTAAATATTTAAAATTTATTTAAATACTTTTTTAATTAAATAAAATATTAAAATATTTAAACAGAATTAATAAAAAATATATTAAAATTATGCACGAATTTTTTTCAATACCTTTCAAATATTTAAAAAAAAAAATAAAACTATCGCATTTAAGGAGTTTTATATAAAAATATTGAAATTAAAAAAAATTTATTTGAATATTTCCCACGAGATTCGTCCATCAAATGCCACTTGGTAGTATATTTTATATTCTGTTTTCGTTCTCTAATTTATACTATTTTTGACAGTTATTGCAGTATTATGGCAACAAATGTCCAAATAGTACAAATTAGAGAAATATAAAGAAAACTTGTAACTAAACTAAAGGGGCAAAGAAAAATATGCAGGCAAATGACAACCGGCGCAAGACATTTGTGAGAAAATGTCCTGTTGTCACTCAAATCTTACACAAATATATTGTGCGACCATCAACCGCACTCACAACAAGCTTTGCCAAAAATCCAGGCTATATTACCCTTGCAACAAAAACTAAATGAGAACTATAAAGCTGCAACTGCAAGAAATAAACTGCAGGAACAGTGCGATGCTGTTGCTGCTTGTCGGGATATGTGTGTACGTGTGCGATGCTGTTGCTGCTTGCTTGTATGGAATATGTGTGTACGTGTGTGGTATAAATAGAATGCAAATACGAGAAAAAAACGAGTTGTAAGGAAAACATTTGATTTATCCACGTAAATATTTAAATAAAATTTATACTGAGGCGTGGATAATGCTAATATGCGTTATTTCCCTTAGTGTATGAGTTCTAAAAAAGTATTTATTATGAGTATTTAAAGAGTCTTTATTATGAGCTTTAAAAGAGTATTAAATATGAGTCTTAAAAGAGTCTTAATTTTGAGTCCAATATGGGCCATAAAGCAGTCATTATTATGAATCATATTTTGAAGCCCATCCGTGCGATTTGATTATTTCTTGTGGAGTTACGTCAAGTCATCGGTATATGCGACAAGCCGCCTATATTTGAGCAGCTTAAGGGCAATATTATGCGAGTTATCAACGAAATTCGACTAAAATTTCTTGTAAAAGTGACGAAAAATTGGGTAGATCGAATTTCGTACATTTTTATGTATATTAAGACAGAATCAATGACAGAATCATGTGGCGACCGTGGCGTAGTTGGTTAAAGTGCGTGGCCGCTATGTCAACGAACTTTGGAAACCCAGGTTCGAACTCCAGCAGAGACAGAAAATTATTTGAATTAAAATAATTTTTCTGTACGGCCGCCACCTCTCTGCAGACAATGGCAGACCTCAGAGAGTAATCGAATGCCATGTAAAGCTTCTTGAGAATAAGAACATTACGTTCATCGCCGTTCGGAGCCGGCGTTAAACATGTAGGTCCCTTTCTCGGTCAATTGTGTACAAACTTAATAACACGCACAACACAATTGATCATAAGAAGCTAGGTCAAAGTCCTTTCAAGGGCTGAAATGGCCAGTTATTATATTATTATAAGACAGAATCAAACGTAAAATAAGATCGGGACAAAGTTTTTCCTCTTTTTTTAGTCTCAACATCAGAAATCGTTATTATGACATGTTGTTTGAACATGCCAATGATTTCACAAAAAAAGTAGTCAAACCTTCATACCAAAATATTGTTTATCAAACTTTTAATCGCAAAAATGGTTCGGATCGTCGTTGCATAAAATATGTCTATTCAACTTATAAGTTCCGGCGCACTGAGTATTTTCCGGTAGCTGATGACGCAATTCTTCAATAAAAAGGTTCAATTGTTCAGAAATATTAATTTTATTTTCTTCAAGATAATCTCCATTGCAAGCAATACACATATTCCAACGCTTCCTCTTATCTTGAAAACACTTTTCATAGGCTGATATTAAAATCGCCTTCAGCTCCTTTTGCGAATTCTCCTTTAACGTACCAATCTTCACTTAAGCCACGACTCAAGTCGTGGGAATAGGAAAAAGTCACAAGGTGCCATGTCGGGTGAAAACGGAGCTTGCGGAATAGTATGAACGTTGTATTTGGTCAAATAGTCGCCTGCAAAATGAGATGGTTGAGGCGGTGTGCTGTCGTGGTGAATAAACCACGATTTGTTTCTCCACAATTCTGGCCTCTTACCTCTTGATCTTCTGCTATTTCCTTTATGCTCGCACGACGATCTGCGAAGAGAATTTTCTTTACTTTTTCGCTGTTTTCGTCAGTCAATGGTGGATGGACGCCAGGAACGATTTATTCATCCCAAATTATTAAATTTGCAAAAATACATTTTCTGTGCATACTTTCAGGGCAAACATTTAGAAGGCACTGTAATTGCAAGAAATAATTTGACAGTTTGAGCGATATTAGGTGTGGATAGGCACGTTTGCCTCTTATGTAGAAAAAAATTCTACTTTATTTTTATAATTAAACCACGCATTGAAAAAAACTTCCAGTAAATTATAGATTAACTTTGGTCCTTTCAAGTCTGTTTTTATGTGTAGCGCACTTACCAGTAAGCGCAAGTTGTCTTAAATAATTTTTTTTTTTTATATCATTTACTTGCTGGTAAATTTAAATTAATTTTCATGTCCAGCACAGCAACAGTTTGAATAGAATAGAAAAACTTTTCAAAAGCAACTAAAAGACATTGAAACTTTTTCAATGAACGCATCTAAGTGTACCTGTGTCTTACTAACATGCTCGCTCTTATCTTGCTTGCTTGCGACATTGCAAGCAAGTCGCTGCGACTAATTCATTGAATATTCTTTTGTGTTTGAGAGTGTTTTTTGTGGCCAAATGCAATTTATTGCAATTGGTAATTAATTACTTGCCAGGCTGAACAATACTTCACTTTGTTCTAGTACTTTTTTGGTTTCTTCAGTCACTTAAGACATCAGTTCCAACTAAAACTATGTCATTGTTTTAACCTTTCAGTGCCGCGGTTTTTTCTGACAATGATTACATGGGCGCCAGATCCAGAAAATTTGTGAAATCTATGAAATTTACAAAAGGAGTTTGTTATGTCATATGAAGAATATAAAAAGAATAGGAAGTTTTAGAAGGCCAATAACACTGTTCAACACGAAAAAAAAACAACACGGTTCTGACAACGGATTCTGATAGAGGGGATAAAAAAAAACACACATGTATCGGCGTATTAAAAGTTTACGAATGAGTCTTATTTTAGGGGGGATTTAAGTTTCCCCCTTTTTTAACAATCTTATAGTGACTCGGCATAGGAAATCATGTTATCCTTACATTTTGAGTATAGGATGTGTTCTGAGGATTTATGTAAAATACTACAAGAAATATTTTTGTGAAACATTTTAACTCTCTAACTTCTCAATTTATGGGTCTTTCTTGACCCTTTTGTGATAAAAAGCAAAAACGACATAGGAGGCTGAAAACTGCCAAAGCCATCTTATAAATTATACTATGTTTTTTTATTAATTTTGCATAAGATAAGAATTTTGAAAAGCCAAAGAAAGCTTTTATTCAGAGTCGTTCGCTCAAGTTTTTTGGGCAATACATTCAAGGAAACTAAACTTAGCTCCAATCAGTATTTGGCATTTGTGTGTTTGCAGTTTGCTTTGTCTGAACTGTCTTGCCAGATGTAGAACTAAAAATCACGGGAACTTCCTCCCTCCCCCCAGAAATGTCAAATTCTGGATGCATCACAAAATTCCCCAGAAATGTGTTGGGATGCATCACAAAACGGATGTTGGATGCTTTCACCTCATTTCAAACTTAAATTGATAGCTGAAGAGAAACAAGGTGAAACAGAAAGCTTTCTCACCACTACACCTAATGAAAATGGTTTTCTTAAATGTTATTTATATAGATTCAGACAAAATGAAAACCAATTTAGCACTTTTTGAAGCCGCAGATCATATTTTTTTTATTTTTTGGTTCGAAATTTAATGCAGACAGAATTAACACGGAATGGTTAAGTAGTAATGAGGAGAGCTTGTCAAAAGTGCAGTCTCGCACGCTCCAAAAATAATGGATTGCTTAGCATGGAACGACTGTGTATATCAACTTCTGATTCCAGAGGATAGCCTAGACTAGGCGATGCCACTCCGTCATAACTTAAGATGGTTTCGCAGAGGAAATCGGGTAGATGGAATTCATTCACTATTTGGCTTTTATAAACTTCGCCTTTTCGAGTATTACGAGTATAAAAAAATAATAGTCCAAATGCACAAATTTATCCAAAGAAATAAAAAAAAACAAAGAAACTAAAAAAATGTAAGTCAATTTCAAAAATCTGTTCAGGCAATTTACAACACAATTAACACATACAAACAAACGCACACGCATACACAGCCACATACGCATGATTAGCTTAAATATGCGGTACGCATTAAATTAGCATTGCATACATTAAGGCTTGTGCGACATGCAAATGCGCCTAAAAGTATGCTGCTTGAATTCATTTGCGTTTGTGCTGATTTTGCAAGTTATTAAACTCGCTTGACAACAACAAAAAGTGTTCATAATAGCAATTGTGTGAAACACACACACACACACACATGCACACACACAAAGCACACACGTAAACTTGACATTTACACACACTCTCCCAAACACCGCACAGCGCCGCTTCCACAACGGAAGTCCTGACACCGGATATTCAAAAATTGCTCGATTCATGCTCACAGCATCACTACGGCTTTCCGGATTTTGCTCAATTTCCATTTTAGTTTGTTTTTTTTTATAATTTTGTTATTGCAACCTTGCTTCAACTTACTCCGTTGCTCACAGTCAATTCCCGAGCACGTCGAGCGGACACATTCAATATTATTTGAAAAAGCAAAAAAAAAATTTCAGTTAAGCATCTGCTTAAGTAGTTTGGGCTGCAGAGTAGAAACCTGCTACCGTGGATGCTGCTGCTGTGCCGAGTGCCATCCATGTTTTGGTGGCAGACACGTACACTTCATGATCATCAACAACGGTTCCTCGGAACTCTAAAACAACGTGTGCAGAATAATCAAAAATTGCTAAATTTATTGTTGTTGCTAAAATAGCACAGCACAGGTTGAAAATTATGGACAACGCCATGCAGATATGTTGCAGTCGGGGGTGGGCATAGAACAACGTTAGCGTGCAGGTAACTCTCTCACCGGACGCTTGAATGGGAATACATTGCTTTCGTTTTCTTTTTGCTGGGGAAAATGGTTTTCATGGCATTCATTTTAGCTACGAATTGGTTTTTGAACAACATTAAATGTTGAATGTGAAAGTGGTCATGGTAAAAGCTTCAGTGAATTAAGTGGATGTGAAGCTAGGTTAGTTATAGTAGCCGTAAGCAATTAGCTTTGATTGAATGTTATAGTTTATCATCAGGTTGGTATTAGTTGTAGATGGTTGAAAGAAGAAGTTAAAAGCTGTTGAATTAAATTTAACATTTTTAACTCAGAATAACTTGGAATTTTTTTTTTTAAATTATCATTACTATTTATTTAAGTCATTTCAAAAACAGCCGTTTCCTCTAATCCTCTAATAGTAGGATCTTAGAATGGACAACACTTCTTAAGTATTTTACTTAGACAATTCCCTTCATGGTTTTGTTTTACGGTGCTTCAAGCTTGGGACTAAAACAAACATGCCCTCGTAGTGGCCCGTATGGCCTGCGTGGCCCTTCATACAAATTTTTTTCTATCTTAATTTTGTTTTTGCGATGAGCCAAAACCAGAGAACGCCTGCAAAAAACAACAACACAAACCGCACTCGTTCAATGTTTAGCACATTTTTCAGCGAACTTTACAAAAACAAATGCATGCATAGCCAAAATAAAAAAACGTACCTCGATGATGTCGATTCTGAAGCTGATTTTCCCGTTACTTGTGTGTAGAGTAATTTTTCATGACATATGATTTTATTGCATTGTAATTGTTTCATTGTTTTGTTTGATTTTTTTTCCAAACGCAACGATGAACAACATTTTGTGTGTTTTTTTTTTTTGTTAAGCATTGGCCCGCGCTTAAAATTTCCTGGGCCACACTGGACTAAAACATTGGGTCAGCGGTTGATAGTTCAAAGGTTTCAAATTAGTTTCATGTTTTTTATTTATTGACCAAACAATGCAATTTACCTATTCTAACGTATTTTTTCTCTTCCTTTTCCTTGTTTTGGTGTTCGAAGATACGGGATTCGGAATTCGAAGTGGGCATAATCCGCCCACCTGAATGCCATGATTTCAAGAACAAGTCAAAATGAAATTGAAGTTATTTTGGAGTCAATTGAAAAAGTGAACTAGTTCATTTCTAGTGCAGTTCGAAGTAGCTCTGAAAAAGTACAAAAGGCGTTCAGTGTAGAACAGTTCAGTTTGCTTTTGTTTTCAAAAGTATTGCTGAAAAAAATAAACGCGTTCTGGCTATTTTTTAAAATTTGCTACGCACAAAAAAAAAAAATAATAAAAAAAAAATATTAAAAATGTTTATAGATAGTTATAAACAAAATTTCTTCTGGATTGTGGATCGAAAATATCATACTAATTAGGTTTTTAGGACCTTTGCTCCAGTACACTAAAAGTTTAATCTTTTAAAATGTTCACTTTTAAACTAATTGAAAAAGAACCACTTTCAGGCTACTGTGACAGCAACCAGTTTGAAAATGTTCCTAATTCAACTAGTTCAAATATGGGGTAAAAGGAGTGTTTATGGGGACAATTGTTTTTTCCTATAACATTAACCCGCAAAAAGCGTCAGTTCGTTCAATGTTAAAGGGTATTGTTGTGGAACTAGTACTGTTCCTTTTTAGGACTAGTTTAGAACAATTTCAAATTTGATCCACTTTTCTGCTGGGTATTTACTATAATTAGAGCGAAGCGCCTACATCTGATGACATGCCAAGGTTAAAAAAGGCTCTATCCATAAGGAGAACAAAGCGCTCTACTGCTTTTTGGGAGCACTTAAAATGCGCTAATGAAGCGCTCAGGTTCCTGCTGGGTAGTGTTTGCGTTACTTTTTATTGCAAGAAGCTGGTCTTGCTGTTATAAGTTCAGCAGTGTATTGTTACTCTCGTCGTTTCATCCCAGCGGGAAAATAAAAAGCGCTACTTTTGCATAAAAAGTACACCTAAAAGTACACCTGCTGGGATACTTTTGCATAAAATAGAGTGAGAGTATGTTTACATACGAGAGGTTTGGAAAAAAAGGTCAGAGCAAGCTTTTTATCCGACAGCAAACGATTGTATCTGAGGAGGCAAAAAGCATACTCATGCAGGGCTCTATTACATAGATGGCTTTAATCAGTGGGACTTTGCTTAGCCGAACATAAAACGGAGGCGGTGCTTATAAGCAGCCGCAAAAGATGGAAGTTGCAAGTATCAATGTTAACGGGACGGTGGTGCATTCCATCATTATACCTTGGTGTAATGATTGACTCCTGACTAACAATCAAACAGTATCTCCAGTATGCCCACAAAAAGCATCCACCACATGTATGGCCCTATCGAGCATATTGCCTAATACGAGAGGACCCATACAAGCGCTCAGGACACTACTCTTTAATGCAGTACGATCCATCGTGATGTCATACATCACGGTATGGGCCTCAGCAATGAAGACGAAGTCTTACCGGCGAGGTATTGAATCTGTTTATAGATTCGGCGCACTCAGGGTATGTTGTGCCTACTGAACAGCTTCCGAAGATGCAGCATTAGTCCTAGCAAGCTCGATACCCATCGAACTTCTCGTGGATGAGACGCTTCTGACGGACAATAACAACGAGCCCATTTGCAAGAAAGTTGCTAGAGAAAGAAGCATGCTTAAGTGTCAAAACCATTGGAATAGATCTCCGAAAAGTCGTTACACTTACCAGCTCATCCCGAACATAGCCGATTGGTGCAAAAGAAGTCACGACTCCATGAACTTTCATCTGACACAGATTTAAGCGGTCATGGGTGCTTCAGAGCATACTTGTTCAAATTTAATCACGCGGTAAATCCATACTGCTCACACTGCTCTTCAAATACAATTGAAGGTGCAAAACATGCTTTATTTGAGTGCCCCAAATTTGATAATGCCCGCCTTGAGGCTTCAAACAGTCTCGGGGAAATTATGACACAACAAAAATTGGTGTCCCTAATGCTGAAAAGCGAAGCGAACAGAGGGTCAGTGGTCAGTACCCTTGCTAAAACCATAACAGAAGAACAGCTCAGGGTTGAGCTTTCACAAAACACAGGAGGCTGAGTAGAGTACTTCATGTCTATTTACCCCTCAAACGTCGGTTGTTACCCATACAGTTTTTAATACTTTTGTAGAATATCATGCCACTGCGTCTCAAATCAGCAGCTCGGATGATCTTCTCCATCATAAGGTTGAAAAAGTCGCACGATAAGGAATCACCTTTTCTATAACCTTGTTTGGTATCGAATGGAGGAGAGAGATCCTTGCCATTTTAACTGTGCTGCTGGTGTTGCTCAGTGTCATTCTGCAAAGACGGATGAGCTTTGCAGGAATACCAAATTCAGACATATTGGAGTATAGATGATTCCTTATTGGACTGTCGAAGGCGGCTTTGTAATCGACAAAAAGAAGGTGTGTGTCGATTTGTTTTTCTAGGGTCTTCTCCAATATTTGTCGTAGCGTAAATATCTGGTCTATGGTGGATTTCCCAGGTCTGAATCCACACTGATAAGGTCCAATTCGCTGTTTCACGATGGGCTTCAGTCTTTCACATAATACGCTCGACAAGACCTTATATGCGATATTAAGAAGGCTTTTTCCACGGTAGTTGTCGTAAATGGTGGGATCGCCTTTCGTGTGGAATTGGCAAAGGTTCTTATCATTTAAAATGCATTCTTCTGACAATATTCTGCATAGAAGCTCGAATATGAGTCAAACATATTCCAGCTAAGTACTGTTCCCAACACCCGGGAAATGATGCTTAGCGGCGAATCCACGGGGCTTATAGAGGGACGATGTTTGAATGCGGAGGTTCAGGTTTATTGCGTGAAAATCAAATACTCTCACCTGCACGGTGATGCCTTTCGAAGATTCTCCCTTTGCGAATGAAATAAGAAAACAAAAAAAGATGAGCCAAACATCGCACAAGCAAAAAATTACTGAGTAGCCAGTCACTTTCAAATAATCTGTGTACTCGGCCTACTCGCCCTAATCTGCATACTCGTTCTAACACTAACAACACACGCTCTATCAACTTTTCGCTTTCCAAGACTGATAAAAGGTGGTCGACCATGAAATAATTTTCTTTTCAGCAGAACTGTTATGGTTTCGTCTCTGCCCAAGATGACAACTACACGTGCACCCCATACGCACACCAAACCCATAACCTCACTTGATTCGCCTTCAAATTCATAACGAGATTGACTCTCTGCCATAACAAGTGCCTCATTTATAAAATCTGCCTAAAAATAGACAGATGTTTAGGCTGCCGCAACAAATATTCCATCATGAGGTTCCAATTGAATGGACCACGCATAGACCTCTGCTGACAGCCACGAACATCATTTCTTATTTGATTAACACCTATCACATATGATTCTCTACAAGAGAAGTTTCTCTGTAGATGGTATCTATGGTATCACTACTTCTCTGTAGAGACCATAGTCTCTATGTTACCATAGTGTAGATATTCGCCAACCCAACTCCCTAAGCTTAGCTATAACAATATCCCATCTGATAGTCTTACAACTAATATTCTTAAATTCTTTGAAGTTCTTAATTTTCAAGTTGTTAATTCTCTGAATTCTTCACTCCAAATAAAATATTTGAACGGATTTCACCTAGACAATTACTAAAATATCAGACGCGCAATAACAGTTTTCATCTTAATTTTCAAATATACCAACAAAATAGTCGTAATAAATTTTATTTTCTTAAATATGTTTCCGTGCAAGGGAAGAAAAAAAGATGAGGTTAAAGAAAGGCAAATGAAAGAATCACTTTATTAAGTGACTGACTTAAAGGTTGCTCTTGTTTAAGTTTTCCCTTGAAAAAATATCTTTCTCTAGCAAGGAACAGCTTGACTTCTGGTTCACACATTATTATCGGGGATTTTTATGTCAACACGTAGGTATATGGCACCGTATGCCATTGTATTTCATAGTTTTTGTAGGCAATAAAAATCTTCATTAACTTCGGCGAAGGACGCACGAAAAAAAAAAGAAAGAAAAAAAACACGTCATAGTGTGCCTTAAATACGACGCGTGTTCCCCAATGGCACAAACCAAATTAGACTTTATGCTAACGACTCCAAGATAGTTCTGGACACATGCGAACGTCGACAAGTGCCAGCATTGGGAGAGGTTATAAAAATGCGAAAAAAGCGCAACAGCAGCATGATGGTCAACAGGACGTTGGTAGATAGGAAAACATTTGGACAGAACGTTTAAAAAGGACAAGTGTGTGTGGGTATGTATACGTGTATGTGTATGTGTGGTTGTGTGAGTGAGCAAGTGTGTGGCCTTGTGAACACATGCAGTGACCAATTAACACGCTTCTCAACTATAAAATTCGTTTGTAAGGATTCAGTAGTTGGCAGCACTGGCAAACGTTTCAAAATCTGCTCTCCATTCATGCTGTTCTAACAATATTTGTAGCGATGTATGTATGTATGTATATGCAAAAGTCTATGTGTGCGCTTATGTAACTGCATATATGAAGGGACAATGAAAACGCATACATGAATACAACAATACACACACACACACATGTAAGAGTAGCATTTAATGCTGACATACAGGGCAGTGTGCAAAGTGCATAAAATGAAATTGTTATCTCTGTGTTGACCTTAAAACAAATTGTTATCTGCGAGTGTGTATGTGAGTGTGTGAGAGTGTGAGTGCGGGAGTGCATTGTTGCCAGTTGCCAGTTTAATTGTATCATGTGACTGTGACTGTAGCAGTGCGCAACTGTGTCGCGCCTGGACAAAGCCTTGCAGTAATTTATAACTAGATTTTTGTTGCTTTTGTTGTTGTTGTTGTCCAAATGATTTTAATCTTGATTGTGTTCAAATGGCGCAAAATCACCATTAAACGTGAGTAGATTAACTTTTTTTTTGTAAAGGACACGTGTGAGGACTAATTCGTAGACGATTTCCGACAAATTTAATGCCAACTTTCGACTAATGGGAAGCTTTTCATTTTTTTTTTTCATGCAACCAATTTGTTCACACCATGTCATATTATGTAAAATAAATGTATTTTTTCCATGCCTCAAGCTATGGTTATAAGACTATCTTTTTCCTCCAACTGTCTTTCTCTCACTCTCTCTCTCTCTCTCTCTCTCTCTCTCAGCCTACAAAAATAATGAAATTGCAAATTTTAAAATTTCTCAGGAAATAAATTTTAATAACGCCTATATTTCTTTTTTATAACTTCCGACAGGAAAACATTGTTAATTACAATATTTTACACCCATACATAAAGCCATGTAATTGAAGCGCACAAAAAAGCATGGATAGGCAACTAAGGCTTTGCCGTGCTTATATTTCACATCCTAAGGCTAACTTTTTCTGCAGTTGCCGCCTACAAATGTATCCTGACATAATCATAAACAGGTGATAGTGCAAGTTAAGTGACTCCAAGAAGCAAGCGAAATTTTGCACTATTGTGCGTTGTTAACCTTTTCTAAAGCTGTTGGGTAACCAGATATCCAATGCCTAGAGGGCGAATAATTTCATAAAGGAAGCCTTAAAATATTTTTTCCTGAAATTTTCATCTATTTTTAAATATGAAATGTACTTGTGCGAGATATTTAAACAAGTTTTTCTCTTTCCATTTCATATTTTCTAGCTAAAGTTTTTGAGTTAAAAAGTTTTCAGTTTAAACCTTAATGTGCCACTGGTTGCCGCCAGGAACCAAACGACTTAAATCTAAACTCAATTAAAGGGTTTTTTTAAAATTTGCCTCTGTCACTCTCAAAATGTTACTATTTGCGCCGTATGCCAATTGAAACTTACTTTGTTTGTTTTCGATGTGTTCAGTAGGCGACGCACAGTAATTGAGACCCATACAAAAAGTGTCAATAAAAATAAGGATTCGTCGTAGAACAATTAAATGTGACGCATGAGTTGAATATAACTATATAAGAATACAGTAAAAAATATTTTTAAATTTCCTAAAACCACGCCTACCTCCCATATAAGATAAAAATCTAAAACGCTATATTTTTTTACTGATTAATTTTTTACTGATATATAAGCTACTCGCTCAAAACACTTAACCCTCTGTTTGGCACATGAGTCTGGCCAGACCTTTTCCGATTTTAATTTTAATTTAATCATATTTAGAATTGAAACACCGACTTGAAATTTCATGTAGCTTCCTAAAATTTCATTAGCTATCGATCTTAAAAAAAATCAGGGCGAAAAAAATTTTTGCAAGAAAAATTACAAGGATTTTATGGTGTACACATCGTATTCGTACCACATGAGTCTGGCTAGACATACATTTATTTTATATGTAATATTATTTTTATTATTGCGTAAGTTATTTTTAATTATTCCGTTAGTGATTGTAAAAAACATTTCACGGGCTTTATTATTATTTTGATAAATTATTTTAATAGTTAATTCAGTTCAAAATGAGTGATGAAATCGTTTTTTATATAATACGCGGTGGTAATTTTGATACCACGTTTGATAAAAGAGTGACAGCAGCTTTAGCCAATGATATTGCATGTGAAAGAGAAGCTGAGGAGGGCGATGTAACCGATCCATTCGCTGACAATAATGATGATGATGATGGCGATTTAGATTATGTGCCAAATGAAGAAGATGCATCAGATATTGAGAACCTAATGAAATGTTTGACAGTGACGATGACGAAGATTTTATTTTTTTTTTTTTTCTCTGAAATTCAACAACAAAGTGCTGTTAAAGATTGTTTTTATCGTAAGGACGGTACAAAATAGACTAAAAAGATATCAAATGCTGCAGTTCGTGTCGGGCAACATAATATTATGCGTTTCGAGGTGGACCCAAGGAGCAAAATTCAATAAATTCAATACCAATTGAAGTTTTGAAAAAATTTTTTTCTCCAAACATTGTATTTATTATCATCGCCGAATCGAATCGTTACGGAAAAGATTCAAAAAACAAAAACTATGGAAGGATGGTACTGAAAGTGAGTTAGATGCATTTGTTGCAATTTTTTTGTCTGGTGGTGTTTCACACAATAACATGCAAAAGTCCGCAGTTTTGTGGCGCACAGATGGCCTACCTATATTCAGAGCAGCTATGTCTCAAAAGCGATTCATTGCATTGACACGATATATTCGATTTGATGATGGGCGAACACGACCATATCGTTTGGAAAATGATAAAGCTGCACCAATTCGTGACATATGGAATTATTTAAGTGAAAACCTTGCCAAGAAATATACCCCACATGCGAATATTACTATAGATATCTTGTGACTCGAAAACAAAATATCCCTTGCAAGGAAAATTATATACTGGTCGGGCACAAGGCGATCAACGTGAGATCAGGTAATCAGGGCGAAAATGTAATGCTTAATGTTACTGTCGCAAAATCGTACAGTAACAGTGATCGTACAATTATTGCTGACAATTTCTTTACATCTCTGGAAGGATCAAAAAGACTGGCCGTACTTGGTCTCGGATTCGTTGGTATAATTCGATCTAATAAAAGTTGTATCCCTGATGAAATGAGAAAGAATCCCTCTCGTCCTGTCCTTTTATCTTGCTTTGGATATATTGCCAATTTAGTTTCAATTTGCAGTTACGTGCCAAAAAAAAAACATGAAATGTATCTGAGGTCTGGCCAGACTCATTAGGTATGAATATGACTCGCCAAACATGTGCCCAACAGAGGGTTAAATATATGTGTAGAATAAAAAAAATATATATTTTTCCCACGCTCACCTCCCACATGAAATTGTTCAGTGCACTTGATTTTTAAAATTTAAACTTTTATAAGCATATCGTTCAAACGGCTGAATTAACTGGTTAATTTTATTCTAAGACATTTTTTGTTTTGCTTTTTATAAAAAAGTAAAATACAAAAAAATCATAAAAAAGAGCTGACCGTTTCATTATTTTTTTTTTTTGTTTTTTTTAGACTAAACCAACGCTCAGAGGATGACTATGAATGCGAAAGCATTGTGTTGATTCGGAAGAAGTGTGTTAGTTAGTTGGACGGTAGAAATATGGAGTAGTGTCGGTGAAGTTTTTTTTTAAATTCACACAGATCAAAACTGCCGGGGAACACGCCCGCACAATTTAAGTTCCACAATTTAACTGTACGACTGAAGAAAGAATTATCTCGGTAATGCGAGTTTCTATTGGGCATTAAGGCAATGGTATAGGGATGGGCTTGGTGAGCTGCCCGGGTGGACCTGGGAAACACACAAGCTGATGGCGTCAGGTCATGTATCTCCCTTGAATACTTCCCATGATAGTACTTGTACAAAAGGCTTAGGCAACAAACATTGCGTCGATGCCCAAGAGAGTTGAGAGAAGATGAAATGTTTTCGCACGTCGTTGAATTCGGTTCAGAAGCTCCAAATAAGATCTTGAAGCTCCTGCTCAAATGTGCGAATTGTACTCCATTTTCGGCCTAATATATGAGGTATAGATCACGCGTAGATCAGTTGGAGTGGAGTATTTCTTACACCATTTTAAAAAACCTAGGCACTTGGCCTCTTCTTTCGACACATCGAAAATATGATCATTCCAGCGAAGATTGGATTGAATCGATATGCCCAGAACGACAAAAGCTTCTGATTCCACTCATATTGAGGGGGACTAAGGGGCAATTCATTCGCTTGTGACTTAACAGGCAACACTGGGCCTTGCTAGCATTAAACTCTACTCTATTAACAAGTCCCCACTCGGAGATTTTTCTTAGATCATTAAGAAGCAAAAATAATATATACAAGATTATGCCATGCGCATGTCTGCCTACGTCATGATCGACTGATTGTCAAAAGCCGCTGTTTTTCACTGAGCAAAACATAAACAAACAGAACTGTAAGTGAAAAATAAATCGCACAGAACCATTTCGCACTATATTTCGCCTCTTCTTGCACGAATAGAAAATCAGTGGAAAAAACAGAGAAAGTGTATTTTCCTATCTGCGTCACGAAATATCAAACGTCTTAAGCAGAACAGTGCAACTTTTTTTGCCTCAGTTGGCGTAATCTGATTTCTATTATTTTTGATTAAGAAGTGTATCATTTGTGTTTTGTCACTTTCTCTCAATCTCCAAAAAATTCGGAAGGAGAAAACACGTGATTCATCGAGTAAAGTTATCACCAACACCATATGCCATTAGTTTTGACACGAGAGCTTTATGCCACACTCGGTCAAACGCCTTAGAAATATCAAGAGCAACAACCCTGCCCTCACCGAAGAATTGAACACAATGGTTCCTGTTGCCGCAAACATTTAGTAGAGCTCACATGTATAGATCTCGACTCTCATCTTTTTCATATACGAATATATATATATTTTTTTGTATTTTATATCATCTCAGGAAACAGTAAATTATTATCCCTTCATTGCTTTATATACGCAATTGTGCAACAACAATGTACATATAAAAAATACTAACGGTCAGTTACTGAAATCACGCCACAAATTCTTACAGCCTAGAAAAACATTTTTGTTAAGATCAGTAGTCAGTGGAAAAACAAGGCGACGACCGGCTAGTTACAATTTATTTTTGAAGTGTTCACACCTCGCTCAACTTATATTAAAATTCACTTAAATTAAATATTAATAAACTTATTTTGGACATAGATAATTAAGTTTTTTATTGTTTTGTATTGAAGTCTAAGAGTTAAGCGCGAGATTGTGAGCGCTATAAAAGAATTGTCAACAAGACAAATATTGTGGTTGCTGAGGCAACAGTTCCATTTGTCAGTGAGGAACAGAGATTTGCACAACCGTCATTTTTTGCCACCGTTAACATTTTTTCCGTGGTGCGATTGGACATAAAAGCATGAATTTTCCTTGCTTTTGGCAAATGTTGCTCATGTCTCGCTTCGTTTTGTATTCTTGTGTCGTATGCATTCGTAATCGCGACCGCTCGTACTCTATAGTATTCGTATCCACAGCGATTGGTGTATGTATTCGCGCATTAATTTTAATGCAGAAGGCACATTCGGTGCTCGTATATTGAGGATACATTCGAAACGCCATTTGAATGCAATCAAGCTGTTCTTTGGTGAGGAACGCCATAAGATCACCAGTAGAGCGGGCCCTACGGGAGCCATATTGACGGTCACTGAGAAAATCGCTGTTCTCTAAATAATTCATAAGATTGAATTTTATTACACTCTCCATGATTTTGAAGAGCGTAGAGCATATCGCTCCAGTTAGTAGTTTCAGAGTAGGGTTCAGAGTTCGTGGCATCGCAATTCTTAGGTACCGGCTGAACTTTTGCGACCTTCTGTAGGAGATGTTGAAAAGGTTATGCAAAGGTCGAGCCGTAGTTTTAACAGTGTAATAAAACGTTCGAAAGTCATCTTGGATACTTTGATTGTATATTGCAGTTATGCTTCTCTCTTTAATTTTGTAAGTTATTCTGTAATTGAAAGTTAATTTATAAGAAGGATATTTCTATTTACATTTTAGCATATTTCGAGCAGGGTTCGGTTTCAAGCAATGCCTAAAAGTATACTTAATAAATTTGTGGCATTACCAAAAGACCTTTTCTGGCTGTCAATTCACAAGAAATAATTTGTCAACATTATGTCAACCTGACTTGTAAAACCTATTCGTGCAAACACTTGACAAGTGAAAAGCTGTATTTATTCACCACAGAAAGGTGAATAGCACGTTGTCAGAAACCAGCTGTTAACAGATCGATTCTGTGGATAACCGCTATGTTAATAACAACTAATAGCAACCGGAACTCGTTACCGGCCATAGAAATTGGTATTCTGTGCACTCGGTTACGCTGTCAAACGTAGTAACCTCACCTCATTGCAATATAGCTCTTTTCTTGTGGTGCACTATGGTCCATGGTCACTATGGTGCGGTGAAAAATTAACAATGGAAAATGAGAAGTAAGTATATATCGGATAAGGATGCTTCAGTTAGCTTGCAAAGTTTATTGAATCACACAACAAAGCGTCTTTTTCAAAGTTTTACAGACGAGCATATTAATACAATGATGAGTTATAATTGCACTCTTACGACTAAATGGGGTTGTAATAGATCTTCATTCAATAAAGAATACAATCAAAATTCACAAACTGATATCGGTGACAGCAATATGCTATTAGTATCGATGATGCCCTTGACTGTACAGTCGAGTACTCAAGATGAATATTGGCGTAATAAAAGCCCATCATCAACCAGGAACTGTCGTCCGATTTCTTTTGAATTTGCTAAGGAGACAAAAGAACATAACAAACGTTATAATAATTGTCGAGAAAATGAAGGGCGATATTACTGCTTTGGCAAAAACACAAACGTTTGTTTTTCGTATTGAACACAATTTAGTGTTTACAATGCTGGATGGCAAAACGCCTCAAATAGTTACAAATACTTTTCATTTGCTGTTTGTTATATTTGTAAAGCGAAACGAACAATTTTAGAAAAAGACATTGATAGCGATGCTTGTAAATTGGGCATTTCATCATTACATGCTAGAATAAAATTTATGGAATTCATAACATACTCCAAGTGCCCTATAACCCTTCAAAAATATAAGTAATAAACGTCGTTTTTGAGGAAATGATTGTTTTTTTTTTTTTTAGATTTGAACCAAGGATTTCAGGTGGAATACCTATTCAGTGAAGTCTGCCTTGGTTCGAAATGGAGTGATAGATTAGTGGGAAGGATAGATCAATCAGGTGAAACACGTGTAGGATGTTCTAAGCGTGGTGGAAAGCCAAAGAAACATGTGAATTTGAATCAGAGGTAAGTGTTATGCCTTTACCTCAGTCAATTCAAGTTATAAGGCAATCTCATCCACAAACTTCTCTACCATCAACTACAACTTCAAGTCGTAAATATTGATGAATTTTCCATTTCAGTTGATTAGAAAAGAGGATAGAAAATTGCAAATGCGAAAGGTTTTAAAGCGTAGTGACCATGGCCTTGACTGGGAATCGAACCCGGGACCTCTGGGGTAGCAGTCGAGCACGCTACCTACTCGACTACCTAGGCCGCCACTCATATCATATCTCTATCTTTTTTCATATCATTTTTCTATAAAATTTATCTTTTTTCTTTTTTTTTTTTTTTTGTTTTTTACCTGTAGGGGTTAATAAAAAGTTCACTTTGTATGGGAGGTAGGTGTTTCCATTGACTTTTTTGGATAATTTTTGGAAATTTTTTCCTTACTAGATGCTTCTCAAGCATGCAAAATTTCATTTTCATAGGAACACTCCTTCTATTTTTTCCAAGAAATTAATGAAGCGATCTCACTGTACAACGCAACGAAACATACTTCCACCGAAAAAATCAATTTTCTGAAAGAGACGATTCCTAGAAATTTTCGCGAAATTTTAGCGAATAAGTTGAACTTAGTTGCTGAGTGGATCACAGGGTAAATCACGCAAGGCTACTGATGAGTTGGTGTAGCGGCCAACGAAATAGCTGTCTAGTCTGCAGTGTGATTATACAGAGTTGTTGTTGGTTGTTTTCTTCATTAACTGGACCTACTAGTTTTATGTCGACTCCGAACGGCTAATGTTCTCAAGTAGCTTTACATGACATTATTTACTCTCTGAGGTTTGCCATTGTCTGCATAGAGGTGACAGAACAACAAAAAAATTAATTCAATTGAAAACACTTTCTGTGTCAGATGGAAATTGAACCATGGCTCGCTGGCGTATGGGTCACGTAATCTACCCACTGCGCCACGGCCGCCACCGAAGCCAAAGAAACATGTGAACTTAAATCTAAGGCAAGTATTATGCATCTACCTCAGTCAATTCAAGTTAGAAACTAATCTCATCAACAAATTTTTCTACCACCAACTACAATGAAAAAAAATATATTTTTAAATTGACGACAATTGTTATTAATTTGACGAAGTTTGTGTTTAAAAAAAAGCTTGCAACAAATTTCGTCAAAGTAAAAGCAAATGTGTTTAAAATTTTTGAAAAACATATGAAAAAAAAAGCAAATTATTAAAACATTTTTGAACACTTGTGTTATATTATAAAGCAGTGATTATCAAAGTCTATGCCCGCGTGCATTTGAGCTTTTGTGGTTAAAAGCTTTCTGTATACATATTAACACCCTTATTCTGTGAACTTGAGGCTCACTGGAGGAGGGCCCAGTGGCAAGCCGATGAGTGATTTTGAAGAAAAAGCTTTGGCTACTTTTGGATCGGCAGCTGTTGATGGTGTAAAAACAATTGAGAGCGTTGGGCTGGAGCTATCGCGCGAAAAAAATGTGAAATCGTTGCCAATTGAGCGTCCAATATCACCTACATTGCTAAATCTTTTGCCATCATGCAGCTCTGCATCATTGGCAAGCCCTCTACCATCGCAAAGCCCTCTACTTTCGTCAAGCCCTGAACCATCACCAAATCCTGCATCACCGCCATGTGTTAATTTTACCCCGGAAAATGAAGTAATTTACCTTTTGTTTTGAATTTATGCAGGCTTTAATTAATGTCTTTTTCAAAGAGTGAGATCAATTCGGATACCAGCACATCCCGACTATCCCGAGGAGAGCGCAGTAAGCTGATTAGGACTCTTATTGCTAACTTAGCAAAGAGGAATGCTGCTGATGAACATAGGCAATCTGTTGAACAAGAACAGCGTCAGGAGCGCCGGGAAGTTATACAGGCCATTCAAAGCCTAACAACCACTGTGGCAGAGCTAATAAATGTTTTAAACAGGGACCACAAATAACTATTATAGCATAAAATCAATAATTTTATAACAATTATTTGCTGTCGTATTTGTTTCGATCAGAAATAAAAATTATTGTTTTATCGTTATTTTTTCGATGAAAGAAATGAATGTTGACTTATATTTTTCATTTCAGAAATAAAAACTGTCGTTGCTTAATTTTTGTTTAAGCCAGATATAAAAATAATCATTGATGGATATTTTTTCGATAGATTAAAAAGAATATTTTTTTTATCGAAATGATATCCATCAAAAAAGTAGCATGTGTATTAAGATGTAAATTATAAATACAATATAATATAATATAATTAAAACTTTAAAAAAAAAAGCAAAAGTGCCATATTTCGAAAACGAAGGAAGACAGAATTTTAAAATTTGTGACTTTTTATTTGCTCTTATTTTTATAAAATTTCAAACTCAGTACAATAAATTGCAAATTGCAAGTGGTGATTTTTGATAATTTCTTTGACTTTTTTATATTGAAGATTAACTAAAGAGTTGAAATATATCTCGATCTTGTTCTTTCACCTTCGCGTGTGTACTGTGAAGAATCAACATCGTTTATTGCAAAATTACAGTCTTCTGCAGCATCGTAGTCTATCTCGTTGGCAGTAATGCCCACTTTTATCATTATGTTATGCAATATAACACAAGTGTTAACAAAAAGAGCTGAAGTTTCATGCGAATAGTGTAGAACTAGGTGCTTCAGCAAGCATCTGAAACGTGTCTTCAAGACACCAAACGCCCTTTCTATGCAATTTCTGGCAGAACTATGCAATTTATTATATTTTCGTTCTTTGGAGGTATTTGGAGCTCCAACTGGTGTAAGAAGCCATGGCTCCAGAGGATAACCTTGATCACCAATAAGCCAAGATTCTCTTCGGTGTACTGCTGATCTAGCAGTATGCTGCCGGATGAGGTACTCACGTAGGTCAGAAGTTGCCCAAATCCCAGAATCATGTGTTGCTCCCGGAAATTTGCAATTTAAAAATGTGAAACATAAACGGTGATCACATACCTAAGAAACAGAATTTTTGTGAATTGCCTTGGACATAGGCAACAATACTTACTGCTTCGACATTTATGGAATAATAACCTTTCCTATTCATATATAAATTTAGGGGGCGTTCAGCATTATTTGAAGGTGGAGCAATAATAGCAATATGCGTGCAGTCTATTGCTCCTATTGTGCTTTTTATGCCAAATCCCTTAAAGAATCTAGAAAAATAATCAAGCATTTTAGATGAAATCCATTTTTCTATAACTAAACATAAATACATACCCAGTTTTTACAAAATTTTCTTCCTCAATCGAATTGGGAAATTGTATTTCTCTTCCTTTTACCTTTATAATGAGCTTAGCCACAGCCCTCAAACTTCTTGAAAGGGACGACTGACTCATGGGCAAGTTGTAGTTGTTGCCTACACATTTTTGGTAGGAGCCGTAAGCAAAGAAGTTTAACGCTGCCAGAACCCTTATTGTTAAAGGCAGTGAAGTTTGCTGGTCATCATGCGGTACAAGATCATTAATAAGACTCCGGCAAATTTCTCGCGTCAATCGAAAATTTTGTATAAACACGTTTTCACTCAATGTAAATGGATCACTCGCATCTCTTAAATGTCTTAAACAACGCGCGCGATATCTATTTTCATAATTTTCCTCTTCATCTATTAATAACAATAAGAGTAAAATATCTTCTTCCATTTTCACAACTAGTTTACACAACTTTGTAAAACAGATGTTTTATTTGTCAAGAGCATTTGACATCTTCACAATTTATCAACATATTTTCAAGAAAAGAGCTTTTTTTATAGCACAGAATACAAAAATCTTGATAAATAGCCAATATTGATAAATAAGCAATGTGTTAAATTTATCAAGTGCATAGAAAAGGGGTGTAACTCACCGACGAGCACTGAACTGCGTCAGTATCTATTGAAATTTCATGCAGAACAGACCTGCGGCACATGTTAGATTGTTTTTTTGCTGCGCATACGCAACTTATGCTACACTCATAAAAATATAAGTTTTTGCTATTTCTATGCAAAATGTCTCTTGAATGGGAGTTGCAATTCTTTTTGCAGAAAATATTTTTTCTGAACCTCTATGTATGATTAAATTAAATCAAAAACGAAAAAAAAAACCTAAAGAATTAAAAACAAAAAAAAAAGACACAGTTTCGTATAGTAAGTATTGACACTTTTAAATAAAAATTGAATTTTAAAAATTGAAATTATATTATGAAATTAACCTTTACTAGTTTAAAGTTTTCTCCTTGAATTATGTTACTATGAACAGTAGTAAGCATACGTTAATTTTTTAAAAACATTTCCCCTTCACGCCTCTCTCATAGATTTGTAATACATCAGATGAAAATTTTTTCCGGCGTCACTGAATAATCAAACAAGCGAACCATCGTCTTGCATGAAAGCTGGACTGAGACTCAAGTAGTATTTTTTTTTCAGTGCAAAGCTTTCAATGAGCTTTTATACATAAACAAAGTATGCATGTATAGAGTTTGATGACCACTGTTATAAAGTAATGTTTTTCTTTTTTTTTTCAGTGTACAACTTTAAATCGAAAGTCTAGAATTCAATTTTCAATTTCATTTGATTAGAAAAGAAGCTAGAATGTGCAGAAAGGTTAAAGCGTAGGGCCATGACTTAGCTGGGATTCGAACCTGACACATCTGGGGTGGTAGTCGAGTACGCTGCCTACCCGACTCCTGAGGCCACCACTTTGAGTAAACAATTTGAAGTAAACATAAACAAAACGGTCTATTTTAAGATAAAGCTATTATATAAACCATTTTTTAAAAGTTCATATTGCCTGAATGCATAAGTTTGGTGGATTATCATAGTGAATTATCATGGTGATTATGGTGAGTATTCATTGCTGAATGGAATGGAATCAGCAACCACAGTATGGCCTGTTGTAAACTCTTTGTACCACTCGTACGCTTATGATTTCGACATTTTTGAGTTCCCGTAGGCTTCCATTAACATTTTCAACGATTCAATTTTGTGAGAAACACAAAATTTTATGCAAACTCTTTCGACATTGCTCTACTAATTAAAACATTGCGAAATTCGTAGAACACAACAACCATTGACTTGTTCACAAAGCAATCACGTATAAACTGTCGACATCTTGCGCTCAAACCAAACGAAAGATGTACCAGCCCAGAATTTTTTTTTACAATATCTCAAGCGCGGTTTGTTTGAATGGATAATTCTAAGTATTTTTTTATTAGAATGTATATATTTTTTTTTATAGCTGCCAAGCCTCCTTACGGGCATAACAAACGAAGTGAAAATTATAGGGAAATACATACCTGACGCAGTATAAGCATTGATATACCCCACGTCTAGGTTGTAGAAATAAAGATTTTTGGAAAAATAAAGTTCATAAAACCGATTCCTTATTTATAATTAAAATAAATTTTGAGTTTTTTTTTTTATTGAATTCTGATGAATTTCAGTTTCTGAAAATCATGCTCGAAACTAGTTGCAAACGCCCATTTGAGAAAATAATGCAATCATTATTGACCTTTTTTCAAACTTACATAAATATCAATTATTTCAATTTTATTAATATTTTTTTTTCTTTCCTTTTTGTAAATCAGTCCTTTAGCTTCTAAAAAGCTGCTTTTAATTTCTTTTTAGACCAACTGGCTTCTTTAAGATGTCATCGATAAGTATGCACTGTTTAAAGTGATGAACAGTTTAAATGACTTAATATCGCTTAACGCATTAAAGTGTTTTTGGTATTGTAAGCTTTAGGTAACAATGTTTTTTTTTTGTTTGTGTTTTATAGAAGTCGGTATAGCTGGCGTGCCAGTTAGTTAAAATTTGCAATTCTGTGTGCATCGCAACAGAAGCGCAAAATTACAAAGCAGCAAGAGCAAAAAAAAAATCAAGCAAAAACAAAGAGAAATAGAAGAATAATATACAAAAGTGGGAGAGAGAGAAAAGAAGAAAGTAAGACACGAACGCTACACAAAACATTGTTGATTCGCGTAGCGTGTGGCCTCTAAAATTTCAGCCTCCACAGACTCCAGACCAACGATTGGTCTGACATTGAAGCTTTATTTTACACCAGCACCAACATGACCAGGTTATCATAACCCAGTAGGTAATGACAGCTGTCTTAAGGGCCTCAGGGAGTTTTTCGAAAAAAAAGACAATTTTATAATTTTTTTTGACGTTACGAAGTTACGTTTTAAAGCGCAGGTTTCCAAAAGCGTTGCATTGAATTGTTAATCG